>CM066040.1:132365876-132965876 GCA_033557465.1 Ichthyophis bannanicus
CAACCCATTGGAGAAGCATCTGTTGTCAGAGTTGCTTGGGGTAGCGACTGCTGAAAAGGGGACCCCAGCAACAGATTTGGAGGGGACTTCCACCACTGGAGAGACCAAAATAGGCGACTGGAGTTTGCTATTTTGTCTGACAGGCAACCTGATGCCTGAGTCCATTGGGTGGACAAAGTCCATTGAGCTGCCCTCATGTGAAGGCGAGCATATGGAACCACATGCACAGTGGATGCATGTGGCCTAATAGTTGTAACATCTCTCGAGCAGTTAAATGGGACTTTAACTGTATCTGGGAGGCTAACTGCACCAAGCGTAGGCAACGGGCCTGAGGAAGATAGGCCCTTGCAGTTGTGGTATCCAGCAAGGCCCCTATAAACTCCAGAGACTGAGTAGGGGTGAGATGGGATTTTGGTATGTTTATTACCAGTCCCAAATACTGAAGGACACGCATTGTGCAGGTTAGAGAAATCTGTGCCTCTGACTGGGATGGAGCTCGAATGAGCCAGTCGTCCAGATATGGGAAAACGAATATTCCTAGAGTGCGTAGAAATGCAGCTACTACTGCCATGCATTTCGTGAACACCCTTGGTGCAGAGGCCAGACCGAAAGGAAGCACCCTGTATTGGTAGTGCTTTCCTTGAAAAAGGAACCGAAGGAACCTTCTGTGTGTTGGATGGATGAGGACATGGGTGTACGCATCCTTGAGATCTAGAGAACAAAGTCAGTCCTGACTCTGAAGGTATGGCAGCAGAGTACCCAGAGAAATCATCTTGAATTTCTCTTTGAATAGAAACTTGTTCAATTCTCTGAGATCTAATATGGGTCTGTAGCCCCCTGTTTTCTTTGGAATAAGAAAATAAGGGGAGTAGAACCCTGAGCCCTGTTGAAGGGTTACTTCTTCTATTGCCCCTTGGGCAAGAAGGGTAGCAATCTCCTGACCCAGAAGGTTGAGGAGAGATGTTGGAGAATTGAACTGTCTCACCATGGTGTGGGGAAGAAGGTTCAAGAAATGAAGCTTGTACCCTTCCCTTACAATGGAGAGGGTCCATTGCTCTGCTGTAATTTGCTCCCATCTGGGAGCAAAGTAAGCCAGCCTTCCTGGAATGGTGAGGGGCTCTGGTTCTTCCAGAGCCAGAAAGGCTAAGTTCTCTAGTTGCAAGTCAAAGGCCCTGAGGAGGCTGAGGCTGCTGAGCCGTGGGAGGCCTGGCAGCCTTTGACTTGGCCTGTTTAGATGGTTGCTGACGCTTTGCAGCAAAACGACCTACAGAAGATGCCTGCTGACCATAAGCAGGATAGTATCTTCCCTTTTTAGAAAAAGTTGTCTTTTTGAACAACCTTTTCTTAGCAGGAGCAGAGGTAGACTTTGAAAGTCGATCCAAAGCAGAGTTCTCAGCATCCATCTGAGTGGCCTTTGCTTTCCAATCCCTGCCAAAAAGGTTTTCACCTGTGCAAGGAAGATTTCCCAGTTCATCTTGGACCCAAAGTTCCAAATCAGAGGCTTGTAACCAAGCAATTCTGCGTGCACCTATGGCAATAGCCGAGGCTCTGCTTACACACTCAAAAGAGTCAAAGGCTGCACGGTTGGAAAATTTGGAAACATCTTGGGCATGTTTAAGCCAAGTGAGAAATTCCAGCCTTTTATCTTCCTAAATAAAAGGGGCTAAAGTCTGCAGATGATCTGTGACTTCTTTTAGAAACATCCCCATATAGAGACTATAGGAATTGATTCTGGCAGCAAGCATATTAGCTTGGAAAACCCTTCGGCCAAAAGCATCAAGGGTCCTGCATTCACGTCCTGGAGGATTAGATGAGTGTCTCTTTGCACTCTTTATTTTCCTCATGGCAGACTCTACCACAATAGAGTGGTGAGGAAACTGAGACTTATGAAAGCCAGGACAAGGAGGGACACGGTACATGGTATCTAATCTACGAGAATGAGGAGAGGTGGTAAGAGGAGTCTCCCACATGCTCAACATGAGATCATAGAGAATCTCATGAATAGGTAAAGTAGCTGCTTCTTTAGGAGCCTTAGGATATTGCAAAATATCTAGTTGCTTGACTCTAGGCTCTGACTGAGGGGCCACCCTAGCCACTTCCCTAATGAAGTCCTGAAAAGACAAGTCTTCTGGAGGAGACATTCTTCGTTTTGAAGAATCAGACTCCTGAGGAAGAAGTACCGGTGCATCGACAGAAACCTCCGACTCATCAGAGTCTTCGGAGGAATCGAAGTATCGCCTGTCTGGATGCTCCTGTAAAGCCCGATACGTGTACCGAGTGGGATCGACATCGGGAGTAAGCGGTACCGGTTTGGTACCGATGGGCATCATAGGACAGGGTACCGTTGCAGTTGACACCGAAGCAGATGTCGATGCAACCGGCACTGGCAACGGAGACTGTTGCGGTACCGGAGGCGTCGAAGCCTGCATAAACGCCATTAGGGTGCGCTGCATGGACAGAATCTTCTGATCCATCGACGCCACCAGAGTCTGAATGTCGGTACCAGTGGAGGCCACCGGTACCCCACAACACGGCAACAGGTGATCGGTCGAGGCCGAGCCATCGATGTCAACCTGTGACCCCATAGACAATGCTTTGGAAGCCGGAACTTCCCGCCGGGGTAATTTTGCCGGTACGGAATCCTCAAGGACAAGCCCAGAGGCATCTCGATGCTTAGAGGGAGATTTGCCCTTCGAGGACCGGCTAGATTTATGTTTGGTTACCTGAGATCCATGGGAGGAAGAAGAAGCCCTGGAAGACGTCGATGCCACTGAGGCTGCATCAGAGGGAAACAGGGTACTGAGCTTGGCTGCTCGGTTCTGCCGACCTCTTTTAGACATCATGGTACAGGACACACAATCCGTGATGGAATGGTCAGGACCCAAACATTTTAGACACCAGTCATGGGTGTCGGTGACAGAAATAGTACCGCCACACTTCGTGCACTTTTTGAACCCGGAAGCGGGCTTCTCCATGAGGAGAAAATATGTTCAGGCCTAAGGCCCAAACCGAAAATGCACAGTTGAAGAAAGAAAAGTTGGTTTTGTTTTTTTTTTAAGAAAGAAAAGAAAAGACCGGCGGTACTGGTCTGACGTCGAAGAAGGCAGACGCGACACAGAAAAATAAAGAAAAAAATAAAGAAGTCTTCTGGGGTGACAGGAACACGACCTGCTGGCTCCGCGGAAAAGAAGAACTGGAGAGAGGTGGTTGGGAAAGGCGGGAAGGCAGCGCGCAGGCGCTGTGGGATGCTCCCAAAAGCTTTCTTACTGGACGCTGGGGAGCGTTCCCGCGCAGGCTCCGTCGGTACCGACGATACCCATATGTGAAGACTCATTCCTGCTTGTTCCTGGAGATGATCTTAAGATCTTACTTATAAAGACCTTTTTCCTGTTTGTGCTTGCAGGAGAACTATCTTACAAAAGTATGTCTTGTTTGATTTATTTTTTTGGAATACAGAACTAATAAACAAATTAAAATAGGGTAAATTTTAGTTTTAATTTTAGGAAGTGCTTTCTAACTATTTCAAGTTGAGCTCTGAAATGAGTTTCCTAAGGAGATTGTGGAATCTCTGTCCTTAGGGATTTTTAAGAACAAATTAGACCAGGAATCTCAAACTCCAGTCTTCGAGAACCACAAGCCAATCAGATTTTCAGGATATCTATGATGAATAACCATGAGAGGGATTTACTTGCAAACCTATCTCATGCATATTCATTATGCATAGCCTGAAAACCTGACTGGTTTACAGCCTTCAGGGAGCAGAGTAGTAGTAGTAATAGGGTTCGAGACCCCTGCATTAAACAAACATATGCCTGAAATGGTTTCACTACAATGACTCTTTCATGGTTCGGATGTTTTTCGTTTTTTTGATAAGTCCCGTGGTCTTTTGCATTTAGATAGTCTTGTAAATCATATTGTTATAATGATTTTTAATGTAGTGCATAGGCCTCTACATTTTTCTTTGTTCATAGAATTACACTCCATTTTTACCAGCCTCTTCTTTCTGAGCCAGTTGTGTCAGCTATATTTTATTACACATGTTGTTCATATTTGTATGTCACTTTATATTCTGATATCACCTGTCTATATTTTTTAAAAAATAATGTAGGAATAAACCCTTGTTGTGTATGCCATATAAATAACTCTCATAAGTCTGACTGTGGACTGCATGGGTGTTTGTTTTCACTATACAGCCTTGTGACACTTTTAGTTCACCTGGGAGTTTTAGAAATATTTTTGAGTGATATTTTTAGTATGCTATGCATGATGTTGGTTTTTTTTTTGTTTGATTTGTTTTCTGCTTTTTGGTTTCAACATCATGCTCCCTTTTTTGATATTTGCATTTTCCTTGTTTTATTTTTATCTTATGTATTACATTTTGTGTATTTATTTTTGTATTTGCTATATGTTTTCTTAGTTTGTTTTTGACCACTGATGCAAGTGGTGTGTGCCAAAACATGGCCGTATTGGATCTGAATAAATTTGATACATCTACCATTGCTCTCCAGATTCCTTGTTTTCCTGCTGTGGTCCTTGTGCTTTGTGCTTACTGTAGGGATATCTCTCTGGTGTTGTGAAAGGTGTGAGATAGGCAACCTTTTGAATTCCATTGCAGGTCATTGTTTAAGCAATAGGAAGGAGAAAAAACAGGGAGCACCCTTCCAAACAGAACAATTTTAGGAACACAAAATTTCAACAAATACAAATTTGTTTCTCATTTTAAAAGTACAAAATAGGGCAATGCATTCATTTGGCACATAAAAAAGCAACCCTGGTACTACTGTCTCCTGTAGTACTACAACATAACACTAGATGGAAGTGTTTTACAGCATTGCACTCATGCTCGGATGGAGATCACAGACTTGCTACTTGCATATTGACAAACCTATAACCAGTTGAAATGGCTCCTTGCTTTTTTAGTGTTGAAAAGGCTTCCACTTCTGTTTAGTTTTTTTCAATTGGTTTCTTTAAGTGATTCCAAATTCTTGCTGGCAGCTGGAAATGTTATGATTTGGATAACATGAGCAGCGTCCATCCTTGTGGTATTTTTAGAGCTGATGGATAATAACACTTTTGCAGAGAGGTTGTAGGCTGGTAAACCTCACCAGACCTTCATTTGACAGAGCCATAATATTGTTGGGTGACTTTGGTATGCTGCTTATATGAGAAGTAGTCCTTTACTAAGTCGCTGGTGCATGTAAATTAACATTTTTCTTCCTACGGCAATTGTGTTAACAAAGCCCTGAGACCCTTTAGGTCTTTCTTCCCCCTTCCCCCTCCCCCATTCTTTACTCCTCTCCCCATGGTAAAAAAAAAAGAAAAAGAAAAAGCTGTAGCCTCCATCAGCAATCTGCATTAATCTGCAATACAAATGTTGTTCTGAAATGTTGCCCACAGGTAAGTGGATTATTCAGCCTATCAATTACTCTCCGAGTACAGGATGAATATTGGGAAGCTGAATTCATTGTCTGGCTTAGGTTAAGCTGCACACTTTCTCTCCTGGGCTTAATTCCATTTTTGCTATACAATGGAAATGAAAAGAAAAAGAAAACAAAAAAGACATGGAAAAAAATAAATATTGCTTCTGCTGTAGGCATAAATTTGAACCTGTCAATCTTTTTCCTTCATTCTTATTTTATTTATTTAGCCATATTTTTATACAATCTTTCTACAAGTCAAGACGGTTTACATATAACAGTGTGCAACTTAACATTAATAAATATGAACTGTGCTCTTTACATATAACATTATAAAACGGAGTATGGGGTACAGGGGGAGAGAACTGGGAGAGTTTTGTTTTAACTACAATAACTGACTGGCTCCTCAATCAGAACATGAGAATAAATTTCAAGAAAACTGAAGTACTCATAGCCACAAGAAACAAGCAATTTTCTCCACCACCTACCCTCATAGTAAGAGACGCAGAACTCCCAATCAAGGCCACCATAAAGTACCTCGGTGTGATACTCGATCAACAACTCAATCTTAAGGAGCACATAAAGAATACTGTAAGGACAATCTACTACAAATTAAAAACACTGCGCCACCTGAAACCAATGCTGGAGACCAAGGATTTCCGTACAATTTTCCAAGCAATAGTCACACCTCACTTTGACTATGCGAATATCGTTCTTCATGGCCTCCCCAAGAATACACTAAGTCCACTTCAACTGGCGATGAACGCGGCAGCCCGCATCTTGTCCGGAGCTTCAAAAAGAGATCATATAACACCAATACTAATCGATCTACACTGGCTCCCGATAAGTTGCAGAATAATATATAAAACTCTCCTCATCACATTCAAGGCCATTAATAAAATATCTCCTATATCGATCTCGAATCTCCTCACCCATGCACCAAACAATAGATCCAGGAGACTAGTAGCGGAAAACACACTAGTTACTCCTAGTATCTCCACAAAATGGACACAACTAGCCACTAACAGAGCTTTTGTGTCGTATGCTCCCAAGTGCTGGAACAAACTCCCTCCCAGCATCAGATCAATCAGGGACATCACCCAATTCAGAAAGACCATTAAGCACTATTTATTCACTTTGCACTTCAAGCTACCATACATACCTTAGAATTGCCTTCCGCCTGACTCACTTAACTCCCTTCCACATAGCAACAACCCAGAACAAAGGTTTTAAAAAATGTGGAAAGTGCTGCATCTCTGCAAATACCAAGCCATGATGTTACCTGTTTAATTGTATATAGTTCTCCCCTGTTCATACCCAGTTTACTTTCCCTGTTATCTGTAAACCTATGTCAGTTTTATATTGATAGGTATTTGTTGTTTAATGTAAACCGCACTGATGATGAATAGTGCGGTATATAAAAACTGTTAAATAAATAAAATAAATAAATAAATAAAAAAACTATGTACAAACTTTGTAGCGTTGTTATTTAAGTGGTTGGATAGAAGTGGATTGATGAGTCTGTTCCATAGTATTTGAGGAATAGTAGAATTTTTAGGGTTTTTTTTCGGAATTCTCCCATGGTTTTAATTTCTCTTAATTGAGGTGGTAAGTCATTCCATGCAGGGCCGGCCGAAGAGTTTCTGTTGCCCTAGGCTCTGCATGGAACGACTTACCACCTCAATTATTACTATTATTACAGGCACATCAGAACTATTACAGGCACATCAGACTATTACAGGCACATCAGAACCTTTCCAGCTAAAACAAGGAGTTCCACAAGGCTCATCCCTATCGGCACTCCTATTTAACATTTACATGCAGCCCCTGTGCGATATCACTCGATCCTTTGGCATTTCCTCACTGATCTACGCAGATGATGTTCTACTATTCACTCCATTCAATGTCAAGCTCCCAGATTACACATCTTTAGTAGATTGCTTTAATGCAATAGCAGACTGGTTACTCACGCAGAATATGCGAATAAACTACAAAAAAACCGAAGTACTGATTGTCACGAAAAACAGAGAATTCGCACCCCCGGAGACCCTAAGAGTACGAGATGCACACCTCCCAATCAAGCCCTCCATAAGATACCTTGGAGTGATACTGGACTATCGCCTAGATTTTAAAGAACATATCAACCGCACTGTGAAAAAGCATTTATTTCAAGATAAAGACCCTACGCCATCTAAAAAATATGCTTGACCCAGACAGCTTCAGAACTATATTCCAAGCCATAGTCACACCCCACTTCGACTATGCGAATATAATACTCCATGGTCTCCCAAAGAACTCACTAAATACATTACAACTAGCCATGAATGCCGCAGCCCGGGTATTATACGGTGCTTCAAAGAGCGATCACATAACACCCATCCTAATGGAGCTTCACTGGCTCCCTATATACTGCAGAATAACATATAAAGCCCTTATCTTGACCTTTAAAGCAATAAATTCTATAGCTCCATCATCAATTTCGAAACTCCTCCATCACACTCCCAACACCAGATCTAGGAGGTCAGCAGCGGCAAATACCCTAACTACACCACATGAGGCCACAAAATACAAACGATCAACAACAGACAGGGCTTTCGCGTACTACGCACCCAGATGTTGGAACAACCTACCTCCCAACATTAGAGCTATTACTGACCTCAAACAATTTAGAAAAGCCATAAAGCATCACCTCTTCATTCTACATTTCCAAAGCACATCATCAACCCTCTAACACTTTCAGATAAAGTGTAACCGCCCTATTTAAGATGATGAAAAGAAACTCTATCCCGTGTATATAGGTCCTATACATGCTACAAATATGTACATAGTTTCCCTAAGTTATAATCCCAGTTGTATATTTCCTGTTATATGTAAGCTCACCACAGTCTGTTGATTGAAATGAGTATTCCTGTTTAATGTAAACCGCGCTGATGAAAAAGAGTGCGGTATAGAAGAAATACAAATAAATAAATAAATAAATAAAGAGAAATTAAAACCATGGGAGAATTCCTCGCAGCCCTCCCCCATTGATGGCACTCCCCTGCTGACACCAAACCCCCCCCCCCAGTTGCCAGCATCGCTGCTGCCCCCCCAGCTGCTGCTGATTCTGTCTAGGGAGGGGGAGGCAGGCAGTGGCAGCGACAGTATTTCCAAAAGCTGCCTCCCCCCAAACAGAATCGGCAGCAGCTGGGGGGTAGCAGTGACGCTGGCAACTGGAGGAGGGGGTGGTATCAGCATGGGGGCGGCGGCGGCCATCCATATGTGCTGCCGTTGCTGCTGCCTACTTGGGCAAGCTTCCCTAGGTGGCCACCTAGCTCACCTAGTAGATGGGCTGGCCCTGGTTCCATATGGTTGGGGCGTAGATGGAGAAAGCCCTGTTGTGTGTCCTTTGGTTATGGTTTTGTTTTGTTTTTTTTGGTGGGTATGTCCAGTAGATAGATTGTGGTATGTCTTCTTGATCTGTGTTTGTGGGTTTTCTTATTTAAGGTCGGAGACACTCAGTTGATTGGTTATTTATGATTTGTATGCTGCAATCGGTAACCAGTGCAGGTGTTTAAGGAATGGGGTGGTGTGTATTTGCCTAGATGTTCCATGCATGAATCTTGCAGCTGTATTTTGGGCCAGTTGCAGTGGGTATATGGTATGCTTTGGTAGACCCTGGTAGATTGAATTACAATCATAATTTAGTATAGGGGCGATGATAGCCTGCCATACTGTGCAGAAATCTGACGGGTTTAGTGGAGACGCAGGTTCTTTAATATTCTGAGTTTGTAGTATACTGATTTGGTAGTTTGTTTTATTTGAGCGCGTAAGTTTATCCCTTGGTCTAATATCACTCCTAGGTATTTTCCCTCAGTCTTGACTGATAGTTCTTTGTTATCCATTTTGAGTGTTGTTGGTGGGATGAAGGTGGTGTCTCTTGTGATATGGAGGACCTCAGTTTTATTGTAGTTGATGTTGCGGTTATGTTCTTGTACCCATTTAGACATCTCTTGAAGCATTTGGTTATAGTGGAATAGTCTGGGGAGGTTGTGGAGAAGGGTGTGTATATCATGTCATTTGTGCATATTTGATATTTAACATTGAAGCTTTGTATGACATCACATAGTGGTTGAATGTATATGTTAAATAAGATTGATGATAGTGTAGAAACCTGAGGTACTCGTTGTAGACAGTAAGGGAGGGATTTTTGGGGTCCAGTTTTTATATGCTGCTTGCAGTTTAAGTAGGATTCAAACCATTTAATGGTGTTACTGTGAAGTCCAATATCATGTAGTCTATTGTGGAGAAGTTGATGAGAGACTGAGTCAAATGTGACTGATATGTCTAGGAATAGGCGTATAAATCCTTGTGATTGGTGCCTGAGATTAGAGTGTCAAATAGGGATGTGAATAGGGTTTCAACCTCGTGCTGTGGGTGGAAGCCATGTTGTTGCTAATCCAATGATGTGTGTTGGTCAATATGATTTTGTAATGGGATTTGAACTGCTTTTTCTGTGATCTTTGCTAAGGATGGGATACTAGATATCGGTCTATATGATGGAGTGCATGGATTGAGGTTCAGGTTCTTTAGGATGCGTCGTATGGAGGATTGCTTGAGTGGAGGTGGGAGGTATCCTTGTTTGAGTGAATAGTTTACTATATTTGCAATGAAGGGAATGAGCTGAGGTCTTGCAATCTTTATCCAGGAGACTGGGCATGGGTCTAAGAGGGAGGTAGTAATGTTTATAGAGGTGATAATGTTGTCCATCTGCTCGTGGTTGATTGGTTTGAATGTTGTCCATAGTTCTGTATTGTTATGTTTGTTATGTGCAGGGAGAACTAGTTTGCTGTAGTTACCTGAGTTGTGTTTTGATTGTAGATATGTTGCCATTTGTTGAGGGTGCTTCTATTATTGTCAGTAGAGTGCCTTTTGTTATTGACTATGATATCAAAGAGCTCTCTGGGTTTGTTGATGGCACCTTTTATTAAGTTGGTGTGGTACTCCTGTTTTGCTTTGTTGGTGAATGCATGATATATAGTCTGTTCCTCTATGTAACTTGTTTTTATCCTTTGGTCCATGGTTTTTCTTCATTCACATTCGGTTCATCGTAATTTGCATTTGAGTTCTTTCAATGTGGAGGAATACCATGGAGTTTTTCTCTGTTTGCATATGTGGGCATTTGGTGTTGACTGAGCAATCACAGTAATAGTTGAATTCCATTTGTTTGTCTGTGAGTATTCCTAGACTTGGTAGTAGTTTCTGGAAGAAGGTTTGATTGTTGAGAGATCGGAATTTTCTGGATGTGCTATATCCATCTGCCTTTTGGTTGTTTTTGCTGGGATAAGGTGGTGAGAATTCTATTAGATGGTGATCAGACCATGGGACTGGTTGGAATGAGTGTGGTTGTAGGCTAGGACTGTTTGCTAGAGGGGTTGGGAGGAAGATGAGATCAAGTATGTTTGTTTCTTGTGGGTGAAGCTGTTGATCTGGGTGAATTGCAGGTCATTCATGGCTTCTATAAAGGCTGCGGATTGCTTTCTGGAAATTGTTGAGAGGTTGAAATCTCCAAGGAGGATGAAGTTATTTAGCTTGGTGGAGTGGGTGCATACTGAGTTAGTTGACGGGGCTCTGTATATTAGGCACATTGTGGAGTGCTTGTTGGTGATGGTAGTCATGTCCAGATGAGATGTGAAGGTTAGCTCCACATTATTAAATGAAGTTGTTTATTGGTCAGGATACTTACTCCGCCCCCTCTGTGGTCAGTTCTGGGGCAGTTGTGTATTCTGTGAGTGTAAGTGGTCAGTTGGTTCAAAATCACACTGTCAGCATCTGTAAACCATGTTTCTATCATGCATAATATGTCAATTTTTTGTTGTTCTATGTAATCACAGATGGTTTATATCTTATTATGTGCTGAGCGTGTGTTGATTAGCGCACCTTTTAGGGTTGTATTGGTGTGTGTGTGTGTGGTGGGTATTGTCACACTTCACCACCCTCCGGTATATATAGGCGGTTGCCTAGGAGGGGTTGGCAGACGAGACAGGAGAAGAATACATATTTTTAACCTTATAAGTGCTGCAGCCTGGTATCCGTTGTAGTTGTGGACCAAGTAAGTACAGCGAAGGCTTGAATGGGGTAACAATAACTTTTATTGTTGCACAGGAGTTTTTAGTGAACTACTTCCCCAAACACAGACATAAGATGTGGCTACTAGATTGTGTCAAATAAAAGTCCAAGGTTCTCCTGATACTTCTCAGGTCCTAGATTAAAGCAACCCATACAGCTTTTCAAACTTCTTCCAGCTTCAAATACCACTGCAGCTTTCCCTACATAAGCCTTGCTTTCAGGTACAAGCTTCAATAAAGGGAAACTTCCCTGCATTGCATTTTTACTCTTCCAGCTTTCAATTACAACAGCTGTTTCCTCACATAGGCATTGCTTTCAGGTACCTGCTCTAAACAAAGGAAAACTTCACAGCGTTGTACTCCTCTTCACAGCTGCTTGAGTTTCCCACAGGCAGAACGCTGCCTTTCTCCGTGGAAAACTCAGGTTAGAACAGTTAGGCTTTCTCAGCACTTCTACAGGATACCCTTATACAGCTTTCACTCCCTTTGACAAAACCCACAGTCCATATCTGAACCACTGCTATCACTTAGAGGTGCTTCAGTCTGCATTTCCTCAAGCTCAGGATCTGATACGTCCTTATGACCAGGTTTAATGGAGTCTACAGATTGCCACTGCTTAATCAGTGCTCTAAGCTGCTTCCATTTGTTATCCTTAAAACTCCTAGGCACTTGCAAGGATTCCAAATCACCAGCACCTTTTAAAACACCATAAAAAGGGCTCACCTTCCTTCTGGTCTGCCTAGTATATGCTTTCTGGTTGAGAGGCAAATATTTCTCTTGATACTGCTTTACCAGCTCCCTTAAAACAGCGTGCTCTTCAGGGTCTGACTTTTGCCCTTGGCTGTGATGCCTGCAATTAGTAATTTGCTTAGTGGCACCTGGGCTATACTCTGAGCTAGAACTCCTCCACGTTCTCTGTAGTGGGAAAACTTTTGCAGACTTTTGAATGGAACTTTCTCTCTGCCCAACTTCTCCTTTGTAATTATGGCTTCAAGAGAAGGTTCCAGAGAACTACTCCTGTCTCTTCTAGGCAAGGTATCTAACCTTTTCTCCTGAGGTTTGAAATAGTTTCTGACCTGTTTCTGTTTGCTGTGCGGCTCAAGGTAGTTCCTTCCTGGAAGCTTTTTCAGACGCCTCTCCTGAGACCTGGCTGTCTCTCTGCAGTCTGGCCAGCAACTCCCCAAGCACCTTGTGCTAACCGGGTACCGGTTGCTCTTGGCTTTGCTTCTCCTGGTCCCCAGATCTCTCCCTGGATTGGACTCTCCTGGACCTTCCTGGAACTGCTCTCCCTCCAAGGCTGAATCCAACTCCAATGCTGAGTCTCTTCCGGATTCTCCTCCTCCCTTGGATGCCACTCCTCCCTTGGCTGCTTGTTTTCTCTTGGCTGCCTTTTCTCCCTTGAAGGCTCCTTCCCCCTGACTAACAGTTGCTTCCTGGTTATGTGAACAGGGCTGCCCTATCAGGTGTGACTCCGCCCTTTTTCCTCCCACGTCAGCTCCCTGGGTTTGTCTGGAGCTCGGGTGTGGCTCTCTTTCTGCTTTCTTGTGCAGAGAAGCTTTCAGGGCTGGATCCTTAACCCTTTCCTGACCTGTTTTACTGACAGCTTCTGAGGACAAAAAGTGTTTTAAACCCCTATTTTTAGGTTCTGCAGCCTCTGCCTTGTCACAGTATCCATTTGGGGATTTGGCGAGTGGTTGCATGGTATAATTTTTATTACATTTTTGTGATTTGGTCTTCTGTCTGTGTGATTGGTATTCCAGTGGTAGCATTGTCTAGTGTGCCTTGTGTTGTAGGTTATTGGGATTGGAAATTGTTGATAAAGCTGGGTGGTTTTGCCTCTGAGGAGGAGGAGGATAAGCAGGCTCGGTAGTGAGAGCCAAAGGCCAAGAAGTTGCATTATTGTAGCGGCAGTTTCTGATAATGGGTATGCTTACGTTACTAATGTGCCAAAGCTGCTATGTGGTGCGTCTATGGCGAAATTGTATGGTGAGCGTGTGGGAGGACTTTTCAGAAAGCTCAGTAACCTTTTAAATTTAAGATGCTATTCTCCGAATCCCCTCTGTGGTCCACTCTAAGGGCTCGCCTATCATCTTTACTTTTAAATTATAGCTCGAGGTATATGCCAATGGGGAGCTACACCATGGAAACTACAAACACCGATGTATCTGCAGAATGCTTTATTACTGGCACACATGCCGTGGTGCACAACTGGCACACCAATGGTTGATTTTGCATTCAACAATTATATAGTGGGAGACAAAAATTTAAGGGATTTTTTTCCATAAGCTGTTGCCTCCACAGGGCAAGAGCAATCTTTCTGAAAGTTCCACCCCGAGAATGCGTCTGTGCGGTGTGTACAAGCAGGCAGCGTGTGTGCCACGTCAAGTGGCATGCATGCATTGTTGGAGAGGTCTGTTTCCTCATATGTGTAGCATTGCGCTGAATGAAAAAGCAAACTGAGGTGTGCTTTTAGGGTTCACAAGCAGCTATTGCCCCCCTTTTCAAATAGTTCCTTAAGAGAAAGATCTCCTGCTGCTTTTACTTCCATCGCAGTTGGAAAAAGTTGGGATCTAGAAGCATAACCTTCATTTACATCTTCCTATGGCGTTCCCCCCTCCCCCACCTATTTTACGTCTCCCCAACATATCTGGTCATTGTAGTGACAATAGTTGGCCAGTGGCAGGCACTTAGTGTTACCCTAAGCAATGACAGCATCCTCCCCCCCCCCCCAGCCTTGGAAGCTGAACCAGTTCCAACCCCAGCCTACTCATGGCGTGGAAGACTTAGCTGCAACTTCAGCATAGAACCACATGGCAGTGCGTAGTACTTGCTTTGTGATGTTAAGTGAATTGTAACATGCCTGCAAAAAGGCGGGGGCAAATGAGATTATACTACTTCTATGGAGCCTCTGCCTTTTCCCATTGTGAAAGGCATGAAAGAACTTTGTCCAATAACATCTTGGAGCTTATCGAATTGCTGATCATATTCACTACATACAGTTCTGGGGAAGTTGCTGTTTTATTTATTCATTTGGATTCGTTACCCATCTTTTTGAAAATGAAATTCATCCAAGGCAGGGTACAGCAGCTTCAGAAAACAAAATAAGATGAAGCAGTATCACAAAGCGTTTAATGTTTTCAAATAGTTTAGAAACAGAATAAATGATAGCAGCATAACTTTAAAAGAAAGCAAAAGTCTATCGTCATGCAAGGTCGATGGAATTGTGCTCCTTACAGATAGTGTCTTCTGTGGGAGTTAGCCAGTCGCTGGTCTCACCCTTCTCGAGGTCTGGTGGAAGAATCCGGCTTCCACCTGGCTCCTTGGATCTGAGACAGACCCGAGTTTGGCAGAACGAGTTGCAGTGGATAGGTACTGCTCCTAAGAGAGCTCACCAACAGGCATCTGATTTCTCTCGGCAAAGGCGCAATTAGGGAGGCTTTGCATGTTCTTTCCCTAGGAAAATTTGGCAAAGTTTATGCAATGAAAAGTAAGCGCATCCTTTTTAGTAATGCAGGTAGTTGCCATCGAGTTAAATGATTCTTGAATAAAGAAAGTGTAGCCCCTTGCCCCCAAAACCAAAACACTGCAATTTAAAAATCTAACAGTACTTGGGATTTTAACAGCATGCAGTAAATTTGAACGGGACAGGTGCAACTAGAGAAGTCCGGAGTGGCCCCAGAGACTGCTTGCTGCTGCAAGTGCAGTCTTGAGGGTTTTTCTGTGTGGTTAGGAGACAGGGTGGTTGTAAGCTGGCGGTCTCTGGAAATGAGAATCCACTCAAGGGAATTCAGAAATGTGAAAAATTGTAGCACTAAGATCGGAGGAATCATTTCTGATGTCCTATAAGTAAAGGAAGCCTTCCTCAGAAAAAATATCAGCAGTATCCTTGCCGTGTTCTAGAATAGAATTTACTATCATCACATTATGAACTCTCCGTCCCAGGTTCCGAAACAATCTGTGCTATGGCATAAGTATGAGGCAATGCTGTAAATAAGGTGGGTGCAGGATGAGGCGGGACTTCCTAACCTCCTGCTGGGCCAGTGCAAGGCTACTGGACACCCTAGACAAGCCTTCAGCCTTAGGGGCCCCCTCCCCCTAAGATTTTGATAATCAAACTCCATTATCGTGCTCGTCCCAACACCACCTCTCCTGCAACAATCCTGTAAAAATGTCTTTGAGCAACATTAACTTTGCTATGTATGTACGTGTGTGCCCGCTCTCCCTGCAGCTTGAAGAATGTGCTGATAACTCCGCTGCTGCTCTTTGTCGCCCCTCAGCAGATGTCACCCCAGGCGATTGCCTAGACTTGCCTAATGGTTATGTGGTAGGCTATGGCCTAGCATGGCCTGCTACTATGAAAGGCCTGTAAGTTAGGCCTGGATCCTAACTCCCACTATAGCTAGAAAAGAACCAAAAATCTGTGGAAAATGAGAAAACTGTTTTAAACTGCTTAATAAGAAGTTTTTATGAATTCATAAGTCTTCTATTATTCTCTTGTGTGTGAAAGAACAGAAATGTTTCAATATATGCATTCCTGGAGCTAGGGATAACCTTGCAGTAGAGAAGTAACGAAATCAAGAACTGTACCATTGTTAGAGCAATCCTAAGGGAGGGGGCTGGTTGCTAGGCTCCGGAGGGATTTCTAATTGGTCAAATGAAGGGAATGTAAAACCAATGAGAAGTTTGCATGTATCGAGTTGGAACCAATAGAAAGTTCTCATGTATCAAACTGAAAAAGAGGTATAAATGGTTATGTCTCTGTATAAACCTTTGCTTGGTTCCTTTTGAAGCTTTGACTGACTGGGCCTGTGCACAATAAACTGGCTTTGGACCCTGTCAATTGACTCCTGGACTTATTCGTTGATTGCACTTTGCCACAGCATATTCTTGGTGCATTGGCCGGGAAGTGCGAGTGGTAAATGGTATTCAAGTGAATAATCTACGCAATTCGCCTTGAGGTTTGGCCCGGTTGGAACTGTGTCTGTCCGACCGCGGGGGAAACCTCAGGCGCCACCGGCCCCTTTGTGCTGGAGAGGGTTCCGCCTGCCTCGGCGGGCCATCGGGTCCAGCTGGCCAACACCTCCGACCCGGGGGAGTCCAGGTTCCAACCCAGAAGCTGGTGTGGTATCGGGGACCGGATCCGGTGAGTAGACATTCTTGTGATTCAATAGTCAGAAAGAACAGCCTGGGACAACGTCTTGTGTGCGCAGGACTGATTTGGTATATTTGGTATAGACTAACTGGGAAATCTCGCATGAGTGAGGGTGAGACAAGGGAGCCTGATCACCTCCCATAAGGGCGGTCCTAGTAAGCTCTGCGTAAGGAAAGCGGAAGCCGAAGCCATCGACCCTTCTGTTTTGGAATAGTTAGTTAGTCAGAAAACCTGGGCACTTGAAATATGATATCTTGTTGAAATATGCTTGCTTGTGTGAGTGGGAGGTCTTGAAATACAGACCGAGCGACAGCGGACTCCTAAGTAGCGCAGTTCCTGGCCGGGCGACCGCGCCCAGATCGCGAACAGGAGGAAGCGAGTGGTGTTTGTCCCCCCCAATGTTCTGTGGGCTGTATGGACCCCTTACCTGCAGCCATACTACCTATCCCTATTGTTCGTTGTCTTGTACGTCATTACATGTACGTAGTGTATGTAACGTACGCAGGTACGTTGAGTACATAGGTAGTGTACGTAGGTACGTTTAGATTATGGGAGGGACGGAGTCCACGCAAACTCTGTTGGCATGTATGATCAAGAATTTCCGTAAAGGATTTTCGGGCGATTATGGTACGAAAATGACTCCATCCAGATTAAAAATGTTATGTGAAAGGGAGTGGCCCGCATTAGCTGCTTCATGGTCCCGAGGGGGCACCTTTGATTTTGAGACAGTTTTACGACTTCATCAACTCATATTAAGAGTGTATCCTGACCAGTTCCCCTATATAGATTCCTGGTTAAGTGTGTGTGAACAGCAGCCCTCATGGATGAAGCGCTGTTATGAGGAGTGCTGTAAAATATTTGTAGCTACTACTAGGGGAACCAAAAAAAAAGCTAAGGAAGAAAAACCGCCTGTGTATTCTGACCCAGAGTCCCCAGATATTCTGGATAGGTTACCCCAGCACCCACAGAAGTTAGTCCCCACAGCACCACGACCTGAAGTAGAGCCAGAAGAGGAGCCCCAGAGAATACCGATGCAACAGCCTAAGAAGCGCCCTACCCCGAGTGAAAGTCCCGAGTCAGGCCAAAGCACAGCAGGGGGACTCGAGTCCTCTGATGAGATAGAAAGCGGAGGCTCTCCTGCCAGTTCAGGGTCACCCACCAAGGAGATTTGTGTCCGGGAGCCTTATGATTTAAGAAGCGTAACTCCCAAGAAGAAGGAGAAAGCAGGGCACCTAATGCCATTACGTCAAGTGCCTGGAATGCCTGTTTTAAATGATCAGGGCCAGATGACGCCAGGACCAACCAGCTTAGTTTATGTACCCTTTTCCACCACAGATTTATTAAACTGGAAAACGCATTATGCATCCTACACAGCCAAGCCTCAGGAATTAACAGAATTAATGTCTAGCATTATGCAAACCCATCAGCCTATCTGGGCCGATTGTCGCCAGCTCCTGTCTACTGTCATCCCTCATCAGCCCCAGCGGTGAAGACTGGTATTGTTGGGCTTTCTGAGAGTGGTAGTTGTGCCTTACTTATATAGATCACACAGAAAACTTCTTTTCTTTTTAGGGTTTTATTCCCCGTCCCTTGAGGTTTCTTCTTCCAAAGATAACAGAAATTAACAGCCCATTTTGGCTTATAACAAAAGATAAATGAACAACAAAAACAGCTTCCTTCAGCTTATAACTTTGAACAAAACAAAATAACAAACAGCCTAACTGTCTGCTTGGCTGGAGAGAGAGAGTAAGCTGCAGCCTTGCAACTCATACACTGGAGTTAAGGTCACACAATCACGTTTACCTCAGTGAGAATTCTGGCTCTGTTACAGTGAGAGAACACTCCATCAATTCTGGATTTTCTAATACTTCTGAGTTTTCATACTCCATTAATTCCTGTTCATTAACTTCTCCATTATCAGCTTCAGACGTGGGGTAAAAGTATGGCAGGCTTGCCTCGTCCCCTAGGAAGTTTCTTTTCCCTTCTGAAGCACTGCCTCTCTGGGAAGTATCGTATAACCCTGAGCTGTGCCTTACAGAGCTCTGCCCCCGCTGGTGTCTTAATAGATAGCTCAGGTCCCTGTTTGACCTGCTAGCTGGGTAATTACGGCAGGCTCCTTGCCGGGTCTGCACTAGCTTCCTAGACTCAGCTGGGCTAGATTGGAAAGCTTGTAACGGCGTTTCCCTAGAAGCTGGAAGCTCACAGTGATAAGGGAAATCTTCCACTTTTCTGGGTGAGTGAAACCCTCTTCTCTTAGTATTTTTATAACCAGGAGAAAAGCTATTGTCAGCCTCTAAATATCTGGGCTTTATGTGGCTATTTCTATGCTTCCAGGGCTCCTCCCTCTCAGATAGCAAATAGCCCTTGTATTCACTCCTTGCCCCTGTACCTGCTGTTGCAGTCTTCTTATATTTCTCTCGTCCTCTAAGCACAAACACGCTGTCAGGGTGTTGCTTTCTCACCGAGCCACACAGGTCTCTGGATTCTTTCCAACTTTCACACCGGCTCCCTTGTTGCCTCACTGACTCACTCTCACTGTCTTCATCTCTGTCACACCAGCTCCAGGCTTTCCATGGCTTCAACCGTATCTGCTGTTGCCTTTCAGCTTGTGACCTCTGTTGCTTCAACTCCTTTCTCAAGGATTCCCTCTCTCTCAAGGATTCCCTCTCTCTCAAGGATTCTCTCTCTCTCAAGGATTCCCTCTCTCTCATTGTTTGGGAGTCTATTTTATCTGCGTGTCTCCTGACTCCACCTTCACTCAGCTGCACTCTATTGGGCAAAACAAATTCCCTTGCTTTGCTCTCTGGGTGTGTCTTTCTGGGCTCTGTGCACGTGTGCCTAGGTTGTCCCTGGCAACCATCAAACATTCCTCTGTTTACCTTGTCACTTTTACTGTGATCATTCACACTGATCTACACTTTCTCGGGTTGCCTTAGGTCTACCCTGTGACACTACCCTCTTCACTACTGAGGAGCGAGGCCGAATCGGGCAAGCAGCCCTCCGTTGGTTAGAAGAGAACCCTGTAGAAAGGGGAGGAATAAATCCCCCGCAAGCAGCTGTTGCAGAATTTCCCAATGAAGATCCCGGGTGGGACCCGAATGAGGAAAGGGGGGCGGCGGCCCTAACCAGATTTCGCCAGGCCTTATTGCAGGGCCTGAAGAAGGGAGGCCAGAGGGCCATGAATATCGGGAAAGTATCGGAAGTTCTCCAGGGTCCAGATGAGAGCCCAGCGGCCTTTTATGAGCGGTTGTCTGAAGCTTATAGATTGTATACCCGCTATGATCCCGCCGCTCAGGAAAATTTATGCATGGTAAATGCGGCTTTTGTTAGTCAGTCCCAGAGAGACATAAAGCAAAAATTGCAGAAATTGGATGGATTTGCGGGCATGAATACAGCTCAGTTGATGGAAGTCGCTCAGAAAGTATTTGTGAATCGTGAAAATGAACGAGACAGAGAAAGTGAACGAAAGATGAAGAAGAAGGCAGATCTTCTTGCTGCTGCTATAACCGAACGACGTGGAGGAGGTTTTCCTAATCAAAGGACCAGAGGACGTGGAAGAGGCCGCGGAAGTGAAAGGCCTCAATTGGGTGCAAATCAGTGCGCCTACTGCAAGGAAGAAGGACATTGGAGAAATGAGTGCCCGCATCTGGACTCCGCCCCTGCAAGGGGAGGAGGGAGTCCCTGGAGGCCAGGAGGACGATTTCGAAGGAGGGGAGGAATGAACCGAACACAGTTCCAGCAGGAGAGGGAGGAAGCCATTGAGGGAGTGGCAGTAGCAACGGGCTATGACCTGGACAACATAGATGAAGACTAGGCCAGACCGGGCTCCAAGTTCACCCTGGGACCCAGGATATCAATGCTTGAACCAATACAAGCATTGTGGAAGCTGTGTCTCTTGGGGGAACTGCTAGGTACGTATGACCTAGATTGGCCACTGTTGGAAACAGAATACTGGGCTTGATGGACCTTGGTCTGACCCAGTATGGCATATCTTATGTTCTTATGATGATAAATACATGTGTCCAGAAGGAGCCTACGGATGGGGACGGTGTACAGGAAAGAGTTCTGCAGCCACCATTTACACCACCGCATCTAGACATGATTACTTTTGCCCAAAATGGGACTGTGTATATTTTGCTACCTGGAAGAATGAACCTACGGGACGAGACGGTGATCATCGCAAAGGCAGCTTAACAAAGATCAGACTACCAGAACCCAAGAAATGCCAGAAAGGTGCCTGTAATCCCCTGCAACTCCTCATAGTCAACCCCAGCCACTGGAAGCAAGGATACAAGTTTGGGTTGCGTATTGCAGGAGGAGGTATAGATCCTGGGACTATTTTATATCTGCAATTAAACACCAAAACCCATGTATCCTCACCCTATCGCATACATCACTCCTTCTATGAAGCCATGAAATTCCTCCTGCCTCCCAGAACTTATTTTTTGAATTAGCGGGAGCAGTCGCAACTAGTCTCCATGTTTCAGACTGTTTGTTTTGTGGAGGAACAACGATGGGAGACCAATGGCCTTGGGATGCACAAGAACCGAACTATTCTATTCCATATAATCAGACTAATATACACAATACCACAAGTGAATGGGTACTGGCCCACTCCATTGTGGGTAACTTATGTTTTTCTCGCTATGGACCAATGTTTAATATGGAAGTGGGGCAGCTGGTCTGTCTCACTCAGATGTTCTACAACAGTACCACTAAGAAGACATCTTGGTGGTCAGGATTCAACGCTACTGAACCTTCCAATCCTCTAGTTCAGTTTCCCAAACTTGCCAGTATCTGGACTAACTTAGCAGCATATAATTCCTGGCAAGCACCACCTGGACTGTACTGGATTTGTGGAACCCGAGCATATGCCAGACTTCCTCACCACTGGGGAGGCGCATGTGTATTGGGAACCATACAACCTTCCTTTTTTCTTCTGCCTACATCCCAGGGAGAACAGCTGGGATATCCTGTGTACAGAAGTCGACAGCTGAAGGAGGCCCTGAAGATAGGCCAATTGGACAAATGGGATGCGTCATCTGAAGAATGGCCCCCAGAAAGAATCATCTCATACTATGGACCTGCTACTTGGGAGCAGGATGGGACTTGGGGATATTGTACTCCTGTTTATATGATTAATCAAATAATACGTTTGCAAGCTGTTGTTGAAATAATAACCAATGAAACTAGTAAAGCACTAACCCTTCTGGCAAAGCAAAGTACGCAAATGCGCACAGCCATTTATCAAAATCGCTTAGCTCTAGATTATTTGTTAGCAGCTGAAGGTGGGGTATGTGGGAAGTTGAATTTAAGTAATTGTTGTTTACAGATTGATAATAATGGGCATGTAGTTGAAGACCTAGCCACCCAGATGAGAGAGCAGACATTTGTGCCTGTCCAGACCTGGCACAGTTTAAAGATGGATGGGTGGTTTGGTTCATTGTTTTCCTGGATTGGTGGTCTAAAAGCCCTTATGTTTATTGTACTATTCATATTAGCCATGTACTTATTGCTCCCTTGTCTCCTACCCCTTTGCTTATGCATGATAACATCATCAATTGATAACACTATAGAGCGGAAGGCAGCTGCGAAGGTATTAGCTATGTGGCAATATTATCCTATACCCCATGATGATGATGCTATTACACCAGTATAATGTGTTAATTGACTAATGAGTGATTTAATTCCCACCCTTCCTCACTTGCGGGTGAGAATAATCAAAGGGGGGAATGTGGTAGGCTATGGCCTGCTACTATGAAAGGCCTGTAAGTTAGGCCTGGATCCTAATTCCCATTATAGCTAGAAAAGAACCAAAAATCTGTGGAAAATGAGAAAACTGTTTTAAACTGCTTAATAAGAAGGTTTTATGAATTCATAAGTCTTCTATTATTCTCTTGTGTGTGAAAGAACAGAAATGTTTCAATATATGCATTCCTGGAGCTAGGGATAACCTTGCAGTAGAGAAGTAACAAAATCAAGAACTGTACCATTGTTAGAGCAATCCTAAGGGAGGGGGCCGGTTGCTAGGCTCTGGAGGGATTTCTAATTGGTCAAATGAAGGGAATGTAAAACCAATGAGAAGTTTGCATGTATCGAGTTGGAACCAATAGAAAGTTCTCATGTATCAAACTGAAAAAGAGGTATAAATGGTTATGTCTCTGTATAAACATTTGCTCAGTTCCTTTTGAAGCTTTGACTGACTGGGCCTGTGCACAATAAACTGGCTTGGACCCTGTCAATTGACTCCTGGACTTATTCGTTGATTGCACTTTGCCACAGCAGTTGGGCTGGCCTTGTTCCGTGCATAACATTTGCTTCGCTGCCATGATAATGAAGGCAAGGCATCCATGAAACTGGCACGCTACATTTCACGAGAGCCATTTGCATGATGACAACCTTTCCTGTTAGAAATGGTGTGTTTCCAATAAAATCATTCTAGTGTTTTTTTTTCCCAGAGACATGATTTCATTTTGTGGTAATTATAACTTAAATCTCTTTCTAACTCCCAGCCAGTTGGGTCAGCATCCTAACTTGCCCATAAACTCTCATGACAGTGCTCTCATGCTGGATTCTTGTCAATTTGAAATGTTCCAGTTCTCCACAATCTGCAGGAATATCTTGTTTGTTTTACTTTTGCTAAAGCTATTTTCAAGTTATATACAGAATATGCTGTGTATGGGGTCTCTCTGAAGAAGAGAGCAGCTTTGGAGTTTGTTTTGAAATATTTCTAAGATCTACTGATTTAAAACAGGCCTGATTGGTGTAGTGTACCCCTTAGGGCTTAAGAGGTGTGCTTTGGCTCATGTTCTTGGGCTAGAAGTGCTCAGCTTTGTTTAGTGGTTGTCATTCCTCTTCCATGTGTGTAGCACTTCTCTTGCTCTGGACGCTACATCTCCCATCAGCCTATTTCTGTAACTGTTCAGCATATGTGGTAGGCAACTATTACAGACTGTGGAATCTGATAGTTCAAACCTGCAATGAGGGGTATATGAACGCTGTATTAATTATTGGTTTGCTGCATGAATATTATTGTCATTACTGTGATGTGATTTTTGGTAGTTCCCTCATACCTTTTAGAGTCACCCAGTAACATAATTCTCCAAGTTGTGGACATGAAGGCACATTTTACAAACGAGGTCCAAGCGAAGTCCGGGACCTCCAAGCCGGAATGTCTGAAGAAAAAGCAGGTATGTCCAAGTTCAGGCACACTTTCACAAATGTGGATGTGTCCAATTTGGATGTCTGCGGAGCATCTACATAGTCATCCCTGGAATAGTATTCCAGACCATGGACATCTAAGACTAGCCTAATGGTTAGCGCAGTGGGCTAGGACCAGGGAAGCCAGGGTTTGAATACCACTGCTGTTATCATTGTGATTGTGGAGAATACTGACGATAGTGGAATGCCATCTTCTCTACGCCCTCTGGATATTTTATTGTCAAAACAACCACTCCCCCTGCCTACTTGGCCATCTCTGGTGCAGGGACGTCTTTAAAAACCATTTGTAAAATGGCTTTATTTTTTTTATACAGTTTGTTGTACCGCCCAGGCTTAAGGGCATCAGAGCGGTTTACAGTCACTATTAGCAGGTACTGGATACATTCCCCAAAGGGCTCACAATCTATGTGTACCTGTGGCAATGGAGGGTTAAGTGGCTTGCCCAAGGCCACAAGGAGTGCCCATAGGACTAGAAGCCCCAGTCCCTCCGGCCTGAGATTGCTGTTCCCAGGTGGGAATTGAACCCTCCAGCCTGGGGTACCTTGTCCTATCCACTCTAGGGACTTCTTTGTGATTTGGATGTCAAAATCATGTCTAAGACTTTTAAAACGATGCCCATAGATGTTATTCCTGGAGGTTAATACATTTGTGGTTAATATTATTGCCATCCTTGCAGTTCAACCCCTTAATGTCCAATATATCTTAAAAAGTATGGCCAGTGAAATGGCTTTTGACTATATATGCACACATATTTGACACACAAAAGAATCAAATAAAACAATTCCAATTAAAAAAGGAAATAGCAGGAAATAGTATAAAAACTGGGACATTGCCAGGACATGATCATTATAAACTCATAAACTCCCCAGTGTAACCACAATAATATCCCTAAAAAAGAAGGCACACTCAAAGTGATCCCTAAAGTTACCAAGGTACGAAAATATATTTTTGTAACTTTAGGGATCACTTTGAGTGTGCCTTCTTTTTTTAAGGACATGATCATTGGCACCCTTATAAACAATTCAACTCAGTTTGAACAGAAGAACCACATTCCCACTACAGTGAAATTAGATGCACCTGTGATCAATTATCAGTACTCACCTGACTTGAATCAACCAATGAATGATGACTCTAATATATAAAATGGCAACATTCACTCCCTGGTCCATTATCAAATGTCAAAGGGGTACAAGGCCATCTTCAAAGACCTTGGGGTTCCTCTGTCTACAGTTCGCAATGTTATTAAGAAGTTTTCTGCTCATGGAACTGTCAAGAACCTTCCATGACATGGTGGGAAGAGGAAAATTAATCCAAGAAGTCTTCAACGGTTAGTGCAAACTGTTGGAAAAACTCCATGTACAACATCCAAGCAGCTTAAGGTTGACCTGGAGCAATCTGGAGTGGTGGTTTCAACCCAAAGCCGCACACTAAACAAGAAGGATTTCATGGGTGAAGGCCAAGGAGGACCCCACTGCTCAAATTTAGACATAAAAAGGCATGCCTGATCTTATTCCAAACCCACCTTGAGAAACCACAATCCTTCTAGGAAAATGTTCTGTGGACAGATGAAACTAATAACAAAAAGAGCCGGTACCAAGACGGGCGGATTTTCAGGTATTGACAAAACCTTTCCTTTATATTCTGATATCACCTGTCAAAGGAAAGGGATTGTCAATACCTGAAAATCCGCCCGTCTTGGTACCGGCTCTTTTTGTTATTAGTTGTTTGCTGCAGGTACTTTGTGCTCCTTTTTGCTTGTGTTCTGTGGACAGATGAAACCAAACTTGAGCTCTTTGGCAATGCAGACCAGTGATACATTTACAGGTGAAGAAATGAAGCTTATAAGGAAAAAAACCCACCCTTCCTACAGTTAAATATGGTAGAGGTTCCATAATGTTGTGGGGCTGTTTTGCTGCCTCTGGAACTGGAGGTCTGGAATGTATTAAAGGAATAATGAAGTCTGAGGACTACCAAGGTATTTTGGAGCAAAATGTGCTACCTAGTGTCAGAAAGCTAGGTCTGGATCGAAGGTAAGGGGTCCTCCAGCAGGACAATGACCCAAAGCATACATCCTGTGTTAAACTGGCCAGCAATGAGTTCTGATCTCAATCCAATCAAGAACCTTTGGAAAGAGCTGAAATCTGTCATTGGTAAAAGGAATCCTGGAAACATTCATGAGCTGGAACAAATCACAGTTCAAAAGTGGGAGAAGCTACCAGCAGATAGATATATGAAACTTATAGATGGCTACAAGAAACGTTTGGAGGCTGTCATCACTGCCAAGGGTTGTGCAACCAATTAGTGAAGGGTGCCATTAATCCTTTCCAGGTCATATTTTGTTTTTTCTCAGAAATTACTACATCTACGTTGCACAGTCGTCTTTTTTGTTGTTGTCTACCTTTGAACATGCTAATAAAATATTATGATGACAAACAGTTGGAATATTTCTAATTATTTCTCAAAATATTGTACACAACATACCTAAAATGCAAGGATGCCAGTAATGTTGACCACAACTGTATTTCAATAAAAAAAGAGAGAGGAGAAAGATCCAAAGGCATTTGATTCTCCTTTTTCCTAACCACCTCCGAAAAAAGGATTTGGTGTTTTTTCTATACTTCTCTTCTCTTCCTCTATTCTAGCCTAAAGTAGGCAGCTTTCTCTGCTAAATGAAATTTGTTTCTGCAGAGATCTCTTTTGAAGAATCCAAACTCTAGGAAGACTTTACAAATCTCAAGATGGTTTATACATGTCTGAAATCATGAAATAATTTTACCTGTGCCCTAGAGGAAACTATTCCAATGGAGTGGCATTATTGGGTAGAAGGTGCCTTCTTTTTTTTTTTTCTTCAAAGACTCATTAATATTTTCAGGGCAGTGCTTGCTGATTTTGTTTTTTATTTTTTTCCCTTTTTGGCCTACCTTTTCCCAGTTGTGTAGCTGCCTTGTGACATTGTTTGCTAGCTGGCTGAGAGGTGCACAAAAGCTTTTAATTAAGGCAGAACCCTTCAGTGTCACTTGTGTTCTGGCAACGACGACGTCCCTTGTGGAATTGCTATCATTCTTCCTCTGTTTCCTCCCCAGGCGTAAGTGCAACACTTCCATGCCAACCTCATAAGCAAGAGATTTGAACCTGGTACATATTATTGGGTCTGGCTAAGACTATCTTGAATATTTCTCTGATGAGTCTAGACCTGGATATATTTCATATAATGAGATCAGGCTGTTAGTTGATTCAGATTACAAATTTTGTGCTTAGAAATGTGATGCTACAATACTTTAAAGATGAGTCAGTAAGATTTTCCAGAGTACCCATGTAGGACCTAGGTAGGTGCCAGACTGATAGCACAGAAAGCAATCTGCAGGAAAAGTCCAACCAGGGTGAAAAGCATCATGAAAGTTTTGGGGAGGCATCAGGGGTTCTCCCCATCTGGCCCCTTTCACTCATGTGATTTATTTGTGCTTATTTACCGCTTTTAGTGAATCAAAGCGGCTTACAAAAAACTTCAAAACATGAACGTTACATTAAACATTATTACATATAACCATTTAACAGGAGTGTAAAGGGATATGGTAATTATAACTTGAATCTGAAAACAATTCAGATGAAACTATGAACAGAGAATTAAGTCTACAAATCATTGGTTCAAGGATTTGAAGTTGTCATATAACGTGGGAGGCATGATGCTTTAATAGAAGTATTTGTTTAGGTGATTGGTTCACCATAGTAATCCCTGAACAGGAATGTTTTTAGAAGTTTGTGGAAGGATTTATGTGATCCTCTCTCTCCTTCAAAGCTCTCTCACCCATTCAATCCTCTCCCCTCTGCTCCCCTTAGCTCCTCTCACCCATGCGGTCCTCTCCGTCTCCCCCTCCAGGCCCCTCTCACCCATATGATTCTCTTTCTCTTCCCCCTTCATTCTCCTCTCGCTCTTGGCAAGCCTCTTCCCCTGCCCCGTTAGCATTGAGGTTGCTGAAGTTTGCTTTGTATGCACAACTCTGAATCGGGGGCGGCCCAAGGGGGGTGCGGGGCCTCATTGCATAAGGGGCTTCATTTGCTTAAATATTTGCATAATGTTAACATACACTAACTTTTAGTAAACATGCCTCTTAATGAGTGTATGGATAAAGAAAGACTAAAAGATTTCTACATTACTATACTCCAGTGCCAACCGCCAGGCACATTAGGAAGTATTACAAACACTGTCCATTTAGAACCCATAGCAAACCCGTCATATCATAACAGCACTACCAGGACTCATAAAGCACCAAACCCTACCTATCAAAAGGCAACATTGCAAATATTAAAAAATACCAATACATCTCCTACTGGGGAAAGAGAACAAGTGGCACTGTCAAATAGAAACTACATAAACAGAATACCTCAGCTCGGTTACACATGCAGATCATAGACTGTCACCAAACAAAGAACAAAGGATCACAATTTAGAAATAGGAAGACAATAACTAAACTGGGAGCCCCAAATGTCAAACTTCGAATGTACAACAACAGTGCAGAAATAAAACTATAAATTAATTTCCACTTGTACTAAACAAAATGCAGACATTAAAGATGCACATTTTCCAGAGCTGACATATTCCAGTTAATAAATTCAAAATAAAGTATTTTTCTAACTTTTGCTATTCGTGCATTTTGTTTTTTAGTTGCAATTGCTCGTCACTTTCTTCTGGTTTCTTCTGCTATCTCTCCATTGTCTGCTGTCCATTTGTCCTTTCTTCTCTCTTCTAGTTTTTTCCCATTCTCTCTCTACATCTGCTTTAACATACTGATCTTTCTCCTTTTGCTCTTTCCTCCATCTCTTTCTTTATTCCTTTTTGATCCACTCAACTTTTACCCCTCAATCCCCACTTACTCTCCCAATACCCGGCCAATTGTAGATTTTTCTTCCTTCCCACACAAAATATTTTTCCCCTCTCCATTTCACTTTCCCAGCCCCATCCCACTCTAGTCCTCCCCCAACATCAGCTCCCTTCTAGTTCCAGCCTCACCCAGCATCCTCTCCCTTCTAGTCCCCACATCAGCCCATTTCCAATCCTATCCTACCCCCTCCATCAGCCCATTTCCAGTTCTAGCTCCCCCATCCATCTCCAGTCCTATCCAAGCCCCCCATCAGCCCATTTCCAACCCTAGCCCATCAGCTCATTTCCAGTCCTATCCTAGCCCCACCATCAGCCCATTTCCAATCCTAGCCCCCATCAGCCCATTTCCAGTCCTATCCTAGCCCTCCCAACAGCCCCTTTTCAATCCAACCCCCAAGCCCAGTATCCTCTTTCCAACAGTGGCCAATCCAGGTCACAAGTATCTTTCAAGTTCCAAGGTACACAGATTTCCTCAGTCCACTTTTTTTTTTTAGTGCCATCAAATCAGTGCTGACTCCTAGCGATCCAGTTGCCTCTGTTTTCTTGGCAATATATCACCAGAAGCAGATTGACAGGCCTTTTCTTCCAAGGCAATGGAGGGTAAAGTGACTTGCCTAAGGTCACAAGTAGTATCAGTAAGAATTAAATCCTTGATCTTCTGGGTACTAGGCAGTTGCTCTAACCATTAGGCTAATCCAGTCCACTTTAAAAATGGTTTTATGGACTTTTCCTCCAGGAACTTGTCCTATTAGTCTTAAATGTGCTGCATTGTAGCTTCATTGCATGTCTCCTAGTCTTTCTACTTTTCGAAGGAGTAAACAGCTGATCTATGTTTACTCATTCCACTCCATTGATTATTTTATAGACCTCTATCATATCTCCCTTCTGCCATCTCTTTCCTAAGCTGAAGAACCCTAACCTTTTAAGCCTTTTCTTGTAGTCACATCCTTCCATCCTCTTTACCATTTTGGTGGCTCTTCTCTGTAGCTTTTCTAATTCCACTATGTATATCCTTTTTTAGATATGGCAACGAGAACTGCACACAATATTCAAGGTATAATCACACCATGGAGTGATACACAGGCGTTATAACATCCTTGGTTTTATTTTCCTTTCTAGCATTCTATTTGCTTTCTTGGCCGCCGCTGCACACTGCACAGAAAATTTCAATATATCATCCATAATGACGCCTAGATCCTTTTCCTCAGTGGTAGTTCCTAATGCAGAACCTTGCATCATGTAACCGTAGTTTGGGTTGTTATTCCCTAAGTGCATAACTTTGCACATTTCCACATTAAATTGCATCTGCCATTTGGACTCCCAGTCTCCCAAGTTCTCTAGGTCCTCTTGCAATTTTTCACAATCCTCTTGTGATTTAACAACTTTGAATAATTTTGTGTCATCTGCAAATTTGATCACTTCACTCATTGTTCCCATTTCAAGGTCATTTATGAATATGTTAAAAAGCGGCGGACCCAGCACAGATCCCTGGGGTACTCCACTATTCACTTTTCTTCATTGAGAAAATTGGCTATTTAGCCCTACTGTCTGTTTTCTGTCTTTTAACCAGTTTCCAGTCCGCAATAGTACATTGCCGCCTAGCCCATGACTTTTTTTTTTTATTATTATTTTGAAATTTCAATAATTACATCAAGCAATAAATACATACTTGAAAGAAAAAGGGAAGATGTGCTTAAGCAAAAACAAATAAATTCAAATTACAACATCCCACCTTCCAAAGGTAAAATATAATAATTCTAAGCACATCTAACACTCTAGCCCACAAAACTGGGGGGAGAAAAAGTAATTAACAAAGGCATGATATTATTAAATAAAATAGGTAACAATTCCCTAGGTAAATCCACCGAGGGACACCAAACATTATAGCGTTCCTAAATAAGTCGATCTAATCAGGTTCCACTGGAGTAGCGACTAAATCCGGAGCAGCCCTAGCATCCAAAAAAGCACGCAATTGAGTTGGATCATAAAAAAAGAATCTAGACGAAGCAGATTTAAGCAAACATTTACACGGAAACCTTAACAAAAAGGAATATCCCAGTGAAATTACCTCCGGGCGCATGGACATAAAAATTTTCCGTTTCCCCTGGGTCTCATACGAAACATCGGGGAATACCCAAACCTTTTGACCAAGAAAAAGCTTATCAGAATTCCTAAAAAACAACTTTAAGGTCCAAACTTTATCAGGTTCCAGTAAAAACCCCACTAAAAGAGTCGCCCTCGTCATTACCTCCTCATCAGATACTTCCAGCACCTGAGAGAGATTGAGAACATCCATACTATCCCTCTGAACCCCCTCCCCAATATCAGCAACACTAGACATTTCACGTTTCTTTAAAGGCAAATAATAAACTTTTGAGGTGGGAGGGAGGGCAGCTTCAGGCATCCCCAAAATCTCCAAACAATACTTTTTAAATAACTCTACGGGGGAAACAATTGTAGACACTGGAAAATTAACAAAACGTAAATTCAAACGCTTAGAAAAATTCTCCAACCTTTCTAGCTTAACATGAATAGCAGCACTATCCTTCATTAAAGAAGAACACTGTGATGAAACATTTGAAAATTGTCCCGTTAATGGTCCACGTGTTTGGATAGAGTCCTTACTAGTTCGATCCTGCTGCTCCAACCTCATCCATGACTCCTTGGTAATTTTCTCCACAACAGTCAAGCGATTGGATACAGAGTGCTCCAAGGAAGTTATCACAGTCCAAATGGGAATCTAAAGTTACCACAGCTGGTTTCACCAAGGGGCCGTAGGCTGCGGGACCCGCAAAGCTCCCCACACTCCCTGGAACAGCAATCCCCGCCCCAAAGGACGTCGAGGAAATCAGGGGTCGAGTCTCAACGACTGATACAGCTGTAGTAGTAGCTTCCTCAACTCCAACATCAACCGACGGCTCCGGTGAACTCTGCAACACCCCCGAAGACAACTGTGAAACAGCAGCCCCAATAGGGCTCTGAAACAGCCGGTGAGCCAAGTCAGCAAGTAGCAAAGAAGGCTCATCTGGAGGAGCACGTTGCTCGGGGCTCAGACTCGCGTCTGATGTTGATAAAACCGCCTTCTGGTCAGCACCAACTAACTCCCTGGCAGATTGCTGTGTAGCACCGAGGGTCACAAAATCGGTGATAGGCGGCTGGTTAGGGGGAGGCTTCTCCTCGGGGTAAGTAACCTTCCCTTTTCTCTTCCCCATTATTCAAGAAAAGACTGGCAAAAAAGAAATAATTCCAGAGACCAGCGTTCAACACCAACCGCACACCTCCGGCGCGTGTCTTCACTCGGTGGCCATCTTGGTTCCTCCAGCCCATGACTTTTTAATTTCCCAAGAGTCTCCCATGAGGAACCTTGTCAAAGGCTTTCTGAAAACCCAGATATAGCTCACCTTTATCTATCTGTTTGTTCACACATTCAAAAAAATATAACAGATTAGTGAGACAAGTCGTTCCTTGGCCCCATTAAACCATACTATCAAAATGTTTAATAATTGTGTTCTTTATAATGGTCATGCCAGGGCTGGCCCGTCCACTAGGCAAGGTAGGCAGCTATCTAAAATGACTAGCCTGGGTGGGTGGCTTTATGCCGCCATTTTGTTGCCTGCGGCAGGCCATGTGCTCTAGTACACATAACCTGCCATTTCTGATCCCCCTCCGATGCAACTTACTATTGGAGGGGGTCAGAAGTGGCAGGCCATGTGTGCTGAAGCACATGGCATGCCGCCACTTTTAAAATACCGCTGCCGCCACATGCCTCCCCCCAAGACTGAATCAGCAGCAGTGGAGGGCAGCAGCGCAGCACAGCAAGGAGGATAGGCATGGCCAGGATTTCTGCCTAGGAGGGTGGAAAACCTTGGGCCAGTCCTGGGTCAGACTCACCGGTCTCTAATTTCTCAGATCACTCCTGGAACTCTTTTTAAAAACTGGCAGTAAATTGGCCACTCTCCAATCTTCAGGCACTATAAGTGATATTAATGATAGTTTATAAACTACTAATGGTAGGTTTGCAATTTCAATTTTGAATTCTTTTGGCACTTTGGGGGTTAAGCCATCTAGTCCAGGTGATTTGCTATTCTTTAGTTTATCAAATTGCTGTATCACATTTTCCAGGTTTATTGAGTTTTGTTTCAATTCCTCCAATACATCACCTTAAATATAATTTCTAGAATGGGTAACTTCATTATATCTTCAGTAAAAACTAAAGCAAAGAATTTATTTAGCCTCTTGCTATATCTTTGTGATCTCTTAGTGTCCATTTTACCTCTCTATCATTTAATGATCCAGCTGACACTCTCATGGGTGTTTTGCTACAAATGTACATGAAAAGTTTTTATCATGAGTTTTGCTTCCACAGCGAGCTTCTTTTCAAATTCTCTTTGCCTATCTTATCAGTTCCTTGCACCTAACTTGCCAGTACTTATGTTATTTCCTGTTTTCATCATTGAACTCCTTTTCCCATTTTTTGGAAAATATAGCAGCCTCTATAACGTTACCATTAACCATTCTGGCAGTCATTTGCCCTTTTTCCACCTTTCTTAAAGCGTGGAATACATCTGCTCTGGGCTTCCAAAATAGTATTTTTAAAGAATGCCCAGGTCTGATGAAAACTCTTAGCCTTTACAGTTGTGACTTTTAATTTTTTCGGAACCATTTTTCACTTTTACCCTGTGAAAAGCGGTATATAAGCATGGCTAAATAAATAAATAAATTTTATCATAGTCTACCTTTTGAAAGTTAAATGTTAACACAGTGGATTTCCTTGCTTTCCTCCCTCTGTTTATTAAATCAAATGTGATCATGTTATGATCACTATTGCCCAGAGGTTCCACCTCGTCCACTGGATCCTGTGTCCACTAAGGACTAAGTCTAAAATAACTTTCCCTCATGTTGGTGCCTGAACCAACTGCTCCATGAAGCAGTAATTTATTTCATCTAGAAACTTTATCTCCCTAGCATGTCCTGGTGTGACACTGAACCAGTCAATACTGGGGTAATTCAAATTGCCCATTATTACAGTGTTATAAATTTTCTTAGCTTCTCTAATTTCTGTTGACGTGGAGCACGATTCAGGGAGGGGGATGTCCAGGCTGTTCAGACGTCCCCGAGGAAGATAGGCCAGTTAGGACCCAATTCTGTACTGCGGGAACAAAATGTTCCTGCGATGCACAGAATGGGACCTGTGGATGGCCCAGAGTGCCCCTGCCACCTGTGGGGATGGCCTCCTTGCAGGCGCCCCCCGACTCCTACAGCTTTGGCCCCCCTCTTCCCCACCACCCACCCATGACTGGCCTACCGGGGCCTGGATCGGGTGGCGGGACCCCCCCCACACACACACCTGGCCCCAGGGGGGAATACTTGGGTACGATTGCCGGGTCAGTGCTGCTTATTCCACCTTCGAGATGGAATAAGCAGCATGTCCCCTTTGATCCGGCAGGATGTACAGGGTCGTAATCTAAATCGGGTTTGTATGTCCTGCCAGGCTAGTCCACCTCTGTTCAGATCCTGCCCCCTGCTGGCTCTTCCTGTCCTGCTGCTCAGGACATATGGGAAGAGCTGGAGGGGTAATTGGGCCCTGATGGCCCCAGACGTCCCCACCAGGATGTGCAGTCCTGTGAACCGCATCCTAGAATCGGGTCCATAGCATCATCCACATAGGCTTTTGGCTTGATATTCATTTGTAATGGCTATGCAACTCTAAGGCACATAGCCATCGCTGCCAAACTTTAACTGCGGTTATTCAATCTGGAGCCATATTCGGTCACCGGCATTGCATATCTGGGGTCACGGCACAGCCACACATGGCACAGAGGCTAACTGTGCAGAGACAATATTCAGCTACTATCCCGTTAGCTCCAGCAGCGAAAGTTAGGACAGCTTTTGCTGCACCTAACTTTCACCACTGAGGGATGACCTGGCAGCGGCAGAATATCACCGCTGCACGTTTATCCCCGGGTACCGCTCCCGACATGCCCAGATGCTAAACAGTTAGCATTGGGGCGTGTAGCAGAATTACTCTGGAATATTTAGCAGCACTAACTGTTACTGCTGCTGAATATCCACTTAGGGGAATTTACATGGTTTACAGCTCTGTAAACTGTGTAAATGCCTTTGAATATTGGGCCCAGTGGGTTTTGAGTGCCTTAAACCAGATGTCTAGCTATAGAATTAATCTCTTTGGGGGTAGTTTTCTAAAAAGCTGTCTACATTTTTGTAAGAACAATCAGGGGCGGCCCAAGGGGGGGTGCAGGGCCATGTGCGGAGACACATTTGCATAATGTGCCTCATTTGCATAAATATTTGCATAATGTTACCATACACTAACTTTTAGTAAACGTGCCTCTTAAGGAGTGTATAGATAAAAAAAGACTAAAAGATTTCTACATTGCTATAATCCAGTACCAACCGCCAGGCACATTAGGAACTACTACAAACACTGCTCATTTAGAATCCATCTTCAACCCTCAAACCCCAATCACACACATCCAACCTATCTAAAACCTATGTAAAAGGGGAGCACGACCCCCACCAACCCTAAAGAGATATCTAAATCATCATAGGGCAAAAACTGACCTCCAATCAAATCCATCCAAAAAAGGCGATAACATCAAGCCAAACAAGGTACACTTAACTTTTAACGGATGGTCGAATCCAACTGTCCAAAAAGCCCATCCGATAGTGCGTTTCACCAAGTCATGCAGAGGCTGAAAAGCGCCATATATTCTTCTTCAAATTGCAACTCATCCAGAAGTGTATTACAATAACCCAACATTGTGTTTCGGGCTCCCGATCCTCACAGCCCTTCTTCAAATTCTTCAAATTCCATTGCCTTTTTTGGACGGATTTGATTGGAGGTCAGTTTTTGCCCTATGATGATTTAGATATCTCTTTAGGGTTGGTGGGGGTCGTGCTCCCCTTTTACATAAATAGATAAAAAGGAACATTATTGCCACGAGAGGGTATTCACCTTCACGGCAATAGTTCCGACAAAAATTAGTGTGCATAACACATTCTTGGGTTTGGCATTTAGAATCCATAGCAAACCCACCATATCCTAACAGCACTACCAGGATTCACAAAGCACCATACCCTACCTATCAAAAGGCAACACTGCAAATATTAAACTAATACATTTCAGAGAATAACAATACATGACCTACTGGGGAAAGAGAACAAGTGGCAATGTCAAATAGGAATTATATAAACAGAATACCTCAGCTCAGTTACACATGTAGAACATAAACCATCACCAAACAACGAATCACAATTTAGAAACAGGAAGACAATAATTAAACTGGGAACCATAAAAGCGAAACTTCGAATGTACAACCCTGTAGAAATAAAACCATAAATTAATTTCCTCTTGTACTAAACAAAGCGCAGAGGTTAATGATGCACATTTCCCAGAACTGACATATTCCAGTTAATAAATTCAAAATAAAGAGATATTTTTCTACCTTCTGTGCATTTTTTTTCCAGTAGCAATTGCTCCAGCCACTTTCTTCTGGTTTCTTCGTGTCTTCTGCTAACTCTCCATCGTCTGCTGTCCATTTGTCCTTTCTTCTCTCTTCTAGTTTTTTTCCATTCTCTCTCTACGTCTGCTTTGACATACTAATCTTTCTCCTTTTGCTCTTTCCTCATTCCTATTTCATCCACTCAAATTTTACCCCTCCATCCTCAATCCCCACTTACTCTCCCAATATCCGGCCAATTGTAGATTTGTCTTCCCTCCCACACAAAATATTTTTTTCCTCTCCATTTCACTCTCCCAGCTCCATCCCATTCTAATCCTCCCCCAACATCAGTTCCCTTCTAGTTCCAGCCCCACCCAGCATCCGCTCCCTTCTAGTCCCTGCATCAGCCCATTTCCAGTCCTAGCCCCCCATCAACTCATTTCTAGTCCTTTCCTTACCCCACCATCAGCCCATGTCAAATCCTAGCTCCCCCTCCACTCAGCCCATTTCCAATCCAAGCCTACTTCCAATTCTAGCCCCTCCATGAGTCCATTTCAATTCAAGCCCCCACCACAGCCCATTTCCAATCTTAGCACCCCCAACAGCCCATTTCCAGTCCTATCCTAGCCCCTCCATCAGCCCATTTCCTGTCCTAGCCCCCCCCCACTCAGCCCATTTCCAGTCCTAGCTCCCTCCCCTCACAGCCCATTTCCATTCGAAGCCCCCTCCCCATCAGCTATATGCAGTTCAAGCCCCCCTTCCACTCAGCCCATTTCCAGTCCTAGCAACCCCCCAGCCCATTATCAGTCCTAGCCCCCCATAGCCCATTACCAGTCCTAAGCCCCCCATCAGCCCACTTGTAGTCTTAGCCCCCCCCCCATAGCCCATTACCATTCCAAACCCCCCATAGCCCATTACCAGTCCTAACCCCCCATCAGCCCACTTGTAGTCTTAGCCCCCCCATAGCCCATTACCAGTCCTAACCCCCTCCCCCCATAGCCCATTACCAGTCCTAACCCCTCCATCAGCTGACTTGTAGTCTTTGCCCCCCCATAGCCCATTACCAGTCCTAACCCCCCCCATAGCCCATTACCAGTCCTAACCCCCCCCATCAGCCCCACTTGTAGTCTTAGCCCCCCATAGCCCATTACCAGTCCTAACCCCCTCCCTCCATAGCCCATTACCAGTCCTAAACCCCCCATAGCCCATTACCAGTCCTAACCCCCTCCCCCCCATCAGCCCATTACCAGTCCTAACCCTCTCCCCCCCAATCAGTCCAGCTAAGTTAAAAAAAAAAAACGCAAACCAGCCGCTGCTGCCGCCGTGGCAGTGGCAGAATCGACCATCCCACGGGGCCCCCCCTGCCCTGCAGAAGAGTTCTCCGTGCAGTCTTGGTGCGGGCTTTTTAGAGCCGCGCGAAGGGAGAGAGTTTCCCTTTCTCGCGGCTCTGACAGCCGACGCCGAGACTGCTTGGAGAACTCTGCAGGGCGGGGGAGGGCCCGCAGGAAGGTCGATTCTGCCGCTGCCATGGCGGCAGCAGCAACAGCAGCAGCCGGTTGCGTTTTTTTAATCTAGCTGGGCTGAAACGCGGGTCCCTGTGCAAAAAACATTCTTGCTCAATGGACGGGCCGGGCCTGAGAAGAATGCACTTCAATCTAGGTATTATATTCATATGTGCGGATAAATTGACATTTACCTGTGTATTTAAGATAATTGCTATTACTACTACTGCTACTGAACATTTGTATAGCACTATAAGATGTACATAATGCTGCACAGATACCTGCTCATCAGAGCTTACAGACTAGCCAAGACAGACCACACAGTGGCTGCAGACATGGGATACATCTAGGGAGAATGGTAAGGAAACACAAAGGGCATCAGGTGAGTCAAGATCTAAAAGCGGCAGTGAAGAGGTGTGTTTTTAGCCTGGATATGAAAAGGGGTCAGAGAAGACTCCTCACGTACAGACTCAGGTAGTTTGTTCCAGGCTTAAGGAGCAGCAAGGTGAAAGGAGTGAAGTCTGGAGTTAGCATTAGAAGGGCACAGAAGCAATTTGCCAGAAGAACAGAATCCCTGAGGAGGGGTGTAGGAAGAGATGCAAGAGTAAAGGTAGTGAGGAGCTGCAGAGTGAATGCACTTACAGATTAGGAGAAGTTTGAACTGGATGTGGAAACGGATAGGGAGTCAATGAAGTGACTTGAGAAGAGGAGTAATATGAGCACGACGAGGCTGGTGGAAGATTAGCCGGACAGCAGAGTTTTGAACAGATTGAAGGGGAGAGAGATAATTCAGAGGGAGATCAGCAAGGAGGAGGTTACAATAGTCTAGAAAGGAGGTGTCTAAGGAATGAACAAGTTTCTTAGTAGTGTATTCAGAAAGGAATGGGCGAATTTTGGTGTTGATGTAGAGAAAGAAATGGCAGGTTTTAGCTATCATTTAGATGTGTGTGGAGAAGGAGAGCGAGGAGTCAAAGATGACCCCAAGGTTGCGAGCCGAGGAAACAGGGAGGAGTAGAGTTATCCAGAGATACTGAGAAAGGAGGAAGGGAAGAGGAGGGTTTAGGGGGAAAAATAAGAAGCTCAGTTTTGGCCATGTTAAATTTCAAGTGGCGGTGAGACATCCAAGCAGCAATGTCAGAAAGGCAGGCAGAGATCCGCTTTGCTAGATAGATTTCAGGCGTAGAGAGGTAGATCTAGGAATCATCAGAGTAAAGATAGTACTGAAAGCCATGGGAAGAGATGAGTGCACTATTCTGAAAGTATGTGTGTTGGGCCAATCATGTGTACTTTCAATGTGGGCGTTAACAGGGGTGGAGTATGGGTGGAGCACACAAGTATGCATACAAATTAGAAAATTTCCATAATCTACACATATTCTGTTCACATTTACGTACCCTAATTATGATAAAGTACATTATCACAGCAGTACATAAAAAGAAGGAAAACTGTGAGTCAATACTAATGCTTAGAAAATCTGTCCAGTCCTTTAGAACTTTGTTTTATTTTGTCACAGTGCTGTATAAGGCTGTTTGCATGATATACAAAGCAGAGTGACAAGCTTTTAAAAATGTATCACAATGATGTTGGCCTTGGACAACAAAACTGAATGATATCAGCCATTTGCTGTATTTCGTTGAAGAAATTTACAAGGCTGAGATGTATCTAATGTGACTTTAGTGAATGAGTGGTAAAGAAACAGGAGAACAGCTGAATTGGCACTTATTTAAAACCTGTTTTCTGTTGTTTTGGCGAGGTGCCACCCTTGCTGCTGTGATGAGTTCCTACCCTTGCCAATGCCACAATCCATCTTTAATCTCTTGCTATTAGGTGCAGTGGGTGGGGCATCCAATATTTGCTCCATGCCTCTACCTGAAGTAAAATGTGCCTCCCCACCCAGCAGGATCGTACCAAGCTAGAAATGTGCCCTGTGTCCCCCCACCCACCCAGCTGCATGCAGGAATTTGCTTTTGTTGGGCTTCTTAGAAGCCAAATTATGACATCAGCTCTCCTTCCATACTTATGTCATGTGGTACTCTTGGTTCCATACTTGCGTCCTTGGTATGGCCATGCTACCCTGCTTGATCCTATATCTATGCCCCTAAGGGACTCTTGCTGTTTGCTTCAGTTTGGGCTATTTAAAATTTGCTTCTCCTTAAGTTATCTTTTCTCCCCGCACCCCCTCCGTCTGACCCTCTACCACGATGCCTGTCCTAAGGTACTGCAGCCCAGGCTATGTGGCCCACACAAGGCCAGTCCAAGAGTATCTGCTGCCCTAGTGAATCCTCAGTCCTGCAGTCCCCCCCCCCCCCGGGAGGGGGGGGGGCCCAGAGTCTTGCATGTCTCCCAACAGCAGTCCAGGATCCTGCACACCTCCCTCAGATTGTCTAGTATCCTGTGTATCTCTTCTGATACTGTCCTAGATACTGCACCCGAGTGGCCTATCCTACCCCCCCCCCCCCATACTCCAGTATTTCCCCTTCCCTTCCCTTCCCTACCCTACCCTACCCCACCATATAGTCCAACATCTCCCTTCCTTCCCAAGGTATCCAGCTTCTCTTCTTCCCTTTCCCTCACCTAGGTGTCCAATCAACTCTGCCCGTCCCTACCCTTTCCCCTGCCCCAGGTGTCTAGCATATCTCTACCCTACCCTTCCCTTCTCTTTTACTTTCCCTTACCCTAAGTCGAAGATATCAGTGGACTCTGGTGAGGCTGCACTGCAGCCCATCCACATACTTCAAAACAGTATTGAGCCAGCCATTTTGGCACCATGGTGAGCCTTGAAGCATGTGCATTCATGGTCTGGTGCTCCTGTCCCCTCCAGAAGGACGTTGCATTGGAGGAGGCATGAGTGCATGCGCAGGTGCTTCAAGGCCCCTAGCAGCACTGACAGAGGCTTGCACGGTCACTGTTCTGAAGTGTGTGGAGGGGCCACGGTGCTGCTCCCCCCCCCCCAAGACCTGCCGATGTCTTTGATTAGGGTGTGGGAGAAGAGAATGGATGGTCCACAACCTTAATATTGGGCTGCCTTCCTTTGTCAGCACATCAACGTGGGACTAAAGAGGATTGTGGTGATCAGATGGGATCAACTCCCACTCGCTCCTGTCTGGGCTGGCATTGGGTTCAATATAGTGCCTGTGATTTAGTTTTGCATCTCATTAGTATTCAGTGCATGTTGCAGTGGCAAGTTATGCGTTATGGTAAAATAATGCACATTAAGGGCCAAGCAACATGTGTCATTACCGTAACGTACTTTCATAATTAGACCTCCAGATGTCTATTAAGTTCAGCGTCATCCTCATTTATTTATTTATTTAACAGTTTTTATATACCGTCTTTCTACAAGTCAAGACGGTTTACATGAAACAATATAGTACAGTGTATTACAACTGTTTACAAGGAACATTGCCTATCAGTTCTCTTTTCAAGGTAATACAGAGGGGGAGGCATAGCAACACTGTCATTGGTAACCAGTTCTAGTGCCTCATACATTCTTGGGCTTTGAGGATGATCTCTGAGCCAAGTACAGAAGCAAGAATCATCACTTCTATCCATTGGCATAAATCATCTGTAAAAATCATATACTGAATGAAAGGATTTATCAGTTCAGCCTACTGTAGATTAGATTCGAATTCATGTTTATGGACTGATAACTCTAACAGACTAGTTCCATTGTATGGGATTATTCCTGCCAAAATGCAGTCGCAAAATTTGATGTTATGCATTAAAAGGATGAAACATTATATTGAGTGTATTTTTGGAAAAAATAAGTCAAACTGGAGTGTTGAGTTGGAAGTTTTGTCTCAGGTTTCTAGTTTCTTTTTCAGTTTCAAAAGCAATTAATCGTGTTTTGAATAAAGTAAACAGTGCCCTAAACATCTGACATCTACTCATATGAGCCATATTTCAAGAGAATTAGAAGATTGTGAGAGGTGGAGTGTGGCTTAGCTGGTGGGGCCACTGTGAATGGACTTGATTAATGGTGTTGTGATAAGCATGGAAAGAGATCAGTGACAGCTTCTCCTGCCTTCAGCTGTCACAGCTGTGCCTCTTCCAGCCCATCGTGCTCCGTGGCAGCCTTTAAAGTGCCTTCTTGCCTGCGGCATTCTTGCAAATCCTTTCATTTGGATGCCAACATGCTTGCGCAGAAGCAGGTGGTTTGGGGAAAATTTGGTTCAGACTTTAGCATTTGCTACGGGTGAGAATATTACCTTTGCAAGCTCACCAGAGGTAAATGACAAATACAGACTTTTTAGTCTCTGTGATTAAGATGCTTTCTGTGTGGCAATCACTGCAGACTGGCATTTCTAATGAAGTGTCATTGCATAAACGGGCATGTTTAGCAAAGTGCAGTGCTGAGTAGGGCGGGATTCAGTGCGCATCAAATGTGCCCTGGTAAAACGTACCCTGTGTTAAAATATGGCTGTGTTAAAAGTCCCTTGCTACCCAGTTTGCGTGGAGACTGGGTGGATCTGGGGTGCAGCATGCACATTGTGGGTAGTGCAGGTGTCTTTGGCATAAGCTCCCTGACGATGCTGCACTTAGCAAGAGTGGTGCACATACTGCCATCTCAATGGGTGGTGTTCAGTGCACCTATGCTGATTGTACAAAAGAGGAGGAGCGTGGGGGTGGCGCAAAACCCACCAGGCACATAGCATGGGCCAGGGGCTGCTCCCATGCTCATTTCTGCGCTAACAACATGACTCTTGGTCAGAGATGGCTCTATCTTTAGGTGAACTAGGCAGCTGCCTAGACTCTTAGTCCGCTGTGGGTGCCCCTTGCTGCCACCACTGATGTCCCTCTCCAGGGTCTGAAAGCTTCAATGGCTCACAAACTGCGACGCAGCACTTACCTATACATTGCAGAACTGCGTCGCGATTTCTTTTTCCTACTATCTGCCACTTCTGCACCCTTCAGTGCAGATTTGCAGTTTGCATAAACCAGAAGTCTGCGTTAGGAGGGGTGGAAGTGGCAGATAGTAGGAGAGAGAAATCATGATACAGCACCGCAGTGTGTAGGTAAGTTCTGCGTCACGGTTTGTAAGACATTGCTGCCACTGCGGGCCCCAGAGAGGGGCCACAGCAGTGGCAATGGGGGTGGGACTCCATGGGTGGGGCAGCAGGATGGAGGGCCTGCCTAGGGAGCCTCCTATCCTTGCACCGGCCCTGCTGTTAGTAAACATTTGCCAAAGAGAAGTAAATTTAAGAGAGATCAAATGAAGTGCTACTTTGTTGTATGTTAAAATTCAATTTGGAGAGGACTGTGCTCTGGAAGCGGGGGCTACGTGTGTGAGTGTTACTCTTTGCTGAAACGGCGCAAGCTCTGGGACTCTCCCCCTGTAGCAACGTCATCGACGGGAGACTTGTGAACGGCATTTAAACCTCCACGCTGTTCTGCAGCTGCGTGCCCAAAGGGGCGTGTGACCAAAGGGGTACGCCCTGTTGGTGTCCCTTTGGGGCCAATTCGGGGTTTGGCTTGGCCCCGTTGTTTGAGGCCGCAGGAGATGCCTAGAGGATGTGGTAAGAGAAAAAGTAAACAAACTGAGAAAACATCTATGACGTCTGTGTTGACGCCTAGGGGCTGTATTGGTCCTATGGATTAATGTGTGTTTGTTAGAGGACTTGAAGATAGGCCCACATTTTTTACAACTTGATACAACTACAACTGCTACTGCGTCTCTCTCGGGTGTCTCTTTGGGTTTCATCGATAGGACACCACCTGTAAACCTGGCTTCTCTGAAAGTGGGCTTGAAGGGGATTTTTCTACTCCCATATTGGATCCCATTGCTGCGTAGATGAGCACGGTATTAGAGGGTCCTTTCCAAGCCCAGAATACAGCTTCTATCTCTTTGGTCCCCATACAGTTAGTTAAAGTAGAGGGTTCAAGTTCATCAACTGGGATTTCTGAAGCAGATATTTCGTTGTTAGACATCTGGAGAGTAGTCTCCTGGACCAGGGGTGGGCAATTCTGGCCCTTGTGCACCACAATCCAGCCTAGTTTTCATGATGTCCCTAATGAATATTCATGGACCTATTTCCATACAATGGAAGGCAGTGGATGCAAATAGATCTCATGAATATTCATTAGGTACATCATGAAAACCAGGCTGGATTGTGGTGCAAGAGGGCCAGAATTGCCCACCCCTGTCCTAGACCAATGCCTTATTATCTGGTTTTATGGACCAAACTGTTAAATTTTCTCAACAAGTTGTTACCCTTGAGTCCACAACGTGAAACTTAGTATCTCGTGTTTCTCAGCGACTTGATAAAGTGGAACAACAGCTGGGGTTACTGCATGATGCAGGAACTACAAGATTGAAAGATAGTTATATGCTGTTTAAACATTTGGAGGCCCTTGAAAATGCACAGCAGGCAAAAAATTGTAGTTTGTTGAATATTCCAAAGACGTGCTTTATGCCTCAGTTGTTATTATTTAGGAAATATTGTAAGGATATATTACTGCTTCCAGAGACTGAAAGTACTGGGGCTTCAGAGGTGTATTATCTGCCTGAGCGGTCAGTGGCACAGGAAGGAGAAGTGGCCCAGGTGGAGGGGCAGTCGGAGATAGATCTGTTTTTCTGGAGACTTCTAATGAAGAAATATCATCCTGGGCCACACCGATCGTGTCCCTGTCTGCTGTGGCAGATAAAATAAAAATTTTGAAATCTTATTTTTCAAAAAAGGATTTCCTGTTTCATGGTTATAAGATTTCCATCTTTCCAGATGTATCACGGACTCCCAAGTGCAGAGGAGGTCCTTCCTGCAGCTGAAGCCTCGTGTTTTGGTTGCAGGGGGGACCACCTTCTTCTCCTGCCAGGGAGAACTAATTTTTAATATGCTGCAGGGCTATTATGGTGAAATCTTCTTTCCCCTCACTAGATTTCCTGTGTGGTCCACATTGCAGCTCTAACTCTTTCCTGTTTCTCCTAAGTTGTTGTCCTGCCACAGGTTGTCTACATCCCTGTCTGCCAGGGCCCTGCACCAGCATGACAATAGGAGCCTGCAGCTAGTGGCAGGATTGGCCTGATAGAGGGGCGAGCCACATGGCCTGGCCGCAGGCAGGGGGAGGGCCCAAGGAAGGAAGGCCAGGAAGCAGGAAGGGGGGTGGGGTCGTGGGCCAGGATAAAGGGAGGAGGTGAAAGAGGCCTCTTCCTTTTTCCCATGGCTGATGATGCGACCAGCTGAGAGAGCATCTTGAATGGAGCACCAGGGAGGCATGCAGGAAAGACTTTTTTTAGAGCTGTGGCGTGACCAAAAGGCTCTTTTCAGAGCTGCAAACAAAGGGAAAAGACTGTGGCAGCCTCAGGCAGGGAGAAGAGGCTCTTGCAGAGCAGCGGTATACAGAGAGGCAGCACAGGCAGTTGGCACCAGAGCAGCAGGCCGGTATACAGAGAGGCAGCACAGGCAGTTGGCACCAGAGCAGCAGGCCTCTGGGAATACAAGCAACAGCAGAAGCTTACCGGGATACCAGAGAGCAGCTGCAGCAAAGCAGGAGGAAGGGCAGGAGCCAGTGGACCGAGGCAGAAGGAAAGGAAACCAGCTGGCCAAGTGTTTTGGGGGCTGACTTTGTGCCAGAGTGCCACCTGATGGTGACTGGGTGAAACTGCAACACTAACATTTAAATAAAAGAAAAGGAGAAGGGACTTCCCAGGACTGAACAAAAAGAAAAAATTTAACAAAAATGAAGTGTATCTGCCACTTTGGAGTGGGGCACGCCAGTGGGTAACGGTGATGGACAGGAGGTGATGAAACAGCGGGAGGCATGACACGGCCAAGCAGCAGCGACCCAGTGGGGGGAACGGAGGAACATCAGCAAAGAGGACCAGCAGAGGGAATGGCAGACTGCAGCCAAGAGAGCATGGATGAAGGGTACCATGAAAACGGCAGGAAAAGGCAAGGAGAACAGGAGCGCGAACGGAGGATCTAGGAGAGGCAGTGGCAACAGCAAGGAGAAGCAGAGCAAAGTATGATGGCGGATGGAGCCCGTGATAGTCACAGGAGGGATGACTTGAGGAGCAACATCCATTAGTCCACCCCAGTTGTGCAGCGGGGACAGGCAGGAGACGGAGGCTCTGGGTGTGCGTGAGTTCTTGAACCAGGTCAGGGTCATGGCTGCAGTCCACGGTGCGGAACGCATCCAGGCTCTCCTGACTTTGCTTGATGGAGCACCACCCAGGGGCATGACAGCTACAGAACAAGCAGGTGCAGACTGTGTGCAGCACCCATTAGAGCTGGCTGGACAGGTGAGTATGAACAACTGTCTTATTTGTATAATGGGGCTGGAGGAGAAAGGGGGGTGGCAGTGGAAGTGGGGGGAAGGGAAGGATCAGGTGGGGGAGTGGGGGAGGCAGCCCTGGGGCATGGGGATGGCAGTGCTGGGGCATGGGGATAGCACAGGTGGGAGTGAGGCGGCCACTGCAGCGGCCCAAGCCTGGGGGGTTGGGGGTGCAGCGGCCAGCGACTGCCAGGATGTTGAGGGACTCCTGCAGGCACAGGGGTGCTTGCCGGGCAAAGCGGGACAAGGGGACCCACAGTGGCACAGGGCATGTCGGGAACAAAGCTGCACAGAGGATGTTACCCCTGTGAATGAGGAGAGGGTGGGGGCAGGGCCGTACCGACTGTAAAATGCGCCCTGTGCGACTTGCACATTGGGCGTGCGCCACCCCGCACCTCTATCTAGCCACTTTATGGGGGCGGGAGAGAAGAGGCGTGCACCCGATGTGCAAGTCGCTGTCACGCTAAGCAGGTCTGGTCTCTCCCGGAGGGACCAGACCTGCTTAGCGTGCCGTGAGAAGGCTTCAGGGATGCATTTCGGCTGTCTGCCGTTGCCTGCTGCTGCTGCTGAGAGAAGAAAAAGTGGCAGCGGCAGACAACGGCAGACAGCCGAAAAACGCCCCTTAAGCCTTTGCGCCCTGTGCGGCTGCATCGCGCACACAGGGCTAGGTACAGTCCTGGGTGGGGGCCCCGAATAGGGACAGAGAGCTGATAGCAGACTTCAAGCCAGCAGAATGTGTGTGCATCACGAGCATGCTAGATAGTCACATCCTGTCCGGATAAAAAGAAAAGATCTGGAAGGGCAAGTATGTAGATATATTCTCACTGCTGGTGTGGAAGGGTGACACCAATTGTGAATGCTCGGGCTGTCGCAACAAATGCAAGCTGGTCTCCAAGAAGGCCAATAGCATACCACAGACTAACTGGTGCGCAGCCTTTTGGGTGCTAGCCAGTGTAGTGGGTGAGAAGCACCTGGAGCAGTGCCAGGGTCGGCTCAAAAAAGAGGATAGTATTTGTGAGGCCTACAGGGTATATGGTGGCACTGCCTGGTTGGAGTACGATGAACAATTTCGTTGGTACATGGTGGTCAAGAGAGGGCTCAGCTGGGATCGAAATACATCGACCTGTGGATCCGGTTGATGACTCAAGAGTCAGCGGGGCAGTAGTGCAAGCGGGGCCGCGGGTGGGGGGGGGGGGAGTTCACCCAGATGGCTCACAGGTCCACAACTGCCTTTTTGGGGAGACAGCAGGGCGGGTATCGGGGAGGGTGTCTATGATAACAGGCCATCCAACTTCCCCACCCACCTGGGCGTATGTAGGTTATACAATGGGGGGGGCCTGCAGGTTCAGTAATGCATGCAGGTAACTGGCACACATGCGCAACATGTGGGGACAGCCATCCACAGATACCCTATGGTAAGTGGCAAGGGGGTGAGCCACCACGCCTGTGTTAAGGTAGCTTGGAGGGGGTGGGTCATGATGCCCATCAATGTTGAGGCGTTGTGGCGGAAAGGATTACTATCCAAAGAAAACGAGGTGGTTGCTCGATGGTTTCACATACGGCTTCACTGTTCCTTACAGCGGCCTGCTGGGCCCGCGGGCGGGGGGGGGGGGACGACGACTTGAAATTTGCGTTGGAGCAGAAAGCGGTGGTCCAGAAGAAACTTGATAAGGAGCGGGGCCTGGGTAGTATTCCGAGCCCATTCATGAGTAAGCCCCTGCCTGAATTAATAGTTTCCCCTCTGGGTAGAGTCTCAAAAAAGGAGCCAGGTGAGTACCGGCTCATTCACCACTTATCATACCCGGATGGGGCATCCGTGAACGACCACCTTGATCCCGCAGTATTCTCGGTGAAGTTGCATCGATGGACCAGGCCCTGGAGTTGCTCCGGGGCTTAGGGGGGGCATAGATGGCAAAGATCGATGTGGAGGCTACCTTCAGGCTGCTCCCAATACATCCAGACAGCTGCTGGGTATGCAGTTTAGGGGGTGGTACTATGTGGACAAATGCCTCCCAATGGGGTGTTCAATATCATGCGCCTACTTTGAGGAGTTCAGCTTGGCTCTCCAATGGATGGCCGAGTGGGGGGTCATGCCAGGGCAGGGTCATACATTACTTGGATGACTTTCTGGTCATGTCCCGGGGCAGGCAGGGCTGCAGGGCCTTTTGGGTGCCTACCAGGAGAAGGCGGAGGAGTTGGGAGTGCTGCTAGCCCCTAACAAAACTGAAGGGCCAGTGCAGTATCTTTACAACAAGCTTAAAATAAGGGGCATAACATTGCTGCTAGAAAGAGAGGATAGAAGAAACAGAACTCCATTAGTGCAATAGGAAAGGGACAGAGGTAGAGAAAGGAAAGAGAACAGAAGAGTAGGTCAGAGATAGACAGACCGACAAGCTGAGGAAAACGAGACAACCTATAAGGGGTCTGTAGAGATGGAGGAGGGAAAGAGAAGATCATAGGCAGTACAAGTACCCGTCCTTTCTAGCGATAGAAATAGTCACTAAAGAAATGGTGACGCGGCTACCAGCTGATTAGTTAGCAGCCTTGAAGGCAGCAGTTAAGACAGCGGTGGTCACAAAGAAGGTCACGCTAGGGCAGATGCAATCCTTGATGGGCCACCTGAACTTCGCATGCTGGGTGATGCCTATGGGGCGGGCATTTATATGGCGGCTGGCAGACGCCACAAAGGACATCCGCCGCAAACACCACTTCATTAGGGTTACCGTGCCCCTGAGGGAGGACCTGGCCATGTGACAACGGTTCCTGTTGCACTACAATGACAGAAACATATGGAGGGTGCCAGCCACATGCAATAGGGACCTGGAGTTATTCACTAATGCGGCTGTGGGAGTGGGTTTTGGAATCTACTTCACAGAACAATGGTGCCACGAATGCTGGCCAGCGGAGTGGCACCAGCGGGGCGTGACCAGGGACATTACATTCCTGGAAATGTACCCCATTGTCATAGCCATGACCATGTGGAAGCGGCTATTTGCCAACAGAATAGTTTTTCGCATGGACAATGTGGCGGTGGTATTTGCCATCAATAAGCTAACAGCAAAGGCGGGGAGAGTGATGCAGTTGATTAGGAAGCTAGTGCTGTTGAGCCTAGAACTGAATGGGTTCATTACAACCTGGCACGTACCAGAGGAAAGCAATAAGTTGGATGACACTCTCTCATTTCCAGCTCCAGTGGTTCCGGCAGCTAGCCCAGAACTCAGCACCATGGGCGGTCCACATGCCAGAGGAGATGTGAAAACTTGGACGCTGAGTGCCGGTAGACCGCTGATGGTATCGCTGTTGGCTGATACATGGAAGGCATACAGATATTCCTGGAATAGGCTCCAGAGCTTCATGAGACAGCAAGGAGCCAGCAGCAGGCAAGGGGTGACAACCAGGCTCTTGCTGGAGTTCCTTATGCAGTTACAGGCCGAAGGGACATTAGTGAGGCAAGCCAAACTGGCGCTGGTGGGGATAGACTTCTTTCTCAAATTGGGGGGATGTATAGACGTGACGAAGGAATTTCTGGTCAAGAAGATAATGGAAGGCTGGGCAAGGGAGGCAACAGGGCAGTCGGATGGTTGCTGCCCTGTCTCCCTTCCCATGCTGGGCAGGGTTATACGGCAAGAAGCGGCTATCACCAGGGATGAGTTAGAGGAAAAACTGTTCCAGCTGGCAGCTCTATTGATGTTCTTCAGGCCCTTCCTCATGAGCGAGGTCCTGCCTGGGTCCAAGTCAGACACAGCCAGCACAGCTATCCGGGTGAGTGATGTTGGGATCATGGGAGACAGAATGCGCCTGTTCCTGGCCAAATCAAGGACGGATTGGCTGGGGAAGGGGAGAATGATATGGCTAAATGCTACAGCAGTCCGGGAGCTTTGCCCGGTCAAGGCCCTGCGAGTGTACCTGAGGGTATGCCCCCAGGTTAGGGGCCCCTGCTCCAGCATGTGGACAGTTCCTGTGTCACACAGTACCAATTCATGGCAATGTGGCTACGGGTGGTGGAGGCAGCAGGGTTTGACACCAAGGGGCTGACACTGCACTTCTTTAGAATCGGGGTGGTCACTATGGCTCATAGGCTGAACCAGGGGGTGGGACAAATACAGGTCTTCGGGAGGTGGACTTCCAACTGGTATAAGCTGTACATTTGACACCACTGATATTTGGTGATGCTGCTCTCTTTCTTGCCCACTAGGTCTCAGGGCAATCTCAGTTTGGATTGTGGGACACTCCTATATCTATTGGGCTAGGCAAAGAGCAGTGGAACAACACTATGGCAGGCAGCTCGGCTTCCACCCCGACACCATCCGTATACAGTGGATGGGTCAGAGGGGGATGCAGTGGGATCAGTTGAGGGCTACTCTCGCCGGCCGGAGAAGGGTCAGTCGCCAGCCAGACTTTGTGGTCCTCCACCTGGGTGGTAATGATCTGGTGGCCCAGTAGGGCATTGATCTTATCATCAGTATCAAGGCAGACATGACCTGGATACATGCTGAGCTGGGGGCGGGGGCCATTTGGACTCCCATCATCCCACGACAGCGGTGGAGGGGTGCGGATCACCCAAAGGCACTGTTCCCTCTAAGCTGTGCGCGTGTGCGCGCGCATACATCTCGCCGAGGCAGCGCACATACTTTACAACAGAGCACACAAAAATTACGGTTCTGATTCTGATAGAAAACAACACAGATGTCTTAAAATTTAAAAGTTGTGATTGTAATTACTAGAAATTTTCTGCTTCATTTAGTAATCGTCTATTTTCATTTAATTTGATTAAAATCAATGTGGTGTACATACTGTATTCTGACGTGTAGTCAAATTTTAAAGTATATAACTCCGAGCGTCGTTATGTGGCGCACAAAAATGTAACCTTCCTTCAAAAGCTGCACAGCTGATATTTTATGCGCACACAGCCTACAGAAAATTAGAGGGAACATTGCCCAAAGGTTATCGAAAAAAGCAGGAGGAAGCTGAATAAAGAAATCAGGATTTTTGTGCAAGCAGTGAGAGGGCTGGTAGTGGATCACTGGAGCATCTTGGAGGGAGGGGAGATAGTATACTTAGGGGATGGGGTTCACTTGAATGAAAGTGACATGGAGCTGTTCATAGAAAATTTGCAGTGGGCCATCGGTTCGGTTCTCACTATGGGGTGAGTCGGGCTGCGGGCCCTCCTGGTGGCGGGACTTCACCGATAGGAGGGGAGGGTCACCCCGGGTAAAGAAAAGGGGGCACAGGTACTGGGCTGGGGGTGCCTGAGCCTGGCAAAAAGAGGGGCCAGGTACCAGGGGACAGGGTGCCTGGCCTCGAATTACTGGAAGCGGGGAAGTTGATGATGGGGAGGTAAAAGGAGGCGGCAACCCTGGCCACAGGGTGGGCTGAGGCTGCCAAATCTGGCAGCTAGGATGGCGGTGTCCCTCCACATTAGTTAGCCTAAGGTCAGGGTATTCGTCGTTTATTCATTGTTGATATACATGATGTAGATATGGTTACTGTGATTCTGTGTATCTGTGTATCCACAAGCTGTAGCCAAAAAGACTCACTAATAAAGCAGTTCAAAAAACAAACAAGGGGTCGGGCCTCATTTGCGGGAAGGTAAAAAGGGGTGGAGGGACGGGGTGGTAAGGGAATGGCGAATGGGCTCAAGGCCAGTCTGGCATGCTGGGAGTCATGGTCTCATGGCCCTCCTGCTCTCTGCTGTGACTCCACTTTTTCAGCCTCATAATCGTTCCTCCTTGTGGGGGCAGCAGCCTTCCTTTGCTATTGCTCCTGTGGCTCAAACCAACCCCTGTCCCCAGTTGCTTTGGCTACCATCTTCCTCCTGCCTCTGGTATGCAACATATGGATTTTATAACTCTACATTAAAAATCATCTGATATGAGATAGATTTGTTAACAGTTTGGGCCTGATTCATTAAGGTTTTTCCCCATTTTGTGCCTATGGGGAAAAAGCTTAATAAATTGGGTCCCAAGTGTATTAGTTACCAGGAATGCATTGAAATTTATAGTGGAAAATATCATTGGGGATCAGGGAAGCCAGGGTTCAAATCCTGCTTGTGCTCCTTCTGACCTTGGACAAGCCACTGCATCCTCCATTGCCTCAGGTACAAACTTAGGGCTAAATGTACTAACTTGGTTAATGCATTAATGAGTGTTACTTTGCATTCAATGAGTTTTTAGTAAATAGGCCCCACTGACAATAATGGGGCATGCATTCCCCCAATGTTCCCTCTAATTTTCTGTAGGCTGTGTGCGCATAAAATATCAGCTGTGCAGCTTTTGAAGGAAGGTTAAATTTTTGTGCGCCACATAACGACACTCGGAGTTATATACTTTAAAATTTGACTACACGTCAGAATACAGTATGTACACCACATTGATTGCACTAGAAAATATTGTAGAACTTGTGAAAACCATAAATGCACAACAACTTTTCAATTTTAAGAACGTCTGTGTTGTTTTCTATCAGAATCAGAACCGTAATTTTTGTGCGCTCTGTTGTAAAGTATGTGCGCTGGTTCGGCAAGGTGTGTGCGCGCGCACACGCGCACAGCTTAGAGGGAACAGTGCCCAGCACATACCAGCTCATACCATGCAGAAAGCATGGTCAGACAGCAGCTAGGATGCAGCTACAAATCTGACAGTTGCCGTGAGCTGTTGATGCATACGGTAACCGTGTGGTGCAGACACATCCACTCTCCGCCCTCGCCCCGCTCATGTGTGCAGCTAACATGCATCCTGCAGATAGTGCAGAAAATTGCTGCTCTCTTTGTATTCACTCCCCATTAGCGGTTAATGTGGCACGCTTGACAAGCACTATCTATCCCGTTAACAGCTAACATGGTTTAGTAAACATGCCCCTAAGGCCTTGGTTTTCACCATAAGTGTGAGCATTCTGAGTTGTCATTTGCCAAAAAATGCTGTAAATAAATTCTTTAAAGCTGGAAACATTTTAATTGCTTCCTAATAGGGCAGCCATAGTGACATATTTCAATAATTTAGGGCAACGTGTACATTCTATTGTAGGTATTTAATTGTATACACGCTGTACATTACATTGGTACTACAAAGGGTGAAACCTGTCAGTACAGACTCGGGGATAGTATGAGTCTTATGACAACTGTTCTATGGAAGAACCAAAAAACGGACAGAAACTGACTGAAGAAAACTGACTTGTCTCGTTTCGTAAAGCTAAAGTTATGTCGGTTAAAGCGACATGGCCAGACACCCCTTTTTTGTGTGCTGAAGTCTGCGATATTTATCTTAGAATTCTATGACATGTCAACTCTACCCTGTAATGCTTTGTGTCATAGGAAAGCAAACAAAGCTCGTTACATTAATGACTTGGCTGAGATCATGTAACTCACTGGTGCCCCTTTTGCTATAAAAAAACATGACCCTCCGTCTTAACCAGCATCAGATCTACAGTATAATAAGGACAGAAACTCCTGCAAGTTCGGCCCTAGCTGTTTCAACTATCTTCTCTTTTATCAAGTTCAATTGCAAATGTTGCTCTCACTTTGACTTGCTACTTAACATATTTGCACTAATTTATTTTTAGGTGGGCAGCCCTCAAGAGTTCTTCATAGTTTTGGAACACAGCTTTATTCCTGCCACCTTAAATGTAACAATTGATGGAATTGATAGAATTTGACTTGCCTTGGATTAACATGAGGGGGAGTCTTTTTCAAATGGGAATAACATTTAAGTAAATGTATAAAATTTCAATAGACATTTGTTCCAATATTTTCTTAGTCTTTGTTGGAAAAAACTCAGGCCATGTTTTTACATTGAAACCATCTCTAAACAGAGAGAGAGAAAGAGAAAGTGTTGATTTTCCCCAATTTCCCACTTTGCTGTGTGATGTGACTGGAAGGAACGTTCCAGAGCAAGCCCCTTTCTTACACGTTTGCCCTTCTCATATGCTTTTTTTTTGCCTGATGGAGAAAGCCCAAACCATTGCCACTCTTGCCTAGTTTCCTTCAGTGTGAACGGCTTTTATTCTCTTCAACAAGTGTTTACAGAAAAGTGTTGATGCTTATTAATCTGTTTCTCGTCTTCCAAATGTGCTTACGTGTGATTGGTGGCAAAACTGGCATTTTTGACAGCTCTCAATGTAATCCACATAGCACTGCAAGATTGTTACACTGAACAGATGTGGTTCGACGGTGTTATTCTTTGTAATTACCGTCATTAAGCAAAAGCATGTGTCAATCAACTTTGGATTTTGAACATACCACTCATTTGGAAGAAAAATGCATTTATTTCAGAAATATGTTTTTGTGCAAGGTATTTTATTTTCCATTGGTTTGATTTTAATTTGAATTGTTTTCCCAGTTAGTAGATGAAGATCAGGTTTAGTTTAGAAACTTCTCAGCCATAACAGAGATAATAATTTGGTACTGCTTATTTCGTGCTGGGTAGAATAATAACGGGTGGAAGGGCTTGTTGGTCTTCTTATAGCAGAAGAGAGGATTTATGTTCTGTTTAACTCTGCTTGTGTTTACTGTTTAGCTGGTTTTAATATGTCCTCAACTGTATAGCTAAAAAATGGGCTCTAATTTCACATGGGCTCCAAAACTGTGCCTATGTGAAAACTGTTGAATATCAAATCTGTCTTGATTTCCTCTCTTCTGGGCAATTTGTTGCTTTGTAAAATTATTTTGCTGAAAATGTTGCATTTAAATTAGTGAAAATTGTTTTGGGGTCAACAAACACATAAGAACATAAGCAAATGTACTGTATTGGTGAATGTATTTTCCATTAATAAAAAAAGACAATCCCTGCTGAGTCAGACCAAGGTCCACTGAGCCCAGCATCCAGTCTCCGAGAGTGGCCAATCTGTATCATAAGTATTTGAGAGATCCCAAAAAGTAGATTTATTTCTCATAGCTCATTCACAAGGAGAAGTGATGACTGTCCCAAAGGAGGAGTGGCACTATATGTAAAAACTACTATTAAAGCTTTGGAATTACAGAGCTTAAAAGGGAAAGCGGAGGCATTGTGGGTTAAACTAGAAAGAGGGAAAGAGAAATCTATTTGCATTGGTGTGATATACAGACCTCCCTCACAAGAGGAAGAGGTGGACAGAGAGTTAATTGAAGACATACGCAGCATTGCAAGGAAAGGGGAAGTGCTACTTATAGGAGATTTCAATATGCCAGATGTTGATTGGCACATTCCTGCTGCAGTATCATCTAGAAGTAAGGAGATCCTGGATTCTGTACAGGGAGAACTATTCAGGCAATTGGTAACAGACCCCACACGAGAAGGGGCCATACTGGACTTGGTGCTTACCAATGGTGAAAGTGTTTCTGATGTTGTAGTGGGAGATCATTTTGCATCCAGTGATCACCAAATGGTGTGGTTCAGTATTAGGACTAGGGCTGTTAGAATCCATTCCAAGGTGAGGATCTTAGACTTTAGGAAGACTAACTTTGCGAAGATGGGCCAATACCTCAGGGAGTCGTTAGTGGGATGGGAACAGCTGGGGGATGTAGAAAAACAGTGGGCAAAACTGAAAGGGGGTATTTTAAAGGCAACCAACCTTTTTGTTAAAATGGTAAATAAAGGCAAAAGGAACAGGAGACCGCTATGGTTTTCGAAGGAAGTAGCTGAAAAAGTGAAGAAAAAGAGGGAGGCCTTCATGAAATACAAGAGATCACAGAGAGAGGAAGACAGGCATCTGTATTTGGAAAAACTTAGAGAAGCTAGCAAAGTAGTCAAGAAGGCAACGATTCAAAAGGAGGAGGAAATAACCAATGCAATAAAATGGGGTGATAAGACATTTTTCAGATATATTAGTGAGAAGAGGAAGGGCAAAAGTGGTATTGTCAGACTCAAGGGTGCAGGGGGGGAATATGTAGAAACTGATAAGGATAAAGCGGAATTGCTTAACAAATATTTTTGTTCTGTGTTCACAGATGAAGAACCAGGAGCAGGACCTCAGAAAACACCCACAAATAAGAACAGAAGCGAGGGACATCTTGAACAATTTTCAGAAGACTGTGTTCGTGAGAAACTAGCTCAACTTAAAGTAGACAAAGCGATGGGACCGGATGGGATACACCCTAGAATACTGAGGGAACTTGGGGACGTTCTAGCAACTCCACTGACTGACCTTTTAGAACATAAGAACATAAGACATGCCATACAGGGTCAGACCGAGGTCCATCAAGCCCAGTATCCTGTTTCCAACAGTGGCCAATCTAGGTCCTACGTACCTAGCAATATCCCCAAAAGACACAGGTTCCACAATGCTTGTACTGGGTCAAGCATTGATATCCTGGGTCCCTTTTTAATAGTGGTTTATGGACCTTTCCTCCAGGAACTTGTCCAAACCTTTTTTAAACCCAGCTATACTAACAGCCCTTACTACATCCTCCGGTAACAGATTCCAGAGTTTGATTACATGTTGAGTGAAAAAATATTTTCTCTTATTTGTCTTAAATAGTTTACCCTGTAGCTTCATTACATGTCCCCTAGTCTTTCTATATTCTGATAGCGTAAACAATTGATCCACGTTTATCCGTTCCACTCCATTCATTAATTTATAGACCTCTATCATATCTCCCCTCAGCCGTCTCTTTTCCAGGTTAAAGAGCCCTAACCTTTTTAACCTCTCTTCATAGGAGTAGCCTTCCATCCCCTTCACCAATTTGGTGGCTCTTCTCTGTACTTTTTCTAATAACACTATGTCCTTTTTAAGATACGGCGACCAGAATTGCACACAATATTCAAGGTGCGGTCGTACCATGGAGCGATACAGAGGCATTATAATATCCTTTGTTTTATTCTCCATCCCTTTCTTTAAGATACCTAGCATTCTATTTGCTTTCTTGGTCGCCGCTGCACACTGGGCGGAGGGTTTTAACATGTTATCTACGATGACTCCTAAGTCCTTTTCCTGGGTGGTGGTTTCTAATGTGGAGCCTTGCATCGTGTAACTATAGTGTGGGTTGTTCTTTCCTAGGTGCATAACTTTGCATTTGTCCACATTAAATTTCATCTGCCATTTGGATGCCCAGTCTTCCAATTTATCCAGATCCTCCTGCAGTTTTCCACAATCCTCTTGGGTTTTAACAACTTTAAACAGTTTTGTGTCATCTGCAAATTTGATAACCTGACTAGCTATTCCCTTTTCCAGGTCATTTATGAATATGTCAAAAAGTAGCGGACCCAGTACAGATCCCTGGGGTACTCCACTATTCACTTTTTTCCATTGGGAATATTGGCCATTTAGCCCTACCCTCTGCTTTCTATCTTTTAACCAGTTCCCGATCCACAATAGTACACTGCCTCCTATCCCATGACTTTTTAGCTTTGCCAAAAGTCTCTGATGGGGGACCTTGTCAAAAGCTTTCTGGAAGTCCAGATACACTATATCAACTGACTCACCTTTGTCTACCTGTTTATGCACACCTTCAAATAAACATATCAGATTAGTAAGACAAGATCTTCCTTGTCTAAAGCCATGTTGGCTGTCTCCCATTAGGCCATGACTATCTACATGTTGTGTAATTTTGTTCTTTATGATGGTTTCTACCATTTTCCCTGGTACTGACGTCAGGCTCACCGGTCTGTAATTTCCCGGGTCACCCCTGGAACCTTTTTTAAAAATTGGTGTTACGTTGGCGACCCTCCAATCTTCAGGTATTACAGATGATTTTAATGAAAGTTCACAGATTACCAATAGCAGGTCTGCAATCTCATATTTCAGTTCTTTCAACACTCTGGGATGTATACCATCCGGTCCAGGTGATTTGCTACTATTCAGTTTATCAAATAGTTGTAATATATCTTCCCGGTGTAGCGATATTTCTCTCAATTCCTCTGCAGTATCACCTTTAAATACCACTTCAGTCATGGGTAACATCCCTACATCTTCCTCAGTAAAGACCGAAGCAAAGAATTCATTCAGTCTCTCTGCTATAGCCTTGTCTCCTCTTACTGCCCCTTTTACCCCTCTATCATCTAACGGTCCAATTGACTCTCTCACAGGCCTTTTGCTATGAATGTACTTGAAAAAGTCTTTATTTTGTGTTTTTGCTTCCGTAGCAAGTTTCTTCTCAAATTCCCGCTTTGCCTGCCTTATCAATGCTTTGCATTTAACTTGCCAGTGCTTGTGTTGTTTCCAGTTTTCATCATTTGGCTCTTTTTTTTCCATTTTCTGAAGGTTGCTTTTTTGGCAGCAACAGCCTCTCTGACCTCACCTTTAAACCATGCTGGCAGTTTTTTGGACTTTCTTCCACTCTTCTTAATGCGTGGAATACAGCTGGTCTGGGCTTCGAGGATAGTATTTTTAAATAACACCCAAGCTTGCTGTAAGTCTTTAACCTTTGGAACCGCTCCTTTTAGTTTTTTCCTAACTATATTCCTCATTCTATCATAGTCTCCCTTTTGAAAGTTAAAAGGTAATACTGTGGATTCCTTTACTATCTGTCCTCCACTAATTAAATCAAACATGATCATACTATGATCACTATTGCCAAGTGGTCCCAACACCCTTATTTCTTGCACCAGATCTGGCGTTCCACTAAGGATTAGGTCCAGTATGGCTTCCCCTCTGGTATGGCTTCCCCTTTTCAATGCCTCGTTGGAGTTGGGAGTAGTGCCAAAGGCTGGAGAGAGGCTCATGTGGTGCCTTTACACAAAAGCGGAAGTAAGGATGTGGTTGAAAACTACAGGCCGGTTAGTTTAACTTCGGTGGTGAGTAAATTATTGGAAACGCTGCTGAAAGAGAAAATAGTGAGGTTTCTGGAGTCCAGCGGATTACAGGATCCGAGGCAGCATGGATTCACCAGAGGCAGGTCTTGTCAGACAAATCTGATTGATTTCATTGACTGGGTGACCAGGGAGTTGGACCGAGGGAGAGCTCTAGATGTGGTGTATTTAGATTTCAGTAAAGCCTTTGACACTGTTCCTCACGGGCGACTTACAAACAAACTGAGCACCCTAGGAATGGACCCTAAAGTTACTGCTTGGGTTAGAAATTGGTTGGGTGGGAGGCGACACAGAGTACAAGTAAATGGAGCTCACTCTGAGGAGAAGGATGTTACCAATGGTGTGCCCCAGGGATCTGTCCTTGGTCTGATTCTTTTTAACATCTTTGTTAGTGATATAGCGGAAGGGCTGTCGGGTAAGGTTTGCCTCTTTGCAGATGATACCAAAATCTGCAATAGAGTAGACACCCAGGAAGGTGTAGATAACATGAGGAGGGATCTAGCTAAGCTTGAAGAATGGTCTAGAATTTGGCAGCTGGGATTTAATGTTAAAAAATGTAAGGTCATGCATTTGGGCTGCAGCAATCCAAGGGAGCAATACAGTATAGGAGGTGAAGTACTTTTGTCCACTAAAGAAGAGCGAGACCTAGGCGTGGTTGTGTCTGATGATCTTAAAGTAGCTAAACAGGTAGAAAAGGCGACGGCAAAAGCTAGAAAGATGCTTGGGTGCATACGGAGAGGAATGGCTAGCAGAAAAATGGAGGTGATAATGCCTCTGTATAAGTCTTTGGTACGACCTCATTTGGTGTATGGTGTGCAATTCTGGAGACCGCACCTTCAAAAGGATGTGAACAGGATGGAGTCGGTGCAGAGGGTTGCTACTAAAATGATTAATGGGCTTCATTATAAAGCATATGAGGACAGACTTAAGGATCTTAATATGTACACCTTAGAGGAAAGGCGGGATAGAGGTGAAATGATTGAGATGTTTAAATACCTCCGTGGCATAAATGTTCAGAGAGAGCCTCTTTCAATTGAAAGCAAGTTCTGCTACGAGGGGACATGGGATGAGGGTGAAGGGAGATAGATTCAGGAGTGATCTGCGGAAATATTTCTTTACAGAAAGAGTAGTGGATCCATGGAATAGTCTCCCAGTGGAGGTGGTAGAGATGAGGACAGTAACTGAATTCAAAAAAGCATGGGACCAACACAGAGGACCTCTAAAGGTAAAAAGTGGACTGTTGTAGTTGTTGTTATGGAAGGACAGACTAGATAGGCCATGTCATCATGTTTCTATGTTTCTAAATCTTTCTAGCTATTATGGACTTTTTCTCCAGGAACTTCTGCAGACCTCTTTTGAGCCCTGCTATGTTAGTCACTTTGACTATGTCCTTTTGGTAACAGATGCCACAGTTTAATTATATGCTGTGTGAAAAAAAGTTCTCAGATTTATTTGCAATCTTAAGATTGATAGTTCATGGAGTGTCCTTTTGCTTTAGTATTGTTTGAAAGGTTAGAGCACTCTTCCCTATTTAACCCGTTCTACTCCACTCATGATTTTATCAACATCTATCATATCCTCTTTGCTGTCTTCAAGCTAAAGAACACTTATCTGTTTATCCTTTCTTCATAAGGGAAGTGTCCATCCCCTTTATAAATTTTGTCACCCTTCTCTAAACCTTTTCTAGTTCTGCTACATCCTTTTTGAGCTGGGTAACCAGAAATGCATACAATACTCAAGGACTCATACGGAAGTGCATAATGATAGTCTTGGGTTTATTCTCCATTCTTTTTTGAATAATCCCAAACATTTTATGAACTTTTTTTAGCGGATGTGACCTAAAAAAAGCAAATAGAATGTGGAAAGTGGATTTTGATATATTGAGAAAAGTTGGTGCATACTTTCCTTTCTATACCAGATTAGGGCAGACTTTTGGTCTATATATTTAAATAAGCAGCAGGCAATAAATGGTCTTGTGTGGGAGGGAAAATCGGTCATGATTCATTGCCACTAAATGTCTCTAATGGTGTACGTCCTAATTTAAGGGAAGAAAAGGAAGTAAGGACATCATTCCTCAGGATTAATGAGTTTATGTATCTTGAAATATCTTGTCACATCACCTTGATATATGGATAGCAAAACAAAGCTACCCCTTCTCTAAATTAGTAGGCATAGAATTGTGGCACATCCGCCCTAATTGAATTTGTAATAGGTATTTAGTGTTACACTTCAGCATTTTCATTATGTAACATTTTAAAATGAATGTTGTTGTTGTTAGGTGCCGCTGAGTCGATGTTGACTCATGGCGGCCCTGTGGATAGTTGTCCTAATCTGTGTTCAGTCTTCAGTCAGGCAGCTAATTTTTGAGAGAGTGGCATCCATAGCTGCTGCTGTTGTATCGATTCATCGCATTGCCAGTCTTCTTTTTTTGCGTTGACCTTCAACCCTACCAAGCATGATGTCCTTCTCTAATGATCATTCTCTTTACATAATGTGTCCAAAGTATGAAAGTCAAAGTCTTGTCATTTGAGCTTCTAGGAAAGGCTTAGGTGTGATCTCCTCTAGTACTGATTGATTTGTTCTTTGATGATTTGTTTTCCTGAATAACATATGAAAATATTTTCCATATAATGAATTTAGAATTAAAATACCTAATTAATTATTGCAAAAATGCTTTATGTATGTTTTAAATAGTGTTATGACATCTGCCTGCATATTACTATATCATTTACCATATATACCCGTAATATATCCAGTACAAGGTGTTGCAAGGGTCACTTTTCAGAAGCGGGACCATGAACGCAAAATGAAACACTTCACAGTGAGAAGCAAAAAGTAATAATGTAGAATTTAGGACAATGGCCTAAGACAAGCTAAGAAAAGCATTACTTTCTTGACTAGCCTGACAAGAAAATACAGTTGCTGGTATGACTTTTACAGTGGTATCTTGTTTCCTTGCTGCAGCGTGCTGTAATACCTCGATTTTAGTTATGTTCATGAGAAATTTCTATCTAATCACTGCAAGTGCACAACTGTAAAATGTCCTGTGTACAGAAAAGTATTTTGAAACCATCTACTGAACTTTTCTCACGGCAGTTTTTCATATCCTGTCTGAATAATGACTCCGTGCCATTTTACACAACAGACAGTGTGGGCACAAGTTAGCCTGTCCTATGAAATGAGACGTGGGCGTTAGTAAATCTTATTTTCACATATTGTAATGGCCTTGTTTAAAATATGGAAATTGTTTAATGTTGCCAATGGAGCTCATACAAAAATAAAATCATATAATAAACGAGGGCTGAGAGGGACTATACAAGAAAACTCAATCAGGAAAGAGAATGTGACGGATATACAATCTACTGTACAATGAAGGATCAGCGCTCCAGTTTGCCCTTCAGTGAAAAAGCAAGCCTTTCTCATGGAAGAATTTGAATGCTATATGCAAATTCTCTTTATATTTATATATCTATACCTATGTACAAGGTTGGCCCTGCCACTAGGTTGACCAGGCATCTGCCTGGAGCAGCAGAAGAACTGCAACCCGGCACTTGGATGCTGTTGTCAGCATGGTGGGGAACCTTTGAGTACCTGTGCATACTGTGAGAGATAGTGAGTGATAGCTACCTCCTATGACCCTATTAGGCAGCTGCCTAGGGTGTTAAGATTTAAGTTGCCTTTAATACAAAAAGAGTCTTGTAGTCAAGTGGTAAGGCAAAAATAATGTTAGGGCTTTATTCCCTGCCCTGATGGGCTATTCCTGGGATACAACAAACAATATGAAACAAAAAAACTGTTGCACAGAAAAATATCTTCTTTCCTTTAGGCACCATCAGCTGGTTGCTTTGCACACGTTCAACATAAAGATACAATATCGTCAGATAAACAAATTGTACAATCCATGGGCACAGGGTCAGAGTTATAGCTGCTGTTCTCCCACTGCATTAACTCAGAGTCACTTACGATTGCATATGGGTCACACTCTTCACAGCTGCTGTCTTCCTTAAAACTCTCCTGTGAGTCATGGGCTAACTTTTCCAGAAAGGGCTCTTTAAATCCAGGGCTCTGAATGCCTGGTATATTAAAAGCTTCCTTCTGGCTTTCCCTTCTTCTCCACGCTGGTGGAATTACTGTATAACTTTCAGTATCAAAGTTACTTCTGGTGCCATGCCCTTGCCTTTCAAACCAAACAGAACTTCTTGCCTTTTCTTTAGCAAAGCTAGGTTCCCACCTCTTAGCTGTGGTTCTGTCTCTTATATCTGGGTTTCTGGCAGCTCTCTCCTGGGCTCTCCAACTACCAGGAATCCTAGCAGGGTCCTGGGCACGGTGCTGGCTGTTTCCTGCTCTGCTGCCACACCTACTGCTTCCTTCTCTCAGTGGATTTCCTCCAGCATGACGTGTGTTCACTGGATGCTGGCTTAGTCCTCCCAGGTCGCTGCCCCTACTGGCTTTCCCTGGTTCTACCCTGCAGCTTTTATCCTTGTTCTCTTTGCATGCTGCGTGGGTCTCTGAGCACAGGTGTTCCTGATTAGCCTTTCTGCTTCTAGTTACGTCAGGACTAGTGCAAGGACATTTTACTCTAATGCCTTTTTGCTTTTCTTGTGCTGAGTTTGTTTGCTGCTCAGCTAATTCTACATGTGCTGAGTTTGTCTGCTGCTCAGCTAATTCTACATGAGCTGGGTTTGTTTGCTGCTCAGCAATGTTCCCTCTAATTTTCTGTAGGCTGTGTGCGCATAAAATATAAGCTGTGCAGCTTTTGAAGGAAGGTTAAATTTTTGTGCACCACATAATGACACTCGGAGTTATATACTTTAAAATTTGACTACACGTCAGAATACAGTATGTACACCACATTGATTTTAATCAAATTAAATGAAAATGGACGATTACTAAATGAAGCAGAAAATTTCTAATAATTACAATCACAACTTTTAAATTTTAAGACGTCTGTGTTGTTTTCTATCAGAATCAGAACCGTAATTTTTGTGCGCTCTGTTGTAAAGTATGTGCGCTCGCTCGGCGAGGTGTGTGCGCGTGCACACGCGCACAGCTTAGAGGGAACAGTGCTGCTCAGCTAATTCTACATGAGCTGAGTTTGTCTGCTGCCCAGCTGATTCTGAGGTAAGTTTCTTACTTTCCCCTAACTCCATGGGCTCTGTGCCAGCTGCTGTGTCACAATACTCATGACCTGTCACCTCACGCCCCTCTAGCAGAGAGGTCAGGATACAGCAAGATTGGAACACACACAGGTGCTCAAAGGCCCCACATGGAGTTTCCTTCTGATGTGGCCTAGGGCAAAGGAAGAAGGCAGGGTGGTGGCAGCAGGGGGTAGGGAAGGAAAAGGAGAAATGTTGGACATGGGGGGAGGGGGCCGCATGGCTGAAGAGTTGCCTAGGGCATCAGATACTCTTGAGTTGGCCTGTCTATATATCCCTTTTATGTTTATTCACATATATATTCCACTAATCCTTCGTTCTAAGCAGAGCACAAACAGAGCAAGGGAAATAATGATATTAATAGCTAATGCAAGATGACCAACAAAATAGATATAATAGCAATTTTTAAAAAATTGCTATCTATGTCTGTGTATAATATATACAGACAAAAAGCATAGAAAAAAAATCTCACATGATTTCAAAATAAATTAGTCTGCAGGACCAACAGGAAGGCAAATAGCATACTGACATCTGATAACATCCGGAGTCTGTAATATTTATCGTATATAAGTTAAAATATGTTAGGGTCAGAGCCTGGATAAAGTCATTGTGCCCCAGAAGAACTGCAAATTCTGTCCCTTTCCACGATTTAGAGTAGCTTCCTAGAAGATGTCTGCTAGAAGCATTAAGCGCAGCCTAAAACGAGTTTTGTCCTGTGTTCTTTACAAGCAATGGCACAAAGCTTTATTTGCCAAGGATTTATATCTGGCTAAACAATCTTAACGTTTTGTGTCATGGAAAGGATAGGTGTCATTAACCTTAGGTTCTGACAGTATGGAATTCATGGGTATGACTTAGAATAAAGACGGACAGGTCCCACCCAGGAGTTTGCAGAGACCAGATGAGCACTGTGATCACTCTGTATTGATTACATGCAATTTACTGGCAAGGGAGTCCTTTTAGGTTTCATAGGGACGTTTTAATTTCATGTATCTACTCTGTGAAGGAAAGGCAAGGATAATATTCTGCCTGCAAAATGTTTATACTTGAATTGATTTGAAGTCTGCAGTACAACCACTTCATAGAAAAGGGCTATTTCTGGACTTCCTCATCCTACGCTACAATAGATTATCTTAGGGGACTACTGAATACTCCATTATTGGCTTTAGGGCCATTTGTTTTACTAAATAACTTGTCAAATGCTGAAAATAAAGGGTTTACTTTTTTGTTGTTAAAGAAAGTTATAAATGAAAAGTTTGGAGAAGATATTGACTTGCTGCCCCCTAAGAAATATTGAAGGAGTTTCTATGAAAGCGAAAGCATTTTACGTGGGAAAAAACCCTTGACATTGATACTCTCTAGTTTGTAATTTCACAGAAATATTGATGACCTAAGGACTATGTCAGCTTTGGAGGTACATGTTGTTTGGTACGCCAAGCACGGAATAGAAGGAATCTCAAAATCATTTAAGTTTCTTTTTTTTCTTTTTTTTTTTTAACGTGCATGCCTTGTGGTTTACAGCTTTCCGAAGGCCTCTTCTCATTCTCTATTTCTACAGTCTTGTAAAAAGAGGATGCTTTGTTTTGGGATCTAGTTTGCCTTTTTTGCTCCGTATGCCCCTTTCTGTGTCATTTTAAAGGGACGGCAAAAGGAGACCTATAAAATATCCAGAAATGGTCATTTTTTACCTTTTGATTTTTTGAAATACGCTCTCTGGCTTCCCCTATTTTCTTACAAATGTTTTCCAGGGACATGATACAGAGAGCATTCAGCCAGTGGCTGGAGTCAGTCTTGCAGGGTGATTTCCTTCCGATGAGCTATAGTCTCAGAGGAATTTCTAATGTGCTCCGGGGGTGCAAGGCGGCTGACACTGGCCCCTGTCCCACACTGGCATTCTATAAACAAGCAAGGCGCAAAGAATCGATGCAAGTCCCACATAATTAAAAGAACATTTTCAAAACATCACGTCTGGGTGCTCCGTTGCCCTCCCTTGCATTTTCTTAAAAAAATAAAAGCAAGTGAGCCCATTTACAAACCCTCCCCCCCTCTTTCATCCATCTAGGCAATGAACATAAGTGAGCAGAAATTGCCACTATCAAAGCAGTGATTAACATGTTCCCAGTTTGTTTCATTAATATTTATTCATCAGTTTTTCTCTTAACTTAGGCCTATGGGGGAGAAAGAATTTTTAATGAACAGATTCTGCATTATTTATTGCTTACCACAATTCTTATGCTGAGTAATCCTATATTTTCCAAAAATAGACTTTTCCCACACCATTCGTTTTATCTGTTTAGTTCTCTCTCTGATTGTGATACGTCTAGGGATTAGTAATTAGCACTTCTGATACCTCAAGGATTGAAGTCCCTAAATTTAGAAAATATTTTCTGCATGTTCAGGTTAGATTTCTGCACATCCTGGCAGCTGGAACATCTGTTTCCAGCTTGTTGTTCCTCTTGGCTGCTTTTCAATTGGATTTCCTCAAGCAGGTCCAAAGCTTGTCACCTTAGTCAGGGCCTGTTAACTATCACCACTGGCCCCAGGGCTAAGCTAATAACTCTCCTGCCTTTGTGACTGATCACAGCGCTTCTTGCCAGGGCTACCTATTATCATGCCGAGCTCCTTTGGGAGGGCACTCTTCTTTGTCTGTACCTCTAGGCAGAATTTTTTTTTTTTAACTTTTCCTGATTCCTTGGGTTACAAGTGGAAATGGTGGAGTACATCATTGCTTTTATGAAACAGCTGTTACTATTAGCCAGGCTTTGACATAATCATTTGCATTTCACTTATTCTCTCAAGTGCTCTACGTACTTTCTATTGTATAAAAACGGACTCTGGCAGTGGATGTATATGGGAGGTAGAGCAGTGGTTCCCAGATCTGTCCTTGGGGGCCCCTAGCCAGTTGCGTTTTCAGAATATCTACAGTGAATATGCATGAGATACATACGCAGGCTTTGCGTTTATTGTACACAAAAATGTTGCTTGCAGGATCATTGTGGATACCTCCAAAAATCAACCAGCTGGGGGTCCTTGAGGACCTATTTGGTAGTTACTCATGTAGAAGGCGCACTTTAATAAACAATAACTTCATATTTTGTCCTCCTCCTTTCATTTCAGTGTAAGTTTCCAGTGAACAGACTTTGGAGATCTCCTTGCACTGCAGTTGCTCAGGGTCATAGATTTCACCCAGTCCTGCTTTATATGTTCATTCCAGTACAAGTTAGTTTCATGGTAGGAAGTCAACTGTTGGTAGATTGAAAACAAATTTAAGAGAGGGTCATTTTCAGTCCTACACAGTTAAACTGGAATTTTTTGACAAATAATGTGCTTATGTCACGTGCTTACACCTCAAGATCCTCTCCTTGCATAGAATGTGAGCGCTGACGTCTTTCTGCCTTTTATACTATCCCTAGTTGCATCTTCATGTTGCGACTAGCTCTAATTGGTCCTCTGATGATGCATCTTAGCTTAATAGCTTCTCTGTTGCTTCTCTTATTGGTCCCCTGCACTGTTTAGACCTGGGAACAACCATTCTACCTCACCCATGGATATATCTCACAGGCATGTTCCTGAGCACCTTACTACTACTGCTCATCTACTGTATCTGAGCTTTGCTTGACTGTTGGTTCTGCCTGCCCTGACCCGAGTCTGTTTACTGACCACGTTTCTGCCTGTCGATTCCGTACTGCTTCTATTCAATTGGGATTGCCCTGGTGAGTCTGATCATGTTGGCGCAGCACTGCTATACGTCTCCTGCCTTCTCCTACTATCTGGCGACTGGAGTCTATGCTTCCTCTGTGGGGAACATCTCAGGCTCATGCTTTAAGTCCCAGCAGCCTCCACGTGCTGGAAGGCTCAATCTGAAGGGAAAGTGAACTGATATAAGTGAACAGAGATGACCTAGGCCTAGGAGTCTCTGGTGTTCCTCATGGTGCTTGAACCAGTTGTGACAGCGCAAATCTAATAGCATACCTGAGTTTTAAAAGGTTTGGACAAATTTATGGAAGTCAGATGCTTTAGGAATGTGCTTTTTCTCTAATTCATTATTAAAATGAATTGATAGAAAAATGAATGAAATTTCATTAGCTTTCATTTAAAATAAAGGCCGTCACCCCCACAAAAACCTGCTCCTGGCCCCTCTTACCATATTATTCTGTTTTCATGGAGTAGGAGGAATCCCCGGCCTCTGCTACCCTACCGTTGCACCTATTACAAACACTGCTTGCCAACACAATTTTTAATTTTGCTGTTAAAGAAAATGTTATTGGATACTTCCAGGAAATCTGGACTGGCCATTGTCAGAAGCATGATGCCAGGACTGATGGACCCTTGGTCTCATACAGCATGGCATGTCTTATGTTCTTAAGTAATATTGGCCGTACTTACAGTAGATACTGTGTTTAGGAATCTGAATTCAAAGAAACCTCTCAGCAAAGTAAAGTAATACAATTTTGTAGAGTGTTCACAAACAGACTGAACAAACTGTTAGGCAGTTTGACTAAGCCTAATTATATAGCCTTATGTTTTCTTTTAGGCTCTGCATTTACTGATAGAATTTTCTTACGCACACATCCTAAGTTCATTTTTGGAATTTTTCACTTATTTTTGTAGTTCATCTTTGTTCGGGCTCGCCCTAGATGGGAGCATAGATGAAGAGGCTAGACCCAGAGCAGAGCAGTGTAGGTATCAAACAGGATCAGGAACTAGGTCTTTGCAGGAAGCAGAAGCCGGTAAAGTCTGAGAGTAATTTTCGCACTGGAGAAGTGCAGGGAGCTGGGTTGGTGGTAGACACAGATCAGGCCCACCAAGAACTGTTGAGCCAGCAAGGAATGTCTGCTCGGCTCTCCTTATATGTGGTCCACTGATAAGATGCACCTCGTGCTGGTCCAATAGGCTCCTAGAAGGGTAGGGTGGTCCTCAACTGCTTTTAGGTTAACTTCCTTGGACTTTAGCTCAGGTTATGTGGCCACCATGGCCCAGGCTGAAAATCACCAATCTCTAGCCCACAGGGCCATGGGTTTGACTCCTGGCAGGCCTGACAAATACGCCCTTCATGAGGCCTTAAGATAGGTTTTTCTGGATATCCCTATGGATCCAAAGATTTGCTGGAAATTGCACTCATAATGCCACTGGGTTCTCTTGTTAGTGAGTGACAAAGGGTCCTATGAACTTCTGATCAAACTTACCAGTGTGCCAATTACTCTTCAGATGTCTGGTGGAGATCCAGACCTTATCTCCAACAGCTAACTAAGGATTCTCTGTGTAACTTGTCTGCATATTTTTTTAGGATTCTATTGTTTCCAGTTCCTGTTGCTGTTATGTGTGCTGTTCACAAAGAGCTTTGCCCAGTCTGCTGCAGCTGGAACTCTTGAAACCTGAACTTCACCAAAATGAAGGCAAGGGTGAATGCCATTATTTGTTTAAAAAAAACTGGTGATGACTTTGTTGATTAATATTATACTAGGAGACTTCAATCTCCCATCCCTTCAAGACGCACAAACAGAAACATTCCTTAACGCCATGACAGCAATGAACCTATCGCAGATCATAAATGAACCAACACACGAAAAAGGAAACACACTGGACCTCATATTTCTGAACTCCCAAGCATCCACCTCTAACAGTAGTCCGACAATCTCACCAGTCCCATGGTCAGACCACTACATCATCCACCTCTCCCATGCATATCCACCAAATACAAACAGAGGACACACCCAACACACACGAAGATTCAAAGCATTCAACAAAGAAGACTTCCTGACGCTGACCCTACCTAATCTACTTACAACCTCAAATAACCTTGATGACCTCATGGACAACTGGAACACCACAATCTCCTCAGCATCCAGAGCAACTGTAAACAAGACCAGCAACAAGCCCATCTCCTCAAAGGCCCGCTGGTTCACCACGGACCTCCGGAAACTGAAAACAAATCTTAGAAGAACAGAAAGAAAATGGAGAAAAAACAAAACAGACAAAAACAAGAAGCAATACCTATATGAACTTGCTGCCTACCACACTGAAACCGACAATGCAAAGAAAAACTACCACACCAAAATCATCACGTCTGCTGCAAACAAACCCCGAGAACTCTTCCAAATCGCCAAGAAACTGACAAAGATACCAACCACTTCCGATCAACCCCCAGATATCCCCTCGGATCTCCTGGCCCGACAATACAAACAATTTCAGCAACCTCAACAACCTTACCACTGCGCTACAACCACAAGAACACACCCAGGAATCATAAACGCCAACTGGACTACATTCAATGACACATCAAAGGAAGAAATATCCGCCACCATCTCCTGCCTGAACACCACCACTTCCCCACTGGACCCCTGCCCTACCGAATGGATAAAGAAAACCAAGGAAGACCTAAGTACCCCACTAACTCACATCGTAAATGAATCCTTTAAACAAGGATACATGCCAGAAGCCCTCAAAACATCAATCATCCGACCAACCATAAAGAAGAACAACCTGGACCCCAAAGACCCCACCTCCTACAGACCAGTGGCAAGCCTCCCCCTCGCCACCAAGATAATAGAAAAAATAGTCCAACACCAGCTTCAAGATCATCTAGACACCAACGACATACTTGACCCACAGCAACACGGCTTCCGACCACTACATGGAGTTGAGACCCTCATGACCATCCTAATGAACACACTCATCATCGGAACACAAGAGAAAAAATCAGGGTACATCCTGATCTTCCTAGACATATCAGCAGCCTTCGACACAATCTCACACGAAACCCTCATACACAGACTACAATCAATCGGAATTAAGGACACTGTACTCCAATGGTTCAGATCCTACCTAACTAACAGACAGCAACAGATCCGCACCCTATCCACAACCTCGCCCCCCTACAAACAACTTCAAGGAGTACCCCAAGGATCCACCCTATCAGCCATGTTGTTTAACATATACCTACGTCCACTATGCTCAGTCATACGCACCCACAACATCAACTTCCACATCTACGCGGACGACATAATGCTCTATGCACCAATTACAACCACCAACCCAAAAAACGAACAGCTATCAGCCTGTTTCAACGACGTGGCCAACTGGCTACAGGAGAACAATCTATCCATCAACATAAAGAAAACCGAAGCCCTAATAGTAACAAAAGAACCTGACTTCAAACCACCCACCCACCTCAACATGGGAACCACACAAATACAAGTCCAGCCTCAAATAAGATATCTAGGCGTCATCATTGATCAAGCTCTCACCCTCAAACAACAAATCAACAAAACCGCCGGGATGATATTCCACAAAGCTAAAACTATCCAACGACTCCGGCCCCTCCTAGAACCTCACGACTTTAGGACAGTGATGCAAGCTGTGACACTCCCCCATCTGGATTTCTGCAACATAATCTACCATGGACTTCCTGCCTCGCACACCAACTCCCTCCGTACTGCTTTAAACACCACAGCAAGGATTATTCAAAATGCAAAAAAACGGGAGCACATCACCCCAATCCTAAGAGACCTTCACCTCCTGCCACTGCAGGCAAGAATCAAGTACAAAGGCATCCTACTCATCCACAAAACTATCCACCAAGCACGGAACACCTCACTACACTCCTTACTGCCTCGACCATCCCACAACAGATCAACCAGACATTCCTCCAATAACTCTATCGTTGTCCCCCACAAAAGAACCAAATCTACACAACGGACCTGCAACAGAGCATTTGAACTCTATGCTCCATCCCTCTGGAACTCTCTACCGAACCACATCAAGAACAACAACGACATCACATCATTTAAGAAACAGCTAAAGACAATCCTATTCCGGGAACATCTCTCAACAGAAACACCACCATGACCCCACACGTAGATTTCAGCAGAAGTAAAACATGTCTATGTTCACCCATAATCATTAATTGTTGACCCTGGCGATGGCCCCACCCTAAAAGAAATTACCCCTCCCTATGTTACATGTTACACCGCTTTGACCCGGTGAAAAGCGGGATATAAATGCAGTTAAATAAATAAATAAATAAATTGTTCCAAGATTTGATTCACATGTTCTATCTCCCCAATGGATCGTGAGTGCTAGGCTCAAAAATGTGGACATGAACGTCCAGAAGCTTCATCACTTCTCACCAGAATCGCACAGTGAGCTGCGTACCTTGGATTGAGATAAGGAAAGCAGCATGTGAAGTGTGAATCATCTCCTGGACCAACAAATCAACTGTTTTCACATACTGATGGAAAGCTAACCGTGATGATGAAGTGAGCCATCTTGGAGAAAACGTCAACCACTACTAAGTTTGTGAATTTCCCTTCTAATTCAGGTAAGTCCATAATAAAGTCCATGGAAATTCACTCTCCAGGTTTAGAGGGTGTGGTTAGCGGCATCAACAGTCCTTAGGGGCTCATTCTTAGAAATGAACATAAAAAAAGTTAAGAACATAAAAAATGCCATACTGGGTCCTTACTGAGCCACATCAGTATTCACAGGACCAAGGAACTAATTGGCTGAGACTTTTGGTGGTCAGTATGGGGTCAGGAAGGGTAAGAATGTAAGAAATGCCATTCTGGGTCAGACCAAGGTCCATCAAGCCTAGTATCCTGTTTCCAACAATGGACAATCCAGGTCACAAGTACCTGTAGGGTTCCAAAAAAGGTACACAGGTTCCACAATGTTTATTCACTGCTTGCCCAGGGATAAGCATTGTGGAACCTGTGTATGTTTTTTGGGAACCTCACAGGTACTTGCGACCTGGATTGACCACTGTTGGAATCAGGATACTGGGCTTGATGGACCTTGGTCTGACCCAGAATGGCATTTCTTACATTCTTACCCTTCCTGACCCCATACTGACCACCAAAAGTCTCAGCCAATTAGTTCCTTGGTCCTGTGAATACTGATGTGGCTCAGTAAGGCATCATGCATCTACAGAGTATTTCCAGGCATGCTTTGCACTCAGGTATAACCTGTCCCTCCTATAAAGGAGTTCCTGATGCCAGTTGCACCCTATCTCCTCTTCATATCCTGTCATTCCCTACCGTGGGTCATGAGCAAACACATCACTGGGCAAAATTACCCTTACATGCTCCATACTGTCCGTTTTCATATTGCCCATATTACAAAGGTATTGGGCACCCTAAGTGAATCTTTAGTCTTACTCCTCTACCATATTATTGAAACATCACCCCTTCCATCAGTCCTGTAAAAATACATAATAGAACATCATGGGCCCGATATTTGAAAGGTATTTACACGGTTCTTTACTTCGGTCTTTACTGAGGAAGATGTAGGGATGTTACCCATGACTGAAGTGGTATTTAAAGGTGCGGAAGAATTGAAGGAAATATCAGTACATCAGGAAGATGTATTACAACTATTTGATAAACTGAATAATAGCAAATCACCTGAACTGGATGATATTCACCCAAGGGTGTTGAAAGAACTGAAATATGAGATTGCAGACCTGCTATTAGTAATCTGTGAACTATCATTAAAATCATCTGTAATACCTGAAGATTAGAGGATGGCGAACATAACGCCAATTTTTAAAAAGGGTTCCAGGGGTGATCTGGGAAACTACAGACCGGTGAGCCTGACATCAGTACTGGGAAAAATGGTAGAAACCATCATAAAGAACAAAATTGCTGAACATGTAGATAGTCATGGCTTAATGGGAGACAGCCAACATGGCTTTAGAAAAGGACGATCTTGTCTTACTAATCTGTTATGTTTTTTTGAAGGTGTGAATAAACAGGTAGACAAAGGTAAGTTGGTTGATATAGTGTATTTGGACTTTCAGAAAGCCTTTGACAAGGTCCCTCATCAGAGACTTTTGGCAAAACTAAAGAGTCATGGGAAAGGAGGCAGTGTACTATTGTGGATCAGGAACTGGTTAAAGGATAGAAAGCAGAGGGTAGGGCTAAATGGCCAATTTTCCCAATGGAGAAAGGTGAATAGTGGTGTACCCCAGGGATCTGTGCTGGGTCCGCTGCTTTTTGACATATTCATAAATGACCTGGAAAAGGAAATAACGAGTGAGGTTATCAAATTTGCAGATGACACAAAACTATTTAAAGTTGTTAAAACCCATGAGGATTGTGGAAAATTGCAAGAGGGTCTTGATAAATTGGAAGACTGGGCATCAAAATGGCAGATGAAATTTAATGTGGACAAGTGCAAAGTTATGCACCTAGGGAAGAACAACCCAACTATGGTTACAGGATGCAAGGTTCCACATTAGGAACCACCACCCAGGAAAAGATTTAGGCGTCATTGTGGATAACATGTTAAAACCCTCGGCCCAGTGTGCAGCGGCGGCCAAGAGAGCAAATAGAATGCTAGGTATCATAAGGAAAGGAATGGAAAATAAAACAAAGGATATTATAATGCCTCTGTATCGTTCCATGGTGCGACCGCACCTTGAATATTGTGTGCATTTCTGGTCACCGTATATTAAAAAGGATATAGCGTTATTAGAAAAGGTTCAGAGAAGAGCCACCAAAATGGTAAAGGGGATGGAAGGATACCCCTATGAAGAAAGGGTAAAAAGGTTAGGGCTCTTTAACCTGGAAAAGAGACGGCTGAGGGGAGATATGACAGAAGTCTATAAATCGATGAATGGAGTGGAAGGGGGAAACGTAGATCGATTGTTTACGTTATCAGAATATAGAAAGACTAGGGGACATGCAATGAAGCTACAGGGTAAACTATTTAAAACTAATAAGAGAAAATATTTTTTCACTCAACGTGTAATCAAACTCTGGAATTTGTTACTGGAGGATGTAGTAAATTCTGTTAGTGTAGGTGGGTTTAAAAAAGGTTCAGACAAGTTCCTGGAGGAAAGGTCCATAAACCATTATTAAAGAGGGACCCAGGATATCAATGCTTGACCCAATAGAAGCATTGTGGAACCTGTGTCTTTTGGGGAAACTGCTAGGTACGTATGACCTAGATTGACCACTGTTGGAAACAGGATACTGGGCTTGATGGCCCTTGGTCTGACCCAGTATGGCATATCTTATGTTCTTATGTTAAATGTTGCTGATTGGGATATTGAATGGTACTAACATGGTTAGTGCCGCTGAATATCCCTGATTATCTCCCCTACATGTCCCAATGCTAACCGCTTAGCATCAAGGCACGTTGTGGGCATTCTGGGGCGGAACAGAGGCGGTGACAGTTGCTAACCAGGTAGCGGCGATATTGCACGGCTACCTGGTTAGCGATCTGTGGGCAAAACTAGGCAAAAGAAAAGCTGGCCTAGTTTTACCCACAGGAGCTAACCGGGCAGTAGTGCAATATTGCTGCTACTCAGTTAACATCTGCGGCTCTGGGGCATGTGCAGCGATCCCAGATAATCTCCAGGAACAAGCAGGAATAAGTCCTCACATATGGGTACGTCGGTACCGACGGAGCCCGTGCGGGAAAGCTCCCCAGCTTCTTAGAATAGAAGCTTTTGGGACCTCCCACTGCACATGCGCACTGCCTTCCCGCCTTCCTGAACAGCTCTCCTCAGTTTCTCTTTTTCCGCGGAGCCAGCAGGTCGTGTTCCTGTCACCGCTGAAGAAATTGTTATTTTATTTGTTTCTTTAGACCGCGTACCTGCCTTCCCCATACCGATACCGGTATCGCCGGTCTTTTCTTTCTTTCTTTAAAAAATTATAATTCTTTTTTCTTATTTTTTAGCTTTTTGGTCACTTCAGAGAGGCCTCTCGGCCTACTCAATTTCTCCTCATGGAGAAGCCAGCCCCTGGATTTAAGAAGTGTACCAAATGTAATGCTGTTATTTCAGTCACAGACACCCATGAATGGTGTCTGAAATGTTTGGGGCCTGACCATTCCATACCGGACTGCCCATCTTGCTCCCACATGTCTAAACGTGGGCTGCAGAACCGGGCCAACAAATTCCATGTGCTGTTTGCTTCAGAGAATACAGCATCACAGTCATCCAGGTCTTCTTCTCCGGATGGATCTCAGGTAACCAAACCTTCTGTGGGCAAGTCCTCAAAGAGCAAATCTCCTTCAAAGCATCGAGAGGCTCTTAGCTTAGAACTTGAGGACCCTGCCCCAGCCAAACAACCCCGGCGGGAAGTCCAACTTCCAAAAACGCCAATTCAGGGGTCTCAGGTTGATATCGATGCTACGGCCTCGACAGATCACCTGTTAGCCTGCTCTGGGGTACCGGGTCACTCCGGTACCGACATCCAGGCAGCTATGGCGTCCATGGGCGATACTGTACAGTCCATGCAGCAGGCCGTCATGGCTTTCATTAAAGCTGCAACGCCATCGGTTCCGCTTTCAGCGGTTCCGGGCCCGATACCGGTATCGTCCGCCATGCCGGTATCGAGGCCGTCCACCTCTAAACGCAAGTCGGTACCGTATGGGCTTTCGCTCCATACCGGTTCCATACCCGATACGCCCGATATCGATACCGATCGGTACGCGTATCGTGCGTTAGAGGAAAGCACCGATTCCTCTGAGGATTTTCACTCCTCTGATGATTCTGCTGAGTTTTCACTCAACTTACCTGAGGAGCCCTCTTCTCCTAAAAGGAGAATGTCCCCTCCAGAGGATTTGTCCTTCCAGGACTTTGTTTTAGATATGGCTACAGCCCTTTCTATTACCACATCCTCTGAAAAGGAACCCAGATCCAAAAACTGGATATTTTGGGATACTCAAAGGCCCCTAAGGAGGCAGTTACCCTGCCTATCCATGAAATCCTTCAAGAACAACTGATGGATTTCTGGGAAAATCCTTTGACTTTGTCTCCTTATTCCCGTAGGTTGGACACCATGTATAGGGTCCCTCCTTCTCCTGGTTTCCAAAAGACTCAATTGCCCCACCACTCTATTGTGGTGAAGTCTGCAATGAAGAAGATTAGGAGTACCAAAAGGCACTCTTCCACCCCTCCAGGACGGGAATGTAAGACTTTGGACTCTTTTGGTAGGAAAATTTTCCAGGCTAGTATGCTTATAGCCAGGATTAATTCCTACAGTCTCTATATGGGCATGTTCCTGGAGGAACTTGCCAAAAAGGTGCGGCATTTTGCCCCCTTTATCCCTGAGGATAAAAAGCAGGGATTCCTTTCCCTAGTGAAACAACTCTTAGAGGTTTCTAAGTTCTCTAATAGGGCAGCATATGATTCCTTTGAGGGAGCCAGTAGGGCTTCGGGCATTGCTATTGCAGCCCGACGTCTTGCTTGGCTCCAGGCCTCTGATCTGGAACCTTGGGTTCTAGATGGCTTACGGAATCTGCCCTGTACAGGTGAGAACTTATTTGGGGAAGAGTGGCAAATCAAAGCCACCCAGATGGATGCTGAAAATGCCACCTTGGAAAGACTTTCAAAGTCCACTTCAATTCCTACTAAGAAAAAGTCTTTTAAAAGGCCTTACTATAAGAAGGCCAGAGTTGCTTCAAATACTGGCCAGCAGTCTTCTCAACCTCGCTATACTGCTAAGCGTCAGCAATCCAAACAAGCACGAGCTAAGCCTGCAGCAGCTACTGTAGCTCAGCAGGCTCCAACCCCTCAGGGGTTTTGACTTGCTCCTAGGGAACTTGCCACTTCTGGTTCTAACACAACCAGAACCTCTCACCATACCCGGAAGGTTGGTTCACTTTGCTCCCAGATGGGAACAAATCACAACAGAACAATGGACCCTCTCTATCATTCGAGAGGGTTACAAACTTCATTTCTCCAGCCTTCCTCCCCATCATATGGTGAGACCATTCAATTCTCCCCCATCTCTCCTAACCCTGTTGGGTCAAGAGGTTTCCTCTCTTCTTGCCCAAGGGGCCATAGAAGAGGTTCCTCTTCCTCAACAAGGGTCCGGTTTCTACTCCCCTTATTTTCTCATTCCAAAGAAGACAGGGGGATTCAGACCAATCCTAGATCTGAGAGAATTGAACAAATTTCTCTTCAAGGAGAAATTCAAAATGCTGTCTCTCGGCATTCTCCTTCCTTACCTCCAGGGTCAGGACTGGCTTTGTTCTCTAGACCTACAGGATGCGTATACACATATACTCATCCATCCATCCCACAGAAAGTATCTTCGCTTTCTGTTTCAGGGAAAACATTTCCAATACAGAGTACTCCCCTTCGGTCTAGCCTCTGCTCCAAGAGTATTCACAAAATGCATGGCAGTCGTAGCCGCATTTCTAAGAGGCATGGGAATCTTTGTCTTCCCATATCTAGACGACTGGCTCATCCGAGCTCCAACTCAGTCACAGGCCCAGATTTCCCTGGACCACACAAGGAGCCTTTTGCAGTATCTGGGACTGGTAGTAAACCTTCCCAAGTCCCAACTCATCCCTACTCAATCTCTAGAATTCATAGGGGCCCAGTTGGACACCATCACTGCAAGGGCCTACCTTCCACATGTTCGAGGCCAGCGCCTCCTGAGTTTGGCCTCCCAAGCTCAGTCCAGCACTCACTTGACAGCCAGGGAAATGCTACGCCTACTGGGTCATATGGCCTCCACAGTGCATGTGGTGCCCTATGCTCGTCTTCATATGAGAGCAGCTCAATGGACCCTGGCCACTCAGTGGACTCAGGCGTCAGGAGCGCTCTCAGACCAAATACAAACCTCCGATCGTCTGTTTTGGTCCCTCCACTGGTGGACTTCCACCAAGAATCTGTTGTTGGGGGCTCCATTTCAACCATTGCTACCCCAAGCAACCCTCACAACAGATGCCTCCCAAACAGGGTGGGGAGCCCATCTGCAAACTCTCTCCACTCAGGGCACTTGGTCTCTACAGGAGTCCACCCTTCATATCAATCTTCTGGAACTGCGAGCAATTTACCTTGCCCTCAAGGTCTTCCACTCCCTCCTAGCCAACCTCACTGTCCTAGTTCAGACGGACAATCAGGTGGCCATGTTTTACATAAACAAACAAGGAGGGACGGGCTCTCTGTCGCTTTGCAACGAAGCTCTAAGACTATGGGCCTTCGCCAGAGAGCATCAGATTCACCTGCTAGCAGTGTATCTCCCAGGAGTTCAAAACTCTCGGGCAGACAGGCTCAGTCGAGTTCTGCTGCCACACGAATGGTCCCTACATTTGGACCAAATAAACCGAATCTTTCAGGAATGGGGGACCCCGGACATAGACCTCTTTGCAAGTCCGTGGAATGCCAAACTTCCCCGGTTCTGTTCCAGAACTCCGTGTCAGGGAGCTCAGGCTACAGACGCCTTTCTCCTGAATTGGAATCAGGCATTCCTATATGCCTTTCCACCCATTCCTTTGATTCCCAAGACTCTGTTCAAACTCCAGAGGGATCATGGAACTATGATCCTCATAGCTCCACGCTGGCCACGCCAAGTGTGGTTCCCTCTACTTCTACAGCTCTCCCAGGGATCCTACTTGGATCTGGGAGCTGCGCCAGACCTCCTGTCTCAGGAGGAGGGGACTTTGTGGCACCCAAACCCCAAATCCCTTCACCTCAGTGCTTGGTTACTGAAGGCTTAAGCCTTCAAGACTTTCATCTTTCCCAACCAGTGAAAGATATCCTTTCTGCCTCTAGGAAACCCTCTACCAGGCGTTCCTATGCTTTCAAATGGAAACGTTTTTCCATTTGGTGTGCTCAGCAGGGTCTTGACCCTCTGGCACTTCCTTTGAATTCTCTTCTTGATTATCTCCTGCATCTATCCAATGCAGGCCTCAAGACGAATTCGGTAAGAGTCCATTTAAGTGCTATTGCAGCATCCTTGAAACATATAAATGGACAACCTATCTCCTCTCATCCTCTTGTTGCAAGATTCATGAGAGGCCTGACTCTCACTAAACCTCCCATCAGACCACCCCCGGTCGCATGGGATTTGAATCTAGTGCTCGGTCAACTTATGAAGCCACCTTTTGAGCCAATGTTTTCCACCTCCTTGAAATTTCTTTCCTGGAAGGTCATCTTCCTCATTGCAGTCACTTCGGCTCGCCGCATCAGTGAGCTGCAGGCTTTAGTGGCTAATCCACCTTACACAAGATTTCATCATGATAAGGTGGTCCTTAGGACGAATCCCCACTTTATGCCTAAAGTGGTCTCGCCTTTTCATCTTAATCAAGAGGTATATCTACCTGTCTTTTTTCCAGCTCCTCATGCATCCAATGCAGAGAGGAACCTTCATACTCTGGATTGTAAAAGAGCTCTCGCTTTTTACCTTAATAGGACTCAGCCACATCGAAAGTCTTCTCAACTTTTTGTGGCCTTTGATCCTTCCCATTTGGGACTTCCAGTCTCCAAGCGTACACTTTCCAATTGGATTGCTCAGTGTATTTCTTTTGCTTACCAGAGCAAAAACATTTCTCTGGAAGGCCATGTCACTGCTCACAATGTGAGGGCCATGGCAACTTCTATGGCTCATCTGCACTCTGTTTCCATAGATCAGGTCTGTCGAGCCGCTACCTGGGCCTCGGTTCATACCTTCACAGCCCATTACTGTTTGGACAAGGACTCCCGCCGGGATGCCTTGTTTGGCCAGGCTGTCCTCAAGCACCTGTTCCATTCCTAAACAACTCCTGCCCACCTTCCCAGAATGGATGCCTGAGATCCATACGAAGATGGCGAACCTTTACAGGGGATCCCATGCATCTAAGCTAGGGAGTCCCCATATGTGAGGACTTATTCCTGCTTGTTCCTGGAGATAGCACAGTTACTTACCTGTAACAGGTGATCTCTGGGAACAGCAGGAATTAGTCCTCACAACCCACCCACCTCCCCTAGGAGTTGTATCTTTTATCTATCTATCTTCCTGTCCTCTCTCTGTTGACTCAGCTATAAACTCGAAACTGAGGAGAGCTGTTCAGGAAGGCGGGAAGGCAGTGCGCATGTGCAGTGGGAGGTCCCAAAAGCTTCTATTCTAAGAAGCTGGGGAGCTTTCCCGCACGGGCTCCGTCGGTACCGACGTACCCATATGTGAGGACTAATTCCTGCTGTTCCCAGAGATCACCTGTTACAGGTAAGTAACTGTGCTTTCAATGCCGGGGCCGCATATGACCCCGGCATTGAATATCCAGGGTTAGAGGTCGCCGTAGTGGTGCATAGCCAGCTCAATTCATTTTGGGCCCCATACTTCTAAATATTAAACTTTGCTTTGCACATATATGTGTTTGCTCAGTCTCCCTGTAGGTAAAAGAAGGTGCTGATGGCTTTTTGAGTTTGTGTGACTCTCAGGATCTAATGTTCTGCATTGACTGCAGTTGCTCTTCTGTCCTAGGTGGCCAACTAGATTTGCCTAATGGTTGGGCTGACCCTGACCAGGAAAAAATTGTCAGGATCATGGTAGGAGACTCTGACACCTTATCCACCTCACTCCAGGAAAGGGTGTCTATCTTATTATTCTAGGTTCCCTGTTGGTAGGCTAAGAGGAAATTGAATCTAGAAAGAAAAGTGACCAAAGTGCTTGTCTATATTCCATGACGTTTTGAGGAATTACAGATTCTTTTGGTCTATATAACCTGGACATGATGACTTGCTCCCTCAAGGAGGTCGTGCAATTTTTCCAAGATGGTCTTAATGACCAAAACTTCTTTGTCATAAATATGGTAATTTTTCTCAGATGCAGTCAGCTTCTGGGAATAGAAGGGCATATGGATGGCGGAGATTCCCCAGTGCCTTAGTCTGGTATAATATGGCATCAATAGCACCTCTGGATACGTCAGCCTCCATTGTTGGCTCTTCATCTTCCCCTCCACATGAGTTGTAATATCAGTGATTAACCAGGGGTGGCATGTGCTGGAGGATCCCAATCTTGTTTCACCAAGAATAGCTGGTGGATAAGTGCAGAGGTGTGGCTGCTCTCTGCCCTTCTTGGGATCTTTCTGTAGGGCCACTTGTATGTTGAGGATGAGATGATGGGGACACTGCCGCACACCTCCTTACCACCTCCATTTCTACTATCGAGATGCAGATAGTATGCACATGTGTACAGATGTGCACAATGCCCACTGATGACAGCCCGCAGTCTCCTACTGCTATTATCTATACATCTACATAGATCTCTTTCTCTCTGTGTATATAAATAAATCAGTCTATAAATATACATACATACATATATCTATCTATATCTTTATATATAGATATAGATAACGCACAAGACATTCAGAACTTCAGAACTACTGTATCTAGGATACTGAAAGACTAAACAGACTCCCCAAGGGTAATAGGTAATCTTGTCTCTGTATGGTGGGTGAGTGAGGCAATTACCTGAGTAGCATCTTTTAACCTCTGTCCTATCAATTAACAAAAGAAGGCTTTTCTTACTTTCAGCTAGAAATGCCAGATTATAGATTTTTTTGTTACACCCATCCTCCTCCAACTCTTCTAAGATACAGGAAAACATTCCTCCCACTGCCTTTAGTTAATAGATAGGGCAGAGACTATAGCATGTTGCTCAGCAGTCTGGAGATAGCTGGCAGCTGTAAAAGGAGCAGGTAATTGTTTCAGTTCACTCACTGTACAAAGACAAAATTACCTATTACCCTTAGAGAGGCCGGTTGTTCTTCAGCACATTAGGCTTGCAAGTTGTCTCAGGAACCTTACTATACAAGACAGGAAACTGAAGTTTCTGCAGATTTTCCCCTCACCTGATCTCTGACTATGCAAATACCAGAACCTTCTGCACCTGTTCCCTTATTATGCTTATCACTGTGTGCATTTATGAAACTTTCGTTTTGAACATTCATATTTTATATTGAAAACCAAGACTCAAGAAGGCCGACCTAAGGGCTCAGATGATAAGTGCTATACACTACTTTGCAGAAGGCCCACAGCTCAGTTTCCAGGTCATGACTTTTATTTCTCAGGTAAGCAGGGACAGAGAAGCGGTGAAAGCTCTATTTGCAGATCCCACATAGGGCGAAGTTGTTTCCATTGCATGGAAGTGATACTTAGATGGTTAGAATAAGGGCCTAGTGTTGTAAGTTTCCAAAGGGACTAGGCTACATAACTCCCCTACCCAGGATGGTCACTGTAATGACTCTACGGAGTATGTTGGTGGGGAAGAGGGTATATAAAATAGAGAAAAACATGAAGCCTAATATCCAAGAATCATATAATGGAACATTCATGAAAATAAATAAGCCTCTCGTAGATGTGGCAACAAACATATCAGTAGTAGGGGTATTTTTCTCTACTATACCATTCTTCATTCTTTCTTTATAAATGAATGGAGCACCCTAGGGATGGATCCTAAAGTGGCTAACTGTGTAAGAAACTGGTTGAGTGGGAGTTGACAAAAGGTACAGGTAAATGGAGCTCAGTCTGACGAAAAGGAGGTTACCAGTGGTGTGCTATAGGGATCTGTCCTTGGTCCAATTCTTTTTAACATTTTTGTTAGTGATATTGCAGAAGGGCTGTCGGGTAAGGTTTGCCTCTTTGCAGATGAAACCAAAATCTGCAATAGAGTACCCATCCAGGAAGGAGTGGATAATATGAACAGGGATCTAGCTAAGCTTGAAGAATGGTCGAGAATTTGGCAGTTGATATTGAATGCTAAAAAATGCAGGATCATGCATTTGGGCTGCAAATCTCCAAGGGAGCAGTACAGTATAGGGGGCAAAATACTTCTGTCCATGAAATAGGAGCAGGACCTGGGCATGATTGTTTCTGATGATATTAAACTGGCTAAACAGGTAGAAAGGGTGATGGCGAAAGCCAGAAGGATGCTTGTGTGCATAGGGGGAGGAATGGCCAGTAGGAAAAAGAAGGTGATAGTGCCTCTGCAAAAGCCTTTAGTGAGACCTCATTTGGAATATTGTGTGCAATTCTGGAGACCACTCCTTTAAAAGGATATAAACAGGATGGAGTTGGTGGAGATAGAGCAGCTTTTAAATTAGATATTAGGGGAAAGCCGACAGTCGCCCAAGAGCGGATGGTTCGGAAGAATGTATCCTTGAAGGATACTACCAAAAGCAGAGAGGTTCCACAAAAGAGTAAAGTAGCCCAAATGCCCTCAAGTATGGAGCAGACAGAATTTAAAGATCCCAATTTACCCATGTCTAACAATAGCCAAATTAACATGAATAAAATACATTCTCTAAAATGCTTGTATGCAAATGCTAGAAGTCTAAAGAATAAGATGGGAGAGTTAGAATATATAGCACTAAATGAAAGGTTAGATATGATTGGAATATCAGAGACATGGTGGAAGGAGGACAACCAGTGGGACACTGTGATACCTGGGTACAAACTATATTGTAATGATAGAGCTGATCAAATTGGTGGAGGGGCTGCGCTCTATGTTAGAGAGGGCATTGACTCAGAAAGGATTAAAGTTTTGCAGGAAACAAAATCTGCTGTAGAATCTATATGGATTGAAATTCCATATAAAAGGGGGAAGGCAATGGCAGTGGGGATGTACTATCGAGCACCTGGCCAGAATGACCAAACAGATGATGAAATGCTCAAAGAAATCATGGAAGCAAGTTACAGCGCAGTAATAATAATGGGTGATTTCAATTACCCCGGTATCGACTGGGTCAGTGTCACGTCAGGACATGCTAGGGATCTGTGGAAGGTAGCGGTATATAAGCAACTGTTAAATAAATAAAATAAATAGGGAGATAAAGTTCCTAGATGAAATAAATGACTGCTTCTTGGAGCAGCTGGTTCATGAACCGACCAGAGGGGAAGCCATATTAGACCTAGTCCTTAGTGGAACACCAGATCTAGTGCAAGAGATAAGGGTGTTGGGGCCACTTGGCAATAGTGATCATAGCATGATCACCTTTGATTTAATTAGTGGAGGAGGGATAGTAAGGAAATCCACAGTACTACCTTTTAACTTTCGAAAGGGAGACTATGATAAAATGAGGAAAACAGTTAAGAAAAAACTAAAAGGAGCAGTTGCAAAGGTTAAAGACATACATCAAGCTTGGGTGTTGTTGAAAAATACTATCTTGGAAGCCCAGACCAGCTGTATTCCACGCTTTAAGAAAAGTGGAAGGAAGTCCAAAAAACTGCCAGCATGGTTTAAAGGTGAGGTCAGAGAGGCTGTTGCCTAAAAGCATCTTTCAGGAAATGGAAAAAAGAGCCAAACGACGAAACCTGGAAACAGCACAAGCACTGGCAAGTCAAATGCAAGGCATTGATAAGGCAGGCAAAGAGAGAATTTGAGAAGAAGCTTGCTGCGGAAGCAAAAACGCGAAATAAAGACCTTTTCAAGTACATTCGTAGGAAAAAATCTGTGAGAGAGTTAGTTGGTCCATTAGATGATAAAGGGGTTAAAGGAGCACTAAGAGGCGACAAGGTGAAAGCGGAGAGACTGAATGAATTAGAACATAAGAACATAAGACATGCCATACTGGGTCAGACCGAGGTCCATCAAGCCCAGTATCCTGTTTCCAACAGTGGCCAATCTAGGTCCTACACACCTAGCAATATCCCCAAAAGACCACAGGTTCCACAATGCTTGTACTGGGTCAAGCATTGATATCCTGGGTCCCTTTTTAATAGTGGTTTATGGACCTTTCCTCCAGGAACTTGTCCAAACCTTTTTTAAACCCAGCTATACTAACAGCCCTTACTACATCCTCCGGTAACAGATTCCAGAGTTTGATTATACGTTGAGTGAAAAAATATTTTCTCTTATTTGTCTTAAATAGTTTACCCTGTAGTTTCATTACATGTCCCCTAGTCTTTCTATATTCTGCTAGCGTAAACAATTGATCCACGTTTATCCGTTCCACTCCATTCATTAATTTATAGACCTCTATCATATCTCCTCTCAGCCGTCTCTTTTCCAGGTTAAAGAGCCCTAACCTTTTTAGCCTCTCTTCATAGGAGTAGCCTTCCATCCCCTTCACCAATTTGGTGGCTCTTCTCTGTACTTTTTCTAATAACGCTATGTCCTTTTTAAGATACGGTGACCAGAATTGCACACAATATTCAAGGTGCGGTCGTACCATGGAGCGATACAGAGGCATTATAATATCCTTTGTTTTATTCTCCATCCCTTTCTTTATGATACCTAGCATTCTATTTGCTTTCTTGGCCGCCGCTGCACACTGGGCGGAGGGTTTTAACATGTTATCCACGATGACTCCTAAGTCCTTTTCCTGGGTGGTGGTTTCTAATGTGGAGCCTTGCATCGTGTAACTATAGTGTGGGTTGTTCTTTCCTAGGTGCATAACTTTGCATTTGTCCACATTAAATTTCATCTGCCATTTGGATGCCCAGTCTTCCAATTTATCCAGATCCTCCTGCAGCTTTCCACAATCCTCTTGGGTTTTAACAACTTTAAACAGTTTTGTGTCATCTGCAAATTTGATAACCTGACTAGTTATTCCCTTTTCCAGGTCATCTATGAATATGTCAAAAAGTAGCGGACCCAGTACAGATCCCTGGGGTACTCCACTATTCACTTTTTTCCATTGGGAATATTGGCCATTTAGCCCTACCCTCTGCTTTCTATCTTTTAACCAGTTCCCGATCCACAATAGTACACTGCCTCCTATCCCATGACTTTTTAGTTTTGCCAAAAGTCTCTGATGGGGGACCTTGTCAAAAGCTTTCTGGAAGTCCAGATACACTATATCAACCGACTCACCTTTGTCTACCTGTTTATGCACACCTTCAAAGAAACATATCAGATTAGTAAGACAAGATCTTCCTTGTCTAAAGCCATGTTGGCTGTCTCCCATTAGGCCATGACTATCTACATGTTGTGTAATTTTGTTCTTTATGATGGTTTCTACCATTTTCCCCGGTACTGATGTCAGGCTCACCGGTCTGTAATTTCCCGGGTCACCCCTGGAACCTTTTTTAAAAATTGGTGTTACGTTGGCGACCCTCCAATCTTCAGGTATTACAGATGATTTTAATGAAAGTTCACAGATTACCAATAGCAGGTCCGCGATCTCATATTTCAGTTCTTTCAACACTCTGGGATGTATACCATCCGGTCCAGGTGATTTGCTACTATTCAGTTTATCAAATAGTTGTAATATATCTTCCTGGTGTAGTGATATTTCTCTCAATTCCTCTGCAGTATCACCTTTAAGTACCACTTCAGTCATGGGTAACATCCCTACATCTTCCTCAGTAAAGACCGAAGCAAAGAATTCATTCAGTCTCTCTGCTATATCCTTGTCTCCTCTTACTGCCCCTTTTACCCCTCTATCATCTAATCGGTCTTTACTGAGGAAGATGTAGGGATGTTACCCATGACTGAAGTGGTACTTAAAGGTGCGGAAGAATTGAAAGAAATATCGATACATCACGAAGATGTCTTACAACTATTAGATAAACTGAAGAGTAGCAAATCACCTGGGCCGGATGGTATACATCCAAGGGTGTTGAAAGAACTGAAATATGAGATTGCAGACCTGCTATCAGTAATCTGTGAACTATCATTAAAATCATCTCTAATACCTGAAGATTGGAGGATCGCCAGTGTAACACCAATTTTTAAAAAGGGTTCCAGGGGTGATCCGGGAAACTACAGACCGGTGAGCCTGACGTCAGTACCGGGAAAAATGGTAGAAACCATCATAAAGAATAAAATTACTCAGCATGTAGATAGTCACAACCTAATGGGAGACAGCCAACATGGCTTTAGACAAGGAAGATCTTGTCTTACTAATCTGTTATGTTTTTTTGAAGGAGTGAATAAACAGGTGGACAAAGGTGAGTCAGTTGATATTGTGTATCTGGACTTTCAGAAAGCCTTTGACAAGGTCCCTCATGAGAGACTTTTGACAAAACTAAAGAGTCATGGGATAGGAGGCAGTGTACTATTGTGGATCAGGAACTGGTTAAAAGATAGAAAGCAGAGGGTAGGGCTAAATGGCCAATTTTCCCAATGGAGAAAGGTGAATAGTGGTGTACCCCAGGGATCTGTGCTGGGTCCGCTGCTTTTTGACATATTCATAAATGACCTGGAAAGTGGAATAACGAGTGAGGTTATCAAATTTGCAGATGACACAAAACTATTTAAAGTTGTTAAAACCCAAGAGGATTGTGAAAAATTGCAAGAGGATCTTGATAGATTGGAAGACTGGGCATCAAAATGGCAGATGAAATTTAATGTGGACAAGTGCAAGGTTATGCACCTAGGGAAGAACAACCCAAACTATGGTTACACGATGCAAGGTTCCACATTAGGAACCACCACCCAGGAAAAAGATTTAGGCGTCATTGTGGATACCATGTTAAAACCCTCGGCCCAGTGTGCAGCGGCGGCCAAGAGAGCAAATAGAATGCTAGGTATGATAAGGAAAGGAATGGAAAATAAAACAAAAGATATTATAATGCCTCTATATCGTTCCATGGTGAGACCGCACCTTGAATATTGTGTGCAATTCTGGTCGCCGTATCTTAAAAAGGATATAGCGATTTTAGAAAAGATTCAGAGAAGAGCCACCAAAATGGTAAAGGGGATGGAAGGATACTCCTATAAAGAAAGGCTAAAAAGGTTAGGGCTCTTTAACCTGGAAAAGAGACAGCTGAGGGGAGATATGATAGAAGTCTATAAATTAATGAACGGAGTGGAACGGGTAAACGTAGATCGATTATCATATTATTATTATACCTTATCAGAATATAGAAAGAGTAGGGGACATGCAATGAAGCTACAGGGTAAACTATTTAAGACTAATAAAAGAAAATATTTTTTCACTCACCGTGTAATCAGACTCTGGAATTTGTTACCGGAGGATGTAGTAAAGGCTGTTAGTGTAGCTGGGTTTAAAAAAGGTTTGGACAAGTTCCTGGAGGAAAGGTCCATAAACCGTTATTAAGAAGTGACCGAAGATATCAATGCTTGACCCAGTACAAGCATTGTGGAACTTGTGTCTCTTGGGGAAACTGCTAGGTACATATGACCTAGATTGGCCACTGTTGGAAACAGAATACTGGGCTTGATGGACCTTGGTCTGACCCAGTATGGCATATCTTATGTTCTTATGCAGAGGGTGGCTACCAAAATAGTCAGTGGTCTTTGTTATAAGCCATTTGGAGACAGACTTAAAGATCTCAATATATATACTTTAAAGGAAAGGTGAGAGAGGAGATATGATAGAGTCGTTTAAATACTATACCTCCATGGCATAAATGCACAGGATGATGTCCTCTTTCAAATGAAAGAAAACTCTGCAACGAGGGGACATAGGATGAAGGTGGAAGAGGATAGACTCAGGAGCAATATGTGGAAATATTTCTTTATGGAAAGAGTGGTAGATGCATGGAACAGTCTTCCAGTGGAGATAATACAGATGAGGATAATATCTGAATTCAAGAAAGCATGGAACAAACAGACTTCTAAAGGAAAAAAAGGGACTCTAGTAGTTGATATAGAAGGGCAGGCTAGATAGGCCATATGGTCTTTTTCTGCCGTCATGTTTCTATGTTTAATTTCACTCTAAGAGTGCCCTAGCCTTCACTAGATGTCTATACTTCAATAGTGGGAAGGATCTATGTTTGACCATGAGGAAGCATAAGGATTCTGAATGTATAGAAGAGCACAGGTTCAGGACTGAACCACTGGCAAAACACTCCCCCGAAGGAATGCTCCTAGTAGTAGGGACCTGCGTATGTAAAAAGAGCTCACATGCAGTCTTAAAAAGATTGTGAAGAGTATTTGATATAAAAATCTAGACATTGGCATTTATAGATGCCGCAAGACAGAAATAAGTGCCTGCTTGAAGGGACAAGGTAAAGACTGAGATCACGCCCCACTGATCACTTCCCAACCCTCCCACATCATCTGGTCTCCTCCCTGACTCCCCATGTCATCTGATTTCTCCCCCCCCCCCCGCGCCCCCCATGGGCACCTCTCACGGCATCAAGATCCTAAGGACATAAGATATGCCATATTGGGTCAGACCAAAAGTCCATCAATCTCAATATCCTGTTTCCATGGCCAATCCAGGTTCCAAGTACCTGTCGGGTTCCCAAAAAGGTACACAGATTTCATGTTGCTTGCCCCGGAGTAAGGAAAGGATTTCCTTGGTCCTCTTTAATAATGGTTTATGGACTTTTCTTCCAGTAAATTGTCCAAACCTTTTTTAACCCAGCTACACTAATAGCTGTTACTACATCTTCCATTAATGAATTCCAGAATTTGATTAAGCATTATGTGAACAAATATTTTCTCTAATTAGTCTTAAATGTGCTACACTGTAGCTTCATTGTGGGTCTCCTAGGCAGAGACGGCCCAAGGGGGGTGCGGGGCCATGTGCGGAGACTGGGAGTGGGGCCTCATTTGCATAAATATTTGCATGATACTACCATATGCTAACTTTTAGTAAACATGCCTCTTAATGAAAGTATGGATAAAGGAAGACTAAAAGATTTCTACATTACTATAATCCAGTGCCAAACGCCAGGCACATTAGGAACTACTACATATACTGCCCATTTAGAACCCATTAAATTAAATATTAATACACCCAATGAAATCAACCTAACTAACTCCCATAAACTACTTGATTTCTATTTAAATGTAAGCAGCATACGTTGTGCATCAACACTCACAAACATTTAGCACTGAATTTTTTGTCGGATAACTCACCGTGAGCAGAAACCTTTCTACTCTCGGAGTGAGCCCTCCATTTTAATCAAATTTTATAAAATCGACCCATCACAGGTCAAGTCGACCCACCACAGGTCAAACACCAGGTGCTGCAGCACTAACGAGCTGCCGCTCCTATACCATGAAGCGAAGGCTAAGTTCTTATAAAGACGTCCCAAACAGCTAGCAGTGTCGTTCTTTATAGCAAAAATAGATACTCATCTGCACAAGGCCAGGCCCTTCCAACAATCTTCACCATCTAGAGGGCACAAAAGAACTGGAGATGTTCACCGCAACTTCTGTAGGGCACTATCAGCAACCGGGACTGTCTGAATGCTCTTCAAAGGTATTCCCCAGGTACCGGAGTCGTATGATTCATAACGCAACACTAATCAGTGTTTCAAGCCGCCCAGCTTTGCAGCTCTTCCTCAGGCTAATGAATCATACCCACACGTGATTCCTATTTAAAGGAGCAAAAAGTGAGGTCAGAGTAACTGTCCAATAAAACACAGTCTCAACTAACCACCACCTATCAAATTCGAAGGCTCCACCAATCAATGTCCATATTCATACCAGCAGGAATTATAGAACCCAAACGGAAAATCCATTGTTGTTCTCTAAAGTGAAGTTTCATGTGGCGATCGCCCCCCAACACCAAAGGGGGTACAACATCCAAAACTCTCCAACGAAGGTCCTCAAAACGATGTCCAAATTGTTGACAATGAGGGACTAGAGGAGCTGCAGGCTGACAGGCATTAATACGAGAGCGATGCTCTTGTAGTCGTTTTCGTATTGGACGTGTAGTTTTGCCCACATACTTCAAATTACAGGGGCAAAGTAACAAATACACCACAAAAGAAGTATAACAATCTGAATCAAACTGAGAAGAATAAGAGATATCTGTAGCAGGATCAGTCCATTTGTCTCCTTGCACCGTGGAACCGCAGAAATCACAATGGCCACAGGCAAAATGACCTCTAGTAGATGTTAAAGAAGCGCCCTCACTGCGAGTCCTCATAAGCTTTTCTCCTAGAGTCTGAGATCTTTTATAAGCAATCATTAATGGTTTTTGGAAACATTGGTGTAACGCCAATGTAGACCAATGCTGCTGAAGAATGGAGACTACCCGGGATGCATTTGGCAAAAATGGAATAACCCCTATGATTTTACTTTCTGAATCTTGTACTCGGGAGGTTTGGCCCTCCCACCAACCCGGATGATTATATAAAGCTCTTTTAAATGCCTGGGAAATTAATGCTTCTGGATAACCCCGAGCCCGTAATCGTTGGGATAAATCCCGTGCATGTTGTCTATATTCTCCTATCGTTGAACATAATCTCCGAATACGGAGAAATTGCCCAAAGGGTAAACCCCGTCGTAAAGCAGGTGGATGAAAACTAGTATATCTTAATAATACATTCTTTTGTACAGGTTTCCTATATAAGGTGCTTTGCAACGATGTGCCCTGTATAGTCAGTAAAAGATCCAAAAATTCAATCTCATATCGATGATACTTAAGGGTAAATTGCAAATTTTCATTTAAAGAATTTAGCCACATCAAAAATAGATGCAACTCCTGTTCCGAGCCTGTCCTAATGAAAAAAATGTCGTCTAAGAATCTTTTCCAAAACAATACCTGAGAAAAGGTAACCGAATTATAAACCAACCGTTCCTCAAAGTCCGCTACATACAAAGTCGCTACCGAGGGGGCTATAGTAGCCCCCATTGCTATCCCAAACTGTTGGTGGTAAAATTTAGATTCGTATACAAAATAGTTATGAAAAAGAACTAACCGGAGCAAATCCCCTATCAGCACTTTTGGTAGTCGTGAAGGGAGCTGGATATCTAGACCCATTAAGACATCAAAGGCTGCTACTTGGGGGATATTGGTATACAATGATACCACATCTAAAGTTGCTAAAAAGGAACCAGGGGGAATCACTAAACAAGACACCAAAGATAACAAATGGAAAGAATCCCTAATAAAGGACCGAACCCCCTCAGTCAATGGTTGAAAAAAATAATCACAAAACTTTGAAGCCGGTTCCAAAATAGAACGCCTACACGAGACAATCGGACGCCCTGGGGGGTCCGTAAGGGATTTATGCACCTTAGGCACCATGTACATTATGGGAACTATGGGAAAAGCTGGATTAAGAAATTCAAATTCCCTTTTGGTTAACCACCCTTGATCTAAAGCATCCCGGGTAAGCTCCTTAAGCTGCCGTTGTAAACCTGGAGTCGGATCCAACTCTATCTTCCGATAATATTTAATATCAGAGAGATGTTGAAACATTTTCCTCTGATAATCAGCTTTTAAAAGGAGTACCGTAGCTCCCCCCTTGTCAGCCCTCCTTATGATCAAACTAGGGTCTTGCTGAAGTTGTTTCAGCGCTTGAAATTGGGACCGTGTTAAATTGGAACAATATTTAAAAGATTGCATCCCCATCATTTGTAAGTCCCGTAACACTAAATTCTGGTAAGTTAACAAGGCCGGATCTGAACTAATTGGGGGTCTCCAAGCAGAAGGATTTTTACATATAGAATCATCTGTATCCATGGATAGAGGAGAATTCGCAAAATACAATAATATGTGAAGTTTTCGAAAAAATTGGTGAAGCGCAATCATCATCCGGAAAGGATCATAGGAAGGGGCCGGAACGAAACCTAAGCCTTGTTCCAATACTGACATTTGCTCCACTGTCAAGGATCTACCCGTTAAATTAAAGACTGTTGTCGCGTCTGTGAGCGCGTGGATGGGCCCCTCCAACCCTCCGGTTGATGAAATTGATAGGGCCGTCGACCTGGAGGGCGGCCCCTGGGAAAACCCCGCTGGTTTTTGTGGGTTTCACTATTCTTCGACACATTATCAGAGGAATCAGAATCCCTATCTTTATAAGAACTTAGCCTTCGCTTCATGGTATAGGAGCGGCAGCTCGTTAGTGCTGCAGCACCTGGTGTTTGACCTGTGGTGGGTCGACTTGACCTGTGATGGGTCGATTTTATAAAATTTGATTAAAATGGAGGGCTCACTCCGAGAGTAGAAAGGTTTCTGCTCACGGTGAGTTATCCGACAAAAAATTCAGTGCTAAATGTTTGTGAGTGTTGATGCACAACGTATGCTGCTTACATTTAAATAGAAATTGGGCATTTAGAACCCATAGCAAACCCTCCGTATCGTATCAGCACTACCTGGACTCACAAAGCACCATTACCTATCAAAAGGCAACACTGCAAATATTAAACCAATACATTTCAGAGAATAACAATACATGACCTACTGTGGAACGAGAACAAGTAGCAATGTCAAATAGGAATTACATAAACAGAATACCTCAGCTCAGTTACACATGCAGAACATAGACCATCACAAAACAAGGAATCACAATTTAGAAACAGGAAGACAATAATTAAACTGGGAACCCCAAAAGCCAAACTTGGAATGTACAACAACACTGTAGAAATAAAACTATAAATTATTTTCCTCTTCTACTAAACAAAGCGCAGACGTTAATGATGCACATTTCCCAGAGCTGACATATTCCAGTTAATAAATTCAAAATAAAGAGATATTTTTCTACCTTTTGTGCATTTTTTTTCAGTTGCAGTTGCGCCAGCCACTTTCTTCTGGTTTCTTTGTGTCTTCTGCTAACTCTCCATCATCTGCTGTCCATTTGTCCTTTCTTCTCTCTTCTAGTTTTTTTTCCATTCTCTCTCTACATCTGCTTTAACATATTAATCTTTCTCCTTTTGCTCTTTCCTCGCTCCTGTTTCATCCACTCAAATTTTACCCCTCCATCCTCAATCCCCACTTACTCTCCCAATACCTGGCCAATTGTAGATTTGTCTTCCCACCCACACAAAAAATTTTTCCCCTCTCCATTTCACTCTCCCAGCTCCATCCCATTCTAATCCTCCCCCAACATGAGCTCCCTTCTAGTTCCAGCCACACCCAGCTTCCGCTCCCTTCTAGTCCCCGCATCAGCCCATTTCCAGTCCTAGCCCCCCATCAGCCCATTTCCAATCCTATCCTAGCCACACCATCAGCCCATTTCCAGTCCTAGCTCCCCCATCCATTTCCAGTCCTATCCGAGTCCCTCCATCAGCCGATGTCAAATCCTAGCTCCCCTCCACTCAGCCCATTTCCAATCCAAGCCCCCCATGAGCCTACTTCCAGTTCTAGCCCCTCCATGAGTCCATTTCAATCCAAGCCCCCACCACAGCCCATTTCCATTCTTAGCACCCCCAACAGCCCATTTCCAGTCCTATCCTAGCCCCTCCATCAGACCATTTCCTGCCCTAGCTCCCCCCCCACTCAGCCCATTTCCAGTGCTAGCTCCCTCCCCTCACAGCCCATTTCCATTCTAAGCCCCCCTCCCCATCAGCTATTTGCAGTTCAAGCCCCCCCTTTCCACTCAGCCCATTTCCAGTCCTAGCAACCCCCCCAGCCCATTACCGGTCCTCGCCCCACCCCCATAGCCCATTACCAGTCCTAGCCCCCATCAGCCCATTTCCAGTCCTAGCCCCCCCCATAGCCCATTTCCAGTCCTAGCCGCCCCCATAGACCATTACCAGTCCTATCCCCCATCAGCCCAGTTCCAGTCTTAGCCCCCCCATAGCCCAGGTAGATTTAAAAAAAACAAGCTTACTGCTGCTGCCACTGCTGCCGTGGTAGCGGCAGAATTGAGCGTCCCGCGGGGCCCCCTCCCCTGCCCGGTAAAGTCCTCCATGTGGCTCAGCTTCCTCAGTGCGGGCTTTTCAGAGCCGCGAAGGGAGAGTTTCTCTCTCCCTTCGCGGCTCTGAAAGCCGGCACTTAGGGAGCTGAGGCTGCATGGAGGACTCTGCCAAGCAGGGGGGGGGGGGGGGGGCCCCCGGGACTCTCAATTCTGCCGCTGCCATGGCAGCAGCAGCAGCAGTACGTTTTTTAAATTTACCGGCATATGCAGAATGTTGTTTGCGTGGGGCCCCTTGAAACGCGGGGCCCTGTGAAAACAACATTCTTGCACAATGGACTGGCCGACCCTGCTCCTAGGGGTATGTTTACAAAGCAGTGGTAGCAGCCTCCATGGGATATCGCACGGAGGCCTCTACCGCTGCTTTGTAAACATACCCCCTAGTCTTTATAGTTTTTGAAGAAATAAACAACCAATCTACATTTACCCATTCCACTCCATTCATTATTTTATAGACCACTATGATATCTCCCCTCAGCTGTCTTTTTGCCAAGTTGAAGAGCCCTAACCTTTTAAGCGTTTCCTCATATGGGTATCCTTCCATCCCCTTTCCATTTTGGTGGTTCTCTGTATATTTTCTAATTCTGCTTTATCCTTTTTAAGATACGGTGACCAGAATTGCACACAATATTTAGGGTGCAGTTTTTATCTGATCTTGATCTTTGCCAATATGTCAGTCCCTACCCACCAGGCTGGTTATGACTGCATGATTCAGTCCTTCATCTCACTTGTTTTCAATATCTAACCCTTCCCTGGACTGATCATTCCCTTATCTATTTTGATGTCCTTATCCCCTCTCCTTTGGGCGCATCTTCTATATCCCCTTTTGCAGTCAGACCAGCTGTCTACCATAGAAGATGAACTACCCACACATTATCACATTTCCCAGCTGCTGATTCTCTCTTCCCCACAGATTTTAACACTCTTCCTGTGGAACGTCAGACATAGCTCTGGGAGTAATCAGACCCAGAGCTTGTGAAAGCTGCTTGTCCCAGAGTAATCTATACTCCTCGTGCAAAAATTCAGCATCCTTGGTTTCACTCAGGCTTAACCTTGACTAAGCACCAGTTGAGGAAGGCTAAGAAATCCTGGCTTAAGAATCCCTCACCATCAAACCTACTCGTGTACATAAATCTTCACACCTACTATTCTTCAGAAGTGATTTCCTCCAAAAGAGCCTATTTCTCTGACGGCATTTCTTCTACTAGCAGCTCATCTAACGCTCTTTTTTCAACGGTAGCTAAATTATCCTCTATCAGTACCTCGCCCCATCATCACCAGATTTGGAGAGGCCCACCTCCGGATACACTAACTAGACACTTCCTGCATAAAGTGGAGATGTATCATCTCCTGCTGCCTGCCCCTGTTGTCTTTCACTCCATCATCTCCAAGCACCCCCCTTCAGTCCCAACCCATACCTGGTCACACTTTGTGCAAGTAACAGACTGCATGCTGCAGAAAGCCTTTTCATCTACTCAGAAAACTATTTGCATCTCTGATTCCATCCAATATCCTTGAGTCGAAGAAAGTTCTCTAGGTTTCCTTCCCATTGCATGATTGATTCTTAATAGCAGTTCTATGGCTGGCCTTGTCCCCATGACATGGAAGCAATTCTTTATAAAGCTTGTGCTAAAAAAGCACAACCTCGGCCCTCAGGAACCTGCTAATTACTGGCCCATTTCTAATCTTCCATTTCTTGCAAAACTAGTGGAATGATTCATTTTCAATCAGTTTTCTAGCTATGTTGATCATACTAACAGTTTGCATCCCTGGCAATCAGGTTTCTGGGTAGAACATAGCACCAAGATCATTGTTGTGGCTCTTCTGAGTGATATACACAGTGCTTTGGACTCAGGTAACTTGGCTCTAGTTGTGTCCCTAGATCTCTCATATGCTTTCGATCTGGTTAATCACTATCTTTTGTTTTCATGCCTTTGTTCAATTGGTATCCATGGAAAGGTGCACCAGTGGTTTCAGTCCTTCCTGTCAGACTGCTCTTTCTCTCTGTAGACCACTGGTAGGTCCCCAAGGCTCTTTTCTTGCCCCTATTCTCTTTAATATCTTCCTGAGTCCTCTACTCACCTTGATACAGAGCACCGGGGTCACAATGTATGCCTACGCAGATGATATCTTTCTCATCTCTATCACTGATAGTATCACCCTTGACTTGACCATGTTTAATCATAGTTTTTAGCCAGTCCAAGATGAGGCGCAAACAAACTGCTTAGAGTTAAATCCTGAAAAACCCACAGTCATGTGATTAATAGGGGGTGCACCAGCCCCTGTTATGGTCCCAGTGATCCAGGGCCTGCCCATTACCCTTGTCTCAACCTTCAGATATTTATCTGTGCCCTTCAATTCTATTGCTAACTCCAGACTTCGCTCCTTTCACCTTGCTGCAGCTTATGCCTGGAACAAACTGCCTGTGACTGTACACCAGGCATCTTCTCTGACCCTTTTCAAATCCAGGCTGAAAACTCACCTCTTCGCTGCTGCTTTTGGATCTTGACTCACCTAATCTCCTTGTTTCTTTACCTTTCCCCTTTGTGTTATCCCTGTCTGCACCTTCTGTGTTGTCTGTCTTGACTAGATTGTAAGCTCTGATGAGCAAGGACTATCTCTTACATGTCTGTGCAGCACTGCATATGACTTGTAGCACTATACAAATGCTCCGTAGTAGTTCTTACTGATATACCCCTATTTTTTCTTATCATTCGATATTGTATCTGGATGTAATAATATTCATAATTGATAAATTAAAAAAAAAAGCTCCGTAGTAGTAGTAGTTTCTGGGCTTGGACCTTTCCTGCTCACATCAATCAAGTAGTCAAGTCTTCATTTAATTCTTTGTGCCATTTCTGGGCAATTCAACCTTTTCTTGAGTCATCAGCACAATTCACAATCATCTTTAGTACAGTAATCTCCAGACTAGATTACTGTAATTCTGCCCTTGCTGATCTGTCTTCCTAGTAATTCGGAGAACATAACTACATAAGATATGCCATATTGGGTCAGACCAAGGTCCATCAAGCCCAGTATCCTGTTTCCAACAATGGCCAAACTAGGTCATACGTACCTAGCAGTTTCCCCAAAAGACACAGGCTCCACAATGCTTGTACTGGGTCAAGCATTGATATCCTAGGTCCCTTCTTAATAATGGTTTATGGACCTTTCCTCCAGGAACTTGTCCAAACCTTTTTTAAACCCAGCTATACTAACAGCCTTTACTACATCCTCCGGTAACAAATTCCAGAGTTTGATTAGACGTTGAATGAAAAAATATTTTCTTTTATTAGTCTTAAATAGTTTACCCTGTAGCTTCATTGCATGTCCCCTAGTCTTTCTATATTCTGATACATAAACAATCGATCTATGTTTACCCGTTCCACTCCATTCATTAATTTATAGACTTCTATCATATCTCCCCTCAGCCGTCTCTTTTCCATGTTAAAGAGCCCTAACCTTTTTAGCCTTTCTTCATAGGAATATCCTTCCATCCCCTTTACCATTTTGGTGGCTCTTCTCTGAACCTTTTCTAATAACGCTATATCCGTTTTAAGATACGGCAACCAGAATTGCACACAATATTCAAGGTGCGGTCTCACCATGGAACGATATAGAGGCATTATAATATCTTTTGTTTTATATTCCATTCATTTCCTTATGATACCTAGCATTCTATTTGCTCTCTTGGCTGCCGCTGCACACTGGGCCAAGGGTTTTAACATGTTATCCACAATGACGCCTAAATCATTTTCCTGGGTGGTGGTTCCTAATGTGGAAACTTGCATCATGTAACAATAGTTTGGGTTGTTCTTCCCTAGGTGCATAACTTTGCACTTGTCCACATTAAATTTCATTTGCCATTTTGATGCCCAGTCTTCCAATTTATCAAGATCCTCTTGCAACTTTCCACAATCCTCTTGGGTTTTAACAACTTTAAATAGTTTTGTGTCATCTGCAAAGTTGATAACCTAACTCGTTATTCCACTTTTCCAGATCATTTATGAATATGTCAAAAAGCAGCGGACCCAGCACAGATCCCTGGGGTACACCAATATTCACATTTCTCCATTAGGAAAATTGGCCATTTAGCCCTACCCTCTGCTTTCTATCTTTTAACCAGTTCCTGATCCACAATAGTACACTGCTTCATATCCCATGACTCTTTAGTTTTGCCAAAGGTCTCTGATGAGGGACCTTGTCAAAGGCTTTCTGAAAGTCCAGATACACTATATCCACCGACTCACCTTTGTCCACCTTTATTCACACCTTCAAAAAAACATAACAGATTAGTAAGACAAGATCTTCCTTGTCTAAAGCCATGTTAGCTGTCTCCCATTAGGCCATGACTATCTACATGCTGAGTAATTTTGCTCTTTATGATGGTTTCTAGCATTTTTCCCGGTACTGACATCAGGCTCACTGGTCTGTAGTTTCCCGGATCACCCCTGGAACCTTTTTTAAAAATTGGTGTTACATTGGCGATACTCCAATCTTCAGGTATTACAGATGATTTTAATGAAAGTTCACAGATTACTAATAGCAGGTCCAGGTTTCATCGTTTGGCTCTTTTTTCCATTTCCTGAAAGATGCTTTTTTGGCAACAACAGCCTCTCTGACCTCACCTTTAAACCATACTGGCAGTTTTTTGGACTTCCTTCCATTTTTGTTAAAGCGTGGAATACAGCTGGTCTGGGCTGCCAAGATAGTATTTTTCAACAACACCCAAGCTTGATGTAAGTCTTTAACCTTTGCAACTGCTCCTTTTAGTTTTTTCTTAAATATTTTCCTCATTTTATCATAGTCTCCCTTTTGAAAGTTAAAAGGTAGTACTGTGGATTTCCTCACTATCACTTCTCCCCTAATTAAATCAAATGCGATCATGCTATGATCACTATTGCCAAGTGGCCCTTATCTCTTGCACTAGATCTGGTGTTCCACTAAGGACTGATCGCTCAGAAGATACCCACTGAAATGGAATCAGGACCCCCAGTGTAAATAAGATGTAGATATGTTATACAATGTACATAGTTCCCCCCAGTTACTTCCAAGTTGATCTCCTGTTTATTGTAAATACAACTCAGGGTTCCTGTGTTGTATGGTTGATGTTGAATGTAAACCGCTCTGATCTAAAATAGAGCGGTATAGAAGAACTGTTAAATAAATAAAATAAATAAATAAATAAAGGACTAGGTCTAATATGGCTTCCCCTCTGGTCGGTTCATGAACCAGCTTCTCCAAGAAGCAGTCATTTATTTCATCTAGGAACTTTATCTCCCTAGCATGTCCTGCTGTGACACTGACCCAGTCGATACCGGGGTAATTGAAATCACTCATTAATACTACAGTGCTGTAACGTTTGTTAGCTTCCTTGAATTGTTTCAGCATTTCATCACCCATTTGTTCATTGTGGCCAGGCGGTCGATAGTACACCCCCACTGCCATCACCTTCCCCTATTTACATGGAATTTCAATCCATAGAGATTGTACAGCAAATTTTGTTTCCTGCAAATCTTTAATCCTTTCTGACTCAATGCCCTCTCTAACATAGAGCGCAACCCCTCCACCAGTTTGATCAGCTCTATCATTACGATATAGTTTGTAGCCAGGTATCGCAGTGTCCCACTGGTTGTCCTCCTTCCACCATGTCTCTGATATTCCAATTATATCTAACCTCTCATTTCGTGCTATATATTCTAGCTCTCCCATCTTATTTTTTAGACTTCTAGCATTTGCATACAAGCATTTTAGAGACTGCATTTTATTCATATTAATCTGGCTATTGGTAGGCATGGGTAATTTGGGATCTTTAAGCTCTGTCTGCTCCATACTTGAGGGCATTTGGGCTACTTTACTCTTTTTTGGAACCTCTCTGCTTTTGGTAGTATCCTTCAAGGATACATTCTTCCGAACCATCCGCTCTTGGGTGACTGTCGGCTTTTCCCTATTATCTAGTTTAAAAGCTGCTCTATCTCCTTTTAACACTAGAAGCCCCAAAGTGTGTCAATTGACGCAAATGCATCTTCAAAGTTGTATACCAGCGCTGCTGATAGAACCATGTCAGTCATGTTCCATGACTTTGTTAGCAAGGTCAAGATGTTCAAATATGTGCATCAAAAATTAATGACAAATGCACCACCTAGCGGGAAAATGAATTTATACCTAGAAACCCCAAAGTACGTCAATTGACGCACTCAATTGTCTTGGATGCGTCAATTGACGTACTGTGGGGCTTCTAGGTATAAATTCATGTTCCCACTAGTGGCGCATCTCAATCACTGTTTACAGTTTTACTTCGACATTACAAACAATAAACATACGATGACATGTAATGAGGTCACATACTGCACGTATTTAACAAATAACTTCACATTCATTCACCTCTGCATTTCATGCTAAATGCAGTCATCGTGATAATGCGTCAATTGACGCACTTTGGGGTTTCTAGGTAAAATTCCTTTTGGGGCTTCTAGTGTTAAAGGTTAATGCCAGCAGCCTGGTTCCATCCTGGTTAAGGTGAAGCCCATCCCTTAGGAAGAGCACCTCCTTTCCCCAGAATGTTCCCCAGTTCCTAACAAATCCAAAACCCTCATCTCTGCACTTCAAACAGTACAGAATACTACTATTTGCATGCTTACACAGACTCATAAATATGACCATACAACACCACTGCTTATTCAGTACCACTAGCTACCCATAAAATTTCATATTCATTACAAAATCCTTCTTACCTACAAAGTCCTTACATCAAAGGACCCCAGAGTACCTTAGTAGTATAATGGGTACACTACTTGTCAAACTGATTGACAGGTGAGATAAGGATGGCGGGAGCCAATCAGTGTTCACTTCCGGTCTATGTCCCGCCTTAGGCCACGCCCCCTCCCATAGACGTGAATGGTGAGTTAGCCCCGCCCACTCCCGCCCCAAAATGTTGAAGGTACCAATCAGCGCCCACTTCCGGTGTATGTCCCACCTTAGGCCACGCCCCTCCCATAGAAGTGAATGGTGAGTTAGCCCCGCCCACTCCTGCCCCCAAAATGTTGACAGGTACCAATCAGCGCCCACTTCCGGTGTATGTCCCGCCTTAGGCCACGCCCCCTCCCATAGAAGTGAATGGTGAGTTAGCCCCGCCCAGTCCCGCCCCCAGGCATGGCCACCGCCCCCACTTGACACACCCCTGCCCCCGCCCCAAGGATGACATCATCCAATCAGCGTACACTTCCGGGGGTGTGTCACACCCACGCCACGCCCCACAATATGGCATTAGCCAATCAGCACCCACTTCCGGGTTTGTGCTACGCCCACAGCCTCCCACCCTCCTCCACGCCCCCATGCTACATCATCGGAAATGACATCACCGGAAACAGGGCGTCATCAGAAGAGGGACTGTCCCTTTTTTGCTGACATCAGCGGAAACAGTATGGCTGACTCCGGAAATGACAGTATGGCTGACTCCGGAAATGTGTTTTTGCTTCTGCTTAATACTGAAAAACAAAAATGCTTTTCTCTCTCTCTCCCACACAGACTCAGTTGTTTTTTTCTCAGACAAAAACTGATTCCTAGCACAGAGAGACAGGCAAGCTAGAATCTTTTTTCTTTCCAAATGCAATTAGCACATCTTTGTTAGAGGGATCACCCTCAACCACACCCCTGCCTACATCATCGGAAATGGACTGTCCCTTTGTGCTGACATCAGCGGGAAGCAGTGTGACTGACTCCGGAAATGTGTTTTTTGCTTCTGGTTAATGTTTATACCTGCAAAAAAGCAGGAACCCTGGAAAAATAAAATGCTTTTCTCTCTACCACTGCACCAGTTCTTATTTCTCACAAAACAATTCACGGCACAGAGAGACACAATTTTTTCTTTACAAATGCAATTGTTAGAGAAACTAGTGCGGTCCATGTGATAGAATTTTACTTTTAAGACCTCACTGTTAGAAGTATTCTGACAGAACTGTAGAGTTCAGACTGAAATACAGAGAGACCTGAGTTCAAATCCCCCTAATACAGCATTTTATTTTTGAGAGAGCCGAGTTCAAATCCAAATACAGCTATTTTTTAGTGGCTTTGAAAAAACCAATACAGAGAGACAAGCCTGGACATGTCTCTCTAGGGTGTGGTAACACGTGATTGGTTGAAACAAGAGGTCTGTTCTGAGCATGCTCCAGGTGTTCTGAGCATGCTCCTGCTGTAAGGGGGACATTTTAACACAGAGTTTCAGAAAGGAAAAAATGGCTCTTTTTGGAACACCAAGCAGAATTTCCAGCAGGGCACACAACATTAATTACTTCCTTAAGGATCATGATGCCGTTGCAGAGGGGTATCCACCGAATGAAAATCCATTTGAACTACAGGAGAGTCTGGCAGATCCTGAGCAAGAAATAGCAGCTTTTGTGGATTATCCAGATGCCCAAATATTTTTCAACTCTCAAGAACCCTACGATTCTGGCACAGAACTTGGCTTAACATCTGACAACACAATGGACCCGGAGGATATAGAATTATATCACGCCACTGTAGATGCAGAAACAAACTGTTTATTGGAAGACCTAGGATCAGCAGAGGTAAGAGAAGTTTTTTTTATTTAGAAAAGTGTTATAGAAGAAACAGCAGTTCACACTGACGTTATTTTGTTTTGTTTTGTTTTTTTTGTAGGGAAGTGACGAATCTCCGCTCCTACAGGAGCACATACAGGCTGCCAATCTACACTGTTTGTGCTTTCTCTGTACATATCAAAGGGAGGCATTTGATGTCATAGCCAGTCAAAGGGACTACACAAAACCTGATGAAATAAAACACATTTAAATCTGTTATACAAACAACGGTGGCCTGTATTATCAAGAAATGCTGGCAGGGCATTATGCATAGAGACTGTGCAGCGTGTGTAATACATGCTCCAGGGCAAAGATATCATGATTGTGTGACAAGAAAATACAGCAGAAAATCCATAAAACTTGTAACAGGTTGTGTCTAGGACCTATTTTAAATGTTGCCATGATTGCGGGTCATAAAATGAAAGCCACTGTCCTAGTTTATGAAAATTTTAATTTTTTGTTTGAACCCGTCAGAGATTTTAACAACAGTAGAAATCCAGGACAACTGCTCAATATTTTGCTTAATTCTGTGGCAGACAGCGAAATAGAAATAGTGGAAGGCTTAATCTGCGACAGAGATTATAAATCGTTCTTTAAAAAACACCAAGTTCTGTAAAAATTGACTTTTTATGAAAACGTATGTATTTCCAGAATCTATTAGTTGAACATACAGATGAACAAAAATTATATGTATGCCTTTTATTTTTTTTAAAACTTGTAATGCTCAAATGAATTTCACAAGATGAAAACATTTTATTTGAAATAAAATATTTTGAACCTATGTGTGGTGTGCTTTAGGAATGCTTAGTTAATTAAACCTGTAATCTTTTTTATTTTAGACCAAGAAGATGCTACAAAACAAGATGGCCAGTCTAACCAACAGACGGTACCTTACAGAAAGCCAAAAGACAAGCAGAATCGTGAGTATTCCAGTTTTATCCAGCACCTAGATTTTAAGGTCTCTGTAAAAGTATTAGCCCCTACGTTTTCTTTTTCAGACCGAGAAAATGTTAGAAAATCAGCGTCTATGGGAGAGAAGTCTAACAGAAAAAGATCACACAGCGATAGTTTTTCTGACGGTGAATCTACACACGCCGGTACAGAAGAGCAAACTGCTCCATACCGAAAACCAAAAGATAAGCAGAATAGTGAGTATTCCGGTTTTATCCAGCACATAGATTTTAAGGTTGCTGTAAAAGAAAAAAAGTATTAGCCCCTACGTTTTCTTTTTTCAGATCGAGAAAATGTTAGAAATCCAGAGGCTGTGGGTGAGAAGTCTTAACAGGAAAAGATCACAGCAGCGAATGTTTTTCTGACGGTGAATCTACACACGCCGGTACAGAATACGGAGGGCATGGTGAAAGCCGTGTCTTTGATCACAGTGTTTCAGAGGACAGCGCAAATAATCATGCATTAGGCTCCGCTGCAGAATCAGAACCAGTTAGCTATGTTCAGTTTGTGAAAAGGTGGGATCGTAAATTGGACAAGTTTAATGGTGTAATTTATTCAGAGGAATTTCAGTTTATTAATTTAGACAGGGTAATATCATTATCTGAGGCTCAATTCGCCATTCGGCAAGGTATTCAACATATTCTGGATGAGGTTAGCAACCTTTTGTGTTTTTTAATCACACCAGTCTCCATTGTCCAACCCTTTTTTGTTTCTTATAATACCAGGTCTCCATTGTCCAACCCTTTTTTGTTTCTTATAATACCAGGTTGCTGTACTCCTATCTTTTTCTGGGATAAATCTGCTGCCCAGGCTTGTAGTCCAAAACTAGATCTTTCAAACTAGTGAATGCTTGTGGTAGGCAGGTTTGTTCTTTGACCAAATTTACCCCCCAGGGAATTTAAGAAAAGTTTTGCTATTTGACGCTTAGCAGGGTTTACATTAATCTGGTCTGCACGCAAACACACCCCTCTTTTCTAAAGAAACCAGCTATGTACACATTTTGTTTTTCAGTATCATTGCACCATCGAGGGTAGCCAGAAGCCTCTTGTTTTTGACGGAGGTGCATTTTGATGTATTTCGGAAAAGAGATGATCAGATTTTTGCTCGAAATGCCAGATTTCATAGATTTCAACAACCACATACCCTTTTGCAATGGCTAAATTCATCTCCACCGTAGACCAAGTCCCCACAAAAGCTCTCTCCTCGTCTGTGTGGGCACACATTTCCTGTTGCCGTGTGTCAGCACACGTGTGACACAGTGGAAACATAAGCTTACCACCCAACCGTATGGGTAACACCGGGAAAAAGAGCTTTTGTGGGGGATATACTTTTGCTTTTATAAAACCAAAGTACTTTGTAGGGGGACCAAATTTGTCATAAATGATTTTTGGATGGCCTATTGGATATTCCTTTGTTTTATTGACAAAAGGGTATAGGCTGGTAAAATCATAGTAGTGTATTTTTTCCCCAGGTCTTGTTTTGTGGGTACAGACAAAATGGCATTTGTTCTACCCCCGAAAAGGGCATCTCATCAGAGGTTGTGGTAATGCGGAGTCAGCTAGGAAATCTGCGCAGCCCCCGTCATTTTCTTTTACCATCCGCTTCCACTCGTGCCCCCATAGTCTTGTGACCTTGAACCCATGGCTTTCCAGGAATGCAGCTTTTAGCTGTGTTTTGTAATAAAGAAAACCATAGGTCGTGGCTGCTACAGGATTCTGGTCTTTATCGTTATAACAGCTCGGACAGCCGTGGTGAAAACAACCATTAAATTCAAAAGCTGTTTCTACCCCACCGATCACGGCATAGCCATCAAGAAAATAAGCCCCCACCTTTTTTTCACCACCTTTCAGAGCATGTGTGATCTGTATATTTTCTTTGGCCTCCACATACTTCAGCCATTGAATATCTCTTTGTCTGCCGGTGATAGTTATCTGGTGGGATGAGTGCCACAGTCTTGGGTTCTAAAAACATGAATCTGAACATAGCCATACATACAGATGCAAGGGTTATATATTGGAAAGGGTCTAAACACCTTGTTTGAATTTCTGAGATGTCACCCTGCTCTACAAACACTTCTTTCTCTGTCATTTTCATGATTTCAGCTCGGTAGAGAACACAGGCCTGCCGCAAAATAGATACATCCTGCTGGCAGTAATAAGCCAGCTCTTTTTGCAAATTAAAAGTTTTATGCTGATTGTCCTTGTACCATTGTAAAAATTCATCTTTTTCTTCAGGCAACATGTTACTCACACCGTAATGTTCAACACCCGGCATGGGGCCCACATAATTTTGATTTTCCAGCGTATTAAAAAAGTGTGGAAAGTACCCCTTGCTGCCTGTAAAACCCATGGCTTGTGGAAGTTTGCTAAGTTTCATAGGCAGGAAATTTAGAGAGTCTATAAAACGGATAGTCAGAGGTTCAACGGTAATTTGTAAAAGTTTAGCACCTTGAACCAACAGCCCCGTGTCCATCTTTTCCTTAAGCAGTTGTTTAAGAACAAAATATCCGTCATAACCTTTGGAATTATGGGCTATGAAGGTGTAACCTTTAATTTTTTTTTCACAAAAAATCTGTATAAAGGCAGAAATACACTCGAGACCCTTGAATTCCCAGTTTCTTTCATCATTTAAGTCCGTCGCATATATGTAATTAGGGACATGCCAGCCTGTTTCTTGCATACATTCACAATCATAAAAAATATACTTTTCAGATGTTTCAGTTTTACCAATAGGGGTCATAAAACATAAGTGGACGCCATCCCCGGTTAGGGGCTCGCGACATAGTTTACAATGACGGCCCTTGCACTTATGTTTCTTGTCCACATAAGACTCACATTTCTGGCACAGTATCTTAGATAAACACGCCACTTCTTTTTTCAGAGCCAGATCCGCGTGTCTATCTAAACACTATTTAGAACGACAAAAGAGTTTGCAATTAGGGCATCTCTGTTGTACACCAACATTATTCGCACACGTTAGTGTCAAACAAAGACGGCACCATAATGTGCAATTATGATCGTGACTGTACGGTTTCTGACAGTAACTACAGAAGTTGCGCTCCCCATAGAATTTTTTTGACATCGGTTATACCATAGAAATGGTCATCGTGTAGCAACAAGAACACAGTCTTAGGGAATGTCTTAAAACAAACCCATGAATTTGTGTAAAGCACAACGCGTATGTTTATCTTTAAATGCTGTTCAAATATTGCTACATCATCGAGCATGACTTTTCTTACAAAGAATTGTGAAAAAGAGATGAGTGTAGATGCACCTGTACATAATCACCGGGTGAAACCCTGTTGCTAACCTCATCCAGAATATGTTGAATACCTTGCCGAATGGCGAATTGAGCCTCAGATAATGATGTTACCCTGTCTAAATTAATAAACTGAAATTCCTCTGAATAAATTACACCATTAAACTTGTCCAATTTACGATCCCACCTTTTCACAAACTGAACATAGCTAACTGGTTCTGATTCTGCAGCGGAGCCTAATGCATGATTATTTGCACTGTCCTCTGAAACACTGTGATCAAAGACACGGCTTTCACCATGCCCTCCGTATTCTGTACCGGCGTGTGTAGATTCACCATCAGAAAAACATTCGCTGCGTGATCTTTTCCTGTTAAGACTTCTCACCCACAGCCTCTGGATTTCTAACATTTTCTCGATCTGAAAAAAGAAAACGTAGGGGCTAATACTTTTTTTCTTTTACAGCGACCTTAAAATCTATGTGCTGGATAAAACCGGAATACTCACTATTCTGCTTATCTTTTGGTTTTCGGTATGGAGCTGTTTGCTCTTCTGTACCGGCGTGTGTAGATTCACCGTCAGAAAAACTATCGCTGTGTGATCTTTTTCTGTTAGACTTCTCTCCCATAGACGCTGATTTTCTAGCATTTTCTCGGTCTGAAAAAGAAAACGTAGGGGCTAATACTTTTACAGAGACCTTAAAATCTAGGTGCTGGATAAAACTGGAATACTCACGATTCTGCTTGTCTTTTGGCTTTCTGTAAGGTACCGTCTGTTGGTTAGACTGGCCATCTTGTTTTGTAGCATCTTCTTGGTCTAAAATAAAAAAGATTACAGGTTGAGGCTGTCCTCTGAAACACTGTGAGACACATTATAAAGAGCATAGCTGTTGGAAAATTAAAACACCACAGGACATACCTTTTAAATTTCTTTGCTGCCTTCTTTTTGTAAGAGAAAGTTTATTTGTAACCCCCTTTTTCTGCTCCTATTTTTTAAAGACAATCATAAGAGACAGAAACATTACATAGCCAACAATATTTTTTAAAAAGTAAGACTCATATCTACTCACTATGTCTGAAGAAAACATTGCAGATGATACAAGCTATAGAGACTGTGTGATCTTTTCTGGCTGCTGAAATGTACTGGATCTCATGATCTTATCATACGACCTGGCTAATTCACAATGCCTTTTTTTCGCAGACAGTACAGTGTAATAGATGCTATATATCTGTGTATGTGGCTAATACACATTCCCACCCATTTCCCAGACGTGTTAAGTGGATTTTAGTTATACGACAGTTCTGCACATTCTTATCTTATGGCCTATTGTTTAGGACACACCTAGAGGCCCTATTTTTTTTTCCAGACAAACCATTGTAGGTTTAATTAACTAAGCATTCCTAAAGCACACCACACATAGGTTCAAAATATTTTATTTCAAATAAAATGTTTTCATCTTGTGAAATTCATTTGAGCATTACAAGTTTTAAAAAAAATAAAAGGCATACATATAATTTTTGTTCATCTGTATGTTCAACTAATAGATTCTGGAAATACATACGTTTTCATAAAAAGTCAATTTTTACAGAACTTGGTGTTTTTTAAAGAACGATTTATAATCTCTGTCGCAGATTAAGCCTTCCACTATTTCTATTTCGCTGTCTGCCACAGAATTATTAAGCAAAATATTGAGCAGTTGTCCTGGATTTCTACTGTTGTTAAAATCTTTGACGGGTTCAAACAAAAAATTCAAATTTACATAAACTAGGACAGTGGCTTTCATTTTATGACCCGCAATCATGGCAACATTTAAAATAGGTCCTAGACACAACCTGTTACAAGTTTTATGGATTTTCTGCTGTATTTTCTTGTCACACAATCATGATATCTTTGCCCTGGAGCATGTATTACACACGCTGCACAGTCTCTATGCATAATGCCCTGCCAGCATTTCTTGATAATACAGGCCACCGTTGTTTGTATAACAGATTTAAATGTGTTTTATTTCATCAGGTTTTGTGTAGTCCCTTTGACTGGCTATGACATCAAATGCCTCCCTTTGATATGTACAGAGAAAGCACAAACAGTGTAGATTGGCAGCCTGTATGTGCTCCTGTAGGAGCGGAGATTCGTCACTTCCCTACAAAAAAAACAAAACAAAACAAAATAACGTCAGTGTGAACTGCTGTTTCTTCTATAACACTTTTCTAAATAAAAAAACTTCTCTTACCTCTGCTGATCCTAGGTCTTCCAATAAACAGTTTGTTTCTGCATCTACAGTGGCGTGATATAATTCTATATCCTCCGGGTCCATTGTGTTGTCAGATGTTAAGCCAAGTTCTGTGCCAGAATCGTAGGGTTCTTGAGAGTTGAAAAATATTTGGGCATCTGGATAATCCACAAAAGCTGCTATTTCTTGCTCAGGATCTGCCAGACTCTCCTGTAGTTCAAATGGATTTTCAATCGGTGGATACCCCTCTGCAACGGCATCATGATCCTTAAGGAAGTAATTAATGTTGTGTGCCCTGCTGGAAATTCTGCTTGGTGTTCCAAAAAGAGCCATTTTTTCCTTTCTGAAACTCTGTGTTAAAATGTCCCCCTTACAGCAGGAGCATGCTCAGAACACCTGGAGCATGCTCAGAACAGACCTCTTGTTTCAACCAATCACGTGTTACCACACCCTAGAGAGACATGTCCAGGCTTGTCTCTCTGTATTGGTTTTTTCAAAGCCACTAAAAAATAGCTGTATTTGGATTTGAACTCGGCTCTCTCAAAAATAAAATGCTGTATTAGGGGGATTTGAACTCAGGTCTCTCTGTATTTCAGTCTGAACTCTACAGTTCTGTCAGAATACTTCTAACAGTGAGGTCTTAAAAGTAAAATTCTATCACATGGACCGCACTAGTTTCTCTAACAATTGCATTTGTAAAGAAAATTGTGTCTCTCTGTGCCGTGAATCGTTTTGTGAGAAATAAGAACTGGTGCAGTGGTAGAGAGAAAAGCATTTTATTTTTCCAGGGTTCCTGCTTTTTTGCAGGTATAAACATTAACCAGAAGCAAAAAACACATTTCCGGAGTCAGTCACACTGCTTCCCGCTGATGTCAGCACAAAGGGACAGTCCATTTCCGATGATGTAGGCAGGGGTGTGGTTGAGGGTGATCCCTCTAACAAAGATGTGCTAATTGCATTTGGAAAGAAAAAAGATTCTAGCTTGCCTGTCTCTCTGTGCTAGGAATCAGTTTTTGTCTGAGAAAAAAACAACTGAGTCTGTGTGGGAGAGAGAGAGAAAAGCATTTTTGTTATTCAGTATTAAGCAGAAGCAAAAACACATTTCCGGAGTCAGCCATACTGTCATTTCTGGAGTCAGCCATACTGTTTCCGCTGATGTCAGCAAAAAAGGGACAGTCCCTCTTCTGATGACGCCCTGTTTCCAGTGATGTCATTTCTGATGATGTAGGCAGGGGGCGTGGAGGAGGGTGGGAGGCTGTGGGCGTAGCACAAACCCGGAAGTGGGTGCTGATTGGCTAATGCCATATTGTGGGGCGTGGCGTGGGTGTGACACACCCCCGGAAGTGTACGCTGATTGGATGATGTCATCCTTGGGGCGGGGGCAGGGGTGTGTGAAGTGGGGGGCGGTGGCCACACCTGGGGGTGGGACTGGGCGGGGCTAACTCACCATTCACTTCTATGGGAGGGGGCATGGCCTAAGGCGGGACATACACCGGAAGTGGGCGCTGATTGGTACCTGTCAACATTTTGGGGGTGGGAATGGGCGGGGCTGGGCGGGGCTAACTCACCATTCACTTCTATGGGAGGGGCGTGGCCTAAGGCGGGACATATACCAGAAGTGGGCGCTGATTGGTACCTGTCAACATTTTGGGGCGGGAGTGGGCGGGGCTAACTCGCCATTCACTTCTATGGGAGGGGGCGTGGCCTAAGGCGGGACATAGACCGGAAGTGAACGCTGATTGGCTCCCGCCATCCTTATCTCACCTGTCAATCAGTTTGACAAGTAGTGTACCCATTATACTACTTACCTTTCCTCCCTCATCATACCATAATGTCCAGCCCATTCTCTTTGATCCATGCACAGAAACAGATTATGCCTTCCCACACCAACCTGAGCCAGGTCTGAGGCTACAAAGCACTCTGCCTTCTTTCTTGCCCTGTCGCTGTGGAATGCCTATCTGCTGACCTCTATCTAGTCTTCCCTCAGTAGCTTCAAGACGGATTTGAAAACTCATCTCTTCAAGCAAGCGTGGATAAGCAATCGCTAATTGGGAGAGTGTTGTGTGTTGTCCCTACCTGGAAGCCCTCTTTAGTTTGTCTGCCTTCTCGAGTGAGTGTTCTTTTCTCTGGTGTCTGAATCTGCCACATGTTTTCTGCCTTGCCTACACTGTCCTGTCATTTGATGGAGCTCCTCTTTCCTCTTCTTGCTTCTTTTTGATATTATATCTGTAAACTGCCTTGTATACTTGGCAAAAGGCGGTATAATAAGTTAAGTAAATCATAAATCTTGGAACGATACAGAGGTATTATAATATGTTTTGTTTTATTCTCCATTCCTTTCCTTATGACTCTTAACATTCTATTTGTTTTCTTGGCCACTACTGCACACTGGGCAGAGGGTTTCAATGTATTATCCACGATGATGCCTAAATCTTTTTCTTGGGTGGTGGTTCCTAATGTGGAACCTTGCATTGTGTAACCATTGTTTGGGCTGTTCTTTTCTAGGTGCATAACTTTGCAGATGTCCACATTAAATTTCATCTGCTATTTGGATGCCCAGTCTCCCAATTCACCAAGATCCTCTTGCAATTTTTCACAATCCTCTTGTGTTTTAACAACTTTGAATAATTTTATCACATTACTTATTATATTTTCCAGGCCATTTATGAAGATGTTAAAAGCAGCAGGCCGAGCACAGATGCCTAGGGTACTCCACTATTCATCTTTCTCCATTAAGAAAATTGGCTATTTAGCCCTACTTTCTGCTTTCTATCTTTTAACCAGTTCCCAGTCCACAATAGTAAATGGCCTCCTATCCCATGACATTTTAATTTCCCCAGGAGTCTCTCATGAGGGACCTTGTCAAGGGCTTTCTGGAAATCCAGATACATACACTATATCAGCAGCTCACCTTTATCTACCTGTTTATTCACACCTTCAAAAAAATATAACAGATTAGTGAGAGAAGACTTGTCTCACTAATCTCCTTAGCTAAATCCATGTTGACTTTCTCCCATTAAACCATGACTATCTACATGTTCAGTAATTTTATTCTTTATGATGGTTTCCACCATTGTGCCCGATACTAATGTTGGGTTCTCCAGCATGCAGTTTCCCTGATTGCCCCTGGAACCCTTTTTAAAGGGGTCTTTGCACCCTTCACTAAAACTGTACGCCTCTCTGTAGAGAGCATATGGATAGAGATGACTGTAGAGTGGTGTGAAGCATTTTACTATGGTACTCCTCTCCAGAAATGCATACAGTCCAGGGACTGGACCATGTGTCCAAGAAGAGATTCTAATCAGAACAGTTTGAGGAATGTCTTGGGAGTGAAAGGAGAAGGAAGTCTGTCTCCTCTCTCTGTGTGAGAAGCTGGTGGTAAGACAAGGCAGCAATTCTCTGGCCCGATTCCAGGATTCACCAGCAAGAAGGACAAAAGGAACCTGAGCAGAAAATCTATTTCTGCTCCTGAGCACTGTCGCAGTGGAAGTTGAAGACTCCCTGTGGTGATATTTCTGACTTTCTACTTGTTGAAGCTATCTTCTGGATGTGCCTATTTGTGAAAGTGGAAAGGGGGAAAAAGAGCTACCCAATCAGTATTAAATCCAAGGGTATATAGGAGTCCAGAGTTGGAGAGGAGAAAAGGAATATATTGAGTACCAAAAGGGTCTGTGGGGAGTCAGGGGGCCCAGTGAAGGTTCTCAGGAAATCTAGACCCACGGAAGGAGGGTGTCCCAAGAGTGTGTAGAAGAAACAATCTAATCACTTTTCTTCATTCTGTATTTGTAGGCTGTAAATCTACTTTGGAACTTGCTGCAACTGACTACTTTGAAGAAACTTTATTCAGTAAATACTTTATTTTAGAATACTAAAATTGTGTCTGGTGTCTCCTTTAACTAATAAAAGCATGCCCTGGACCCTGAAATGGAGAATCCCTTCTTGCCATTGGATAATCCATGTTTGGTTTTAATGATATTCTGTGTGACAGAGAGCTGAATGAAAACCCAGAAGGGAGGCTACAATTGAATGAGATCACTGAATTCATGCTTAATCAAAGATGTGTGACTCGTCCTTTTTGAACATGTGATTGTTAATGATGAATGAGATGAACTATGGTGGTTTGTTCAAAGAACTGAGGAGAATAATAAGTGTATTAAAACCATGGTGTTCTTAGAAGTTGTGCCCTAATGCATCTACTTGCTATCAAAACTCGGTCAAGCTGAGAGTTTTTCTGTGACTTCCTGGGAGAAATACAGCGGCAGTACACCAGTAGAAATACTACTTGTTTGAAGCTTGGATGGAGACACTAAAGGACATGGCGTAATACTGATGCATCTGTGGTGTTCCTAAGTTAAGTATTGTTTTGCTATATTTTGACATTGTTCTCTACTATCATTTAACTAAGTATTAAGTTTTACAGAAGATAACAGTGATAAAGAAAAAGCGAAGGGAATAAAGATAAAACAAATAGATTGATTTTACTTCACATATGGGCATGGAAAGATTTTTGAAGTAATCCTTATTGAGCGGTTTGACCCCTAGCAATAGCACTGCAAGATTATCATTAGGGGTCAGCCGGCACCATTTAGAGCCCAGCACTTGATGGGGCAGAAACAAATTAGACTGTGGTCCCTTGAAGATGGCACAGGTTGTGTGTTAGAGGCCCAATTGTACCAGAAGGAAAAATAACACCAATTCAAAGCTGCCATTTTTCCACAAATACAGCTTGTGAAGTTCAATGCAAGTTGTATTGTTTGATTTGCAAAGCATTTCTTTACTTACTAACCTGAGTTGTGGTAAACTGACAAACTTCAGGAGAAACCTTTTGTAGCCCAACTTGAATGAATCTCTTCATAAAGATGGTCATAAAGCCTTATAATTAAATTAAGATAAAATAATGCATAACTTTGAAATTCAATGCGTGCTAATGTTCAAATATTGTACATCATTCCTTTAATGCACATTAGTAACTACTCCCCTTAATTTTGTCTACTAATGGCAGTGACAATAGTCAGGGAGGTCATGCACCAGGGCTCCTTCTGTAGCCCTGTAATCATGGGCCCTAAATCCAGTCAGAATTACTAGGATTCCTTTCCCCGAGAGACTGTCTTCATGGTATCCTCACCTTGGTTAACTTGGGAAGCAGAAGATTTTTATTTATTTATTCATGCTAAAAATTTGCTATAACGCTATAAAGGCACATTTTACAATGGATGTCCAAGAGCAACCTGGGATGTCAAAGCCAGAATGTTTGAAAAAAAACACAGGCACATGCAAATTCAGGCACGATTTCAGAAACATGGACGTGCCCGAGATGGACGTCAATAGAGATGGCTACATAGATGTCCCCGGAACAGCATCTCAGAATGCGGACGCCTCCTACGTCTTTAAAGTTTTCCACTAGAATGTAACCGGGTAGACAGACCCGGCGCTTACCCTGCAGCATACAACATTACTTCCCCCCCCCCCACCCTTTCCACCACCCTTCCACAACTTCCCCTTCCCAGAGATTACACCAATAGCCAAGTGTGGTTATAAACTGGTCGCAGCTTTATTTCAATAACATCCAAAACAATAACCAAAACAATTGTTTCAACAATCGTCTCCCCCCCCGCAACGGAGCGATGCGTCACCAGCCATGCTACTAGCAAAGCGACCTCGCCTCCGCTGCAGCCATGGTCACACCCCCGGCAACGTTCCGACCACCCCTATCCGACTTCGCCATATTACTAGCAAAAGTCTTCCAGGGGTAGTCCGGGTCGAGGGCACCCCGCCCCCGTCCCGAGTCGCCTAAGGCTCCGGACCCCGGAAACCTCCGGGATCCCGCCTGAACCCCCCCAGCTGCGACACCCCAACACCCGCCTTGTAACAGAAAGGCTGGGTGGGCGGGTGGGCCGCCGAGCCTCCCGCCAAACTGCCTGTGCTCTGGCAAGCAACGCGCACGCCAGAGCACATGGCAGGCCGAACCCTGATTGGCTCCACTCACTCAGAGCCTGAGCGGAGCCAATCAATTTAAACCCGGCGCCGCGGGCACGGGCTCAACGCGGCGCCCGATCCCTCACTCTCCCCCCCCCCTCCCTCCGTTCACAGGCAGGGTCCCGCGCCGGGCAGAGCACCCGGTTACTAGCAGGCGCCAGGACCCTGCCCGCGCCTTTAATCTTGAGATCACAGAGTCAGGAAGATGTTCCCCCTGATTCTGTTTCTTTGTTAAATATATGGAAGATGGTTGCTAGTACTAATGTTCTTTTAAAAAGATTTATTGATCAAATTATTTCCTTTTCGGAGGAAGTGATTGCTAAATTTACTTCTGAAGATCAAATGCTGCCTCAATTTGATCTTCAGATGGGGAACTTGAGCACTCATTGACCAATATACAGGCTTTAGGAGTGGCTAGAATTAAAGAGAGTCTGGTTCTACATAGGCAAATTGAGGCACGTGAAAACTCTTTGTGTTCCCGTAATTTACGGTTCCTTAATTTTCCTAAAATGCATTTTCTCTCTCTTTTGATCCTGTATCATAAGAATTTTTAAAGATGTGCTTCAACTAGCCAATGCAGAAACCTTGACTATTGCAAATTCCTATTATCTTTCTGATAAACAGCTTATGGATTTTGCCCCTGTCGCCCCTGAAGAATCGATTGATCTGTCTAGTTTTCTCGCACCCTCGGAAGATGTCATACTTAACAGAGCAACATTAGTGGTAATTGTTATGTGTGAGAGTGATAAATTATTAGTGCTTAAATCATATTTCCCTAAAAAGCAATTTCTGTTTTGTGGCTGGAAAATAAAAATTTTTCCTGATGTATTGCGAGTTATCCAGTTGCGGCATGAGAGCTTCCTGGCGCTCAAGGCTCGAACTCTTGCTGTAGAGGTCACCTTTTTCTTGAGATTCCCGTGCAGGTGTTTGGTTCACTTGCAGGGGGTATGTTTTTTATGACCCTTTTCAATTAGAAGAATTTGTTAAAAGTAAAGAAGGATAATTGCCCCCCTGATTTCTAGGAGTTGTTTCTTTAACTATTTCATAACTTACTTGCCAGGTGTAGGGTGATGCCTTGCATATATTACATTTTCTCTCTTGCCCGGGGTATGGTCCCCTTTTTCTCCGTGATATAGTCTATAAGATTTTGATTGAGTACTGTTATCTTGTTACTTTATTACTTGTTTGCTTGTTTTTTAACTTTTTTGTAAAAAGTTGATAACTCAATAAAAAAAATGTGGACATCTAACAGCTTAATGGTAAAAGTAGTAGGTTGATAGGGGGGTGGTTAGGGTTCAGATCCCAGTGTGGGTCTTCATGATCTTAGACAAGTCACTTAACTTTACACTCTCTGGATGTTTTAAGGCCAAAACAAGCACTTTTCTGGTGCCTATTCGTACCTGTAGCAGGTATAAATGTGAATGTGCCCACAAATGTCCCCATCATTCCTGAAATCATACGGAGCATGTAAGTCCATAGTGCCTCCACCATGCCCCCTTTCCTAATTTAATGTCACTGCATCAGAGACATCTGCAGAAATGTCTCGGTGATTTTGACTTCCACGTTCACATCTTCAGATGTCTTACATCATGACTAAGCCTTTTATAATGACCTCCTATACGTAGAAAAAATTGGCATCATAGTGGTTTACAGTAAAAAATGCATCAATGGAACAGAAAAAATACAAAAATAACAGACATTAACAGCATAGGACCAATAAGTTAAGGTGGATGTGAGTGGCACAACACTGTCAATCCAATAACAACCAAACAAAGCTGTACACAAAGAGGAGGAGAAAACAAAATAACAAAGGAACCCATACCTACTTTAGAGATAAGCAGCATAGGATTTCTTGAAAAGCCAAGTTTGGCTAAATGAATCTGAAAGGAAAGAAAAATCCATAATTTAGGAGCATGACAGGAAAGGGTCGCTACTCTAATCCATTCATACAGGAGGTGGGCCTGGGAGGAATTAAGTGAATGACTTGGGTTTACTGATAAGTAAAGAGAAAGACCTGTGTAATAAGCCTTATGAACTAGCAATAAGACCTTGAATTTAATCAGACTGGAGACAGGTAACCAATGCTCTTTAAGTAAGAGAGGCGTAACATGTTTGAAATAGCCTACATTTTAAATTAATTTGACTGCAGCATTTTGTATAAGTTGGAGATGCCTAATCAAATTCTGAGGAACACCAGCTAAAAGAGAATTGCAGTAATCCAAACAGCTAAGGACTAGAGCATGGATTAACAAACACAAAGAGGGAAGTTCTAGAAAGGGTTTCAAGGATCTCACCAGTCTAAGAGCATGAAAAGATTTTTTCACCACAGAGGAAATATGTGAATGAAAGGACAGGTCCTTATCTATGATTGCTCCCAAGAAAATAATGGAGTCTTTTACAGGGATGTAAGTATTGGCAATCATAGGAAGAAAGTCACACAGGGAGTTGTCCTTAGTGAACTAAATAGCAGAGGACTTTGAAACATTCAAAACTGTTTACGAGAAGAGAACCAATCCAGAATCTTAGCAAGCAATGTAGACTCTTGGGCATGGAAAATGGAGTCCCAGAGGTCATTACTAATAATGATCTGAATATCTTCAACTTAAATATGCAACCCAAAATTAAGGTCCTGAATTAAAGTCGTGAATGGGGCAATGAAAATGTTGAATAGGATGGGTGACAAGATAGAACCCTGAAGGACACCACAGTGAAGAGGGAAAACAGGGGACGCCATTGTAGTGGAGGTTCCACCTACAAAGGTGCACTGAGACAGAAAGGACTGAAACCAGTTCAGGACCAAGCCAATAAGGCCAATGTCAGATAGACCAGGTCGAAAGCAGCGGAGAGGTCTGATTGAATTAGAAGGATCTTTTCCCACCATCAAGATGGGTAAGAATGTCATTATACCAAGGTGTCAATAATGTTTCTGTACTATGAAATGGCCTAAACCTGGACTGCTTAGGATGTAGGATGTTGGCTGACTCAGCCAAGGAAGACTGATGTTGGAAGACCACGTTTCCTGTCACCTTAGCTAAGAATGGGAGATTTGAGATAGGACAAATGGAGATCCGGGTCAAGCTTAGAATCTTTCAATAGAGGTTTGACATAAGCACACTTTCAAGAGAAGGGAAATGTGCCATTGGATAAGCTGTAGTTAACTAAGTCCAGAATCCAACTTGACAGATGGGGAAAAAGCTCTTTCAAGAGAGGAGGAGGGAAAGAATTGGAGGGCGATAACTTGACATTCATAGAAGAAATAATTTTCTTGAGGACTACTTCAGTAAGAACAGAAAAAAAAAAAGAGTACTGCAAGGAGCATGTTATGAGTGAGCTGAACAAGGCAGGAGACTAGAGGGAACACTAAACAGAGACATTGTAGCAGAGCTATCTGAAGACTGAGACATACAAATCTACCTCTTCTGTGGAAGGACCTGAAGAAGCCGAAACAAGATAATCCACCACCTTCTGTACTAGAAACTGTTTGAATTGAATGGGGTAATGTTTATAGTGAGGCGTTTAGCCTTAGAGAGAGGGGCTAACCTTTGAGCAAGTCTGACAAGGTGAATGGACGAACAGCCATCCTTCTGAATGAGACTAGAATAGTAGCCTTTTCTGGACTTTCTCAGCAAACTATGATGTTGGCGGTATAATAGTAAGTAATCCTGGCAATTAAGGGCAGAACTATTTTTACAGCATTGTCTCTTAGCCCTTCGGAGTCACTGTCTAGATTCTCTCAAAGTGTTATTAAATCAGGGTTGCCTTTTAGACAACCTAGCAGTAGTCGTGGGGGAGCGAGTTGATCTAGTGCTGTTGTAAGGGTTGTATTCCAAACTGCTAGTTTCTCAACCAAAGCACCAGTTGGAGCAGAGGCTGCCAGGCGCATGATGCACCTCTGGGCTAGCTCATCCCTATCCAGTCTACTTCAGTTACTGGGCAGTCTGCCAAGAAATGGGTTGGTAGAGACTGATGAAATGATAAAAGAACAGCGACACAGAACTAAACAGTGATCAGTCTAAGGGAAGGATTGAATAGTAGAGTAGGATGCTGAAAAATGAGCGCCTTTTACAAATATTGGATCCAAACGGTGGCCTGCTGAATGTGGGCAAAGAAAAGAATAAATTAAAGCCTAAGTAAGATAATAATGCTTCCAATTTGGAAGCGGGGTGCTCTTTATGGACATTAAGATCTCCCATTAAAAGAAGATTACCAGAAAAAAGACTGAAATTGGCTGTGAATGAACAAAGTCCGTCCAGAGAGGGCCTGGAAAGTGGAGGAGGCTGATAGATCAAACTTAAGAAGCAGAACATCAGAACCAGAGACTGATTGACAAGCGAGTTCTTTGCAGCGATATGAATTGGAAATCAGGCAGGCCACACCTCCACCACACCTCTTAGGACAATCACTTGAGAAGATCTGGTAGTCAGCAGGGAAAGAACTTTTTAAATAAAAGGCTTCCCCCCAGCTTCAAGCAGGTTTCCATTAACGCCAGCAAATCAATTGAATATTGAGAGAATAAGTCCAGCCCACAGGATATTTAGATCTGACAGAACGAACATTTAGCAAACCCACCTGCAGATATAAGGAGTGAGGTCTGTGGGGATATTAGAAGGTGAGGAACTAGGAACTAAGACATTGGCATTGTTGTGGTAGAGAGTACTTGCTGGAGAACTTAGCTGGGTAATGGGAAGTTGACGCCCTATAGTGAACTGGAATAGGTTGCAGCATAGCAATAAATGAGGTGACAAAATAGAGGTACAACTACCAGATGCGAATCTAAAGCAGCATACCTAGAGAGATGCCCCAGGAGGCACCTGAAGGAGCACACAAAGGAGCCTGGTATGCTCCTTTGGCATGCTCCTTCAACGCATGCCGCTAAGAGCTTGAATATAAAGGGGTAGACACGTCACCTCAATGTCTCAAGAGGGCAGAGCTATGTCGGGCAGATTCGGCAGGAGCAGGCAAACACTAAAATGATAAACAAAAGGGACACAATAAAATAATTTAAAACGAGTAGGCTTTACAGACAAAGACTATGAGGGCACAGCAGTGATGAGTATTTAACTGTGCACCACTAAGAGCTTGAATTTAAAAGGGTGGATGTGCCACTTTGAAGTTTCAAGAGGGCTGAGCTACATCAGGCAGATTTGGCATTTTGGCATCATGGGGCTGTTTGCTTTCGCCCCCTCAGACTGCCTGATGCCGACTTCCTGTTTGCAAACAGGAAGTTGGCATAGGGCATTGGTGGGAGCAGAAGCAAATAGCCCTGCTGTGCTAAAGTTTAAAGGTAAGTGCTGTGGGGCTGTTTGCGGCCATTGCCGCCGCTGCTTTTCCCGAAGAGGGGGAGTAGGGGAACGCAAGAGATGAGGTTAGCCTAGAGCGCTTCATCTCCTGTGCCTTCCCTTTACCTCAGTTAGTATGCCAGGCTCTATCTCTGGTCCTATTCAACGTCAGGCTAAAAACACACCTCTTCAAGGCTGCGTTTGGATCCTGACCTTCTTATTATCCTCCTCATTAACTATCTGTATCTTGCCATTCCCCGAGATTTACCCTAGTCCTCAGTTGTGCGGCCTGTTTTGATTAGATTGTAAACTCTGATGAGCAAGGTCTGTCTTTTACTTGTACATGTATGGTGCTATAGAAATGATAAGTAATAGTAGCCATTTTCAAGCATTAGCTATAGTTTAATGCACTTAAAAGATTTTATAATTATTGCAGAGCTAGCAGTCCTGAATCCAGTATTCACACATTGTAATCCAAAGCTGTGTTTAATTTCCAGATATCTAGCTCCAGATTTAGAGAGTGGGCAAGAGTCAGACAAGTAATTGGGGTTTTTTTTAGAAAGAAATTTCAAGAGTGCTATTTTCCTATAGCAGGTGGAATATTGTGATCCTGTGTCATCGGAGGCAGAGAAACAGAAAAGAAAGCATTATTTTACTATTTTACTTAGGAGCCTTTCCCTAAAATGCATCAAGCACTTAATGAGCGTTTTCATGCATGGTAACTGTTACCGCAGGTGCCAGCCGCGCACTGGGGTGGTGAATGGCCAGGTTAGGAGCAGAGCGTGAAAGTGATGAGCACACTGCAGTTAGCATGCAATATGTCCCCTGAGCTAATTGTCAATGCTGTAGTTAGCGTGGGTGCACCTAAAGCTACATCAATAAGTGGAGTTAAGTGCACCCCTGTTAATTCACAAGGGCCTGAATGTGCACTGTGGGGTCTGTCTGTGCGTTAACTGTTGGGCACATATTGGCCACATCTCCAACGCTGCAGCATTTGCACCTAACGTGTGTTGATTTTGGTGCAAAACACACGTTAGGTGCCAAAATCTAGCACATTCCAGCAATCTGTTTGGGCCAACATTTTATTTATATTATTTATAGCCTGCCTATCCTAACAATTTCTAACTGCTTATGTTTATGTTTATTAAAATATTTGCTATACCGCCCCATACCAATGGCATCTGGGCAGTTTACAATTACAAATGATAGTATTCACATAACTGTATGACAGCATATGCAAATAATAATGAAAAAAAGCCATTATCAATTAAAATCAGCATTAAGGAATAGAGACTTCAACTTCTTTGAAAATATAAGGTATTCAAAATCTTGCTGAACAAAAAAAGAGGTAAAGAATTTGAATTAAGAAAGCCTGGTTTATGGTCCTTCGTTTCAACAAGTGGTATTTTCAGCAATCTTTGCTAAGTTGAGCACAAATTTCTTCCAGAAACATCGAACCGCAGTGGAAATTGTAAATATCTGCAGTCCCACTGATACAACATCATAAAAAGTAGACACAGTACTTATACATAAGTCAGTACAGATCTACCAATATTAGGAAAATGTAATCATAGCACTGCAATCCAGCTATCAGTCTTGTGACAGAGTTTTGTGCTGTCTGCAGTGCTTTAAGAACATTATTAGGGGAGTTACGTGATGTGTTGAGAGGGAGCAGACGTGCTTTAGTTCTCTCTCCCTCTGACTCCTAGAACTCTGGAAAAGAAAACATTAAGGATGTGTAAAAACAGCAAGAGAGGCACCGCTAAGTCAAGCAACCAACCAGACCTGGATCGGGTCCCGAGGGCGATGAAATCCACTCGACGCAATAAAGAAAAGTTAACGGGCCTCCCAGCCAAAATGGCGGATCCACTGTTCTTGCCAGAATCAGCCAGACAGTCCACCCTGTTGGGATGGAACCCAGGTGGTGGTGGGGGCCCTATCGCCCTATCGCAAACGTTCCAGTTACTCACAGGGAAAATGGATTCGGTGACCAAGGCGGTAGAGACCTTTGCGGGGCGAATGCAGGAGATGGAACAACAGATTTCTCAGGTGGAGGATGCAGCGACGATGGCAGGGCAAAAATGGTGCAGACTCTGGGAAATGGTGGAAGCACACAAGGCAAAACTTGATAACCTTGAGAATCGCAGTCGGAGGAACAACCTGTGCTTCGTCGGGGTGCTTTGCAATGACAGAGACCAGGGTACGACTCCTGGAATCCCAGGCAGTGTTGAACGAAGTTTTACATCAGCGTGCTAAAAAATCTCTTAAGTATTACAAATATCAACTCTTTCAACATGGAAATAAGATGGGAAAGCTGTTGGAATGTTGCTTGTGGGGAGCCCAGGGGTCACACTGGGTTCCAGCTATATAGGATGGGGCATGTAAATTACATAAAACGAAGGAGGAGATTGCCCAATGTTCCTACTATCAGGAGCTCTATAAGGGGCAACCAGTGTCCTTGGAGATGATCAATTCATATCCTGGGAGCCTGGCCCTGCCTAAACTGACTGCGCAGCAGATAGAGCAGCTGGGGGCACAATGTTGTAAGGCCTTGAGCCCAAATGGGTTCACTGCCGAATTTTACAAAGTCCTACGGATCAAGGTGATGGTCCCACTGGAGGCCATTTTTCAACAATGCTCGCACCAGCAGGGGTTCAAATGGGGAGACAATTGTGTCTTTATCATATTGCTTCCAAAGGTAGGGAAGGACCGGCTTCAAACAAGCTCGTACAGGTTTATCTCGTTAGTCAACTGACTTGAAACTTCTAGCAAAAATCCTAGCGGAAAGGTTGGCACCACTGTTTCCTGCTTTAATATGTGACCCGCAGGTAGGGTTTGTCAGGGGCCGCTATGCAACTAGTAACCTAAGAAAGATCATAGCTTCTCAGGAATGGGTCCATTCACAGGAACTGGTGTCGCTGCTTATAAGTTTTGATGCCGAAAAGGCTTTTGATAAAGTGAGATGTGACTACTTCTTTCAATTACTTCTGTACGTTGGGATAGAGGGGACCTATTTGCAGATGATCAGTGGTCTATATGACCACCCTACAGCGGTGATCCTAGTTAATGGACATCTTTCAGAGGCCTTTTATCTAGGGAGGGGAACACAGCAGGGATGCCCCCTTTTGCCTTTACTTCTTGTGTTATCCCTCAACCCCTTTATTCGTACAGTGGAGGGCTGCCGGGCCATTCCTGGAATCAAGATGGGGAGGTCGGAATTTAAGATAGCGGTCTTTGCTGACGATCTCTTGGTGCACATTTCCCATCTGCAATTGGCACTCCTCGGTGCTGGATGGGTTTGACCGGTATGGGCAAATATCCGGATTTTCACTTAAGAGAGAAGTTCAAAGCTTTGGACGTTTCAGTGCCATTGAGGGAGGGTTGGGGTGCAGGTTTTCCACTTCGGTGGGCTGACCGAGCCTTTACGTATCTAGGTATTCAGTTAACAGCAGATCCAAGGCAGCTTAATTGGACAAACTGGACTAATGTACTGAATCAACAGCAAGCCTAGCTGTGGGAGTGGACAGCCCTCCTGCTGTCACTGTTGGGCCGGGTGGCGGCTTACCACATAACTCTGTTCCCCAGACTACTCTATGTATTGCAGACATTGCCAATTTGGCCGCTACATAGGGATATTATATTACACGAACATGACCTACGCAGATTTCTTTGGCGTGGGAGATTAGTTCACATCTCACTTGTCCATTTAAGGGGTCACGGGAGTCAAGGAGGGTTGTGGGTATTCCAGATCTCCATTGTTGTATGCAGGCATGCCAGATGCACCACCTGAGAGATTGGCTGGGACAGACTGAGACGTTTACCTTTTGAGACCTGAAAGAGGACTTTGAGTGTCCTCTCTCTCTCTGATGGCTGCGCTGCACATGGAGTGTGGGGTGTTACTGGAGATATTATGCTGGAGCCATTTGGTGGTCCCAATATGGGGGGTATGGCATTTTTTATGCAGGTGGTGGTGTGTCTCTCAGACTGCCTCTGGTTTTTTGTCTATCAGAGGGAACTCCTACTTTACCTCAGGCTTGGAGAATCGGGTTTTAAGGTATGAGGGGAGAAAGGGATAGAGAGTTTGGGACATGTGGTGACTCTACAAGGTGGAATGAAGCCATATGCATTGCTGAGGCAGGAATATGAGCTTTCAGGGTCACATTGTTTCGCCTATCATCAATTGAGACATTATATTCAATCACTTCCAGTGGAAAAGCTAGCAGCAGAGGCCTCGGCATGCATGTTGGAATTTTTTGAAACTGGTGACCGAGATCGTCTGTCTATCTCGTAATTATATTGAAAGTTGGAGCAGTGGGCTCCCCTCACAGATTTCTCGACAATAGAATGACAGTGGGGATTGGAACTGGGGCAGCAGTTGGAGGCAGGGGCAGTGCGACGGGCTATTGCGCGCATTCCAGCACTGGTTAAAACAGCCCAATTATGGGGGATACAGTATAGAGCCATTTGTCGAGCCCATTTCTGCCCACTACGTGTGATGCGGAGTGGGGCGGCCCCCAGTAACCAGTGTCCCTGGTGCAGAATACCCAATGCAAATTTAGGGCACATGCGGTGGAAATGCAAACTCATACAGAGATACTGGCGCCAGATACAGGGATACCTGGAAGTTGTAGTGGGACAGTTGGTACTGTGGACAGGAAGCTTGGTTGTCCTTGATCAGCTGGCGCAGATGGGCCCAAAGAGGAGGGGGGACAGACTATTGGTACGGAAGGCCTGTGTGGTAGGTAAACAGACTGTGCTTCATCATTGGCAGGAATCTACACCCCCCGCGTTTTGAGAATGGTAAAACAACTTTCATCAGCTGATGTTGATGGAGCATCTGGCATCCAGCAGAGGGGGCCAGCACCGGGAAGGTTTTCTGACACTCTGGGGATGATACATTGATAATATGACCCCGCTAACCTGCAATGAGCTGTTAATCTTGTAGATGGGGATGGGAACCCACAGAGGAATGGCCGGAATACGGAGTGGGAGTATAAAGGGAGAGGGGCAAGGAGCTAAGAGTATGTATATATGACAGGACAGGGAGGGGGAAGGGGAGGGGGAATGGTGAACTATTGATAAGCATTAGGGCGGATTCTGGAAGAGGGGGTAGTAAGGTGGGGCGAGGACTGGTTGGGTGACAGAGCCTCCGCATGACTGGGATCTTAACCTCACAGAAATTCTGAGTCTTAGGTGGACCCTTGCAGTTGGGGGCGGAGAGGGGGAGGGAGGGAATAGAAGGGGGAGGGAGGGGAGGAGATCATAAGGGGGTGGGGATAAGAAACAAAATCTGGTGCCTGGTATATTGGGAAATACAGCGGGTATGGCATGGGGAAAGTGTGGGAAAATACTAGTGGATAAAGGCTGCTTAAATGTACATGTTGTTTATTATTCCTGGAAGTGAAAATCCAATTGTATAAAGTTATGCTGTTTCTTGAGGTTAATAAAGATGATTTGAAACAAAAAAGGGACATTATTAGGCAGCCCAGTATACTGTATATCACATTTCAATAGTCCAGCACAGTTAGGGTTACCAACTTTTTCACCGAGAAAAACCCGACACCTGTGGCTCGCCATGCTCCACCCATTCTCCGCCCCTAGTCCCACCCCTGCCACGCCCCCAGCCCCACCCACAAAAATTACCGAGGATACGTGTAGGCTAACTTCCTTGGTCAGATAATAATTAAACTGGGAACCCCAAAATCCAAACATGAAATGTACAACACTGGAGAAATAAAACTATAAAGTCCTTTCCTCTTGCACTAAAGAAAAACGCAAAGACTTCCCAGACCAGACATATTCCAGTTAATAAATTCAAAATAAAAAGTATTTTTGTACCTTCTGTTTGGGCATTTTATTTTTCAGTTGCAATTGCTCCAGTCACTTTCTTCTGGTTTCTTTGTGTCTTCTGCGAGCTATCCATTTGTCCTTCCTTCTCTTTTCCATTCTCTCTCTATTTCTGCTTTAACATACTGATTGTTTCCCTTTTGCTCTTTCCCCCAATTCTTTCCTTATTCCTTTATCATCCATTTAAATTTCACCCTTCCATTCTCAAGCCCCTCTTACTCTCCCAATACCCAGCCCATCATAGACTTTTCTTCCACACAAAATATTTTTTCCCCTCTCCATTCTCATTCCCCATCTATTCTAGTCCTCCCCCAAAATCAGTTCCCTTATAGTTCTAGACCCACCCAGCATCCACTCCCTTCTAGTCCCATTCTCCCATGCCCCACATCAGCCCATTTCCAGCCCATTTCCAGTCCTATTCCAGCTCTTCATCAGCCCATTTCCAGTGCTAGCCCTCACATCACAGACCATTTCCAGTCCTAGCCCCCCCCAATCACAGCCCATTTCCAGTCCAAGTCCCCCATCACAGCCTATTTCCAGTCCTAGGCCCCCCCACCATCACATCCCATTTGCAGTCCGAGTCCCCCCGCACCATCACAGCCCATTTGCAGTCCTAGCCTCCCCCCCACCATCACAGTCCATTTGCAGTCCTAGCCCCCCTAATCACAGCCTATTTCCAATCCAAGTTCCCCCTCCCTCCACCATAGCCCATTTCCAGTCCAAGTCCCCCCCCCCATAGCCCTTTTCCAGTCCAGGTCCCCCTCCCCATCACAACCCATTTCCAGTCCATTCCCCCCCCTCATAGCCCTTTTCCAGTCCAGGTCCCCCTCCCCATCACAACCCATTTCCAGTCCATGTCCCCCCCCCATAGCCCTTTTACAGTCCAGGTCCCCCTCCCCATCACAGCCCATTTCTTTCCAGTCCAATGCTCCCCCCCCATAGCCCTTTTCCGGTCCAGGTCTCCCCCCTTCACAACCCATTTCCAGTCCAAGTCCCCCCCCCCATAGCCCTTTTCCAGTCCAGGTCCCCCCCCATCATAGCCCATTTGCAGTCCTAGCCCCCCTAATCACAGCCTATTTCCAGTCCAAGTTCCCCCTCCCTCCACCATAGCCCATTTCCAGTCCCGGTTCCCCCCCCCCTAGCCCTTTTCCCGTCCAGGTCCCCCCCCCATCACAACCCATTTCCAGTCCATGTCCCCTCCCCCCCCCCTATAGCCCTTTTACAGTCCAGGTCCCCCCCATCACAGCCCATTTCTTTCAAGTCCAAGTCCCCCCACCAATAGCCCTTTTCCATTTCAGGTCCCCTCCCCCCATCACAGCCCATGCAGTCCTTGGCCTCCCTCCCCCCCCCCCAGCACCGCGGCTGTCTGAGGCTTTAGAGGGAGCTGGGGAAGCCCGCGCGAGGCCCCGGCTCGCTCTGTACAGCGCCAGCATGAAGAGCCTTTTCCTTCACGCTGGCGGCTGTTTCTGTGAAGCCACGAATGCTGGGAAAGGTTAAAGGGTATTGCCTTTAACCTTTCCCAGCAATCGCGGCTTTACAAAAACAGCCGCCAGCGTGAAGGAAAAGGCTCTTCACGCTGGCGGCTGTACAGAGGGAGCCGGGGCTCGCGCGGGTTTCCCCGGCTCCCTCTGAAGCCCTCCGGTGTGTGGGCCGCCCCGGGGAAGGTTTTTTTTTTTGGACGGGTTGGGAGAAAAGCCGTTTTTTTGCTCTGGCCGCTCCCAATCTTGCGGCCAGAGCAAAAAAACGGCTTTTCAAGGGCCGGTTTTACCTCTGCGCCGGCAGCCGGCCTGGCCATGGAAAAACCGGCCAGGCCGGCTGAAAACCGGCCAGTTGGCAACCCTAAGCACAGTTGACATAAGAAACCCCCAATACAATGACATTACTGATGGAATAGTTGAAGCAAAAGCTTGGCTAAATGCAAATAACATGCAAATAAACCTAAAAAACCCCAGAAACCCATGATGAGAAACCAAAACTTTACGCTCCCTGCTACCATAAAAATTCAGGACATCGAACTTCCAGCCAACAGGAAGTAAAGTATCTGGGTGTCATTATTGACAGGGCACTCACTTTTACCATCCAAGTCAAACAAACTGCTAGAGCAATATTCTTCAAATTAAAAACAATACAACATCTCAGACCAGTCCTGGAATCACATTACTTCAGAACTGTAGTCCAGGCCTTTATTACTCCTCACTGCACTGCAACACTCTTCCTGGACTACTGCAACAGTCTGCTGCTAGGCCTACCTAAAACAACACTTCATACGCTTCAACTTGCACAAAATGAAACTGCTAGAGTCATAGCCAGAGCAAGCCTCACTGACCACATCACCACGATACTCTACAATCTCCATTGGCTCCCCATTGCATCCAGGGTAAAATACAAAATGCTAGTCACAACTTTTAAACTACACAACAATATCTCCCCCTCACACCTCTCCACCCTAATTCATTCACAAGTTGATAGGATTAGAAGAAAAAGTAGAAAAGACCTCCTCGCCATACCCTCCTCAGTAAGGAAAACTAAGAAGGCAACGAGCAACAGAGCCTTCAGGTACTCTGCCCCAGCCCTATGGAACTCCCTCCACGATAATCAATGAAGGACCTTCAGGACTTTTGTAAGCTACTTAAAACCCTCCTCTTCTCAGAATACTACAACTCATCTGCCTCCCCCCTCTCTCCTCCTCCAGCCCTCCCCCCAGTACAAATAACTGCCTGTATTCTGCTCTGTTGTAAATACAGTATGTAAATAGTTCAGACCTAGCCTTCATTACATCTCGGTTTATTTAAACTACTTTGTAATATGTATTGTTGTATTATAGTTTGAAATGTTCTCTCTAACCAGGACCCTGGAATGTTGTTCAATGTAAACCGCTTCTGATTGATGGAAGGGGCAGTATATAAGAAATGTTCAAATAAATAAATAAATAATGCTAAGCTTTGTACAACACGTCAAAAACTTAAAATAAGTGTTATGCAAAACCTTTCATGCCTGCAGTTTAAATGTTAAGCCCCTGTCTATGATTATTCCCAGGTAAACTATTTAATCTTTTACCAGAACATCGCATTCAGCCAAATTAATTTTCAATGGGGGCATATAATTTAAATTATGTCAAATCATCAGGTCCTCAGTTTTTTCAAAACTAACAACACACTAAGATTACTTCAAAATCTGAAATCAACTTCAGAGATTGTACATGGGACCTGACATAAAAAGGACAGTTTAATAACTTATCATCTGCATAAAATTTTAAAATAATATTCGATTCATGCATCATATGACAGAGTGCAACCATGTATACATTAAACAGTAAAGTGGACGGAGAGGACCCCCGAAGAACACCAGAGTTTAGCTGAAACCTTTGTCATTTGCATTTGCTGTTGTCTACCACTGAGGTAGGAGCTAAATCATTTTAACATGGTGCTGCAGCTACTCATTTCAGCAAGTCTTTATAAAACTATACCAATGATTTGTTTTGGTCTTTGAAAACTCCTTTTTCCTAAATACAGAAACCTATGAACAGACAGACAACAGCCTCCACCCGAAATGGTAATGCAACTACCTCCGCCAACTCGATACCCACTCATCCCAACTAGACATACGAGTTCATTGTATAATGTTGTCAAATACCCTCATGTTAAATGTAACCCTCCAATTGTGATGTGACCACTTTGATTGTAGGATAAGGTAGTATACAAATCTGTCTAAATAAATAAATATGCATTGACCTCATGCTCACAAACTTCTGGTTCTAAATAAGCCTTTTTTTTCCTGCTCCTTTTCTCTACCAGCACCCCCCAGCAAGACTGGCTTCTGCTGCCTGTCATGATTTTTGCGGTTTGTTTCTTTCTTATGAGAGCCAAACAAGAGACACAAGGCACACATCATTTTTGTCACTGAGCCCGAGGCATAACAAAGAACATTGTCATGTTCATGGGAAGTCTTGGCAACTTTCTTCTTGCAAAATCTCTGCCTACATGGCCATCCCCATACCGAAGACATCTTTAAAAGCCATTTGTAAAATCGCTCCAGGAACGTCTCCGTGATTTGGATGTCCACATACACATTTTCAGACGTCCAAATCATGACTAAGGCTTTTAAAGTGATCGCCATAGTGTGCGTGGACATTCCTGAGTAGAGAGCCATAGCATGAGATGTACGAGTGATGTGACTGCACAGGGTGCATGGTGGAAGAGGCACTGACCTCATCACTGGGGCTTCCAGGAAGCCTGATAAAAGCAAGTTCCTGCATGCAACGGGGGTGGGGGGGGGGGGGATGGGAGGTGGGGGGCGGTTGCCAGGTTTACAAGTCACAAAGGCTGCATATCTAAACTTGCCAGGGTCCTGTATCTACAAATTTTATAAAATACATAGGTACTTGCACAGAATACATGCATTCATTTACACCTTCTTCAGAGCGGGTCTATTTGTGTGAGAGAATTTGTGCACTATTAGGTATATTCAGGGCTTTGTACACAAAGAGGAAGTGGAACTGCGGAGCCGGGGCAGGCAGGCCAGTGGCAGGAGCAATAGAAGAGGGCTGGAATGACTGTTCTCTGTTCTGCCCCATGTTCACCCCATCCCCTCCTCTCCTCTTCTTGCAAGCCGCTTGGAAGGGAAGGGCTGAAACAGAGCAACCCAGCAGCTCTGGAGTCTGACGAGAAGTGCTGGTACTGCTTTCCAGACAGTTCCCCCAGAAATTAAGCCCTGGGTATAGTTCTGAAAGCTCATTTCATAAAGGGAGCATAGGGTATGTTGCTTTTAAAAAATCGCAATTCAGTGTGCACTCAAAGGATGTCCCTGGCTTGAATAATGATTGGTTCACTCTATCATGTGGTATATTTAAAAGAAGCGGACGCCATCTTTATCCAGTTTCTGACTGAGATGAAATGCTGGAATGTTTAGTGAAAATGGTGCTGTGAAGAAGCGTGAGACTTAATTCCAGTTATGTATGAACGAAGCAGAGTACAAAAATTTTGATGAGATTGAAAGAAGACCCCTACGTAGACTGGTTTCAAAACATGACATCATGTCAGTTGTTCGAATGGAAGAATGATGAAGCAGATTAAGCCTTGAATGGAAGCATTTTGAGTTCAGCTTCAGATGAGTGATTTTATAAATTGTTTAGCTAATTTGACGGACCAGGCTATAGATTCTATATTTTTTGATGAATTGAAGATTTGAAAGCTGTATGCATAATATAGAATGAAAAAACTGTTTAATTATGAAATGAAATGGAAATGGACGATTATGAACCAGTGAAGGCCGATTCTGTGCGAGGCACACCTGGCCGTCCGGACATCCAAAATTTGTTCGGGTCTTAAATGTATCTAATTCTGCAAACGTGGGAGCTATATGTTCCCGTGGTTGCAGAATCAGGGCACTTAGATGGCCCGGTGTGCCCCAAATTCTGACTTGCGAGATGTCCTTGGAGTTGACCGGCCAGCCCTCTCTACACTCCTGCTGGTGTGCTAGTGCTGTGATGTCCTGTCACCATGGCACCAGCACATCCAGCATTAGCTCCCAATGCCCGAACGGAAAGAACTACCATTTCCCTGCCACCCGACCCTCAGTGGGAGCAGCCAGGGCCAAGACTGAGTGGCGGGACACCTACCATGGCAGTGCGACGACATCTGGGGGACTGCAGGGCCTGATCTTTCCTGTGCCTGACACTTATTCCACCTTCGAGGTGGAATAAGCCGGGCATCTAAGTGGCTACCAGAGGACATACAGGGCCCTGACCTGAATAGACCCTGTACATCCAGTTGCTTCGGTCCGCCCCTTCTCCGTCCCCTCTCTGCCACCATCCCACTCCCTTCCATCCCTGTCCAGTGCACCCTGCACAAACCTTCTATATGTGTGGGGAGTGCTGAGCTTAGAATAGGGTGCAGGGCCTCTTCGCAGGTTGTGCGTCCAATCTAGACGTTCAATACGGCTATTTGGCCCTCAGAATCTGCCCCATGATGTTTATGAGGCATTACATATGAGGCCCGATATTCAGCAGCAGTGGCTAGCAGATCTAATGTGACTAGCCACCGCTGCCATACCTTAAACGTGGATGTTCAATGCTGGGGTCATATCTGGCCTCGGCACTGAATATTTGGGTTGCTCAGATTAGCAGACAGCTAACCAGACAGTGGTGATATTCAGCTGCTGCCCAGTTAGCTCCCATAGCAAAAGTGAGGCCAGGCTTTGCAGTGCCTTAATTTCAGTGCTTAGCCATAATCGGGCAAAGGGTTAACATTCTGCTAACAATGTTACTCCCTTTGAATATCAGGCCCATGGATTTTAACTGTGAAGTTTTCTCTGCTGTTTGATGGTTCAAATATTTCTCTTAGAAAAATTGTGTTATGAGATAGGGAGTGCATTTAATTGGTTGTGATTCTTCTGTATTTAGTATATGGGAGTTTTTTATTGTTCCTTTATGAAATAGGTACTTTTTTGGCATTTCACTTAGGTGCCCTGTCACGAAATTGCACCATTCTTCAGGAATTTCTATGTTTTATTTAGATGGTAAAGAAATTGCTAACTGGATATAAGCCATAGATTTTTTTTTTATGATCTGTGTTTTGTCCCTCGCATCCTGCCTCTAATGGCATTTCTATATATATTATGAAGCAATCCAATTTATTTAGCAAGTGGTATTAACCCACACTAAAAAAAACCCCTCAGCTTCAAATTGTTTGTCTCTTATAACCTTCCCATGGGAGGTCATTTTATAAGGAGCCGTCAATGCACGTAAATAAATGGGCCTTTACACACGTACTTCAGCCGGCCGTTATTCTGTAGGTATGCACATTAGGCTAGGGGTGTGTGGCTGATGTCAAATCTAAGTGCATAAGTTATAAAATACTGTAACTTATATGTGTTCTTTAAAAATCAAGGCATTCCCACCAGTACTCCTGGTGACCTTGGGCAAGTCACTTTACCCTTCATTGCCTTGGGAGAAAAGGCTTGGCAATCTACTTCTAATCATACCTTGCCAAAAAAAACCCAGGGGCTGCTAAGTTGCCAGGAGTCAGCACTGACTTAAAAAAAAAGTGCATTCTTTAAAAATTGAGACATGGGCATTTACATCAGCTATCGGGCTGGTGTAAGCTCTTGCACCCATATTTAATGCACAATTTCAGATACTTAAACCCTCATTTTATAAAGAAAAGTAGGCACATGGTTTGTTTTATAAAACAGGTTTAAGATCGGTGCATTCTGGGTGCCTAAAACTAGGCTCCCAGTTTAAAATTCCCCATTATATCTGCAGAATATAGTAGGCTAGAAGGAATCAATTAGATGGTGCTACTTAGGATTAAGATCAGCATTAATGGAATTAGACTTGCTACTTCTTTTTCTGGTTGGACCTTTGCAGCTTTTAGGAATTCAACTTGCGTTTTGTTCACTGCAAAGTAAGAGCATATGGGCGAACTGTGAGTGACACAGGAGTGATTTGTATGAAAGCAGAATGTTAGCTGTCCAATGAACCACATACAAACAGTTCATTAAAATGTTTATGTGCTTGGCTGGTTAATGCAAAGAAAGCTTTATTGCAGATCTAGAAAGGCCGGGTAACTTCAGGGTGAATTCAGATCAATGCATTGACAATTATTCAGCTATACGCTCCATCCACGTCAGGAAGACATTGTCCCCTTCATAATAAAATAACTTGCTTTTATTTAGTACCTTTCATTCAGACAGAATGATGGCTTGCTTCACTATTACAGCACCTTTGAACTACAGTCAAAAAAGCAGTTTATACATTTATAAATTAAACTGAATTAGCTTAAATACTGGCAGCTCCTTCTGGGATGGATTCCCAGGCTCCGTTTTCATGTTTGGACTGCTTGATAGCTTTAGAAAGGGCCGGGGATAAAGAAAATGTGATTTGTGTAACCCAGTTCCAGGTGAGTGAAGTGAAGCAGGGGGCAAGAGGTTACCGAGGCTCTGCGGAGAGTCAGTGGAAGTGTGTGTGCTGTCGAGTGCAGGCCCAGATCATGGGCTTTCTTGGCAAGGTGCCACCCGTAGTAGATTGCCAGGCCTTTCTTCCGAGCTATAAGCCTACAGCATCTGGCATTCTCAGGTGGTCTCCTATGCAAGTACTAACCAGGCCCAAGCTTGCTTAGCTTCCAGATCAGACTCATTCAGAGCAGCGAAGCCATAGTATTGAGTCTTTAAGTTCCCTTTTCTCCGCTTGTGTTTCAACCTTCCATACCAACTGGTTTCTCCTTCTCCATGGCAAATGAGCATGGGTTGCTTTATGTGGGCCACATATTCAGCGGTGGCGGCTAGCACTTCTAAAGCGGGTAGCCACCGCCGCTGAACTTTAAACCAGGATATCTGATGCCGGGGCCATATCTGGGCATTTGAATATTTGGGTTGCTCAGATTGCCATGAAGATAATCAAGCAGCGGCAATATTCAGCTGCTGCCCAGTTAGCCTTTATTTATTTATTACAAATTCTTATATACCGCGCTATTTAGTATCAGTGCGGTTTACATAATAACAACATTTTGCATTAGAAACACAATCTTTTGCTTACATTGTAACAGGGATTATAACTTGGAAGTAACAGGGTAACTATATACAGTTCAAAACAAAGGAGCTTATAGTTATTTAAGTTATCTTATCTATTAGAGTAGTAATGTAATCATGCTCATTGAGAATGTGCCTGTTGTTGGATTTCCTTTGTAAATCATGAGAATTATGTTGTTGGTACGTCAGATGCTGTGTGGATGAGATGAGGTGTTGGATGTGAATGTGTTAGGTTAGGGTGGGTAAAATGAAGGCAGAATAAGTAATGTTTAATAGCTTTTCTGAATTGTGAGAGATCAGCTATTGCTCGTATATGAGGTGGGAGGTTGTTCCAGCACTTAGGAACATATAATGTAAATGCTCTGTTTCTGGTTGTTTGGTTACATTTAGTGGACTCAGGTGGTATAGATAGCGTGTTGCTAGTGGTTGACCTTCTTAACCTGTTAGTCGGGGTACTGATCAGGAGTGAAGAGAGGGATGTGGCAGATATCCGGTTAATTGCTTTGAATGATAGGATTAACGCCTTGTAGGTGATTCTGCATTGTAATGGTAGCCAGTGTAGATCCATAAGTATGGGTGTTATGTGGTCTTTCCTGGAAATGCCGCAGAGAATACGGGCTGCAGTGTTCATCGCCATCTGAAGGGGATTGAGAGTGCTCTTTGGGAGTCCATGTAGGATGATGTTGGCGTAATCAAAGTGTGGCATTATTAGTGTCTGGAATATCGTCCTGAAGTTGTCTGGGGTTAGTAGGGGTCTCAGATGTCGTAGAGTTCGTATTTTGTTGTAAATGGATTTGGTGGTATTCTTTATATGCTCTTTGAAGTTAAGCTGCTGGTCAATTGTAACCCCTAGATATCGTATTACAGACTTGCATGGGAGCTCGGCGTCACGAACTTTCAATGAGGTAGGAGGAGAGAAATTTCCATTCCTGGTTATGAAAAGGACTTCAGTTTTCTTAAAGTTTATGCGAAGATTCTGGGACAGGAGCCAATCAGTAATTGCATTGAAGCATTCAATAAGTGGAACAAGGTTTGGGTGCATGATTTTAATTGGAGCGAAGATAAGTACATCATCCGCATAGATCAGACTGGAGATGTTAAAAGAACGTATGATATCACAAATGGGTTGCATATAGATGTTAAAGAGTAGAGCCGAAAGGGATGATCCTTGGGGTACTCCTTGTTGCTGATGGAATGGTTCCGAAGTTGATGAACCTATCCGTACTTGTTGCCAGCGGTTCGTGAGATATGATTTGCACCATTCCCAGGCAATACCATGAATTCCCTTATCCTGGAGGCGGGAGAGGAGTTGTTCATGGTTAACGGAATCAAATGCAGCTGCTATATCAAGAAATATGAGTACAAACCCATTCTCAATTTTGTCAATACCTCTGGATAATGTATTGATGAGTATAGTGAGTAGGGTCTCTATACCATGTGACTCTCGGAAACCATGCTGACAAGGATCAAGAGGGGATGATATATCTATGTGTTGTTGTAGTTGCATTTGAACCACCTTCTCTATAAGTTTGGCTAAATAGGGTATACTTGAAATCAGGCGGTATGAGTCTGACTTTGTTGGGTCAAGTTTGTTGTTTTTCAGGAGAGGGCGTATTGAAGTTTGTTTCAAGGTTTCTGGGAATGTTGCTGTTGTAAAGGAGAGCTCCATTATGTGGGATAGAGTTGAGCTGAGTTCTACACGCATCGATCTAATCCAATGGGCAGGACAAGGATCATTCGGAGCTGTGGTAGTGTTGATGGTGGCAATAAGGTCAGCAATGTGCTTCTCTGGCGGTGAGGTGAATTTTGTTAATGGTTGCTGTATTTGGGGGAAGAAGGAGGGTGTTGAGCTTTGTGTAGAATTTGTCTTTATGATTTTAGATTGTAGGTATTCAGCGAAGGCCTGGGGATGTATAGCTACTTCTTGATTGGAGGAAGGTGTCTTGGTTAAAACTTTAGCGATGCTAAAGAGGTCACGTGGTTTATTTAATGATCGAAGGAGGGTTTCCGTGTGGTGCTCTCTCATTTTTTTGTAAATTTTCTCACAGTGTTGCTTTAGAGTGTTTTCATAAATTGCTTTGTCGGACGTAGATCGAGATTTGCGCCATTTTCTTTCTTGCCTTCTTAAAAGCTGAAGTGAGGCACGTAATTCAGCAGAGAACCAAGGGGCTGGTTTTCTGTTTTGTGGTAGTTTGGCGAATGTTGGTGATTTTTTAGACAAAGGTAGTTGTGAGAAAGAGATAAGAGTGGAGTTCCATCTATGGATCATTTCGTCAAGGTTCTGCAATGGTTGACGGTGTATTGGAAGAGTGTTGCTAAGGAAGTCATCTCTGTCTAGGGATTTGAAATGAGTTTTAGATCCAGAAGAGTCTGAATTTGAATGGTTGGTGAGAGTTTGGATATGTTGGTATGGGATTTGGAAGGAGATTAAATTGTGGTCTGACCATGGGACCGGAGTGAATGATAGGCTGATGTTCTTGGTTGATTCTGACTGAGGGGCAAAAATGAGGTCAAGGGCGTTTCCCTTAATGTGTGTCGGAGAGTTCACCAACTGACTATAACTAAGGTCCTTTATAGCATCAAGGAATGCGTTAGAGTAGGTAGGTTGCAATGAAGCGAGGTTAAAATCTCCAATCAGCCAATTAGGTTTACTTGGGCTTCCAGGATTACATGCAAGGTCTATAATGTTGGATAGCTCTTCTGAAGGTGAAGAGGGAGCTCTGTAAATGAGATTTATGTTGATGTATTTGTTAGCAACAGATAATGTGTCCATGTGCAGGGTACTCATTGAAGATATCGATTGAAGTTGGAGATTACTTTTTGACAGGATAAGGACTCCTCCTCCTTTCCGGTTGCTTCTATGGCAAGCGTGCATCACATAGTCATGGGGGATGAGTTGATTCATGATGACGGTATCTGTTTCTGATAGCCAGGTTTCTGTGACCATGAGGATATCAAGGTTCTGATGGGTGATAAGGTCTGTGATAGCTGGCCATTTTTTTCGAATTGAACGTGAGTTGATGAGAGCGCATTGTAGGTTGCCCTGTAAGAGAACGTTCTCAGGCTCTGGACTATAGGATTTGTTAATGGAAACATAAAGTAAATGTGAATGCCTGATATGATGTGCGTGTGGTTGTGTGTGATGGTAACTACTGTTGTTTCTATTTCCCAAACTATGCAGAATAGGGATATAGTTATGGATGGGTGAATAAGCTGATGTATATTGAATGGTGTCGGCTAGGAGGTAAAAGCTAAATATTGCAGCTAAGTAGATGGCCATGTTATGGTAACAGTATAGTGACAACAGTATAGTATAGTAATTCAAATAGCAACGGTCATTTACAGGAACAGTAAAATAGTAACTAGCAATGATCAGAATACTGGCAACAGTATCTTGATTCAGATAGCAATGGTCATATACAGCAACAGTAATATAGTAACTAGCAAAGACAATGCTACTGGTAATAGTATTGTGATTGAATAGCAATGGTAAGCGGTGATAGTTCGTGATAAATAGCGTTGACTCACTTTGTTCCGTTGGCGTGTATGTAGCAGAGAGGTGGTGTTGGCTGAGCAATTGCAGAGCACTTTTCTGGGCAGCTTAGGTGTCAGGGGCTTCTGTGAGGTGTCCTGGGCGATTCTATATGGGCCACTGCCCAAGGGCCACGCCCAAGGGCCCTCTGGCGAGGCCGACAGGCGCGGGCCTGCCTCACGTCGGCTTGAATTAATAGTGCTGCTGCACTCCTCCCACAGCCCCGATTGGGCTGGAGTGTCCGGGCTGGATGTCGGCTTGGGTGCTCGACCCCTCTCGGGGGAGATTAAAGATGGTGCTGCTTCCCGTCTCAGCGGCTTGAATTAATAGTGCTGCTGCACTCCTTTGCGGTGAAAGTTAGCTCAGCCTTTACTGCGCCTGACTTTTGCTGCTTAGCGATAACTGGGTAGTAGCTCAATATCACCACTGCCCGGTTATCATCGGGTGCTACCCCCGGCCACCCCGATGCATACCACAATGCTATCTGGCGAGCAACGGCAGCACCCATGGATATTCAGCGTCACTAACCATGTTAACCCTTTGAATATCGGCCGCTAACCGTGTTAATCCCCTTGAATATCGGGTCTATTATTTCTTTTAGTTTATTCATGGATGTTTTATACTGCCTTTTGAAGACAAGTCAGGAAAGTAGCTTACAAAAGGAGTGATCCTTTTGGAACGAACGTCCTCTTTCACAGCTGGTTGTGTCCAGTTTATTTGAAATTCTCTTCATAGTGTTTATCATTTGTTGGTATGTGGCTTGTCATTTACCAAAAATATTCTCGGCTTTATTTAGACGGCTGGGTCCTGTAATTATTTTGATCTGTCTAATTAGCCTGAGTGAACGTGCCATCTTAGAGCCCAAAGCAGCAAATGAACCTCTGTAGCCAACTGTTCCATCCGTCGGGCACATGGTGCGCTTAAACAGCTTCCAGCTCTGCAGCACATCAATTTCATATGTGTAATTGATAGCTAAACTTGTTTTTGAGGCACCTACATAGTAGGGTTACAATCCACAGTGTTGATTAAAGTGTGTGAAAAAGGGGTCAGAGACATTAACAAGTTAAAAGAGAGTGTGAAGGCCTTTGTGATACCTTTAACCTCAGTGTGCCATAATTGGTACCACATGTTTATGGTAGGGATTTCTTACGAGAATGGTTAGCCGCAAACACTAGCTGCATTTAGCAGGCAGGCCACGTGCCTTGAAGACACTGTGCAGAATCCTTTGAAATGTAGAGCGCTGGTATTTTGCTAGCAATAATTGCAAAAATGCAATGTGTGTCTTTGAGACGATGTTGACCCAGCAGTTCCTGGGTTTTCTTGGCAGTGGGACCCAAAGTAGAATGCCAGGCTGTTCTTCCAAGACAATGGAGGGTGAAGTGACTTGCCCAAGGCCACAAGAAGTGCTAATGAAAATCAAACCCTGGTCTCTTGGTTACCAAGCCAGTGCTCTAACCACTAGGCTACTCCTAATTATGAGAAGAAGAAAGAAAAAAAAAAGCAATTGTAAATCACCAGGCTGAGTGAAATCTCACACATTAACAATGGTGTGAGATGGTAGTCCAAGCTGAGCTACCTGACTGGGGACATCTAGAGGTCAATTAGCAGATTTCCTGGGGCTTCTGCAATTTGTAGTATGATGCTTAGCTCTGACACCAGGCACCATGCTTAGTCTGAGAGTTCATGCTGCTTATAAAGGTGAAGGGAGTCTGGTACTAGTCCCTTATGAATCCCATTACCCTACCCCAACAGTGCCCCTTCAGTTTCATTGTTTGTGGAAAACCTACTTACTGTATATGAAAAGATTTGGCTTCCTCAGGTCTGTTCTGAATACAAATATATATATTAAGTTAGTCCAGGTGATCTCAACCCAGTCCTTAGTACACACCCAGCTAGTTAGGTTTTCAGGATAACCATAATGAATATGCATGAGATTTATTTATTTGTGAGTTTTTTTATACCGCCCTATTGTGTAATCAGAGTGGTTTACATTATAAACAACAGAATTACAATCAAACATATTCAACTTTTACATATAACAAGTGAGGGGGCATTAAACAATCACAGATATACATAAGATTAGGTTTCAACTCTTTAAAACTTATTTACAATTTTTGTATGTAATATTGGATTTTAGATGATATTTCAAATTTATTTTCTTTTCTTATTGCATAGTGTACCAAGGCAAGGGAGAACGGGGAGACAGAGTGGAGTTTGCAGGAGATGAGATTGTTTCTGGTATTCATGTTAGATCTGTGTTGTTATTTTGTTCATTGTCTCCAAAATGCTCAATGAAGAGGAATGTTTTGAGCTGTTTTTGGAAACTGGTCAAGTCGGATATATCTCTTATTCTATCTGGTAAGGTGTTCAAAAGCTCTAGCAGTAGAGCCTTTGAATATTTAGCACTATATTTAGTGATGGTGCTAAATATTCAAAGGCTCTATCTACTGCTAGTTTGTTTTTTAGTTTTGTGGTAGTCAGATGGAATTATGAGTGTGTTTGTCATTTTTCCTCTATGTTGGTGGTCATTAGGTATAGTGCTCATTAACTGTGTTAGGGCTATGGGGGCCAAGTTTTTTTATTATTTAAAAAGTTGTCATTATTATTTTGTATTTGATTCTGCTGTGGACTGGTAACCAGTGGAGTGCATGTAATATAGGTTCTATATGTTCTGATTTACGTGAGCTGTAGATCATGCGGGCTGCCGTGTGTTGGGCCATTTGAAGGCTGCGAAGAGTTTGCTTGGGTACAATAGTCTGTGTGAGGAAATATCATTGCTTGCATTACCGTTCTGAATTCATTACTCTGTAGGAGAGGTTTTAGGTGCTGGAGCATTCTAATTTTGTTGTAGACAGCCCTAGTGATGAGTTTGATATGGGATTTAAGATTTAGAGTTTTGTCAACTGTTACTCCTAGATTATTTCACCTCTTCTTTAACATGTAATGTTGGTCCTTGTACATCTAGGGTAATGGGTGGTGTGAAGCTTTGATTCCTGTTTACAAAGAGTACATATGTTTTTTTTTAAATTTATATTGAGACCATAAAATTTCAGCTAAAGTGCAATTTCGTTGAAGCAGTCTATAATGGGATTCAGCATGGGTACATCTGTGTTGAATAGGAGGTATAGCATTATGTCATTTGCATAGATGGCATAACCTACTTGACATTTCTTTATTATTTTACATAGAAGTTGGATATATATGTTAAATAGAAGTGCAGATAGAGTAGATCCCTTTGGGAGACCTTTTGTTTGTGTATAGGCATTAATTACAGCATTGTTGGTTAATTCTTACTTGTTGAGACCGGTCCATTAGATATGATTTGCATGTACTGCTTCCATTGTGTGCATATCTCTCTCATGCATATTCATTGTGGTTTTCCTGAAAACCTGATTGGCTAGGTGTGTCCCAAGGACTGAGTTGAGACCCCGAGTTAGTCCAATAAAAGGTATTGCCTTATATTTTTTGCTTTTGACCCCTAATTCCTTTTTATTTCAAATCAATATACTACAGGGAGAAAAGTTTTGTCACAGTTTTAGTTTTAGCATGCTGTATTTTGTTACCAAGGCTTCTGTGCAAATTGTTAACATGTATAGTAACCGAGGTATCCGGATGCCCGACCCGGGCCACAGCCCCCCCCCCCCTCCACCCGCAGAACCACACCACCCCCGACAGAGCACACAGACTTCAGGTATTGGTGCAAACTATGCTTGGTCGCAGCTTTTATTATTATTAATTAACGGTAAAACACCGGCCCAACATGGGCCCACAATAATCAGAACAATACAGAATACCTCACACCCCCCCCCACCCGTCCTCCGGATGGTGTCCCCCCCACCAGCCATATTAGCAAAGCGGGGGCACCATCCAACCCACCCTACCCCCCCCCGCAACCCCTTGGCGCCCGCCTCGCCGTATTAGCAAAGGCTGGCTGAAGGGGTTGCCTATATCCGGGTTGAGACCCCAGCCGGGACGTCTCCCCCCAACCTGAAGAGCCGAGCCGCTCACCTGGGAAGCGGCATAAAGCTGAAATGAGCCACCGGGTCGACGAGCACCAGCTCGCCACCCCGCTCACCTTCCCTCCACACGCCCCCCCACCCCCAGCTGCAACAGACACACGCCCCCCCCCCAACCCTGCTAAAGGAAGGGAGGGAGGGCGGGAACCTTCTCGCCGGCACGAGCAAGGAGGAAGAGGGAGATCGCCAGCCGGCGATCCCTCCTTGCTCGTACAGGCCACGCCCCCACAACCGCCCATGCGGCCAATCCGCAGACGCCACGGGGAGGACGTGAGGGGCCCGCAGGCACGCAAGCCTGCCCGTGCCCCCCCCTCCCCCCCCCCCCGGCCCACCGCCGCGAAGAGGGCTGCCATGTGGTCGGGCCCCGGGAACCCGGTTACCCGGCCAGCCGCGGGACCGGGGCCCGTCGGCTCAGCCATCATAACCGAGGTATCCGGATGCCCGACCCGGGCCACAGCCCCCCCCCCCTCCACCCGCAGAACCACACCACCCCCGACAGAGCACACAGACTTCAGGTATTGGTGCAAACTATGCTTGGTCGCAGCTTTTATTATTATTAATTAACGGTAAACACCGGCCCAACATGGGCCCACAATAATCAGAACAATACAGAATACCTCACACCCCCCCCCCACCCGTCCTCCGGATGGTGTCCCCCCCACCAGCCATATTAGCAAAGCGGGGGCACCATCCAACCCACCCTACCCCCCCCCGCAACCCCTTGGCGCCCGCCTCGCCGTATTAGCAAAGGCTGGCTGAAGGGGTTGCCTATATCCGGGTTGAGACCCCAGCCGGGACGTCTCCCCCCAACCTGAAGAGCCGAGCCGCTCACCTGGGAAGCGGCATAAAGCTGAAATGAGCCACCGGGTCGACGAGCACCAGCTCGCCACCCCGCCACCGGCGCTAGGTAGCTCGCTATCCTAGCGCCGCCCCCCCCACCGAAAGCTGCGACCAGCACCAATACTCCAAGGCCTCCTGCCAGTCGTTCAGAAGTAAATCCTGCCCCACCGGGGAAAGGTGGACCCCATCAAGACGGTACAGGCCCGCACAAGCGAGGTCCGCCCAAGGGTGACGAACCTGGAACCCACCCGTCAGCTCTACCCAGCGCCCAATCTGACGATTGATTTTGCACAGACCCCTCGACCAGCGCCGCTGGGTCCGGCAGGCCGGGCGGGGTATAATGTCCGACCAGATGATGGCCACTCCGGGGAGGACCACACGCAACTGGGCAATGTCACTCTGAACCGTCATGATGAGGTGCCAGCAGGGCCAACAGGCGACGTCATTGCCCCCAAGGTGGAGCAACAGCCCGACCGGCCGCCGCCGCCGACTCATCTCCATGCGAACGCAGTCCAGGAGCTGTCCCCAATGCATGCCACGGCGACCCAGCCAGGACAGACGCACTCCATGCGCGGCGAGGCCAAGGTGGGTACCCAACGGCCGAACCGCCGCTCGACGCTCAGCCCAGTAAACAAAGGAGTGCCCGATGATCCACCAGTCACCCACCGACACACCATCTGAAAGCAGAAAAGAGCGGACTACCACCAGCCCGCCACTCTGGAAAAGGAAGACAAAAGGTTAGTACCCCCCCCCGGACCCCCCCTCCCTTTACTTCCCACAGCACGACTCAAACGAGCCACCGACCAAGGGCATCGGCACGAGGGCGCTCAGTTAGGGGCAGATGGGCGAACGTACCCCGCGTAGGCCCCCGAACGCCATCGGCCGATGCGCTGAATCACCCGTGAGTCCAAACCTGCAGCCGCCGCACTAGTAGCCGCTCCTATCCGGAACGAGTGCGAAGCATAACTACGCTCGGGGTAACCCAAAGTCCGCAGAACAAGGCGTAACACAGCCGTGAACTGGAACTGGGTCACCGGACGGCCATCCGCATGGACGAAGAACTGGCCACCAGCCTCCGGACGCTGGCTCACGTATGCGCGCAAAGCCCGAACGGGACAAGACACGAGGGGGGAAATGGCACATAGGAGGACCCAACCCCCTAGTCCGGACTGATCCGTCTTGGACCGCGAAAGGAAGATCCGGACACGCGCAGGATCGACCCGGACGTGCCCCGCGTCAAGCCCCCCAAAAGCCCCCCGCCTCGCCGACCTAGGAACCAGCTCGGACACCCGAAAGGCGCCGAAAAAGGCCGTCGTAAACAGCGCCTGAAACAACACTGCTTCGAAGCTCGAGGACGCCACCCGCGGCAACAGCGAACAGATCCGCACCAAAAGCTCGTGAGAGACCGGCAACCGCCAATCCCGCGACTGTGGCGTCCCACGGGCCCAACCGGCGAGGAGCCGCCGCCCGACTAAAAAGGAAACCCGGGGGTTCCCCCACCCCGCAGCCTTGCAAAAGAAAGAAAACCCCGCCAACGCACCTGTGACCGCCGACCGAGCCCACCCCTCCTTTCTCGCCCATAACACGAAACGGCCAACGAGACCATCCGAAACCGCCCCCCCAGACCAGCCGTGCGTTCCCAGAAAATTACTCACCTGAGAGTAGCCCCGGCGATAAGACACCCAGGTACTGCGCGCCACCGACGCCGCAAGCAGAGCCATTAGGTCAGGGTCCCAATCGTCCAGAGATGCTCCGGAACCCGAGAGGGCCACTCGTCCGCCCCTGGAGCCAACCGCCGAAACTGCACCCACTGAAAACGGGATAAAGCGTCAGCAATGGCATTCTGAGAGCCCGGCACATGCCGGGCCCGGGCGGTGACATTTAGGCGCAAGCAGGCTAGCACAAAGACCCTCATCAAAGACGCCACCCTGGGGCACCGAGGAGAATGTCGATTAATGACCTCGACGACCGCAGCATTATCACACCAGAAGACCACCCGTCGATCCCGCAAACGGTCCGGCCATACCCAGAGGGCCACGACGATGGGGAAGAGCTCCAGGAAAGCAATATTCCGGACCAACCCGGAGCTCACCCAAGCCGCGGGCCAAGGCTCAGCACACCAGGAACCATGACAAAAGGCCCCAAAACCAGAACCGCCCGCCGCGTCAGTGAACAACTGCAGGTCAAGATTGGAGAGCTCCAGCAACTGAAGGACGGAGCACCCGTCAAAGCCAGCCAGAAAAGCGTCCCACACCCGCAGATCCTCCCGCATCCCCGCGGAGACTCGGATCCGATGGTGAGGCAGCCGCAGACCGGCCATAGCCAAGGATAAACGCCTCGTGAAGGGGCGCCCCATGGGAAGGACTCGGCAAGCGAAGTTGAGATGACCAACCAGCGACTGCAGGACGCGAAGGGAGGCCTTCGAGGCAGAGCCGACGGCAGCCACCAACTCCCGAAGGCGCCGAACCTTCGGCGGCGGCAAACGAACTACCATGGCAGCCGTGTCAATCTCAATGCCAAGGAAGGTGAGGCAAGTGCCCGGGCCGACCGTTTTATCCCCAGCGATGGGGACGCCAAAGGCGGCAGCTACACGTTGAAAGGTGCTCAAGAGGGCGGAACAGGTGGGGGTCCGCTCAGGCCCGACAAAAAGAAAATCATCGAGGTAGTGGACAATACTCGAGGCTCCCGACTGCCGTTCAACCACCCAATGCAAGAAGGTACTGAAAGCCTCGAAGTACGCACAAGAAATAGCACAGCCCATGGGCATGCACATGTCGAAGTAGTACCGTGCCTCGAAGCAAAACCCGAGCAAAGGGAAGGCCGAGTGATGCACCGGCAACAAACGGAAAGCCGATTCAATGTCCACCTTGGCCAGGAGGGCACCGTGCCCACACTGCCGTACCAGGGCGACGGCAGCATCGAAAGAGGAGTAGCGCACGGTGCAGAGCTCGCGGGGAATAAGGTCATTTACCGAAGTGCCCGGCGGGCAAGAAAGATTGTGTATCAATCGAAACTTGCCCGGCTCCTTTTTGGGAACCACCCCCAACGGCGAGACCGTGAACGGGGAAAAGGGGGGTTCCAGGAACGGACCCGCGATACGGCCAAGCGCACACTCTTCCGAGAGCTTTTGCCGCACAATCTCCCGGTGCTGCCGAACGGAGGCGGCATTGCGGGCTCCACCGAGCCCGGACGCCCCCAGAACGGGAATGCGGAAACCCCGGGAAAACCCCCCAAGAAGCAAACCGGCCGCCCTGCCCCGACGGGATCGCCCGTATAAAAGGAGCCACGGACGCATAGCCTCGACCCGTACTGGGGTCCGGGCCGAGACCGCCGCAGCCTCACTTACCCCCCGCAGGGGCCCCCGTGGGACCCTTGCGGGTGCACTTAGCAGCCGGGTGTGCACCCCCACACAAGGAGCAAGCGTGTTTGAACTTGCAGTCGGGAAAGGGGCAGGACGCCTTGTTGAAGCGCCAGCAAACGTCCCACCCGATGGCGCCCCCCTTCTGCTGCGGCAAAACGGGGGCGGGGACACGAAAGGAGCGCCCACCAGCCCCCAACGGGGATGGCCCAGCCTTGACGACCGTCGGGCCAGACCCCCCAACCCGACCCCTTACAGACATCTGAGTCAGCCACAGATTGATATCCTTCGTTCCCCACTGCAACTGACAGTTCTCTTCCATTTGATCACGAAACTCCTCGTCATAATTCAACCAGGCCCACCCCTCATGGGCCTGGGACGCCGCCAATATATTGTCAGCATGGGCCAGCAAAGCCCCGTACTGCTCCGGGAAGTAGTGCCCCCACACACTCGCCAAACGCAGGAAAGCGCGGGTCCAGTTGAGGGTGTTGCGAGAAACCTTACGCACCCTGCCCGCTTTTTCGTCTTCCTTGCGCTTCCGCCGGCTCTCCCCGGAGCGCTTCCGACCATCGAGCAAACGGAAGATGTCAATATATTTACGGCGCTTAATCCGCCGGCGCAACTTCCGCGGTACGGACTCCCACAATTCGGAACAACGTATAATGGGGGCGCCACCTGACGCCCCACCTTCCGCCCCCCCCGGAACTGAGCCGCGCGAAGAAGCCGAAGAGGACGACGAGGAGGAAGAGGAAGAGGAAGAGGACGCTCGCCGGCAGCGGCGCGCCCGCTTGCGCTTCCCCTTGGCTTTTCCCACCCCAGCGGAGCCCGAAGCGGAGTGCCCTCCCCCCACCTCGGCCCCTCCAATATACTCACCAGGCGTCCCAGAAGAGGCAGCGAGAGTACCCCCGGAGGACCCACCGGGCACCGGAGGACCCAGCTCTGCCGTGGAGACCGCAGGACCCGCACCGGCCTGCCTGTCCTCAGAAGCCATGGAGATGGTCGGTGTCGAAGTCGTCGGGACCTGCGGAGGAAAGGGAGAAAAACAAGCAGCAGAGACCCCAGGGGTACCGGGAGCCACCGGCGAGCCGGCCCCCCACGCACGAGCCGAAGGCCCCAACCCACCAGCCTCCCAGGCCGCCGCTCCCGCAGCCGCACCACGCCCCTCGCCAAACCAGCCCCCCCCCAACCCCCACCTCACGGCCCTACACCCCCCCACGGGACCGCACCATAAGCCCAGGAGGCCGCAGGGGCGAAGAAGCCGTGCGGTGGAAGGGGAACCGAGGGATTGGGGGTAGGACCCCCCTCCCCATAGGGAGAGGAGGCGAGCGGAGGGTAGCCCGCGCCCACCTCCCAGGACCGGTTGGGAATCGGGGCCCCCGATGACCCAGGCCCGCCAGCACCCGGACTATCCGTACCTTCGGGCTCTGCTAGCACAACCGGCGAGGAAACCCCACGGGACACCCCCCCAGGAGGGACCAACTCAACCGGGGAGGCACACTCGACCCCGATGATGGGCGCAGGACACTCGCCCGCTCCGCCACGGCCCCGAGCCCCGCCCACCCGGCTGCGCCCTCGCCCCTGCCGGACCCCCGAGAGGACCCGGGCCGTCGAGGTCGTAGAACGCGGGGCCCGACCACGGCCCATGGGCCGTGCCACACCGCGCCCCCTAGTAGTGCCACGCGCCCCCTGGGCCGCCCCCCGTGACCCCTTGGCCGCCCCCCGCGATGGAACCCTTCGGGCCATGAGCAAGGGGTACCCCAGGCAACAAATGCCCACCCCCAAAGGGCACGTGCAGCTCAGGACCCTCTAACTGCTGCAGCCGCAGCAGCCTGGAGGTGTGTGGTCTCTGTCTGTTTTTTTTTTTTTTTTTGTATTATTATTTTTTTTTTTTTTATCGAAGCAGCAAACGGGGCCCCCCCAGAAGTGGCAGGGACAAAAGGTGACCCAGCAAGAGGGGACCCAGCACCACGCTAAAAGAACCGGCCGCCAAGGAAGACCGGGAAGCCCCCCCCTCCTCTCCCCTACCCACGTGCCAAGCGGCAGGCACTCGCAAGGTGCGCCGCGAAAATTTGAAAACTGCCGCGATCGAGCCGGCCAACCCGGCCAAGACCAGCACTCAGGGGCAGAGGGGAGGCCAAAAAACCTGCCCCAGAAAACAAGGCCCCGAAGCCAAGGCCCAACTCACCAGCTCTCCCCCGCAGCGCCAACCTTCTCGCCGGCACGAGCAAGGAGGAAGAGGGAGATCGCCAGCCGGCGATCCCTCCTTGCTCGTACAGGCCACGCCCCCACAACCGCCCATGCGGCCAATCCGCAGACGCCACGGGGAGGACGTGAGGGGCCCGCAGGCACGCAAGCCTGCCCGTGCCCCCCCCTCCCCCCCCCCCCGGCCCACCGCCGCGAAGAGGGCTGCCATGTGGTCGGGCCCCGGGAACCCGGTTACCCGGCCAGCCGCGGGACCGGGGCCCATCGGCTCAGCCATCATTTTGTGAAAAACATCTTTGCAAGACTTTAACTATGCCTTCTTGAGTAAAATCTGGTTCACAATGCTATGTTCACAAATAGTTTTACTATGCTTTCAGAGCTGCTTTGCATAATTTTGCATCATAGTCACCCATAGACTATGAATTTAAGTAAAATTTTGCTACGTAAAAAGAAGCATGAAACATAACTATGCAAAAGGGAAAAAAGTGTGTACCATTGCAAAAAATGCACCCTAGCAGTGATTTTAATGCATGAAATGCTCTTTCCAAAACCTCTCTCCCTCTAGCCTTCATTTGTGAATAGGCACTTATAAGACCTTCTCATGCACCCAAAGATGGCATAAAACTATGCCAATGCTTAATTTAACACCTATTAAAACTTAAGAGCTGATACGAAAAGTCCCGAATATTTAAATGTCACTGTGGTTAGCGATGGTGTTTAAATATCCTCCAGATTCAGCAACAGGATCCAGATATCTAGATCGTGCAGCTACTATCCTTATAACCGTGGCACATATCCAGACAGCAACTTAGGCCAGTCTTCACGATCCCGAGATACTCACATAACCCATCTAGATAGCAGCTGAAAATAGGTAGCGTGATTATCCAGCTAGTGGCTGCACCTGCCTCATTCCACCCACGGACCATCCCTGTACTAGCTGGCAGTCTGTGGAGATGTTCAGCGGCAGTATCTAGATAATACCGTCCGAGTATCTCTCTCAGTGCTCTGATCCCAATAACCTCTGTGCTTATCCAGATAAGGACTTTTGAAAATTGACCCCCTAGCTTTTTGCTAGCCTGCAGAACACGATTGACTTATTGCATGGATTTTTCCACAATGTAATTATACTAGGAGCTAGAGCGATAGGGCAATGCTGCAGGTTTCGCCAGGACGTGTTGTCGTCTTTGATGAAATGTGACTATGTGTAATGGGCAGTGATCCCGTGATCTGAACCTGACTCATTGGCTGTGCATCAAACCAAAATAGATGCAAGAGCACTCTGCAGCATTTAGAATAGAATGATGTTTAAAATGTGAACCTCCTCCCCTACCAGAGGCTAAAATATAGTAGAAAATTGCCTTGTTGGATCCAGATAAGCGCCATCACGCTGCATTTACAGGTTTGGTAACTGAACTCATTTTTTACCAAGGAAATGAAAATGTATTGTTCACAAAAATCCATTTTGGAACCCCCGATAAAAATATCTGCTCATAGCATTGGTATGGGGAGATGTAGAAACTGAAGGAGTGTGCATTTTTGAATGCTAGGGCTGCACATTTAGGGACTTCTGCTAAGGAAGTATTAGCCCAAACTTTTCATATGCAGTAAATATGTTTTCCATGAACAATAACATTTATGGGGCACTGTCAGGGGTAATACAGTGTTGGCTGGCTGAAACTGTGGTGCCCCAGCAAAGATCTGCAAATTGAAGCAAAAATGCTTGGGTTGCAACTCCCTGGGAGCAGAGCGTCCAGGATGAGGAAATCCTGCTGCTCCACTTTGCACATGCCTGCTGCTGCACGGCTGAGAAAGTTAAAGCAGAAGGCAAGCCGAAGCAGAGCTTAAAAGAACAATTTCCTTGTTTCTTAGATCGTGCACGAAAAGTTTCATGTACATCCATTTGCAGAAAGACGTAGACCTAAAACATTTCATGGTGATGGGATCACTTTTGCAAGTTTTTGGGTCTACTATTGTGTTTCTCTGTGAAACAACAGTACAGGGGCAGCAGAACACCTTTGTTTTGGGGAGGGAGACCCCTAAGCTCTGCCCCTGCATGAGACCATGAGCAGCCTTCCCTGCCTGTTCTAGCTGCAGGGATCCAATCTTCTGCAGGCAGGCAAAAAGGGTCTTTGCAATGATCGGGGCGCTCTTCTGCCCACAGGGGATGGGATCCCTGTGGGCAACCTGCTTCCTGCGAGAATTGTTGGTATAAATCAATGCTAGTGATTGCAGTGTGGCACACCAAGGCCTTTAAATTTATTTTGGAAACAATGGACCCTTCCAATCGAAACATGTGGAGTAACTAAATCAGTCTCCTTATGAATGGATACTATGGGGCCCTTTTAATAAAGCGCATTAGGTTTCTGCACTTACCATGCATTTATGTGTGAAAGCTAACTTGCATTAAATGCAATGTCTCCCTGGTAACTGTTGGGGTTTGACCAGCATGTTCCTGGTAGTTAATGTACACGTGCATACCCTAACATGTGGTGCAGTTATCATGGGGGCACTTACTTCCATCTGTTGAGGTGGAGGTAATTGAACCCATGCTAACTGCAACCTTGTGAGCATTTGACATTAAATGCAATGTGCTCACCATACCTACTCTCCACCCCTAACTCACCCATTTGGCACCCTAACGTGTGACTGGCAGTTAGCACGATCAGAGCGTGGGATCTGTCATGCCCCTGAGGTAACTGTTACTGGGGCCCAGGCATGCAGTTGCTGTGCACCAATTCATGCTTTTAACTGTGGTAAAAGGAACCCTATATATTCATTATACATACACACACACACCCACACTTGATCAATATTTATCGATGTGTGCACAGGTGAGGAAAATAGTTCAAAGGTCTTTCTTTAAGATTAAAATGTTACAACATCTTTGTCCTTATTTATTGGACAGTGATTTTCAGATGGCATTTCAGACATTATTTTTTCTGAGTTTACACTATGTTGATGTAGCTCTAGTAGGGCTTCCACAATAACATAAATACTTTGCAACTTCCTCAAAAGGCTGTTGCAAGGGTTTTGTTGCGTAAATTGAGATTTGGTTGCATGATTAATCTATGCTTGCATTTATTGCATTGGTCTCCAATTGAATAGTGTATTTCCATTAAAATAATGTGTGTGGTGGTCAGGGGCGGCGCAAGGGTGATGCAGGACCATGTACGGAGACTCTTTGCAGGGCCTCATTTGCATAGCTATTGGACCTCATTTGCATAAATTTAATGTATTTTATTATAAAATGTGTATGTTGCCCATCTAAAATTTTAGGTGTCTTTCAAAGGAGCCCTTCACAAGCCTCATTTTTGTCCTGGCAATGACTTAGGTGCATGTTTACTAAATATTAATGTGCATTAAGTGCCACTGCGCCAATAGAAATAAATGGTTCTTGCTGCACTTAGCACACATTAACATCTGTGAATGTGCATTAACGTTTAGTAGACATGCCTCTTAATGAGTGTCTCAATACCATTTGGACGGGCAGTGAGGATAAAGAGACTACCAGATTTCTACATTACTATACTCCAGTGCTAACTGCCAGGCATATTAGGAAATACTATACTCCCTGCTCATTAGAAGGGAGGCGTGGCCTAGTGGTTAGGACAAGGTACTTCAGGCCGGTTCAGCTCCCACCTGGGGACAGCAATCTCAGGTTGGAGGGAGTGGAGTTTCTAGTCCTATAGGCACTCTTGGGCAAGCCACTTAACCCTCCTTTGCCTCAGGTACACATGTAGATTGTGAGCCCCTTTGGGGATGAGGGAATGTATCCAGTACCTACTGATTGTAAAATGCCCTGATGCCCTTTAGTTTTGTGTACATGCATCTCCTCCAGGAACATGCACTATGGACTAGCTAGCAGACTGTCTGCAGTTAGTATGTGTCTGGCTGGGAGACCTTGTAGGGTGCAGTGGCTGGAGGCTTGCTACTGGAGAATGTCAGATAGTGGTGGGGGGCAGCTGAGCATTTCCAGGCCTTCTGTCTGTCTGCCTTGCCTTATGGATGTGTACAGATCTGCATTGACTGCCCTGTAGGGTGTCTGTTCCTGAGCAGGACTGGGGTTGATGGTCCCCTCTACTGCCACCATTGCAGGGAGGTAGAATGTGGATCTGTTGGTGGGAGATCCTGTTTCCCACCCTAAGCCACAGAGGGTGGGTTGGGTGGTGGTACATAATCCGCCTATGGGTCTAACCCCCCCTTCACCTACATCATGTGACCATGGCACCAACACAGGATATGCACTATTCTGGGTGCATCATAGCCCATAAGGGCTAGACATGACTGAGAAATACAGATGTATCCTAGGTGCGTCTGCAGGAACTACCTATCATACACACTAGCACTGACGGGGATCTGCAGCATGACCTATTTCAGCCATGAAAGGTGCTGTGGACCTGGTGCTGGGCGACCCACCTCACCCTCAGGGTGAGAACAGTACCCGCAGAATGTGACGGTCTGTAGCTACTCTGTGCCAGTAACACACACGGTCAGTACCCCCTACCAGGCTGAGATGCTGTGGGGGTGCACACGGTCAGTTCCCTCTACCAGGCTGAGGTGCTGTGGGGGTGCACACGGTCAGTTCCCCCTACCAGGCCGAGGTGCTGTGGGGGTTCATACCCCATCTTGTGATCATCTGTAGACTGCTGATTTGCATGTGCATCATGGGTACGGGTGGGTTAACCCTATCCTGGTAACCACAGCAGACAGTTTGTGTGGTGACCTACAGTCCTTCTGTAGCCAGCCAGGGGTTTGTTAGTAGTTATAGAGCTGTAGCCCACTGGTTACTTCACTGCCTGTAGAGCCAGAGGTAATCGATTTGATCCCACAGTGGGGTTATTTGATAGGGCTGTCTGAGGCATTGTCTGTTTTTAATGTAAATTAGTGCTGCCAGCAAAGAAAGGTGCTGTAACCTTAGGGTGCCTCATAAGGCGCCCCATAAAGTGCCTTATAGAGCGCCTTATAAGGTGCTCTATAAAGCGCCTTATAAGGTGTCCTATAGGGGACATTATAGGGTACCCTGGCGGACAGTGCATTTTATAATGTGCCCTATGGAGTGCCTTATAGGGTGCCTTATGCGGCACCTTGGGTTACACCACTGTGAGGGTGTGTTTGCTGGCAGCACTAATTAAAATAAACATAAAATGCCTCAAAAACACTACTTAAATGTAAAGGGAGATGCCTCAGCCAGTCTTAGTCATACTGGGGGATCAAACTCATGACCCCAGTACCATCAGTCAATGTATTAACCATTGTGCTACAGCTCTGTTGCTGTATTTACAGGTCAGCGCGCCTACTTAGGATTACTGCACGTTAACGTGCGCTGCTCCTTTTATCGGGTGGTAATGTGCGCAGCGCACATTATCGTGCCTTGCTACGTTTAGACTAGAACGCCCACTCCTTTTATGGCATCCTGCACATTATCGCCGGGCGCACGTTAGCGCCCTTTAGTAAACATACCCCTTAGTATTTTATGTTTAATAATGTCAATATTTTATTATTACAAATGTTTTATGTATCACTTTGAATTTTGGATTTGATATGTTATAAATGCTGTAAAAAAATAAATTATAAAATTAATCAATCATGTATATATATTTTAAGGATTTTTTGCACTTGTAAAAGCCCTCATAAAACTGCCCCATGAGTAAAAATACACATGGTGACAAGAAGGGATGCACTTTTATGCAACCCAAGGGTGGGTGTGTTCAGGGGAGGAGTTTGGGTAGAATTACAAAATAGGTGTGGAGGTTATAAAATATTCGACTATGCACGTACTTCAGCCATGCACACTTATACCAAGTCTCAAGCTGATGTACATGGCCACAATGCTATTTTATAAAGACACACAGGTACCCATGTGTCTTTATAAAATAGCCTCAAAATAGATGCCTACTTGACCTTCCAAACTAGGCATCCTGTTATTAATATACTCTCTCATGTGCTCTCCCTCTCTCTCATATATATCTATATCTATTGTCACAGGGTGGACATAGGGCAGCCTGAGAAAGTGCAGAGCAGTGTGAATGATCACGGTGAAAGTGACAGAATAAACAGGAGAATGTTTATTGGTTGCCAGGGACAACCTAAGCACAAGTGCACAGAGCCCAGAAAGACACACCCAGAGAGCAAAGCAAGGGAGTCTGCTTTACCTAATAGAGTGCACCTGAGGGAAGGTGGAGTCAGGAAATACACAGATAAAACGGACTACCAAACATTTGGAGATAGGGAACCTTTGAGAGAGAGGGAATCCTGGAGAGAGGAGCCAAGGAGGGAATCCTGGAGAAAGGAATTAAAGCAGCAGAGGTCACAAGCTGAAAGGCAGCAGGGGAGCCGGTGTGAATGTTGGAAAGAGTCCAGAGACCTGTGTGGTTCTGGGAGAAGGCAACACCCTGACAGCGTGAATGTGTTTGGAAAGCAAGAAGAATACAGGAAGACTGCAACAGCAGGTATAGGGGCAAAGAGTAGATACAAGGACTATTTGCCATTTGAAAGGGAAGGGCCCTGGAGGCTTAGAAATAGCCATATAAAGCCCAGATATTCAGAGGCTAATAATAGCTTTTCTCCTGATTATAGAAGTGTTAAAAGAAGAGGGCTTCACTTACCTAGAAAAGCTGAAGAAATCCCTTCTCACGGTGAGTTCCCAGCTTCTAGGGAAACACCGTTACACCGGCTGCAATCAGGCACAGTTGGGCCTGGAAAGCTAAGGCAGACCCGGCAGGGACCCTGTCAAAATTACCCAGCTAGCAGGTCAAACCAGGACCTGAGCTATGCATTGAGGCACCAGCGGGGGCAGGGCTCTGAAAGACATCACTCAGAGTTTGGTGATACTCCCCAGAGAAGCAGTGCTGCTCACAGGAAGAGAAACTTCTTGACTGATGAGGCAAGCCTTCCATATTTTTATTCCACATTGGAAGTGGATAGTGGAGATACCAATGAGCAAGAAATAATGGAATATGAGAATTCTGAAGTATTAACAAATACAGAATTGATGGACTGTTCTTTCTCTGTGATAGAGCCAGAGATATCATTAAGGTAAATGTGATTTGTGTAACCTTAAATTCCAGTATACAAGTGGCAGAGCTGCAACTCTCTCCCTCTCTCCAAGCCAAGCAGTCAGTTAGGCTGTTTATTATTTACCTTTGGTTTAAAGTTATCAGCTGAAGGAAGCTACTTTTGTTACATAGTTATCTTTTGTTTGAAGCCAAGTGAGCTGTTAATTTCTGTTGTTTTGAAAAGAAGAAACCTCAAGGGACGGGGAATAAAACCCTAAAAGAAAAGAAAGTTCTTCTGTGTGTTTTATATATAGAAGCAAGGCACAACTACCACCCTCATAATAGCCCAACAATACCAGCAGTTACGGCTGGGGCGGATGAGGTGTGACACTATATTGTATATATGCAGACACAAACTATAAGCACGCTCGGTTCACAGCTGAGATGTGGAGATGAAGACATGCTCTGTTCTGGCTGTATTTTACAAGAGGCTCTGTGGAGCTTTTTGTAAAATACATATAAAGGACATGCAGAAGTGCACATGTCTATGCCACCAAGTACAAAAGGGGGAGCCATTTTATAATTCTACGAGTGGGGAAACTGAGTATAGCTAACACGGCAACTTCCATGTGCAAGAGCAGATTTTGTAAGTGTGGGGCCATTTTGCAGACCTATATGTATAATTGGACCAATTAAGTACCGAGTCCACAATGTGTGCACATCTTCATTTCTGAAAAGGAAATAATGGGGAATTAAGCAGAATAGCTCCCTTAATCCCTCATGAAAGCCTGGCTGAAACAAGCCCTTTGTAAATCAGTTCAAGCCTCAGGACAAGTGTAAAACCCCACGTGGAAATGTTTAGACTGGTGGTTCTCAACCAGTCCTCTGAGACCCCCAGGCCAGTCACGTCTTCAGGATATCCACAATGAATATGCACGAGATAGATCTGCATACAATGGAAGCAGTGCAGGTAGATCTATCTCATGCATATTCATTGTGGATATCCTGAAACCCTGACTGGCCTGGGGGTCCCAGAGGACTGGGTTGAGAACCATTGGTTTAGACAAAAATGTGGATTCTCTTTGTAAAATAGGGAATACATGTTTTGATTTTGGCCCACTCAGGACACGTCCTAACCATGCCTCCATCACACCCCCTTGGATTTTCTACATTGTGCATCGTCACATATAAATAGTGGCTTTCTAAAGTTACATTGACACATATATTCCACTCTCCATATTTAAGTGCAACTGTTTATATGTGGAGAAGCTTCTCAAATAACTCTCTGCATAGCCAGGCTACTAAAATCCTTTTCTTCAAAAGGAGCGGAGGAGTAGCCTAATGGTTACAGCAGTGGGTTGAGAGCTGGGGAAGCCACCATTCAAATTTCACTGCCACTTGTGAGAATCTTGGGCATATTACTTAACTCTCCATTTCCCTCAGTGTAAGCTTTCAGGGGACAGAGAAATGCAAACTATACCCGAATGTAACTTGTGTAGACAACTACTAGAAAGTTAGGAGCTCGAGACAAATAGATTCATGTAAAATCCCACCTCTTCCCTTCCCAAATGCTGTCTTACAATGTCCTTTTAGCATATGGAGCACACAATCAAAATGGATAGAGATCTTTTCTATATATTATTGTGCCAATGTACTTATAAATCAAACCTGTAATTTTTTATTCAAGATCAACTAAAAGTAAGAAAAAAACATGGCTTGATATCTCATGGGGTCCTTGCAATACATAGCAGATGGAATGCAACTTTTGCGTAAATACATGTAAGTTTATTGATTTAATATATAAAATATGTAGGGGGCATATTCAAAAGGGTTTAGCCGATTAGCAGGACCTGTTAACTAGTTAAACTGTGGCAATATCCAGATAGTGCCACTCAGGACTGTACCAAGTTACAAATGCGTCCTGTGCGACTCATGAATGTGGTGCTCCCCCCCTCCACCCCAGTCACGTGCAGTAACTCGCTCTTTCTGAGCTTCCCAGAAGCCCAGTGATGATACTGCTGCCCCTTCTGTAGTTGTGCCCCGTGCAGCTGCATCACTCACACAGCCTTTGGTATGGCCCCTGTGCCACCGAACATCCCCACAGACTGCAGGAAAGACACCTGGTTTAAAACTGGGCAGTCTGTGGGCAGAGCGGCGCTGGTCCCGGCCACGTTTCCGTTAGTGGCTGAATTTCCCTGCTTACCACATAGCAACAGTGCTGCCCGGCGAAACCGGATATCCAGCGCCCGATGTCACTGCCGCTTCTGAATATCGTTCCCATAATTTTTAAAAACTTTAAAACTGTAAAAATTTCAATCAATTGGCAGTTAGGCAAAATAAAGAAAATATATGGAAAAAGCTTGCTGCAAGACCCACTGTGAGTTTATTTGAAAGATCTCAAGCTGTAGTCTGGATATTTTAGTTTAGACTGGATGCTGTTAGGAAGTCTGAGGGCAGTGTCTGACTATTACTGTACATATGGAATATTTTTTACTCTTATACCAGCAATGTTGTGTTTCACATATAGGGGCATGCCTACTAAGCTGGACGAACGGTGAACACACACTATTTGTAACTAGATCCCATTGAATAACATGTGCATTCACCGTTCGTCCAGCTTAGTAAGCATGCCCCTATATCTCACATAGAGTACGTGCTAACTCTTGACCCAAGTTAATAAACATGCATTTCATATCAAAATGAAAATTTAGAATCACACTTTGTGGCTCTAACACATTTTTAGCACATTGGACTAGGTTAAAAGAAAATCAGTAAAGTAGCTGGAGAGAAACAATGTCTTCATAAGACTAACAAATGTTGAAAATGTAGACTTTCGGGACAAGTGAGGTCCCTTCCTTTCGCAAGGTCTTTCACTGGTCCTTAGTTTTGTAAAATATTCTTTCTTCCCAGCCTCTTTTCTTTCAACTGCATTTCTTTTCTTCAGCAGGCTGATAGAGCACACGGTCTCTCCACTGTCAAACTAGAATGCTTTGGTTTCAGTGTAGAGCCCCGATCTTTGTTTTCATGCCATTGCATGGATAATCTGCACTCCTCGCCAATACAAGAAGGCATAATTTAGCTGCAGTAAAACAAAACATAATTGAGATAGGAAAAAGTATATTTCCCTTTCATGACTCAAGAACTAAGAAAGACCTACACTTGGGTTACTATTGCAGTACTTGGTTGCATCATGAAACGTGTACTTAATACTGGTTGTCAATGAAGAGCAACTGTAGTCTGCGTGCACAGTAAATTCCAGTGTTTCAGTTGGTTATGAAACCTGGCCGCTGAGGCCACTTGGGAGTGGAGGACTAACACTGCTCACTGTGGCATAAAGCATATAATACTGGACATTTGCCTGCTAATCAGAACAAAGAATGGGCCTTATTCTTCACAAATAAAGGGGAACTCTGATAGTATTCAACTGTTATGGGCTGCAAATAATTCAATGGGAAACTAAACTCCAATAGACTCTTTTTTTAAATGTGAGAGCTGAAATAAAAGTTACATGCCACTTCTAACTGCATTCAGTATCAAAATGAATAGTTACTGAAGATGTGCCATGTTTTATTCTTTCCAACACAATGAATGTTGGAAAGACATTATATATAGGGGTCAAGAATCTTTGTCTGTTGGGGGGCATGCTAACTCTCCAAAAATTGAACAGAATAGGACCAAATTTGATACGGGAGAAAAATCGGTGAAAAAAACCCATCAAGCTTGAATATGGGCCAGATTGGACTGGGGTTCCTGAGAAACAAACTCCCCTCAGAAATGGCCCAATGCATTTGTATGGGAGAAGCAGTTCCAACTCCTGCAACATATAAACCTTGATACACTGAAATACAGCAGTTAGGCAATTCCTCCTTTCAAACGGCTTCTCTCCTCTTTACTTTCCTAGTCACACACACAAACAATACGCATACACAGTGCATTTTTCCTAGCAAAAAATGCGCTAGTATTCATATCACCACAGGGCGCTGCCACACGCCCCTCCCCGATGGGCTGTCTCTTAGTAATTCAGATGTGTACTTCATTATCTTTGCTGTAAATTCCACTACCGTCTAATACCTCTTGCCATGCAACTGTGAAATGCATTCTTTGAAATCTGTTAGCAGTGATATCAATAGCTTGATTAGCGTGTAAGCTCTCTAGAGCAGCGACTGTCTCTTATATGTATGTATATAGCGCTGGGTAGAAACACAAACAAGAGAGTGGCAGGTTCACACACACAACACCTTTATTAAACAAATCAATGGGTGGCCTAAACCCAACACAGGACCGTGTTTCGTATTGCACTTCATCAGGGGTTATCAGGGCACACTAAAAAACATATAAAGCATAAAAATATAAATAAGTATAAATAAATAAATACAATTAAAATAATAAAAAAGGCTAAAACAATAGATATTGTAAACATTGATAGTTCAAAAATCAGAAAATTAAAAACTGTTTCATTACACTATACTATGAACGCAAATAGGTCTTAGATAAAACGCAAGTTCAGTACATGTATATTTTAAATATCTTTTCTTAAAAATGACACATGAAATTAAAACATCTAGTACTAGAACATTTAAAAAAAGGAATTTCCAAGCTCGAAGTAGTCACACGCGTTTGCAGCCGTCTTTTGGTGCTTTTTCAAAACAGAGCAGTTTTTTATTTCTAACAATAGTGGCTTCAATTACACATATTTTTATGTGTATTGTGAAGTCTATGACCACCACACACCAATCAGTGTGCCCTGATAACCCCTGATGAAGTGCAATACGAAACACGGTCCTGTGTTTTTAAACAGGCGGTTTTTAATATTTTTGGGTCGTTCTTCAAAATACATACAAGTCAGTGTTCTTTTGTATAAATACAGGAGTGTTATGGTGGTCTGTACAGCGGGTAACATGGTATATTAATTTCTGCTATTCCTCCAATAAATATTTATGGTTTACAATATATTTTTTGGATATTTTTTTAGCAGTATTTGATTCATTGCTGCTCACTATTGATTCGTTACTTATAGCTGTTTTTGATTACATGACTTTGAAAGGTGTACATAAGAGCTATTTTTTAATCCTTCTTGGAAGACATTTCGTATAATGAATTATCTATTTGTTATGTCTATCTAACTCTTTTGCCGGCATTTCATAGATTAGCCCTGATAGACCTGGATTTGATAGTTGTTATGGTTTTAAACGATGTTTTTCAATAGCAAGTCTACAGGCCTACCTGAATATGGTTTCTCACTCGTACTTTTAAGTTATAATTTTGGATAGGCAATTATGTTTTCAGCGTAAGTTTTGTTCACATGGTTGACTAAGGAGGTCTCTTTGATATATGGATAACTTATTTGACCTTGGTTTTAAACATGGGTTTATTGTAGGTCCTTCTTTATCCCCTTTAAGTTTATTGAGCCATCATTCATAGAACATTGAGTTATTAGTGTATGTTATGTTTAAACGGCAGATAGATAAGACACTCACCCTTTAGAACATAGCACTTCTTTATTACAATGGATATTGTATCTGACCTGGGATGCATTTTTTCTCTCTTTATAAGTTTGATTTTGGACAATTTTCCTGAATTTATGTTCTCTTTTACAGAGGAGTTTTTTTTTATTTCTAACAATAGTGGCTTCAATTACACATATTTATGTGTACTGTGAAGTCTATGACCACCACACACCAATCAGGTAATGTCTATTTTTCATTTTTTATTTTCATCTTTCATTTTTATACTTACTTCTTTTTCCGAACTCATCCTCCTCATGCCTTTAGTCTGTCTCTTATATGTACTCTTTTAGTGTACAAATTTGATTATTTGTCCTTCTCATCATGTTTTCACCTTGCTTGTTCTGACTTTTTTAAAAAAATTTTTAAATGTTCTAGTACTAGATGTTTTAATTTCATGTGTCATTTTTAAGAAAAGATATTTAAAATATACATGTACTGAACTTGCGTTTTATCTAAGACCTATTTGCGTTCATAATATAGTGTAATGAAACAGTTTTTAATTTTCTGATTTTTGAACTATCAATGTTTACAATATCTATTGTTTTAGCCTTTTTTATTATTTTAATTGTATTTATTTATTTATACTTATTTATATTTTTATGCTTTATATGTTTTTTAGTGTGCCCTGATAACCCCTGATGAAGTGCAATACGAAACACGGTCCTGTGTTGGGTTTAGGCCACCCATTGATTGTTTAATAAAGGTGTTGTGTGTGTGAACCTGCCACTGTCTTGTTTGTGTTTCTGTTCAGCCTTGAGTGGCTGCTGCTGTTTTTTTGTTGGTCCTATAGCGCTGGGTAGAGCCTTGTAGAGCTGTGCAAATGATTATTATTATTATTAGTAGTACTTGACATACCATCACACTTGGAGACATATTTACTAAAGTTTAGTGAACATTAATTTCTTCTAAGAACTGCTATGCCCATAGAGAACAAATGGGCCATGGCAGCACTTTGATTGCATTAACATTTGTTAACGTGTGTAAACTTTTAATATACATTTCATTTTATGATTCTTTCCAAGCCAACAGAATGTTTGTGTACTGTATTGCTCTGCTCAAACATCCTTTCCCCACTCCCCTCCAGGTCAGTACCCTCTCTCTCTCACACACACATACAGTTCTCGAAAAAAAATTACATGAGCCATGTTTAGCTTATATAGTAACTGCCATTTTCCAGTACAGTCATACCTTAATATGGCAGAAGAGATTTTCTTTCCAGAATATGAGAAATAGGAAGGGCCACCATTGCCATAACTGGCCCAATGGTATCTGATGCCCTAGACAAATCTTCAGCCATGCCCCCCCCTTGGGGGCAGTTCAAAGTCTTATGTCCTCCCCCCACTGGGGCAGTTCAAGGCCCTATCACCCTCCCATTTACTCTAACATCTTCCATACACCCCACATCCAGCATCTCCGCTTTCCTTCCCTACCCTATTCAACTTCCCCCAGGTGTCCATCATTTCTCTATCCCTATCCCCTCTCCCTTTCAGCTTTCCAACAGCAGCCCTTCCCTTTCCTACCCCAAGGTCCAGCATCTCTCCTCCCCTAGCTCCTTCCCTTTTCAGGTTTCCAGCTTCTCTCCTCCCCTAGCTCCTCCTCTTTTCAGGTGTCCAGTATCTCTCCTCCCCTAGCTCTTCCTCTTTTCAGGTGTCCAGTATCTCTCCTCCCCTAGCTCTTTCCCTTTTCAGGTTTCCAGCTTCTCTCCTCCCCTAGCTCCTCCTCTTTGCAGGTGTCCAGCATCTCTCCTCCCCTAGCTCCTCCTCTTTTCAGGTGTCCAGCATCTCTCCTCCCCTAGCTCCTCCTCTTTTCAGGTGTCCAGCATCATCGCTTTATTTTGTCGTCTCCCCCTCAGGTGTCTAGTATCCCTCGCCCCCACTCCCACCTTCAGGTATCCAGCTATTCTTCTTCCCTACCCCGCTCCCCCTTTCAGCTGTCCGACTGTTCCCTGGCTGCTGATGGGGGTAGCACCGGCACCAGCATGACAGTCTTCAGCAGCTCTAAATGAAAGCTGGCACTGCTGCCCTCCATCAGGCAAGCTCTAAAACTTAGCAGAAGCAGCCACCACCTAAGGCCTGGAGCAGACAGCGGTGCTCAAGACGGCTTCATCTCACCCTCTCTGAACTTCCTGTTCAAGGGGGGGGAGGGGGCATGCCAGGATTTGAGGGCATGCATCTGCTCCTGGTAGCAGCCTTTTCTAAATTTTAGAATTGGCTCGATGGAGAGCGGCAGCATCGACAGCAGCTTTCATTTAGGGCTGCTGAGAACTGCTGTGCTGGTTCGGCCCCCAGATTTGTGCTGCCCTAGGCAGATACTTTGTCTGCTTAAGGGAAGGTTGGCCCTGACCACTGTCCTGGACAAGTTATAGCACACAACCAAAAGTTTTAATTTGTAAATAATTAATAGTTACTGTTAAAAAAAAATCTAGAAACACTAAGCACATCATAATCCTATCTTGTTCATATGTTACTTTTGATGTTCGCTTTCATATCATAAAAGAAATATGTAGCTGCACCCTACAGAGAATACATGGGAGGTAAGTTTATAAAGTAATTCCTGCACCTATGTGATCACATACACACCTAAAGGACCTCTTCTAGAATACTGAGCGGCGTAAGTTTTGCGCTTTGGCATAAAAGCATGTAGTTAGCTGGGAGACGTAGCGGAGGGCACAGTCTGCGCTGAGTGCAGGCAGAGTTCACACACATATACAGAGATTATAAAATACCTTAATCTACACAGGTGTGTGCATTAAGTGTGCATGAACATTTACACTTGCTCACGTCTACATTCAAGGTATGTTCTCTGCCACATCTGCTAGTATTGTATAAAGGCCAGAAGGTGTCTACTTCTCTTTATAAAATATTTGCCTATGTAGGCACCCAGGCAGATGTCTACCCATCGCTCCCAGTTATAAAATGACTCTCATGCTCTATCCCTGCATAGATCTTTACCTAAACTCCAGGGAGCCTGGAATAGTGAGATGAAATATGCACAGCAATCTATAATAGTGTTATATTATATGTGCAATAAAAACCATATATGGTATTTAATAAAACTCACAATACCTATCTAGATTTCTAGATATGCCATACCGGGTCCGACCAAAGATCCATCAAGCCAATACCCGTTTCCAACAGTGGCCAATCCACTGCTTATTTAGATTTGAAATGTAGAACATAACAACAGCTACAGTAGGTTATGTAGTATATTTGTTCCATACTATATCAAGACATGTAATCTATATCTTTGTTTTATATATGCTAAATATAGGTTCCTGTGGTTAGAGAAGTAGCCTAGTGGTTAGAACAACAGCCTAGTACCTAAGAGATAAACGTCACTCCTTGTGGCCTTGGGCAAGTCACTTTACCCTCCATTGCCTCAGAAAAAAAGGCCCGGCAATCTACTTCCGGTCACACCTTGCCAAGAAAACACAGGGTCACCAGGAGTCAGCCTTGACTTGAAGGTACTTAAAAAAAAAAAAAAAAAAGAAAAAGGTTCCTATGCTGTTTATTAGAAACTAAACTTTGTTGGCTTCCACGAGTTCTAGAGCATCCTTCCTGCTTCCCTACCGCTAAGTAATGACCATGGTTCAGTTATTCCATTTCCAAAGCACATTAACTCCGGGGATATAGGTCTCGTTACAGATGTTTAATTGAAGAGTGCTTAACAATCAGAAGTTGGATCTGGGTTTGTATCAACTTCTTTCTTTTCCTACCCCCACGACTAATCCATGTCTATTCTGTATGAAATGGATGTCAAAAAAAATATTATATATTTTCAGTGGAAAATAGAAGGCTGCCCTCTCCTATCCTTGTCAGCATGTCGCATCCCTTTAATCATACTTTTCATTTCAGTACATTGAAATTTCGGTTACCAAGGACAACATCATAAATAAAAGTGTTTGTGAAATTTTTACCTGCAGCTGCCTAACTTTGTGCATTAAGCATGAGCCCGGCAGAGAGGTGGTCAAATGTGAAAATTTATAATCATTTATTACGTACAGCTGAAGCGGGAAGGGAATAAAAGCGTGAAGGCATACATCTATAAACTGGAGCAGAAAAGCTTAAATGAAAAGTAAAGTGAATTTCTGTGTCTTGTCATAAAGTAATGAGAAGCTAGGGCTTTTATTCATAGCAACCCAAGATGCATTTACTCTCAATCTAGCTTCAGCAGTAAATGTTTCTCTGATGTATTGCCTCAGACTCACAAAGAAATATTTGTGCTGTACGTAATAGTATAGTTAGGAGAATTACTGCATGGTTGAAGAGATTCTATAAGGCTTTGGGGCTCATGGCTGCATCACTACAGTTTAATCCCAACGGTATGTAATGCAGTGTGTTAATATTAAAGGTTGCTTTTTCTTGTTTACCACTTATTAATCACTTACGCAGATGATCAATGCTACGTCATAAACAAATCACACAGATTTCTCCTGGAAATATTTCAGAATAGGTGTTTCCTTTCTGTTGCCTACTCTGTAATGAGCTAAAGTCAAAGAGGCAATCGCCCAGAGCAGTGCGGTGTGCTTGCTCTCAGTCCAGTCCATCGCTCAAAGAAGATTTGAGCACATTCTGCTATGAGTGCAATTATCACGCGGTATCTTATGTACAGAAAAAACCCCCATAGGCCATTGTTTTGTCTCTGGTAATACCGTGGGATGAGGTTGCAGACTATTAATAACACTCTGGCTATGAGGCTTATGGTCGCCGCTTATCCTGATCTACTCAAAGGATAAAGTGAGCGCAGTGGTAAACTACAATAGAGTAATGGTCGTTTGTGGCTGTTGTATGAAATGTAAGGGTGTTGCAGTATTGTGTTGGTTAGGAATAAATGTCAAGGTGAAAGTCATATGTTTACTGATGCACCAGGAAACCGTGCTCGCACAGCTGTTCTCCATTGATTGTATTTATTTTATTTGTTAGTTTATTTTTTGTCTCTTTCCATATTTTATCCCTCTCTTTTGTTCTCCTCACCTTGATGGCCCAAGGGCAGGAGGGGCACTGCCCCTAAGGTACCATCTCAGCACTGCTCCTTGGTATCAGAAACTGCCCCAGCAGTAGAAGCCAACTTGTCTCATTTCTCAGGGCTGAGTTCGCCGCCTCCATTGCATAGCCAAGTCCAAGTGGCCCTGACAGGCCTAAATCTGGATTCCCTGAACTATAGCTCACAGTGTTGCAGCCTGAGTTATTGAGAAACTTATTAGACCAAATGACTAGAAATGCAAACAACACAGTGGGAGATCTAACTGTCTTTCCTGAAACCAGCTTTCACAAGGGACATGGCTGTAGCACAGTGAGAGCTCATCTTTAAGACGTTACTGAAAAACTGAACTCTTAAGTGTTTGGAACAGGCTGGGATGTGCCTATCAGCAGCTGACCTGCACAGTTATAGATTTTTGCACATTTATGGAAGTTTTGTTCTGATTATAGTTATCTGTTTTCTCTCTACAACAATACCTATGTCGTAATGATAGACAGAGAGGCATTCCCTGGCAACTAATGCCCTGCCTTTGTGGGGGTGTGGGGGGGGGGGGATCAAAGACCTACAGCAAAATTGAGAGCCTTTAATCTGCCCCAGCATTAATACCTAACTCTGGTGTAAGTATCAAACTACCTACTCATATTCCTAAATTGAAATACTTGGATACTTGGGATGAATATTCTGTGTACATCAGAGGGATGTGCCTATGGGCTAATGGACCTTTGAGGTAGACAGAATGCCAAGAGCAGACCAAACAGAGGACAAGGTTTTCATTCAAGAATTCTGTCACACCCTTTAAGTGTATAACAAATTTGATGAGCAACCTTCTTCTAAATGGGTAGACTACTATAAAATGCCTACTGTATATTTAATAGTTAGCTGTATTTAAATCTACCCAGTTTTGTTTTGCACTTAGGAGTAAACTGACCGGCTGTATGGAGTTTACTTGGTTTATGTACTGTTCCAGAAAGCAGCTCATTCTTTTTAACACTCAAGGTGCTTTGGTAGGATGATTCCAGATTTAGCTGACTGGGTATCAGTGGCATCAGCTAGTGGCATGCTCAGAGAAGGTATACTGTCTGAATACTTCTGGCTGACTAGGTGGCCGCTGGGAACATTCCGTTTTCTAAAGACCATGAGCCTTTTAGGGCTCGATTGCTGTAATTGCTTTCCATTGGTTTTTAAAAGGTACACGTTCATTCGGAAAGGGGATGGAAAACATGCTGAATCTACTTTCTTTTCCAGGAGTCCGTTCTGCTGCTCTGGGTGATCTGTAGAAGCAACAGGAATGGCTTTCAAATCTTCAGGCTAATTTGTTTGCAATAGTTCAAGTGAGAAATTAAATAGAAGGCTGTCTCTGGATTGCTTAGCCAGAAGAGGAGTCTGCTTTCTTGTCTACAATGGAGGATTTTGTTTTTTAATATGTTAAAACTAATTCAATCAATGGGCAGAGGCTACTTTCAAATAAGTTATGTTGGAACCTTTAAAATCAGTGCTAAGAATTCTAGATGACTGAATGTCAAATGACGTTGGTGCCTTTTAACTAATGCCTGTTAGGGGTTTCACACTTCATGCATGTTTAGCAGTAAAATTAATGTGCGGTGAATGCAATAGTCGCATGCTAACTATCGGGGGGCATGCCCAGCATGTTCCTGGCAGTTAGCGTAGGGATGCATACCCTAATGTGGGTCTGTGGCATTTGCAATTTATGCAGGTGTATTTAACGCCACCCACTGAGGTATCCTTAGGTGCACCCATGCTAACTGCCACATTGACAGTGAGCATGCGCTATGTACCCCCCATGCTCCCCACATCCACTCTCCTCCTCTAAGCAGCCCATTACCCACATCATTGCATGATGTGCAGTTACTGCAGGAATTTGCACACAGTTGTCCTCATGTCTACATGCTAACAGTTACTGCGAGCCTGTGCTGACGGTTACCACATGCTAAAACACGTGTTAAACCATTAGTGCTAATTGGAAAAATAGCCTCTTTATCGGAGACTGTTGATCTCTCAGGGTTCTATCTGTGCACTCTGGCGCCCAGATGGCACCCACAGACAAATAAAGCTATTGGTTTGGATCTGCATTTTTCCACTGTGGTTTCTGGTCTCCTTTTCCTGTAGAACATCTTTCCCCTCTGTCCTCCCCTGTGACAATCTCTCCAACTGGATTAGCTTTGCGCGTACCATGATAGTCATGAACTTCACTTCTAAGCTAGGGTATGTGGTGTATGATCTCAGTTTCTCAAATTTACTGCCAATGTTCAGCATAGTCCTTGCATCGTCAAGATGTGCTTGGAACTTCTTTATCAAGCCTGTGGCTCCCAATACAATGGGAAAAATTTCTGTATCTCCCAGCCACATTTTCTAGATCTCTGATTGCATTTCTTGGCACTTCAGGATCTGGGATGAGGGTGAAGGGAGATAGATTCAGGAGTGATATGCGGAAATATTTCTTTACGGAAAGAGTAGTGGATCCATGGAATAGTCTCCCAGTGGAGGTGGTAGAGATGAGGATAGTAACTGAATACAAAAAAGCATGGGACCAACACAGAGGATCTCTAAAGGTAAAAAGGGGACTGTTGTAGTTGTTGATATGGAAGGACAGATTAGATAGGCCATGTGGTCTTTTTCTGTCATCATATTTCTATGTTTATGTTTCTCTCTCTCTCCACGTGAAACTCAGAATAATCACTTGGAACTGACACCTCTATTAGCAATGCTGTTCTGTTGTTTTTCTCCTTTACCACTATGTAGGGTTTCCTCGCAGCCAGTTTCTTATCCATCAGCATGGGAATGTCTCAGGTGATCATAACCTCTTTATTCTCTGTTATTCTTTTAGGATCATGATCCCAGTGCTCTTCAGGGACAGTGATGTTGTAGTGTTTACAGAGTTTCCAATGTATGAGGCATGCTACTTCGTTGTGCCTTTCTGTATAAAAGTTTCTACCATCAGAACTTCACCGCTAGCTGTGAGGTGAGTTCCAGCTCTTTATTACAGAATCGACATAGCTTTGTTTTGCCAGTTTTTTTAGTGCTCACTGTAAATCATCTCGTCTGTAATCCACTGTCCTGGGCAGGGCCGTGCTAGGGTTTCTAATGCCCCTTGCAACCTATAAATTGGCGCCCCCTCCCTTGTTATTATTAATGTTGGCTACACTCAACCCTCCTTTTTCCCAAAACTCCTTTGTGAACTCTTTTCACATGATGCTAGTATTGCTCCTTCAAATCCAATGTTGTAAGAAAATTGCAGTGAAAGAGCAAATGCATAGCCAGAATAAAAATAACTACTTAGCAGTAAATACTTAGTATCATACAAACAGGCTGTGATAGTCCAAAAAAAATCTTATTTTGCTCATCTCACTAACATCATCATAAACATTCTCCAGTACAAGGCATATTGTGAACTAACATAAAACCCTATGAAAGTCACTGAAGATCTACAAGGCCAAATCTACCATACCATACCATACCATACCACACCAGCATAAACTTCCAAAACTCAAGGGGCTTAACCAGAAAAAAAGCAGCACTATAAATACTGCAATGGGCCCTAGAACATCCTATTTGAAAAGCTGAACAAGTCAAATTACTACAGTATAGATCCCTACGTACAAACTCCATGTTAAAAGAACTCCTGGCCTTGATTACACATTCAGAACACAGCCCCTCGCCAAATGTAGAATAAGTGACTACAACCTAAAATAAAAATTAAAATATGCAGATAAAAATTAAACTGAAATCCCAAGAAGTCGGACTCCACATGTGGTGCAACACCAGATAAAAAATAGATGCAGTTCCCTATACTGTGTAAAATAGTAGGTTAGCGCAAAGTCCAATTACTAAATTGAAAATAAAATTATTTTTCTACCTTTTTTGTCTATTTTATTCTCTGATCATGCTGGTTCTTATCTGAAGCTTCTGTTTTCCTCTGTCTTCTCTTAGCTCTCTTTCTATGGTCTATAGATAGTGCATCTGCCATTTATTTTTGGTTTTCTTTACTTCCTTCCATCTTGGATATTGATTTTTTTCCTTTCAGCTTTCTTCCATTTATTTCTCTCTCTCTCTGGCCACCCACATTTAAGTACTTCTTACTATCCAGTTCTTTTTTTAGCCATCTACCTACTACTACTACTATTAATCATTTATATCTACCTACCACTTTTCAACCTTCACCCCAGTCCTCCCATTCCTCAGCTCCTCTTCCCTGGTCTATTATTCCCCAGTCTTTTGCTCACTCTCTCTCTCCCTCTCTATGTTTATCATCTCTCACCCCCCATCTAATGTCTCTATCTTTCCCTCTATCCAATAGGCTGAGCAGAGGCAAACTGTCTGGGCCTGCCCAGTTAACAGTCCCAGGCTTGTGGCAGCGGGGTCTCCGTACCTCCTGTTCCATTGAGTCAGTCAATACTCAGCAGCAGTGTTTCTCCCCCCCAACAGACACAATATCTACCCCCTCTCACATTTCACTCCCCCTGTTTCTGCCTCTTTTCCTCACCTGACCCAGCATATACCAGCATCAGTTTTCTTCCAGTTCCAGCTCCTTTCCAGTTTCCCCAGCATAAACCCATTTCCTGTAGAGTCTCAGCACCTTCCTCAATATCAGCCTATTTCCAGTCCCGGTAACCCTCCCCAGTGTCAGCCCCCTTTCCAGTCCTCCCCTCCCAGTACCTTCCAATGTCAACCCCCTTGCATTACCAGCACCACCACTGGTGTCCATTCCCTTCCAATTCCCCTCCTTCCCCACTGTCCAACCCCTTCTAGTCCAACTACTATCTCAGGTATCAGCTCACTGCCACTCCCATTGCCCCCCATTCGTGTCAGCTCCATTCCAGTCACCCTCCTCTCTGTCCATCCCCCTTTCAGTGCCATCCCAGGTGTCAGCTTAGTTTTAGCCCCCCCCCCATTACCCAACCATCTGCCATTCCCATCCCCAGTTGTGAGCTCTCTTCCAGCCCCCTCCTTACCCTCTTTTCAGCTCCCTTTCAACCCCCTCTTTGTCAACTCCCTTCCAATCCTTTTCTTCCCTCCTGTATCTGCTGCTTTGCTGCTTCAGAGAGCTGTGGGAACAAGCGGCTCTGCTATCTTACAAACTGCTGGACTGCGGCATTTCTAAAGGTGGTAATAAGTATTTCCTGTTTTTTTACGAGAAAGAGGAAATGCTGCGGTCCGCAATGGCACCCCCTATTGTCAGCACCCCTATGCAGCACTTACCCGCTTACGGGCCAGCGCCGGCCCTGGTCCTGTGCTTCAACTATCAATCTCTTATCCTTTGGTTTCAGTTCATCTCTCCTTAATGTGTCTGTTCTTGATCGACAAAGGGTTCCTGGCGTAACACTTTGTGTTTTCCATTGTATTTGTGCATTTGTCATTTGTTTTTCCTCGTTTGCTGATCTAATTGTTTGAAGTGTTTTTCTCTTGTTTTGCAAATTCTGTTGCTTCCTTTTGTGCATGCTCTTGTGGATCCCACTCATTTCTTCTAGTCAGAATGCTTGTCCAAATTTGATGACGGAGACACATTCTGGACGTTAACTTTCATATTTCAGCATTTTATACGTATTTGAATTCAGTGATGCTTTTAGATAGGCCTGGAGGCCTATGATAGTAGCTCTGTAGGCATAATCAATCTCTATGAGGCCTAGCCCTCCTTCAGCTCTAAGAATGTACAGCCTCAGCATACACCGATTCTTGTAAATTACCTCATCCTTTGGGGATCCTGTGCTAACCTTTTTAAGTTTCATCACTGGTCCTTTTGGCCGGAACAAATATATTTATTTGCTCTAGATTTTTCTTATCACTTGTAATATTCTAAACTATAGTCAATATTAACCTCAAGGGGCCAAAAACCTGGCTTTATTAGCTTATTGGCTTATCTGTTAGATCAAAATGCATCTGACAATTTAGCCTGTCTCTTTCTGACTGTCTTAACAGCTGTACCCAGTTTCCTGGAGCTAATCTTATTACCAGAAGGATACAGTGTGATCCTGGAATGTCTTTCCTTACCAGGATGCTCTAGCCTATGGATGGACGAGTTGCAATCATAGAGAAATCAACGCAAGCACAATAATGCCACCCCACACCATCTTCATAAGGAAAGAAATAAAAAGCAAGCATGTTAAACAACTTTAGTGCTGTACAGGTAGAACTGCAGAAACTTGGTATACTTTCCTGGGGCTGCCACATGAAAGTTTAATGTGTCCTGAGCAACAGGCTGCCTGATTGGTCCAGGGGGTGCTTCCATTTTATGCTGGTGTGGAGAGCCCTTGTTTAATTCTAGCCCTAAATACCTTTATAGGTGCTCACTGATTTCTAGATAATATATCACAGGAAGATATACTGTATGTGTGTTTTTCATGCAGTAGCAAGCAAAAAGCATTTATGACTACAGATGAAATGCTATTGCAAGTGATAACTGTTTACTGACAATTTGGTATGGGTATTATTTTAAAAATGCTATTTGCGATTTGGATGTCTGCAAACAGGCATGCAGACACCCAAATCACAGACACTTCCCGGAAGCTAATTTAGCAGCTGGGTCTGTGGACATCCCCAGTGCAAGGGCATCTTCGCCTGATCTCAGAAATGCCCTGGGTGTCTCGAATTGCATCTAAAATTACAAACAGGCATCTGAAAAGTGGTCATTTTGTTAGGCAAATGTCTGGAGGGTGTGGAGAAGGAGATAAAATACAGGGGATAGTTGTGTATGATATGTCAGTGAACACCAATGGGGAATAGGGGCACTTTTCTATGCCGCTGGACATCTCCTAATGCTTTCAGGTCTGAGATGGATGTCCCTGACCGTTCCTTTTGGGGACATCTATGTGCCCATCTGCATGCACATCCATGTCGCGGACATCTATGTTCCTGAAATCAGCTAAAGCAGAGGTTCCCAGCTCCAGTCCTGGAGGGCCAAACACCATTCAGGTTTTCAGGCGGTCCCTAATAAATATTCATGAGATGCATTTGCATGCACTGCCCCCATTGTATCTCATGCATATTCAAATGTATCTCATGCATATTCATTAGGGATAACCTGAAAACCTGAATAGTGTTTGGCCCTCCAGGACTGGAGTTGGGAACCTCTGAGCTAGAGACATCAAAGCCCCTGACGTTGTTCTGCATGTTCCACCCAAGATGTCCCTGTTTGGGCTTGGACATCCTTTCTAAAATACCCCTCTACATCCCTACAGTTGATAATTGATATGTCAGAATATTAGAATTTGTGCTTTTATACAATGTTCATGTCAGTACAGGCTTCAGTATGAATTAAAACCACCCAGAGGAAAATACCAAAAAGTGATTTTGCAAATGAACAAAAGGAATTTAGAAAGTCTAGGACAGGCTAATATAATCAGACTTTTTGTTTCAAAGAAGTTAAGAGACAGGGGACTGAAAGTATGAAGATTGACAGTTGGAATCGGCACCATGAGCCTTTGTTCTCTTGCTCCCTCCCATTTAATCCAGCCAGTGTGGCAATATTCCTTGGTCAGGGATCACAGAATGCATCTCCTGCTGGGACATGGTGTGCAGGCATACAGAGACTGGCCACTAGATGCCACTGTTGTGCAATGGCTAGTACTTCCTCAGAAAAAATGTGATAAGTGAGAGAAGAGAGGATGAACAAAAGTAAGTGAGACGTTTGCACAAGAGGGAATTGGAGGGACAGAAATAATGTTTCCCAAACAAAAGTAGAGGGCAGGAAACGTAGATAGAAATGAAAGAGAGTAAATTAACTAGGCAAAGCGAGTCAGAGAAAAATGAAGTAACATCATAGAAAAAGTACCTACAGTAACAGAGTAAATTAATTTGAAAGGAGACCAAATTCTCTCATGCTTAGCACTTTTTGGGTCCTTCTTTGACAGCTCCCTACTTGAGACACAAGAAGAAATATTATTTATCTTCCTATGTTTCTAATTTTATTCAACTTACAAGCCCATTTCACCCCCAGTTGGTCATATTCAATTTCCATAGTCATTTGCCATCTTCCATTTCCCATTCTACCCAGTTTCTGCTTTATTAAGCAATAACAACTTTTCTTCTCAGCTACGAGATACAACATTTGGAACATGATGACCCTAAATCTGAGGTTAGGCTAGTAAATCCCCTGTCGACAGTCAGCTGAATCGGTGGTCCTTAACCTTAGGGAATTGTTGTCTTATATATTTACTATTGGAGAAGAGAGTTGTGAAAATATGCATACGACCTCCAGTGTGATCCCTGCTACGCCAATGCAGCTTGCCAATCTCTAGTGTCTCGCAGGTTGACCAGATGAACCACGCTTGCTTCCTTGGATTGCCAGAAATACATATAATACCATATTAAACTAGCTGTACGATATATTTTAATATACATCATGTATTCTATGGCTTTTCAAGGTGCACTTTTGTTATTGTTAATATTCAATGATGCTGTAACTTCTATCATGTGAATGGCGCTAATATTTTATATCAATAATTGCTATATAGCCAACCCAAGTACTGCAGTTATTATGCAGCAATTTAGCATTTTACATGCATTGTTGTTTTGTGTATAAAATGCTCATCTCGGGTTGTATACATACCTCCTGCAGCAGAAAATTCAAAATAATGATCTCATGTGCCTGCGGTTTGCCACTTCAAAGTTAAAGATATTTATAGTAATCAAGCAACAGCAATAGTGAGTTGGTTCTCTAATCCGTCTGTCTTCAAATAAGTCTGTTTCCATCACTACTGAGAATTTCTAAGGGTGCACATTCCTATGTCTGAATTCTTTGCTTATTAGCTTAAAACCTAATCAGTCCTAAGCTTTTTGTATTTTCTAATCATTCTTATTTCTTCATAAAGATTCTGCATTTAAGGGGTTACTACCAAGTCCATGCTAGCTAGGAAGTAAAAAGCAGGTTTTGATTTAATTTTTTGGCTGTAGCTTAATTGTTAACAACTAGTAAAATCACTACTGGGAAGTTTGAATAGTTTTCCTTGAGGTCTTCTACTTGAATACTAATGTGAAATATCTTTTTATCATTCCCTTTCATTTTTGTTTAACTTTTTATTTTCAAATTTTAAAAATCATTTCAAGTATAGTACTTGTAAAAGAACAGTTGGAAATAAATTCAAAAAGCAAGCTATATTTATTTATTTATTTAACAGGTTTTCTATACCGCCTTTTCCTTAAATCAAAGCGGTTACCAGACACAAGAAGGGAGAACAGAGACAGGGGGGCATACACTGATTAAACTAAAGAGTGACGGTAAAATTGGGATACGCAACATCAAGGAACCGTTACAGTAAAACAAGTTACATGCAGGCTATAATAATAGAGACTGTTAGATGTCTGTGCCATAGTACTCAGTGAAGAGTACAAATTTCAGTTGTTTTCTGAACTCCTTTAAATCATCCATGGATCGCACATCGGGAGGGAGAGAGTTCCATATAAGTGGGGCCGATAAGGAAATTGCCCTTTGTGTAGTACATTTACACGCTTTTCTGAAACTACTTGGGGTGCTGAGGGTGTTTGATGTAGTTATTCGTCTTGGCCTGTTGTTATTCTGGAGTAAGAGGTTATGAAGGCTAAAAGCAGAGCATTTATGTCTGATCTTGAATATATTAATTACCATCTTGTATTTGACGTGCTGGCTTATTGGAAGCCAGTGGAGCTCTTTGAGAGTAGGGGTAATGTGATCTTGAGATGCTGAGCCAGCAATAATTCTGGCTGCCGTGTTCTGAGCCATCTGAAGAGGTTTAAGTGAGTGTTTTGAAAGACCGTAGTAGATAGGATTACAAAAGTCCAGAATAGGAGTTATTAAGGCTTGGCAGACAGACCGGAAGTGGTCATATGAGAGTAAGGGCTTGAGGCGTCTAATCACTTTCATTCTGTAGTATGCAGACCTCACAGTTTTTCTGATGTGTGACTGGAGGGTTAGACCTTTATCGAGGGTAATTCCAAGATATCTAACTTCATCCTTAACTGGTATTGTAATGTTGTTGTATTTAATGAAAGGTGGGGGGTTGAAGTCGGTGTTTCGAGTGACAATAAGCGCCTCTGTTTTATTGTAGTTTAAGGCAAGGTTATTGCATGTGAGCCAGGAAGACATGTTGTCAAGGCAATTTGTGATCTTGCTGTAGTCGGGGTTAATGAGATCAATTGGTGTATAAATCATGATGTCATCTGCATAAATCGTATAACTTATTTGATGGGCTGCCATAATTTGACAAATTGGCTGAATAAAAATGTTGAATAGAAGGGAAGAAAGCGCAGATCCCTGAGGTACTCCTTGCTTGATATTTGTAGGCTGTGAAGTGTTGTTTCCAATTTTAACCTGAAACTGCCTGTTTGTTAAATAAGAGTTAAACCAACTAAGGACAGTACCAGAGATACCGATACTTTCCAATCTTGATAGGAGGATAGTGTGGTCAACTGTGTCGAAAGCCGCTGAAATATCTAAGAAGATCAATAAAGATCCTTGCCTGTAATTGTCTATGGTCTGGGTGATATCATTGAACAGATATAGCAGCAGTGTTTCAACTCCATGGTTGGGGCGAAAGCCATGTTGATGTAGATCGAGTGGGGCATGGTCGTCAACATGGTCTTGGAGTTGTAGCTGTACTGCTTTTTCTATTACTTTGGCTAGGAATGGTATGCTAGAGATTGGCCTATAAGCCGCTGGATTGTTCTTATCCAGGTTTGTCTTTTTGAGGATAGGCCTTATTGAGGCTAGTTTAAGTTGTTCGGGTATTATTCCTTGAGATAGGGATATGGATACGATATTGTGTATATAACTGAGGAAGTTATGCTTGGTTGCTTTGAGCCATTGAACTGGGCAAGGATCAGTAGGGGCAGTGCTAGTATTGAGAGCAGAGATGATATCCGAAATCTGTTTGGTTGAAGGAGTGTGGAAACTGTCCCAACTTGTTATTGTTGTTGTTGTTATGATGGAGCTGTAGGTTTCGGTATGTATTTGAGTTGGTATGTGACCTATTTTCTCATGGAGAAAGTTTGCAAAGGTTTGAGGGTTGATTTGTATGTCTTTGTCAGGACTTGGTTCTTTAGTTAGGTCTTTTACTATCTCAAAGAGTTCTCTGGGTTTATTGTAGGCTTTCAGAATGGTGTTTGTGTGATGCTCTCGTTTTGTATCGTTAATAAGATCATTATATCTTTTTTGCTTTGTTAAGTAAGTGTTTTGTGCAGTTGGAGATTTGGAGCGTCTCCAGTGGCGTTCTAGCTTTCTTAATTCTCTTTTAGCGTTGCGAATTGTATTGGAGTACCATGGAGCGTGTTGTCTTAGGTTCTTTGATTTTATGTACGGTTTGGATTTTGCTGCTGTACTGATGGTAATGTTCCAATTCTTAACCAGTTTGTCCAAGTTAGGTTCATCCGAGTTGAGGTAGGGTAGTGTGTCTTTTAAGAATTGATCTTTTTTGAAAGCTTTAAATCTTCTGATTCCAAATGAAGCAGAATGTGTTATGTTGAACTTGGCCGTATTGTTTGTCAATTCAATTTTGATTCTGTGATGATCAGACCAAGGAATCGGGGTGATTATGGGTGAGGAAATAAATCCCTTGTCTAAGAGATAATTAGGTGAAAAATCTAGGTCTGGTGTGGAACCATGTCTATGGGTGGGAGTGGTTATTAGCTGAGAGAATAGTAAAGAGTCCATTGCCTGAAGGAAGGTTTGCCTATCATTGTTAGTTGCAGAGCTGAGATTAAAGTCACCTAGTAAGATTAAAGGTTTGTGAATTGTGGTGATTGCACAGACAGTTTCAAGAGTGGTAGTTAGCTCTTCAGCTGGTGCGTGGGGGGCCCTATAAACAAGGCAAATAGTTAGATACTTGTTTCCCACTGCAATAGAACTGCAATGCTCAGAGTTGCTAGAAGTGAGTGTTTGAAGTTGCAATGAGTCTTTAGCAATGATTAGAACTCCGCCACCTCTCTTTAGAGTGCGAGGATTATTAAAGGCGGAGTATGTAGAGGGGACCAGTTGGTTGAGGAGGACACTATCAGAGGGGGAGAGCCAAGATTCTGTAATGCATAAAATGTCTGGGTGCTGGTCCACAATGTGATCTCTGATTAAATGAATTTTGTTTCTTACTGATCTAGTATTCATAAGTTCTATAGAGGTGATGTTTAGTGTGTGGGGTTTTTTAGGGCATGCTTTAGGATTCAAATGATTGAGGTGGCTGCCAACATCATGTTTGTTACAGGATTTACTGTGAGATCTCGTGGAAGAGCAATTCCAAATGTGGTATATTGATATGATTGTTAGAAGCCATATATATAAATGTTGGAGCTGTAAGTGGGGTGTGCCTAATCGTTGAAGGATGATAAGGGTGTCCAAGAGAAATTTGGGGTGGAAGGTGGGCTTCACCATGACTATGATACTTTTTTAACTAACGAAGGCTGTTGCTGCCAATTTGCATAAAACTAATGACATACCTTCTTTAGCTCCATCGACTTTCACAGTGTTTCTTGCCGGGAAAAAGAGGCAGATGGAAGCTCACGAAAAGGATACGTTCATTATCCGGCGTAGACAACACTTCTTCTTGAGCTTGCTTAGAGAACCGGCAACTGCTGGATGTAAATATTAAATTGCCGATATTCAAATCTTTCACCTGCGTGTTAAAACGCTGATCCTGATCTCTAAGCGCCTTCGTTCCACGCCTACGGGCCACGCCAAAGGGCCCTCTTGCGAGGCCCTCAGGCGCGGGCCCGCAAGGCGCGGGCGCGCCTTTGCTGGAAGGATTCTAAATGATTTGAAAAGTGCTCAGATTGGCTGCAGTTCTCTCTCACACACAGTTCCCAACTAAGTAGGCACAGCTGATTCTCACTCACTGCTCACAGGATCGTTGAAGCCTTTGCTGGAGGGATTCTAAATGATTTGAAAAGTGCTCAGATTGGCTGCAGTTCTCTCTCACACACAGTTCCCAACTAAGTAGGCACAGCTGATTCTCACTCACTGCTCACAGGATCGTTGAAGCCTTTGCTGGAGGGATTCTAAATGATTTGAAAAGTGCTCAGATTGGCTGCAGTTCTCTCTCACACACAGTTCCCAACTAAGTAGGCACAGCTGATTCTCACTCACTGCTCACAGGATCGTTGAAGCCTTTGCTGGAGGGATTCTAAATGATTTGAAAAGTGCTCAGATTGGCTGCAGTTCTCTCTCACACACAGTTCCCAACTAAGTAGGCACAGCTGATTCTCACTCACTGCTCACAGGATCGTTGAAGCCTTTGCTGGAGGGATTCTAAATGATTTGAAAAGTGCTCAGATTGGCTGCAGTTCTCTCTCACACACAGTTCCCAACTAAGTAGGCACAGCTGATTCTCACTCACTGCTCACAGGATCGTTGAAGCCTTTGCTGGAGGGATTCTAAATGATTTGAAAAGTGCTCAGATTGGCTGCAGTTCTCTCTCACACACAGTTCCCAACTAAGTAGGCACAGCTGATTCTCACTCACTGCTCACAGGATCGTTGAAGCCTTTGCTGGAGGGATTCTAAATGATAATAGTGAGAAGTAATAACGCACTATGTGAGTCCACGGTCTGGGAAGACCCAAGGCATGCCCAGGAGACTTTCCAAGAAATATTTAACAGAAATGAAAAATAACCCTAAGAGAAGAAGACCAGCCAATATAATATAGTGGAGTGCAGATGTAAAAGGCCCCACTCTAGACTCTCTGCTTCTTCTTCACCAAAGAAGCTCCCTGAGTCCAAATTCTTTTTGAATCTAAGGGGCATGTTTACTAAAGAACGCTATTTGCGCCGTGTCCCGTTATTGCGTGTTAAAGCGCCATTATCGCGCGGTAATGTACCTTACTGCGCGATAACGGGACGCGGCGCAAATAGCGTTCTTTAGTAAACATGCCCCTAAGTAAACTTTAACTGCTATTACCCATAAAAATATATTTGACATCATTCATTCTCAAAAGGTATTTGCATGGATAGCATAACAGAGAGGAAGCCCCCAAACCAAGAGCCTCCTTCCACATTTGAAATTTCTTTATTACAGGGAGATATCTGAGTAGCCCTACTCACTTTTAGGAAAATTCACATTTTTCCACTTTAGGAACAGAGCTGTCTGTCTTTAAAGAGCAGATGGAGAACTGGTCCTGATCCCAGGGGAAAACAAAGCTTACTAGAAGAGTTCCTCTATACACTCTCTCCACTATTGAACTCTCTAAAGATGTAGACAGGTCCAAGCTATCGGCAAAATTGATCTAATCCATCAGCTTCACAGTCACCTTTTCCACTGCCTCTAAGAGAAGGTAGAAAGAAGGCTTTGCTAACAGGAGGAAGTGCTGCTCCAGGAGTCTTTGATATATTCCACAGATGTACACAGAAACGGGAGTAAGAAATGATATTTGAGGAAACTTCAATAGCTACCAAGTCAAAAACCTTGTTTTGTTCTCCAGATTTTTCACCTGAAGAGAAGTAACGTCTTTTTCCTGTATAAGGAGTATTTGTACAGGGGATAGCTTGGGAGAACCTTTTTCTAGGACCTTCATTCCCTAGCCTGAATCTTGGTATACATCTTAGAGGTAAGTATTGCTAATGAAGAATCAGTTTTATCGAAGGAGTACATAACCATACAAAGGTTATCCAAGCCAATATGCAATGACTTTTGTAGGGGAGACGTCAGTGATATTCCTTCGAAGAAGACAATACTTCGGGAATTGAAGACACCTGAACTGTCTGATCTCCTCTGACTCTCCTGTATGTCTGCAATCATTCTCATGACTGGAAGAGCATCACTCCCTTGCTCCATCAATAAGGAGAATTATGTAAGTTATTTTATATTTTGAACCTTAGAGGATGCAGGCTATAAATATTTTAAATAAATGAAACATAAGTAAAAATAAAATGCTCCTGTCAGCTGCAGTGGCTATACCATCCAAGGGACTGCCTTCTATGTTGCTCTCAGATGCCAAAGCAGAAATCCATTTGCCTAGATTTTAAAAGTCTGTCCAGCCAGTGACGCATTTTCTGGTGATAAGCCAGCTGACACTACAGAACTCTAGTATAATAGGAAAGGGAATTAGGTTTGCAAATGCAATGCAACATGTGCCTTTGAGTCAATGCTGACTCCTGGCAACCCAGCAGCCCCTGGGTTTTTCTTGGCAAGGTATGACCAGAAGTAGATTGCCAGATCTTTTCTTCCTGAGGCAATAGAGGGTAAAGTGACTTGTGCAAGGTCACAAGGAGTGCCAGTGGGAATCAAACCCCAATCTCCTGAGTTGCTCCTGTTGCACTAACCACTAGGCCACTCCTCTGCTACATATTCTCTTTTACGGTATCTTAAATTAATTTAATTTTGTAATTTATTAATATCTAAATTTACATCTAAGCAAAAGCCCTGCAGATGACAATGAAAATTTAAAAACCCAGTCATAAAGACAAAATTATTCAAAAACAGTGTTTTATCAGCTCATAAATAAAGAGAAACATCAAGACATTATTCATTGGAAATTAAAAATACGTAAGGCACACTAGAACTATAATTCTGCAAGCACTATTAAAGACATTCCCTAATTAAGATAGATATTCATGTAGGCTAGTGGGATCCTGAACACTATTATTGTTTAAGAACTTAGAAAATTGGGACGGCTCAGAGATGCACTGGGTACATTTGTTTATAATTTTACAAGGGAAATTTAACCAAAAGAATGCTGCTATGCGCAAAACTCCTGGTCTCATCAGTAGAAATCTTGTCCTTTCTCTCTGGGTTAATTTGGCTATATCTGAGAACATTTTGGACTTATAAGTTAAGAAACAATAAATCTTTATAGTAAAAGAATGACTTCAACAATAGATCCTATCAACATTCACAACTAAATTATTAATACGACTAGATAGGACGACCTCTCCTTCTCAAGATTTTTCCACAAGGACAGTCAGATTCAACACATCAACAGAAGCTTGTGATTGCCGAGTTCTAAACTCCTTCCTCTTTGGGTTTCTTTTTAAAAGGTGGCAAATAATAAGGTCTTGGTATAGCGAGCAAATGATTTTCTGGCGGTTTAAGTATTTCCACCAGAAGCCTTTTCAGCATATCATGAGACAGAAACATTTTTTGCATAGGAAAATTTATAAATCCAAGGTTTCTCCAACAAACCATCTTTTCTAGCATTTCTGTTTCCTGTTGTCTCCTGCACAGCATTCACCCGCAATTCCACTTTGTTCTGTCTAAGTAATTAGTGAAAAATCCTGTTGCTGCCTCAGAAATTGTGCCACGTGGCCAAGAAAGCAGTTTTCTAGGTCCCCTCTAAGGTAGCTACTTTGGGTTTGGTCAACACCAGTCTGTAAAGTTTCAGTAGCTGTTACTGATTACTTCAGGACAGGTTTGAGAACCAATAGTTAGACCTTTGGTCTTTACTCCCAGTCCTCGAGGGCTGCCAACCGGTCAGGTTTTAAGGATATCCCTAAAGAATATATATATATATATATATAAGAGGTTTGCTTGCCCATTGTCTCCATTGTTGGTGAACCCTGAGGACAAGGAGCAAAGACCATGGGGTTAGACCAATAAAAGCAGAGTTGCCAAGCTACCTAGTTCCAGGAGTGAGATTTTTTGCCAGTTCTGGTTTAAATTTGTATTGCAATGCAGTGTTTTATTTGTAGCTCCTGCTTTTGCCCATCGCAATCAGTGCTGCAGGTCCCATAATCATCAGGATGAGCTTGTCAGAAAACCAGCAGTGGCTTAAAATCTCACTCCTGGAACTGTGTAATTTGGCAACTCTGTGAAAGCTATGATAATCTCCAAAATGTGCCGGTTTGGACGAACAACCCCTGCTATTTGCTGGGACCATATTCCGAGCTGCTGGCTCTCTGCACATTTAGAGGACTTGTGCAGGGATCGCTGGATGGGGGTGGGAGGGGAAGGAGGACCAGAAGAGGAGAGTGGGTGGAGTGGGGGCGGGCCACATAACCCAGACGTTCAGGGCCTATTCTAGTCAGGGCTCTGTATGTCTGGCTGTTGGAAGATGGATGTGGGACCTCGGAGGTGGAATAAGTCCCTTCAAAGGTGGTGAGTCAGGCAAGCAGTCCTTCCAGACATAAGGGTCATTGGTAGGTGAGGCCCCTCCTCCCGATGCCGGCCCTGGTAGACCCCGCCAAGGGTTGGGCGGTGGGGAAAAGCATTTCTTTACCCTGATGGGCCTTCAGTGCTCCTGCTGGGCATCCTGGTGCTATGGTCATAGGACACTATGGCACCAGCACACTAGCAGGAGCACAGGGTGGAATGGCTGCGCAGTAGGGTGGACGTATCCTATGGCAGAATCAGGAGCACGATTCTGCAACCACGGGAACATCTAGCTCCTGCGGTTGCAGAATTGGGTACAAAGTGGCCCCGTCCATATTTTGGACGTCCCAACGGCCTGGATGTGCCCCTGTTGGAATTGGCCTCCATGATTCGCAGGGCAGAATCTATCCCTAAGCAAAGAAAATGATGCTTAAATAGCCCGGAAAGGACAAAAGGGACCAAATCCAATATCTGAACCCCCATTCCAAGGAGCAGGGAGTTCAGGTTAAATTCTGAAAGTCCCTGGTCCCTCCCCACCATGATTTTATTTTTGTAGATGTCCAAGTTTTAGAGGAATTCAACTGAACACCCTTCTCCTGAAAATGCTGCACTGCTAGTAGCATGGAGGCTCTGATAGGTGCAGAGAAATGTCAAAATATCACCCAAAAATATGCTTAACTAATGATAACGAAAAGATGTGTACTTTAAAATATGTCCAATCTGGAAAACACGACGGGGGGATATTCAAAGGCATTTGTGCAGACCTGCAAAACCATGTAAATGCTGCTCCCGGTATATTCAGTGACACTAACCTGGGTTACTGCTGCTGAACATCCCTGACTTTGGCCACTAAATGTTCCGACACAAAGTGCTTAGCGTCAGGGCATTCCAGGGCAGAGTGGGTTAACTGGGTAATGGCGATATTCAGCCACCGCCCAGTTAACCCTAACGGCTAAAGTTAGGACAGATGAATGGCTGTCCATCCTTGAGCTGGTTTTGCAATCTGGCCAGTGGCTGAATATCACGGTTTATGGGACTGCAAAATCGTAATCTAGGCAGCCCGGATATGGCCCTTGTGCATTGAATATCTGGGGCGAATTTAAAGCGGCAATGGCTAGTTGCTTTAAGTGTGCTGGCCACTGCCATTGAAAATCCCCCCAATATATCCATCTCTCTCTCCCCTCCCAGAACAGATCCACTGCTTTGCTCAAATCTTGTATAGGAAAATGATTTTAGACTGCATTCCCCCTCCTTTTCTAAAATAATTCAGGGTTGTTCAGGGGAATGCACTTTTATTTTTTAGTGCATGCAAAATCTATTTAATGCACATTAACCTACGAATGAACTAGCGCACATTAACATTTCTGCACATTAAAAAAAAAGAAGGCGTTCTAATGCAGGTTAACATTGGTATTTAACATTCATGTGTGAAATGAGCTGAACATATTAATGAAAATCACAGAAAAAGCCACTTTTTCCAAAAAACAAGCTGAAGTAATTTGTCAAGATGTGATTGATAATTCCTCTTAATTAGGCCTGTGGCTCCCAGGATGATGGGAAATACTTCTGTATCTTCCTGCCACACTTCCTTGGTCTCTGACTGCATTTCTTGGTACTTCAGAAGCTTCTCACTCGTCACATGATTCACAGAATAATCGTTTGGAACCTATATTTTTGTTATCAATGCCGTTCTGGTGTTTTTCTCCTTTACCACTATGTCAGGTTTCCTTGTATTCAGCTTCTTATGCATCGGAATGGGAATGTCCAAAGTTATTATAACGTCTTCATTCTCCATATTTCTCTTAAGGGTCATGATCTCAGTGTGGCTTTCTGCTTATACTTTCTTAGAATCCTACATGAAGAAGGATTATTGGGATGAAAATGAAAAAAATGTCCATTACAAATAAATCCAAAAATAGGAGAACTATCCAATTGGTAGGAAAATAGCAAAATCTCTCCCACTGTAATGTTCAAAATAATGAAAGGCACATCTGACTGATTTGGGGGGCTGGAATTTTTTGGTAGCTTAATTTTGCAATAGCAGGAGATTGTTAGGATTAATATTATCTTTTCTAATTAACCCTAATTTCTTTCTGGTGCTGGGAGATTTTTACTGCCAAACAGCTGAGTTGCACAAATATTCGAAGCACTCTCACATTATCAAATAAATGCTCAAAGTGCAGCTTATAATGGTGAAAAATAGAAAAATAAATTGACCTTGATGGAGTGTGTCTTCTTTTGTCTGTTCTCAGGAAAGTTTATTTCAGGAATTTCTACTGCTGAAATGATTAGAGTTAACAGCTTTTTCCCTCCATTTTATGTTACAGGGTCTCTTCATCTTCCTGATATATGGGGTGTATAACACAGAGGTAAGTCTGCTCGGAGTATCTCAAGGCTGACAGAGTGAATGAGAGAAATGACAGGTTTCTTATCTTGATAACTGAGGGACAAAGTTGGCTTTCCATACGAGTGTCCTACTGCCCTTCATGGTTGGGCTAGCTTATATGCATCCCAGCTTACCATTAAACACAGACACCCTGAATGAAGGGACAGACTCATTTCTCACAGGCTTTGACTAATATTTTACTGCTGCTTTAAGTTTTCGAGTTCCAGGTCTTTCTTTTAATACTCTGCTCTACTTGACAGGCTTCAGCTCTGAAAGTTCAGCACATGGATCTTGTGATACTTTATAGATGCATATAGGTTGAAGATATTATTTTTCAAACATATTTTTATAAAAAAAAATTGGCCAAGGATTGTAGCAATATTTCAGTTTTAATGTGTGCTATCTATGTATTAAAGACTAAGGGATGTGTTTACAAAGCAGCGGTAGCGGCCTCTGTGGCCCCATTGATTCAATGGGGCCACGGCTCCGATATCGCATGGAGGCCGCTACCGCTGCTTTGTAAACATACCCCTAAGGGGCCCTGTTACCTAAAGCCTGCTAACCCATTAATGTGTGTTTTAATACACAGCAACTGACAAGACTAACGTGGGGGCATGCCAGCGACCACACGGTAAAGCACACAATCATTGGCCATCCAACAATGGGGGGTAAGGAATAGGCAGAGTGTGGGTCTGGAGAGCACATTGCTGCTAGCATGAGGGCAATTGCTGCACGCTCAGTGACAATTGACCATTAGCGCAAGTGCATTTAATGGTACCTCTATGGGTGTCCTTAGGTACACCTACGTTAAGTGCGCTGCACCTTAAGGTACCCCATCATGTGTTAATTGCTGGGAACATGCTGATCAAGCCCCCAACAGCAAATGTGGAGGCTTTGCACAAATGCATTTGTATTGTATGTTAAGTACAAAACTGTAGTGGGCTTTAATATAAGGGCTCCTAAGGGGGCAAGTTGCTAAGATACAGAAAAATATCACAGCTTAATTTACTGTGGGAATCACTAATATATGGCAGGCTAGAGAATCCTAAAGTAAAAGAAAGATGCAACTTGTGATTAACTTTAGAAGTTGCATTATTTTGCTCTTCGGAGTATCACTAGCATGTGGCCCGATGCTCCATCAAACCATTTTAAAGGAGCCAGCAGCTTTCGACAATTTTGCAGACTCCCCCAATGAAGAAACCTCCCTGATAACTCGCCCAAGACCCAGAATGAAGAACCCCATCCCTCAAAAGGCAATGGTGGGATCATTTCCCCACCCCCACAAAGACTAGCCCACCCATCCATGCATCACCCCAAAGAAGATCCCACTTCCCCTCAAAACCCCCATACTCTTCCTTAGGCCTCTCTGGGCATACTTGAAGCATTCCTGGTGGTCTAGGTTCAGTGAACAAGAGCAATCCCCAGTTGCTCCTGCCTTTTCCAGCTCTAGCTTCAAAATGGTGCTAATTGATCCTTAGCAGTAGTCTTGTGATATTACCAGTGGGATCATGCTGTCATAAAAGGTCAAAAAGCTAGACTATGGATAGGGTTCAATTGGAGCCATTTTGAACTTGATGTTGAAGGAGCAGGAGTGACTGGGGATTATTCCTGCCTGCTGACTCTAGACCACCAGGGAATTCTACAAATAGGCCTAAGGCGTCTTTGGGGATGAATGAAATCTTCATGGGGGAGATGCAGTGGTAGGGCTGGGGACTTCAGGAATTGGGTGGGTGTTTCCTGGGTTGTCTTCAAAGGAATGGATATTCTTCACTCTGGTCTGGAGAGGAGTCATCTGGAGAGAGAGTTTTTATTTGGGGGGGAGGGGTGTACCAAATTTTGTGAAGCTGCTGGTCACTTTAAAATGTTGTCTGGATGCATAATGCCACGTGTTAGCAGCCTCAATACTTCTGTGCAAGAAGAACAAAGCCAGTTGCCAGCTTTGAGCTGACATTTTTCCAAGAATAGCTCAGCTTGCAAAGTTCAACACAAGCTGTGTTGTTCATTTTCCATAATAATGAGGTGTTTTGTATGCATTTGCATCTCATTATTATGGAACGTGTGTTGTCATAAACTCATGTGCATTTCAGTAAAGTAATGCATGTTAAGAGGCAAAATTTGTATTATTCCATTAATACACATTAGCACTTATTCCCCTAAATATTTTTTACACAGCTTTGTAAAGTTGTTGTGTGTCATCAAGTTAATACAGGATCCAGGATGCACTGCACGGTACCAGGCACCACCATTTTTGAAGATGGTGGACCACGAGCAGGAGTGCATAGGCAGCACTCCTGCTCATTTTGAAAGGTACCGGGGTGGGGGTGGTTCAGAGGCCACTAGGCCACTAGGTCTATTTTGTTTGTTAATTGGAAGGGGGTGGGGGGTTCCGGGGCCACTAGACTACCAGGTCTATTTGACTTTTTGTTGGGAGGGGGTGGGGGGTTCAGGGGGCGACTAGGCCACCAGGTCTATTTTCTTTTGAAGGAGAGGGGGGGGGGGAGTTACAGACCACTAGGCCACCAGGGATTCACTATCTGTCAGGGCACCAGTTCCTGACAGTATTTTGATGGCATTGGGGGCTTTTCTTAATGTTGCAATTGCCCCTGACGCCATCAAAATGTCGGGTGGGGGGATTGGAGTGCTGCAGCTCGCTCGTACTGATCTGATTCAGAACTGGTTCCTAAGATTTCTGAATCCCACCACTGGATGTGCTCGATATGGATGTCTGCTGGGGCATCTACATAGACATCCCCAGAATAGTATGTCAGACCCTGGAGATCTAGGAATAGCCTAATGATTAGAGTAATGGAATAGGAACAAGGAAGCCTGGGTTGAAATCCCATTGCTGCTGTCATTGAAATTGTGCTGAGTACTGGGGATGATGGAATGCTTCTGCTCTGGATGTTGTTAAGATAAAACAAGAATTTTTTAGATGCCTGTTCATATCTGGGAGCAGGTCTGAACTTAGACACCAAACTGGACATCCGGAACATTTCTGAGATCAGGTGGGGATATCCAGATTCCTAGGAAAGCCCCAGCCATGCCTCCACCACACCCCTCTTCAGATTTGGATGTCCACAGACCCAGCGGCTAAAATTGTTCTGGAGACGTCTCTAAGAACATAAGATATGCCTTACTGGGTCAGACCAAGGTCCATCAAGCCCAGTATCCTGTTTCCAACAGTGGCCAATATAGGTCATACGTACCTAGCAGTTTCCCCAAAAGACACAGGTTCTGCAATGCTTGTATTGGGTCAAGCATTAATATCCTGGGTCCCTTCTTAATGGTTTATGGAGCTTTCCTCCAGGAACTTGTCCAAACCTTTTTTAAACCCAGCTACACTAACAGCCTTTACTACATCCTCCGGTAACAAATTCCAGAGTTTGATTACACGTTGAGTGAAAAAATATTTTCTTTTATTAGTCTTAAATAGTTTACCCTGTAGCTTCATTGCATGTCCCCTAGTCTTTCTATATTCTGATAACGTAAACAGTCGATCTACGTTTACCCGTTTCACTCCGTTCATTAATTTATTGACTTCTATCATATCTCCCCTCAGCCGTCTCTTTTCCAGGTTAAAGAGCCCTAATCTTTTTAGCCTTTCTTCATAGGAATATCCTTCCATCCCCTTTACCATTTTGCAGGCTCTTCTTCTCTGAACCTTTTCTAATAACGCTATATCCTTTTTAAGATACGGCGACCAGAATTGGTCTCTGTGCAAGATGACCCCCTATGCCTGCATGAGAGCAGGTATAAAGGTCAGCGCATACTTTATAAAATATGCACATAAATTGTGACTCTGCCCTTGTTCTGTCTAGATTTCACCACTGTGCACGTCTGCGTGCAATTACATGACGGCTTGCACTGCATGCACTTTTAGGAGTGACCAAAGTTTATAAAACCCCTATATGCATATAAAATGCCGCTTTTTGCATGAAAAGTATTCAGAAAATTACCTTCCCATGTATGGTTCTAAAGTCACTTTAGAGCAGAAGACTGGCAAAAACTAAGTTTCAATTTATTAATAATTATCTTGAGTAGTTGCAGCTGTATTAGCAATAAATCAGTTCTAGCTGCTTTTACAATCAAGCAATTACATGCAAATCTTACCCGCTCCTAAAATGCTAATTTCTTCTCGTCCACTGCTTCAAATAAGTCTTTTGGCCTACATAGAACCAGAGCAGATAGGATGCATGCACAAACTTGCTCCAGTCTGAGGGTTTCAGATACATCCTGCTACCCGACAGCTTTCCCAGTCCTGTGGCTATTAATACTGTCACCCATGTTAAAACGCCTTGCTAATCGTTTCTTTACGTTCAAGCACAAACAGAGCTCTGTTCACATTGTTCTCCTCAGACCCCGGCTACTGAAAGTTTTCTCCTTTCCTTGCTAGATCTCTCAAAATAGGGAATTCTAATTCTGTAGCAGAGCGAAAGACATTTTACTGTTTCAGAAACTTCCCCAGAGCCCTGATGGCATGGTGGTGAAGCTGGGAAAATAACCAGCACCACCTTCCTCCCTTCACCAATAAGTCTGAGCCCCTCTGCGTACCTCTTTCTGCAAAGGCAAGCTCAGAATGGAAACTATCACCTATTAGGAGAAACCATTAACTGTACTCACCCTATTGGAGCATTATCTATAGTAGGGAGTGCAATCGCTTTATGTAAAGGCGGGAGGGGAGAAGAGGACTCTACATTTATTTATTTAGAGGTTTGATCTACTACCATGAGTAACAATAAAAGCCGACTTCTTGGCAGTTTATAGGCCATTAATTCCAGTTATACAAAGAAAAGACAAACACACAATAATGATTAAAACCTGAAATCATAATAAAATAAAATAAAACATATAAATAAAGAATAGCCCATCACACATTAAAGGGGAGGGGGGTCTGCATAAGGCAACAATATCATATCATTAGACAACTACAGTGTACTAAAATGTTATAAAGCAAAGTCCATTACTGCGATATTTAAAGAAACTGGTACAAAATTAATTCATACTGTTTAATGGAATATTAGGAAGCTTTTATTTATTTATAATTTTTCATATTATATATTCAAGGGTTTTTTTTAAACAGTAGAGGCCTCTGTTTACAATCAAATAAAAATGTGGTTCAAGCTGGCATACTTGAAGCACTCCTGGTGGTCTAGATTCAGTGAGTAAGAGCAATCCCCAGTTGATTAATTGGCTGTAATCACTTCAACTGATAGGAGAGGAGGCCAGAGCAGACAACATTACAGTAGTCTAAATGGGATGTAATTGTGCTAAGGAGGAAGAATATTTTTGCAATGGGGTCTAGGAAAGTACGTATTACATGAAAGCGGCGGAGTGTGGTAAAGGAGGATTTAGTAAGCCTGTTGATGAGAGTTTTAGTCAATGAGAATATCCAGATATCTAAAGAAAGGTCAAAGAGATATTGGGGTATCAATGAGAAGGGGGGCCGCCAAAGGGATGACCGAGCTACCTGCAATCCAGGTGGCTGTTTTTGCAAGGTTGAGCTTAAGGATATTATGAATCCAGGTTGCCACTCTTTCAAGTCAATGACTTACTTGTGAAAGGCCGGGTGGAGGCTATCTACATAAGCAAGAAGATGAATGTCATTTGCATACACATATGAAGAATGAGGGCAGCAAGAGGGCTTAAAGAGATATTGAAAGGGAGACAGGCATGATTGTGTCTGATGATTTTAAAGTAGCTAAACAGGTAGCAAAGGCAACGGCGAAAGCTGGAAGGTTGCTTGGGTGCATAGGGAGAGGAATGGCCAACAGAAGAAAGAAGGTGATAGTGCCTCTGTATAAGTCTTTGGTGTGATCTCATTTGGAGTATTGTGTGTAATGCTGGAGACCGCACCTTGAAAAGGATATGAACAGGTTGAAGTCGGTACAGAGGGTGGCTACTAAAATGGTTAGTGATCTTCATTATAAAGCATATGAGGACAGACTTAAATTAAAGATCTTAATTTGTATACTTTAGAGGAAAGGTGGGATAGAGGTGATATGATTGAGTCGTTTAAATACTTCTGTAGCATAAATGCCAGGAGGAGAGCCTCTTTCAATGGAAAGCAAGCTTTGCTAGGAGGGGACATAGGACGAGGGTGAAAGGGGATAGAGTGATATGCGGAAATATTTCTTTAGGGAAAGAGTGTTAGATGCATGGAATAGTCTCCCGGTGGAGGTAGTAGAAACAAGGACAGTATCTGAATTCAAAAAAGCATGGGACATACACAGAAAATCTCTAAAGGAAAATAGGGGACTGTTGTAGTGGTTGATATGGAAGGGCAGACTAGATAGGCCATGTGGTCTTTTTCTGCTGTCATGTTTCTATGTTTCTTTGAACCCTGTGAGACACCACCGGGAAGTGAGTGAGGAGATCGAATGACCTGTAGTAAACTGAAATATTCAGTCAGAGAGAAATGAAATCAAGAAAGTACCTTCACATGAAGGCTAATATTATAAAGATGAAACAGAAGAATGTTATGGACAACTAGGTCAATGACTGCTGTGAGATCCAATGAAATGGCTAGCACAAAATTGACCTTGATCAATAGTGCTATGAATTTCACTAAGGACTGATGTAATAATAGTTTCCATGCTATGATAGGTATGAAATATGGACTAACATGGATGTAAGGAGTGTGTATGTTTAAGGAGGTCAGTTAGCTGTAGAAGGATCAGGTGTTCTGTGAGTTTTGAAAAAAAATGGAGATTTCAGATCAGATTGTAATTTACTGCGGTTGGATGGATCAAGTTTGTTTTTTTTCAGGTGAGGTTGTATCAGGGCCTTTTTCCAGGCACAAAGTAATTGACCTGTTTTTAATGATAGAATAGATGATGTGGAGTAACTATAGTGAATTTTCAGTAAGCCATGTGGAAGGAATGGGATCTGGTGGGCAAATAGTTTTCTTGATGGTGGAGGCCAGTTTATGCAACCTAAGTTTGGAGTTGGAGCAGTTATGCATTGTGCTGAGTCAGCAGGGATCATGATAGGTGGAGAGATAAAATCAGGAACAGATGGCAGGTCTAGTCTAATGGCAGAGATCTTGTTGCTATAGCGTGCAGTAAATGCCTTAGATGGAGTGAATGGCCACAAAATGAACTGAGGTGTAGTGTTAAGGACTGATAGATGAGACATGATGGAACAATGGTCTTGGAGAAGTGCTCCTCTTTGCTGATAGGACCTGGGCCTTATACTATAAGTGACGCTCTTTAAATAAGGCAAGGGCAGCTGGTTATCTAGATTTCCGCCAAGGTCTTGACAGTTCTAAGCTGCTGTTTGATCATATGAAGACCTGCATAATACCAAAGGAACAGCTTTTTTTGGGTTGACTTAAGAGCTTCCTAGGGGCCAAAGAGTCTAATTGATGGGACAGGATGTTGATCCAAAGATTTGCTTGGTCAATAGGCAAAAGAGTAAGGAAATCAGTGAGGAAGAATGTACCTGCAGAGGCGAATTAGACCAGTGTGGCTGATGTGATGCTACAGCAAAAGACGGTTGGGTTGCTACGTTTTCCAAATGTAAATTTTTAAATTGAAAGCTCGAAGCTTATAAGAAAATGGTCTATCCATGGAAGAGGATTAGAGGAAAAATTCATAGGAGGTGGAACAAAGTCTTGCTGGGTAAGAATGAGATTTAGGGTATGTCCTCCTGAGTGTGTTAGGTAAGGGAAATGTTGCAGGTATTTGTGATCTGCTAAGAATTGTAGGAAAGATTTGTCTCTAGTTCTGGAGGGGATGTTATAGTATAGGTTATTTATTTATTTATGTGATTTTTATACCACCATATCAAGAATCATAGCAGTTTACATAAAATAACTGAATTACATTGAACAAGGTAGTGATGACATAACTAACAAACAATCAGAGATATATTCATGATTTGAATACCATAAAACTATTTACAATTAGCCTGTTCTTGATGACTCATGTGCTTTCAATATTATACATTTTTGAAGAGGTAATCAAGGTGGTTTACACAGCAACCAATCGAAGTATAGTGACATTTGTGTGTGCATGCAGTGTTATAAAGTGAATGTGTGTATGTGTGTGTAAGTTGGTTCGTTGATTTGTGGTGGGTTATTTACAGGTAATCAGAGCAATGTAATGTATTGTGGGGTTGAGAGTAAGTAGGGAAATTGTGGAGTGTAAGGTGCTTGATTCTTCTCAAGGTTATGTCAGGTCAATAAGTTGGAGTGATCTCTGTTTGTCCAAAATGTTCTATAAATAAGAAAGTTTTGAGTTGTGTGTGGAAGGTGGAAAGGTCAGTTCTATTTCTGAGTCCCTGTGGTAGTGAGCTCCAGAGCATTGGAGAGAGATACTCGAATGCCCTGTTACTTGTGTATTGTTTTGTCATTCTGTAATGCGGGGGGAATAGGAGGGTATTATCCATTGCACCTCTTCGGTGTCGATCATTGGTTTTTTTTTTGATAAGCTGAGATAGGGTGGGGGAGCTAATTCTCTGATGATTTTGAATGCTGTCATGATAAGTTTATATTTAATTCTGCTTTACACGGGGAGCCAATGAAGGGTGTGAAGTATGGGTGTGATATGATCTATACAGTGTGAGTTAGATATGATGCGAGCTGCAATGTGTCGTGCCATTTGCAAGGGATAAAGAGTTTGTTTCGGTAGGCCATGGAGGAGACTGTTAAAATAATCAATATGTGGGGTGATCATTACTTGCATCAATGATCTGAAGTCATCACTATTTAGTAAGGGCTTCAGATGTCTTAGTAAGTGAATTTTAATATATATATGACTTTAGTTGTGTTTTTAATGTGTGTTTTGAATGTGAGCTGTTTGTCTAAGGTAACACCTAGGTATTTTACTTCATCTTTCACATCTACAATGGCTTCGTTGAAAATGATGTTGCTTGGTGGTGTGTAATTTTGATTTTTGGAAATTATTAGTATTTCCATCTTTTTATAGTGATGTTAAAATCTCCCATAGGAAGGAGACGGTAGTGTCTGAAATAAATTGCTGAGCGACATCTCACAATGCTGCCTGCAGAGAAGGACAATAGAGTAGGAGTATATGAAATGAGAAAGGTGGGCTGACTTTCAGAAGAGGTTTCTCTGGACCAGCCCACACGTTGTCTTATGTACACAGTTATATGCCTCCCGCAAGGAGGTAAGCAAAGACACTTGAGATCAAGTTTCTTCTTGTTTGGGGATAATTAGGTCTGTAAATGGGCATCATTATGGTAGATCAGTGAATAAACATCCGTGAACGTCTCCCAAGGCATTGATGAAGCTAACAGAGGTCATGTCGAGACAAGAAGTTTCACAGCCCAAAATATAAATGCTCAAGAGAGAGAAATGCATCGAAAGAAAAGAGAACAAGAGCTGTCAAATGCAAGATTGAACTTAGGAAATGCATGGAGAATTTTCATTTAAAAACATTATTTGATTTATTGTGTACCTCTCCATTCCATAGCGCTTTCTAAAGAAGACAGAGAGCATACACACTTTTTTTTGCCGATTCCTGGCGATCCAGCAGCCCCTGGGTTTTCTTGGCAAGGTATGACTGGAAGTAGATTGCCAGGCCTTTCCTTCCAAGACAATGGAGGGTAAAGTGACTTGCCCAAGGTGTGCCAGTGGGAACTGTACCCTGCATTTTTGGGTGTTAGGCTACTCCTCCACTCCTAGCATAAGCATAGTTGGGTCCAAAATACTCACACTACAGAAATCATTTGCTGGTGCTCCTGAATCTTTTACCTGTTTGTTTCCTTATAGCTCCAATATGATGAATTGAGGCACACAGAAAACTCTGACACTAGCAACCCCATATCAGTGAAGCTAGAGGTTTGAAGTATCATTCAAGAAATATTATTGTGGCCACTAGGTGTCAGTAAAGAACACCACTGAATGTTCAGTCCATTTGAATAATGTGAGCACTCTCAGACGGATCAAGGAAGAGGGCTTAGGTCTCAGACTCAAACATCCAGCTCAGCAGGACTGTGTGCTATCCTTGAGCCTTTGGATTGGTCCAGAATAGAATGCTCGTTGATAAAATATTATGGAAAGATTCATAATATTATTTCAGCTATGTTTCTACCTTTGCTTGTTTAATTTTATTTATTTAGACAGATTTGTATACCACCTTATCCTTTAATCAACGTGGTCACACACAATTGGAGGGTTACATTTAACATGAGGGGTACTAACGAACAATAGATAGGCAGTGCCTAAAAGACGAGGAAATGTGGATGATTACAACTAGGGGTTGTTTGTGCCTGTTAAAATTGACCCATGTTCCTCATGTATTAATGACAGAGCCCTGCATATGAGTACCGGCCAGGGCTGACCCAAGGTTTCTGCTGCCCTAGGCTGAAGCCCTGGCCATGTCGCCCTTCCTCCCTGCTATGCCACCCCCCGCCACTGATTCCATCGGCATAGTCAAGGGGGCAGCTTGGTATGGTGGCCTGCGGCAGGCCATGTGCTTCAGCACACATGGCCTGCCACTTCTGACCCCCCCTCCAACACAAATTCCTGTCGGAGGAGGGTCAGGAGCGGTAGGCTGTGCGTGTCAAAGTGCATGGCCTACCACGGGTACCATGCCGTGCCGCCCACACAGGTCTGCTGCCCTAGGCGGCCGCCTAGCAGATGGGCTGGCCCTGGTACCGGCACCTTTTTTGCTAAGAAAAATGCCTGGTTACAAGTGTGTCTGTTTTAGTAAGCTACAGAAATTCTTTGCACGAGTAACTCACCCTTATGATGTCAACATTGTGAAGTGCAAAATTACATAAGGATTTTATGTGATGTTATTAAAGGAAAGATAACTCTGGAGGGGTACAAACCCCTGCTAATGTGTTTGGCTTTTCAAAGAAATATGAGCCGATCAAAAATCTTATACTATTAAAGACATTTGTAGTAGCAGTAGAGTTATCTCCAAGTTATAATACCCTGTTCAATGTAATTTCAGTTTGTTCAATATAAACCGCCTTGATATCATGAAAGGCGGTATATAAGAAATGTTAAATAAATAAAAATTAATAAATAAATATTGGTCGTCCTTCATTCATGAAGAGTTATTTCCTTACAGGTAATATAGGGTCCGATATTCTGCAGCACTAGCATGGTTAATGCACTGAATATCCATGAGTGTCACTGCTGGTTAGCATCGGGGTGTTCTGGGGGCTGCACCCAGCGAAAAACCGGGCAATGGCGATATTGAGCTTATATTTCGCCGCAGAAGCTAATCGGGCAGCAGTTGAATGTCATCACTGCCCAATGAGCTTCACAGCAATCTGGGCAACCTAGATACTGAATGCTGGGGCCCGGATATGGCCCCGATACTGAATATCCAGTTCAAAGTTCAGCCGCCGAATATTGAGCCCATAGTCTTACGAGCCTTTGAATATATTTAGCAGCCCTTTTACTGTAGTGCATGCTAATTAACACGCTAACTGCAGACCTGTGGTCTTTTTCTGTCATCATATTTCTATGTTTCTATGAGGGGACATGGGATGAGGGTGAAGGGAGATAGATTCAGGAGTGATATGCAGAAATATTTCTTTATGGAAAGAGTGGTGGATCCGTGGAATAGTCTCCCAGTGGAGGTGGTAGAGATGAGGACAGTAACTGAATTCAAAAAAGCATGGGACAAACACAGAGGATCTCTAAAGGTAAAAAGGGGACTGTTGTAGTTGTTGATATGGAACGACAGACTAGATAGGCCATGTGCTCTTTTTCTTTCGTCATATTTCTATGTTTCTATGACCGTGTTACAGGATGGGAGTTATGGGCCTGGAATGCGCATTGCAGTGAGCACACGCTAACAGCATCTGTGTGGTAAGTACACTTAAGGCATGATAAAGTACTTTTCTATGTTGTGACTTTATGGGCGCATACTGGGACCACCCACAAGAGTTAGTGCACAGACTCTGTACTTTTCAGTTGCTAATCGATGCATCTAATGTAGGGTAAGTGCAAACCTTTGCTGCATTTTAGTAAAAGGACTCAGTCGGGCTTAATTGATTAGAATTACTTTGAAATTTAATTGATAGAAATCTAATGTTAACAGTTTTCCTGGGGCATTGAAATAAACCTATGACTATGACCTACATTGTCTGAACCTTGTTAGGACGTATCAATTTATTTATTGCAACCTCACTCCCTTTTTTCCCGCTTTTTGCAAATACTTCTTAGTTTACCCTAAAGCAAAACTGTCAATTCTTTAAATAGTTTCTTCTCTAAATTTATCTAAAAAGGAAGTAGGGAAGCCGGGTGTCACTTGCTATGATATGATTGCCCTTTGAAAGAGGAAGAATGCTTTTTCCTAATATTTTTTATACAACTTTGTTTTGCTTCCAGAGGGATGTGAGGTTTCTACCTGATACAACCATTTGATGCTGAAGAAGTTTACACTGAGCTTTAGTCGGGAGGGAGTTCCTTTTGAGCCGTCTGTGTAATTACTGCTATGGCCCAATCTATTTTTATTACACTATTTACTTTAATTTGTGTATGTTTCTGTGTGCACAGGTGTGTGTATCTGTCTATAATTCTCTCTATTTATTTATAACAGATTTTAAACGTCCTTCCCGTACACATCTGTCATCCAAAGCAGTTTAAAAAAAATCGCATAAAATACAAAGTTAAGACATATGTTTCCATAAACAATGAAACAATAGTACATCAAAGCAGGGAATGTTACCCACACATGGCCCCATATCTTGGGGGACCCCGCGCCTGACTGGCTGCAAAGGGAGCCGGAGAGACCCGAAGCCCCAGCTGACCTCTGAACAGCCGTGGGAGTAAAGAACCACGTTTGCCTTCTCTCTCACAACTGTGATAAAAAGAAGTCCACAGGCCCACTGGCTCACTGTGTGCTGGAAGGTCAAATGGGGGCATGTCGGATATAGCCCTATTTAACCTCCCAGCACTCAGCGCACTGGCGGGTTCCTTTTTATCACAGCCAGTGTAAAGAGATCAGCTGGGGTTTTGGGCGTCTTCCCGGCTCCCTCTGTAGCCAGTCAGACGCAGGGCAACCTTTGGTGTGTGGTGGGGGGGGGGGGGCTAGAATGGAATGGGGGGCCAGGGACTAGAACAGGAATGATGGGGGGCAGGACTGGAAATGGGCTGATGTTGGGGGATTGAGGACTGGGACTAGAAGGGAGCGGATGCTGCAGGGATTGGAAAAGAACTGAAACTGGGGAGTTAGGACTGGAAATAGGCTGGTGATGGGGATGGGGGCTGGGACTAGAAGGCAGCTGATTCTGGGAGGGACTGGAGGAGGACTGATACTGGGGGGCTAGGACTGGAAATGGGCTGATGTTGGGGGATTGAGGACTGGGACTAGAAGGGAGCAGATGCTGCAGGGATTGGAAAAGAACTGAAACTAGGGAGTTAGGACTGGAAATAGGCTGGGGATGGGGGATGGGGGCTGGGACTAGAAGGCAGCTGATTCTGGGAGGGACTGGAGGAGGACTGATACTGGGGGGCTAGGACTGGAAATGGATGAATCGGACTGGAAGGGAGTGTATTCTGGGAGAGGCTGGAACTAGAAGGGAGCTGATGATAGGGGGGGGGGGGGAGGACCAGAAGGGGGTGGGGCTGGAACTGGCGGGAGAAAAAAAGAAGCTGGGGGGAGTGAGGATGGGGAAGGGAATAGATATTTTGTGTGGGATGGAAGAAAAATCTATGATTGGCTAAGTATTGGGAGAGTAGGTGGGGGTTGAGGATGGATGGATAAAATTTGATTGGATGAAAAGGAATAAAGAAAGAAATGGAGGAAACAGCAAAAGGGGAAAGATCAGTATGTTACAGGCAGATGTAGAAAGAATGGAAAAATGTAGAAGAGAAAAAAAACAGCAAATGGACAACAGACAATGGAGAGTTAGCAGAAGACATGAAGAAAGCAGAAGAAAGCAACTGGGGCAATTGCAACTGAAAAATAAAATGCCCAAACCACAAAAGGTAGAAAAAATATTTTATTTTGAATTTATTAACTGGAATATATCAGCTCTGGGAAAAGTGTATCGCTAATGTTTTGCATTTTGTTTAGTACAAGAGGAAATTAATTTATAGTTTTATTTCTTCAGTGTTGTTGTGCATTCCAAGTTGGCTTATGGGGTTCCCAGTTTAATTGTCTTCCTGTTTCTAAACTGTGATCTTGGTGATGGTCTATGTTCTGCATGTGTAACCGAGCTGAGGTATTCTGTTCATATAGTTTCTGTGACAGTGCCACTTGTTCTCTTTCCCCAGTAGGAGATTGTCACGCCCATAGCCCCTTACATGTGTATGGAGGGGCGTGCTTATTATATAGAGTTCCCCAATTATGCAATGTTCCAGACTGGCTAGCTTGCAAAGGATTCTGGTAATGGTAGTCCAGTCATACGGTGCTTGCCTTGGAGGTCAATGAAAACAATTGTAGTTGGCTCGAGTGTAAGGCAGTGACAGAATATTTATTTATGAGGTTAATCCAAATGCACACAGATTCACTTGGTAACACCTTAGGATGTATTCTCCAGGATTTTATATTCAAAACAATAATAATACAACTGAATGGTTAAGCAAATAGCTTGTAAAGTCCATTAACAGAAATTCTCTCTCAGTCACTGCTGACAAACCTTGCTCAGCAGTGCCGGTGGAAAGGAAATCAAAAATAGTAAAAGCTTCTTCACAAAAAAAACAGCTTTTTACATTCTACGTTCAAAGCACTTTTGTATCCAAAGTGTGCATAGCCTGAGCTGTATGCTGCTCTGGTACCAGGTGGCTAACAAGCTTCAATCAACAGCTCTGCTCGTCTCTGCACAAGTATTTACACAAACCTCTAGTGCCAATTACTAGGACATTTCCTTTTATGTTGATCCTACTTTCAGGATTTCTCTGTGCTAGCAACCTTGCATAAAGAACAGTCCATGAGACTATCATCTCCCTCTGTAATTATGGCTTGGTCTTCTACTTGCATAGGTTCTATGTCAGGAGCTGGATCAGAGGGCTGTATTAACTGACCTTCCTTAGGACAGGAACTGTGTCTAAACACCTTGCCTTGCTCTAGGTTAAACAAACGTTCATAGTTCCTACCTGAGTTGCTGGCTTTAGGCTGTCCTTTCAAATATTCTGGCCAGTATGCATTGGAGTTTTTATAACCTGTCCTCCCGTCTATATTCCTGGACCTCAGGGCATCTGCTCCATACCTCTTCTTAGGGTTCCTAGCTGCAGTTTTCCAAGCCTTTGGATTTCCCCAATCCCTTGGAGCTGGTTTCTCCCAGGAATCTCCCCAAGAACATGGATCTCTCAGAGCTCCTCTCTCCTTGCTCTCACGCTTGCCTTCAAGCCTCCTCTCAGGCTTCCTCTCCGTCCCAGGCTTTCCTTCTCTGCCAGGCGGTCCTTCTCTTCTAGGTCTTCCTTCTCTGCCAGGACTAAGCTTCACTTGTCTCCCAGGCTTTCCTTCACTTCCAGGCCTTTCTTCACTGCTCTCTGCATATTTTGTTCTAGTTTTAAAGTTCCCAGTTTCCAACCCCCTCCCTTGCAAACCTCAGGTGTTGCTGATCAAAGTCTCTCCTGGCAGCTGAGTAATTAGGAGTGACGTAAGGGTTTCTCAATCTGGGCTTAAACTGCTGCACCTCATCTCCACTAGAGGCTCTCTGCAGGCCACTGCAGCCTGGAATAACCTGTCTTTTAGGTAAATATGGAGTTTTATTCCTGTGACCTGGCAAAACAGGTCCCTTGATTAGGGTAAATTCTCTTCCTTTAACACTATTCTCTGGGCTCTGGGCAGCTTCCTCATCACAAGATGTATTGGTATTCTCGGAGATGTATCGGTTTAATATTTGCAGTGTTGCCTTTCTGATAGGGAGGGTTTGGTGCTTTGTGAGTACTATTATGATATGACGGGTTTGCTATGGGCTCTAAATGTCAGCAGACATAAAAAAGCCTCAAAAACATATAGCAGCAAAATACACCAAGCCAAACAATGCCATCAAAAAAGGACTACTAATCTGGATTCCAAAAATAGAACAACAAATGAGGGTGATATACTGAACCATGTGAAACATCAAGTCCTACACATTCAACTAAAAATATACAAAACACAATTATCTTCAAAAACATATACGGCTTCAAAGTCTCGATACAGCTTCATAACATCAGACAAGTGCCCCGATGCTGGCAGCGTTTGCAATGTAAACTGCATCAGGAGGCAATTTCAAAGCACTGACATTGCGGTAGGATCCAGCCGATCAGAATCACTTTGTAGCCATCTTAACCAGTTGCGAAGCTTTGAAGACGTATATGTTTTTGACGATAAGTGTGTTTTGCATATTTTAAGTTGAAGGTGTAGACACTTAAATGTTTCACATGGTTCAGTATATCACCCTCATTTGTTGTTCTATTTTTGGAATCTAGATTAGTAGTCATTTTTTGATAGCATTGTTTGATTTGGTGTATGGATTGTAAATGAGCAGTGTTTATAGTTCTTCCTAATGTGCCTGGCAGTTGACACTGGAGTATAGTAATGTAGAAATCTGGCAGCCTTTCCTTATCCTCTCTGCCCATGCAAATGGTATTGAGACACTCATTAAGAAGCATGTCTACTAAACGTTAATGCACATTCACAGATGTTAATGTGCGCTAAATGCAGCAAGACCCATTTATTTCTATTGGCACAGTGGCACTTAACACACATGAATATTTAGTAAACATGCCCCTAAGTCATTGCCAGGAGAAAAACAGACTTGTGAAGGGCTCCTTTGAAAGCCACCTAAAATTTTAGATGGGCAACATATATATTTTAAAATAAAATGCATTAAATGTATGCAAATGAGGTCCTGTGGCTATGCATATGAGGCCCTACAATGATTCTCGGCACATGGCCCCGCATCACTCTTGCGTCACCCCTGCATCAAAGGAGAAACAGGGATAGCTGCAGGGGCCAAGAAGGAGGCGTAAAAAAGCTCTTCTGCACTCCTGCTCCTACCTCAGCCGAGAGTCCTTGCCAGGAACTAAGTTAACCTTCACTCTTGTGCCCAACCCCCCCTCTCCCACCCCATTAACTTTGAGAAGCTCCTCTGGGATTTTGATAATTAAATTCTCCAATTGTGATTACCCCAATACCATCCCTCCCGGAACAATACAAGTTTTATAGCAGGATCTCCATAAAACTCTCTCCATCTATATCAATATCAATGTAAATACATATATACAGTATGAATACAGGCAAATTTTAGATAGTACATGGGGATTGGAACTGAGACATCAAGGTTAGAATGTAGAGAATTCTGGTGGTATTTTAGATATACCACTGCCAAATGTTGAGGGCACCTGTATTTGCTGACATGTAGATCTGGAGGAGTCATTTTACAGAAGAGGCAATTTGGCAACTTATACATGAATGTCGGCCATTTTGAAAACCCACAGGGATGAATGCAACCAATTAACTACAGAGGCCCTTAATACCTCCTGTAAACAGTTGGCTGAAACAAGCACTTTTTAAAAATGTGCACATGCCAGGGAGCAGCTGTAAATCCCCGTATAGACACTTTGGTCAGATGGTCGTATGTGGAAGGGAATGGAACTTTGGAGTTAGCTCACAAGAAGTTACATTCAGGGCTTTTTTTTTAATGCCATCAAGTCAGTGCTGACTGCTGGTGACCCAGCAGCTCCTGGGTTTTCTTGGCAAGTACGCTGCCAGTCCTTTTCTTCTGAGGCAATGGAGGGTAAAGTGACTTGCCCAAGGTCACAAGGAGTGCCATTGGGAATCAAACTCTGATCTCTTGGGGAGTAGTAGGCAATTTCCTGTACCTGAGACAATGGAGAGTTATTTTTTATTTATTTTATTTATTTAGAAGGATTTAGTATACCGCCTTATCGTTAAATCAAGGTGGTGTGGCACATCAATCAAAATCAATAATAAAGTGTGGTTTGTAGCATGCAGTGTGAGAACTGAGAAGTGTAGTGTGTGGGGCAGTGCGTTAGATTATATCGGTGAACTATTTACATAATGAGCTATATACATATATACAAAATGGGGCTGTTTGAGAGGCGTGCTAGGATTAAGATTCTGTAATGTCTTGGGGGTAGGATCGTGATCCTGTAATGTCTTGAGGTAGAAAATTTATGTGAGGTCCTTGAAATGTACTGTAAATAGATCAGTCTTAAGAAGTTTTCTGAAGTCCTTGAGGTTCTTGGTTGATCTTATGTGGTCTGAGAGAGAGTTCCATATAGCGGGTGCTGCCAGGGAGAATGCCCTCCTTGATGTGGCCAGCCTTGTTTAGCAAATTCTTTTGGTGTTCTGATGGTGTCTGAGGTTCCTTTTCTTCTTGGTCTCCTGTTGTCATCGGTTTTTATGAGAGGGCTGCTGATAGGTTGTGTATTATTTTAAATATGTGTAGAAGTACTTTGAATTGGATTCTGGAGAGTTAAATGACTTTCCAAGATTACAAGGAGCAGCAGTGGGATTCAAACCAGGCTTCCTAAGGTCTCAGGCCACTGCTCTAACCATTGGGCTGTTCCTGTGCATTCTCTAATGGGATGGGGAATGCACATGTAGATTTTTGACCCACCCAAATGACACCCTAAACAAACTTGTTGTTATATGCCTTTATGGGCATTCTGCTATCTGCTTTGGTATGCAATTTGTAACAACCCGAGTCCAGGTGCAGTAGGTGGACACTACCAGCTGAACACTGTCAAGCAGCCTTGAGCTCTCTTTTCAAATTTCCATGACTGTACCTGTTTGGAGGTTCTAGCATGTGAATGCAGCTACTGTTATACTCTTGACTGAAGAATGGTATTTCTGCCAGGACTGATGAGCATGGAGTGCTGACGGAGGCCTAACCAGCCTTGGTATCATAGGTGACAGACTGCCCTCACAACCATCATTTTCCATTATAGATTATCGATCTTCTACCACAACTATTAGACTTTCGTTATAGGGGCTTCGAGCATATCTTGCAGCAGCTTTGGATTTTCTCAGCTCTTCTGGGCTGTTGCCACCAGTGCTTTTGGGAGTCTTCACTACAGTGCATCCACTGATTCTTCTTTACATCCCTCAACATGTCAATCTAGGCAGTCCATGAATGCTGCTTCTACCCGGGGGAGGGGGGGGGGGATCTGCAAGGTTCTTATGCTAGGACCAAAGTCTTTAGTGCCAGGGCTAGAACTTGCAGGCATATAACTTAACTGAACTTACCCCACTCTTGCAACCCAGGTGTGTGCCTTCTCTTTTACCATTGTGTTGGCTCTCCTCTGTTATTTTGGGGTCTTCTAGCCAGTCTGGGTGCTATGTAATGCTGGTCCTCCTGGCATAATTTAGGACCTTGCACCGTATCTGGGTCCCGTGCTGGTCTCTTTGCTATTTTACTCATCTCAAAGTGCCTTGGTGTCCTTTCACCAATTTGTGGTGTTGCTTTACCCACTTCTACTATCTTGAGGTATTTGTTGTGCTCTTTGTATCCCTTTTCTGATGGTGGTTTCTGGTACTCATCCAGTCACTGTACATATTTTTTGCCCCTCTTGTGGTGCTCCTGAGCATGTGACACTCTTGATGGTTTGTAGTACTGTTACAGAAGCCTGCCATCAAGTCTCAAGCAGGTTTCATTGAAACAGACAGCAAACTTGACTATTCTATTGTAAACTAGCTTTTCCTATAGACTTTAATGGGGATGAGTGAGATGAACACATGGGTGGTTCGGTTCCTGAAGATGAACCAAACAGTTCAATTCAGATGAACCAAAATGAGCCTGACACATCCAAGAGGTATCCTGATCTTTCTGGTGGTTATATACTGTACATTAGGCTTCAGAGAAAGGGGCAAGAAGAATGAGCCACAGCAGTCACTGTTAGGTCTTCCCATGGGTCTATTCATTTATACATGGCATGGTTACTTCCATGATTACCAGCATGCATTCCTGTCAAGAGCAGTGACAGCAAAAAGTAAGCAGGACATCTTAGATTAGAAGGCACTATGTGATCTAATATGTATGACAGATGTTTTACAGCAGTGGGATATATGAAGGCAGTACCGCCTTTATTAGAGTATGACTGCTGAGGAGAAGGTGGGTGAGAAAGTCAAGAAGCCTTTGTATGCGACAGTTGAGGCCCCTAACATTGATGGCTTGCTCGAAGGGGTTTTTGAGAGTTTGAGGCTATGCCAGCCATGCATGAACTAAGGACTGCACGTGTAAAGCAAAGGTGTGTGGCTAGTGTCCTATGAATGCTGCCGCTTCATAGCGTGGACAGCAGTGAGTGAAAGATGCAGAATCAAGATTACATGAATAGGAAAAATAACTTTCTTTTTTTACAGTTGTATGTTTGCACTATAGCTTTCTCCATTAATTCTCATGACGCCAAGGCAAATAGGTGTTTCAGAGAGTATGCAAATAAAGCAGTGTGATGATAAAAGTGCAGGTAGGTCTGCTTGACTTCTTGTCCCTAGGTAGTGCTGGCATCGTAGCCCGAGCATGTTCAGGTTGGTTTCCTGGCCTTTATTTTATTTTTATAGGGACAGATATCACTGCCTTTCAAGCCTTAAAAAGTCTTTCCAAGCAGCTTACAGTAAGCCTAAAAGTACACATATGATGAGATTTTCCTTGTTGGGGGGGGGGGGGTAGTTTGCACTTCTACAATGTTTGTTAACTATGCTTATTACTTCGGGTAATTTTACCTGAAAGGTGCTCAACTCTATCCTCCGTTAGAAGCCTTTTCCTTGTCTGAAAATACTGCAGAACAACTTGTCCCTGACTGATTGTGCAGTCCTGACATAGTGGAGGTGAAGCTCCAACGTTAAACATTGCAAGATAAATCATTTTCACATTCTTGCTTAAGTAGCTGTTTTAGTGTAGAGAAGCACATTTTCTGTCGAGAGCTAAGCCATTGTCTCCTTGACCCAAGGTCTTGACAATTTTTGAGCAACATACAGCAGGTAAGGTAGTTTGTTTATGAATTTTCTAAATAAAAAAGATAAATTTAAAACATAGATTGTCTTGGAGAGTTTTGAAATTCACTGACATTGTAGAGTTGTTGACATTGTACTATGCAAGAGTGGTAGCCACCATGAAATTTTAGTGTGGTTGTCCTAATATATGAATTTGCATTATATGGACATAATTCTATTTTGTTTTGTTTTGTTTAATTTTTATTTTAGAACTGTGTTTTCCCCCCAAAGTTGAGACTTTGTAATCCTGCCTGAGCTCATGAGGGCTGTAGTAGAATATAAATATGCTTTTAAATTAAATTAAATCCTTTGCTGAAAGCAGGCATGGTAGGGGTTCATTCCAAAGGTGCATTTGAATTTCATTTAGTACCTTCTTCCTTTAGACAACTGTGTTATTTGAAGTTGAATTCCTCAGTATGGATTTGTGAATTATGGTTATGTGCCTAGTCTGGTCTTGCCCTCATTGTCTCTATGGGTTTGTATTCATTACTTTTTAAGAGAAATTGGAAGCACATGCCCATAAATATGAAGCAAAATTAGAACCAACTCTGTTTTTGTTCTAGATATGGCCTCTACAGGGCCATAATGAGAGTGGGACAAGTGGGACAGTTGCCCAGGGTGCAAAACCTTGGGAAGAGTGGCACTAGGGCCAGAACTCTAAAGATGTGCTGACACCCAAAAGGAAGGGAAAGAGAAAGGTGTTGCTCAGGAGAGCAGGCAACACAATCAATCCTACTCTCCTAGAACAGAGCAGGTGTTGCATTTTTCCTCTCATCACCCTCCTGAGGGATGGATAGGAAGAGAGCAGGAGTATTGTTTATTTTGAAATGTACAGCCACATCAGTAAGTAAGTAAATAAATAGTCATGTTGTGTGTCATACATGTTGCGCCTTGTAAATCGCACAATTGAAAAACTACCCAATGCGATGTATAATACAAAAACAGTACTCTACAATAAAACAATCAAACCGCCAACCTCCCACTGAGCCCCCCCAACCCATCCCACTCAAAACCACACCATCATCCACTGTCAAACCCATCATTATCTTCCCCCTCTCCTGTTCCATACGCCCTTCTAAATAACAACGTTTTCAAAGCTTTCCAAAACTTTTGAAGGTCATCCATCAAAATGCACTTCCCTAGGAAGGGGCATTCCACAAAATAGGGATCTGTACTGAAAAAGAGCGACGATGATGGAACATCCACCTCATATCCTACCACGAGAAATTGCTTTACTTGGAAGCGAGGAGACCAATTAGGAACATAGAGAACCAACTTAGAAACTAAATAAGACGATGCCAAAGAATGGATAGTAATAATGCCTTTAACTCTATCCTAAATTTGATAGGCAACTTATGCAATTCCCTTCAGGCAGGGGTAACAGGATCATATTTACACAATCCTTCAATCAACTTTGCTACCGTGTTCAGCATCAACTGAAGATGCATCATTTCTTTCTGGGGTAAGCCCAAAAACAATGTATTATAATAATCTAGTTGAGGCCTTAATAAAGCCTGAGTAACCTCCCACAAAAATCACTCTGATAAATAAGGATGTAGCTGCTGTATCCACTGTGAGAGCAAAAAAAGAGAACCGAACCAAATAGGAAACTCTCCTAGATCACAACATTCTGACGACATGCCCCCCACCAATCCCCACTCACCTCACTCTTCTCCATATAAGAAAACAACATTAATTCCATCTTGGAGACATTACGTTTCAACCCCCCCCCCCCCAAAAGAAACCACCCCAATAACAAGGAAAGGTATTCACTAACCAAGGAATTTGGGCCATCCCCACTCTGAGGAACAGGAATCAAAACCTGTACAGCATCCACATATAAATAAAACAACATTCTGGCCGCACATATGCCCCTACACAATGGAACCATATAAACATCAAACAAGGTGAGAGGATCCAGCCCTGAGGCACACCAATATTCAGGGAATAAGAAGCTGACATGTCCTCCCCAACATGCACCGCTTATGACCTACTGCCCAAACAGGAGGCAAACTATGCTAAAACTGTATCCTCCACCCCCAACTGTGTCAAACAGCTTAACAACAAATCATGTCAAACAGTATCAAAAGCTGCAAAAATATCTATTAGCACCAAGAAGACATCTTGACCTGCATCATGAAGGGAATAGATATCATTCATAAGAGAGACCAATAAGGTCTCGGTACTATTGTAGTACCAAAACTCTGCTAGATGATCATCCAAAACTTGGAGGTCCTCCAAAAATGCTAGAAACTGACTCACCACTGCTTGCTCAATCACCTTATCTAAAAATGGCAGATATGAAAAAGGCCTAGAGCTCAAGTTTACTACCATTGGGTGAAGAGCCCTTCAGTACTGGCAACACTGCAGGAAAGACACCCTCCTGCAGGGAAGTGTTAAGCACCTGACACTATTTTCAATCACCTTCTTCCCAAATGCAGATCAGAATTACAAGACACGAGATTTATGGACTGTAGTCACTGATAAACAGTTGAGGGCAATATCTGATCAAAAGCTGACCCCTCTGTAGACCCCAGCTGACCCACCCTATCCCTGAATTCCTGGCCACAGGAATGATGCACGTTTGCAGGCTTTGCTGTGACCCTGCCTGCCTCTGGTTTGGACTTCTTCTTACTTAAGAAATCTATACAAGGAACAGGGCCACTGCAAGCATGCACTATATTGCAGGACTTGGTCTGTTTTTTTTATTTGCTACCACTGTGGGGTTGAATTGAGGTCTTGAATCTATCAGTCCATATAACATAGGAGGACCCAGAACATTTAGTGCTTTTGCAAAAATAATATGCATTCTCTATGGTACAGAACAAAATACCTCCCAACATGGTTGAATGTCATGAGATATTTAGTCACTGATGAGGCTCGGACATTTTGCAAGATGGGGGCTCTATACAGTACGGAGGCAATTTTATAAACTCCTGTGCAGTTAAAGTGCATTACCACAAGCATATGCAAGGCCTATTTTATAAAGTAAAGTATGCGCTTACTTTATTATAATATAGGAGCATAAAGACATGCCTCAGTTTAGTCGGGCAGTTATGCCTGTTCTGGAATAGGCATAAATGACCGAAACTAGATTATCCAGAAATGCGAGTAAGTTTAGGACACCCAAGCTCCACTCCTGTGCCACCCAAGCTCCACTCCTGTGCACACCCAAACTGCATGTGCTTACATTATAGCGTTGCCTAAGGTGTGCACGCAAGTGTCCACTAATGTGTAAAGTCCTTTGAACTAGATATTTTATCATCTTTGTTAGTGATTTAGCGGAAGCCTTGTCGGGTAAGATTTGCCTCTTTGTGGATGATATCAAAATCTGCAATAGAGTAGACACCCAGGAAGGTGTAGATAACATGAGGAGGGACCTAGCTAAGCTTGAAGAATGGTCTAGAATTTGGCAGCTGAGATTTAATATTAAAAATGCAAGGTCATGCATTTGGGCTGCAGCAATCCAAGGGACCAATATAGTATAGAGGGTGAAGTACTTTTGTCCTCTAAAGAAGAGCGGGACCTAGGCGTGGTTGTATCTGAAGATCTTAAGTGGATAAACAGGTAGAAAAGGCAAAGGCAAAAACTAGAAGGATGCTTGGGTGCATGCGGAGAGGAATGTCTAGCAGAAAAAAGGAGGTGATAGTGCCTCTGTATAAGTCTTTGGTGCGACCTCATTTGGAGTATAGTGTGCAATTCTGGAGACCAAACTGTCAAAAGGACATAAACAGGATGGAGTCGGTGCAGAGGGTGGCTACTAAAATGGTTAGTGGTCTTCATTATAAAGCATATGAGGACAGACTTAAAGATCTTAATACGTATACTTTAGAGGGAAGGCGGGATAGAGGCGATATGATTGAGATGTTTAAATACCTCCATGGCATAAAGGCACAAGAGGAGATCCTCTTTCGATTAAAAACAAGTTCTGCTATGAGGGGACATAGGATGAGGGTGAAAGGGGATAGGCTCAGGAGTAATATGCATAAATACATTTTTACGGAAAGAGTGTTAGATGCGTGGAATAGTCTCCCAGAGGAGGTGGTAGAGATGAGGACAGTGTCTGAATTCAAAAAGGCATGGGACAAACACGGAGGATCTCTAAGGGAAAAAAATGGACTTTTGTAGGGGTTTATATGGAAGGACAGACTAGATATGCCATGCGGTCTGTTTCTGTTGTCATGTTTCTATGTTTCTATGATTTATGCATGTAACTAACGTGTAACTTTCCGCACATCCCTGATAAAATCAGTCCCTATAAGTATAATGATGTCTTGGCTATCTTAAATGTCAGTGAATTTTGGTCTGTAGGAAGTCAAGTAAAATTTTGTATCTCTTCTTCTGATCAGAGGCTGTTTATGTTCTAGCCATGAATTAAAATTATTTCTGCTGTAATTTCCCTGTTTATACAAAGAAAATGGTAACAGTAGAAAATTTTGAAGTGTTCTTTAATTCTTTGGGAATGTTACAAAGGTTTTGTGAGTTGTTTACAGTAGATGTCCTTTTATGTTCATAATAGAATGATTTACATGCCAAAATTATGTACACATAACATGTTTTCTTTTCCCTACAACAAAAAAATCACTATAAATAACTCTTGGCTGAAGATTTATAAGAACCTGTCAAAAGATGTGTTAAGAAAAATAAACCACTCAAAATACAGATCAGATTATTCTACGGACACACATGCTCGATTGATATTCCATATCAACATTTCCCCATAAGTAAATGTTGCTCTGTTCTCTAAAGGGTTTATCTTCTAGTTGATGGCTATTTGGCTTGAAATTTGACACGTGGAGGGGAATTTTAGAAAGGACGTCCAAAGTGCAATTTGAGATGTCTAAGAATGGAAAAAAAAGCAGGTATGTTCAGGTACAGACATGATTTCACAAACATAGACGTGCCCAATATGGACATCTGCAGGGGCGTCTTACATAGACATCCCCAGAATAGTAATTCAGAACCTGGACATCTAGGAATAGCCTAATGGTTACAGTAGTAGGCTGGGTACAGGGCAGCCAATGTTCAAATTCCACTACTTGTATTATTGAAATTGTGCTGAGAACTGGGATATGATCAAGTACTAGTTTCTTTACTCCCTCTGAATGTTTTTCAGACAAAATAAGCACTTTTCAGATGCCTGTTTGTTTCTGGCGCAGGTCTAAACTTAGATGTGACACCAAATGTTTCTGAGATCAAGCAGTGATGTCCTCGTTCCTGGGAACGCCCTAGCCACACCTCTACCATGCCCCCATTCAGACTTGGACATTCGCAGACCTGGCTTCTAAAATGGCCCTGGAGATGTCTCTCTGCTTTGGACTTTTCTATGACCATTTTCAGATGTTCAAAGCACAAAAATGGCTTCCAAAATGACCCCTGTAGCGATATTTACTGGAAAAAATAAAATGCAAATTTATACAAAATTGATTGTTGTATTTTGCTTTCTATAGAACTCGGTTTATGTCAATCTTGCATGTTTTACACTTTTCAGGGGATAGCACTGCAAGTTACTTCAATTAGCTGCATCTCTTTTTGAATTTTATGGTCATACCATGATAGCTATTTCCAAAAAACCCCTATTTAGATTCACAACTTTCCAGATCTGGAGGAATATTTTGAGGCATATATGGAAAAGATTGGTTTGCTTGGTCATAATCAAAACATCCGTGCTACCCTGTTGCTCCAGTTCTGAGAACACATGTCCGATATGTGAATACCCTGCTCTTGCAAAGAAAATGTACCCATTTCTGAGCAACAGTTATCAAATTATCCAAAGTAGCATCAACAATTTGTATGCCCTTTCTGAAACAGTGTTGCCAGACATCCAAGGATCTGTGGTTAGCCAAGACAAGAGATGGCCAAGAAACTGTGGTTAGCCAGCAACTGCCGCCCCCCCCCCCCCCATAAAACCTCTAAAAAACAGCTGAAGTCATGCAGGAGTTATTCATAACAAAAGAAGGAATCAGCACCATGCCTATGACTGTCCACAAAATAAGGTGATAGGCATGATATGGAGACCTCTGTAACTGAGCAGTTACCTGAAGGGTGCTGGAGGGATGCACTAAATTGCCTTGATTCTCAATGGAAGATCAAGAGTTCGCTTGGCAATGGAGATACTCCTACTAGACCTGAAATCTGCGATGTGGCAGAAGGCAGTCCATGCAATACCTTTTGGGCTGATCTGTTTTTAGGAGCACAACTCGTTAGTGTTGAAATATGCTCATCAACAGAAAGAAATTTGACTTGTGTGAATGGACAAGAAAAGAAAACAGTAAGGATGTGCTAGATTTCTGTAAAAAGTATTAATGGTAAGAAAATATTTTGCAGGAAAAGTTAAAAATTATTCCGTTTTGACAATACGTGGGATTGTCCAAATGCAAGATCACTTATCTTCGATTACTCTTTCCTGTCATATATACTGGGAAATACGCAAATGTTTGCTATAGGGATTCTGGTTGGCATGTGGTTGCTGAGCTCCACTATGGCCACATCATGAACTCAGATTTAGCATGTTTTCCAGCACAGTTACATTCAAGAAGGGGATACCGAGATAGGCCTAAGACAAACAAAAACAAAGGATCAAAATTGATAAAGGAATAGTATGCTGCAAAAGTGAAACAAGCTCTGTCCCCTCAGAGCAGTGCCGACTAGATGGCAGATAAGGCCTCTTTGATGGAGTCATAGACGAAGAGAGGAGGAGGACCTGCTGTGGACTTGAATATCTTGCTAGAGGACATATGGAACTCCAAAGCAAAGATAGAAGGGGGGAGGAAGGATTTAAGGAGACGTTTACTGGAGTGTTGGCCTGGTTTATGGAGGTACAGGAAAGAGTCAGTGCTCGGGAGGACACTTACATAGTCGATCAAGAGAAAGTTATTAAGCTCTGGAAAATGGTGGTCTGGCTAAAGGACAAGGCAGAAGATCAAGAGAACCAGGATTGGCATGCTAAACTCAGAATATTTGGTATTTGAGAAGGACTAGAATTACCTGATACCTGTCAAGTTGTAAGAAAGATGTTGAGCATGTGCACCCCTCTGCCCCTCATGCAGCACACTGAGAAATGTGGCCTTACCCAAGGCATGGAAAGTGGCTGTAAGCCCTAATTGTACAGCTGCTGCACTTCCAAGAAAGGGGCATGTTATTTGGGGAAGACAGAAAACTAAAAAAGTTTTATATAATAATTGGAAAGTTATAATCTACCTGGACTGGAGTGCTGAGATTATAAGAAAGTGGAAAGCTTGTCAAGTACAGAGAGGCTTTGGTGAAATGGGTTTGAAAGCAAGCATATGGCTCCCTGCTCATTTCACAGTACTGGACCGAGGAGAGTGTAAATTCCTGATTTCCCCAGGAGAGGTAGAGTGGCTCTGGGTCAGAGGAGCATGCTGCTGAGCGCAGAAGTCAGACAGATCTTTGTTTCACTGGGAAGAGCCTCGGCACATTCTGACAGGACTGTCGCAGAATCAATAGATGGAAGTGAGTTGATGGTGAATATAGAAATAGAGAGAGCACAGTTTGCTGAGGATGTTCAGATGGACTTCATTGCTAATGCTGGATCTGAGACCACGGATGCAAAGGTGACAAGCATGGAAATCGGTGACAGGAGTCTGGTGGTGGCCCTGGATGCTGTATCAGGCTCCCTTCCTCAGAGGGACCGGCCATCTGAGACATGAAACTTGAGACTTTAGTGCTAAGTTCTTATACGTGCTAGACCAAATGACCCAGGCGTGTCTTTTTTCTTTACTGCTGTGTTGGGAAAGGGGGGAAGGAATGTGGCTTGCATAAGTGAGATTAAAGAAGGGGAAGGTTCTGCGTGTAGTTTGGGAAAGGGGCCTTTGTTGGGTCCTATGGGCTGCATGGGGATGCAAGTAAGTGTATTTGTGGCATGATTGTTAACTTCAGTAATAGAGACATGCATGAGTATGGCTGAAATTGCTGGACTAAAGTGAGTAGAATGGGCAAATATGGGAGGGCCGGGTGGGAAGCTGGGGCAAGATGTGAAGCCATTAGTCTGAAGTTCTTTTTGCAATAAAAAGTCACAGGCTGGAGTAGTTTGTTGTTGGTTGAGTGTTTGGGATGGGCGTTATGAGTGTGTGTGCTTGTGGAAATAGGGATGAGGGAGAGGGTTGCAATGGATGGGGAGAGTACTTAAATCATTGAGGACTCCAGTAATGGTGATTAATTTGCTTCTCTTAATGCAAGGAGTTTGAATAACCCCATTAAGAGGAAGAGGGTTCTGGTGTACTAAAACATAAGATTAATGTGGATCTCTTGCAGGAAGTTAAATTGGCCTCAGTGGAGATGGATAAGCTGCAAAGGAGGTGGTGTGGAAAGGTTTATCATTCTGCTTATAATCCCAAAAAGTGAGAGAGAATATTATTACATAAAAAATTATCCTTTTGTAGAATATTAAAGGGGTTTAATACACATGGATGAGTGGTTTAGATGGTAGGGTGAGTGGGTGGGTGTATGAATGGGAATTCTATGTTTTAAAATGTATATGACCCTAATGGGCAAAAGAGGGATTTTTGATAGGAAAGGGAAGGGGATATGGATAGTAGGAGGGGATATGAGTTGTTTCTTAAAATTGGGTGACAGATCTATGGGGTGGAACAAAAATGTTCAGGTAGAAGGGAAAGCTCTAAGGAGATTTGATAGGAGATTTCAATATGCCAGATGTTGATTGGCACATTCCTGCTGCAGTATCATCTAGAAGTAAGGAGATCCTGCATTCTCTACAGGGAGAACTGTTCAGGCAATTAGTAACAGACCCCACACGTGAAGGGGCCATACTGGACTTGGTGCTTACCAATGGTGAAAGTGTTTCTGATGTTGTAGTGGGAGATCATTTTGCATCCAGTGATCACCAGATGGTGTGGTTCAGTATTAGGACTAGGGCTGTTAGAATCCATTCCAAGGTGAGGATCTTAGACTTTAGGAAGACTAACTTTGCGAAGATGGGCCAATACCTCAGGGAGTCATTAGTGGGATGGGAACAGCTGGGGGATGTAGAAAAACAGTGGGCAAAACTGAAAGGGGGTATTTTAAGGGCAACCAACCTTTTTGTTAAAATGGTAAATAAAGGCAAAAGGAAAAGGAGACCGCTATGGTTTTCGAAGGAAGTAGCTGAAAAGGTGAAGAAAAAGAGGGAGGCCTTCATGAAATACAAGAGATCATAGAGAGAGGAAGACAGGCATCTGTATTTGGAAAAACTTAGAGAAGCTAGCAAAGTAGTCAAGAAGGCAAAGATTCAAAAGGAGGAGGAAGTAGCCAATGCAATAAAATGGGGGGATAAGACATTTTTCAGATATATTAGTGAGAAGAGGAAGGGCAAAAGTGGTATTGTCAGACTCAAGGGTGCAGGGGAGGAATATGTAGAAGCTGATTAGGATAAAGCGGAATTGCTTAACAAATATTTTTGTTCTGTGTTCACAGATGAAGAACCAGGAGCAGGACCTCAGAAAACACTCACAAATAGGAACAGAAGCAAAGGACATCTTGAACAATTTTCAAAAGACTGTGTTCATGAGAAACTATCTCAACTTAAAGTAGACAAAGCGATGGGACCGGATGGGATACACCCGAGAATACTGAGGGAACTTGGGGACGTTCTAGCAGCTCCACTGACTGACCTTTTCAGTGCCTCGTTGGAGTCGGGAGTGGTGCCAAAGGACTGGAGAGAGGCTCATGTGGTGCCTTTACACAAAAGCGGAAGTAAGGATGTGGTTGAAAACTACAGGCCGGTTAGTTTAACTTCGGTGGTGAGTAAACTATTGGAAACGCTGCTGAAAGAGAAAATAGTGAGGTTTCTGGAGTCCAGCGGATTACAGGATCCAAGGCAGCATGGATTCACCAGAGGCAGGTTTTGTCAGACAAATCTGATTGATTTCTTTGACTGGGTGACCAGGGAGTTGGAACGAGGGAGAGCCCTAGATGTGGTGTATTTAGATTTCAGTAAAGCCTTTGACACTGTTCCTCACAGGCGACTTATAAACAAACTGAGCACCCCAGGGATGGACCCTAAAGTTACTGCTTGGGATAGAAATTGGTTGGGTGGGAGGCGACAAAGAGTACAAGTAAATGGAGCTCACTCTGAGGAGAAGGATGTTATAAGTGGTGTGCGCCAGGGATCTGTCCTTGGTCCGATTCTTTTTAACATCTTTGTTAGTGATATAGCGGAAGGGCTGTTGGGTAAGGTTTGCCTCTTTGCGGATGATACCAAAATCTGCAATAGAGTAGACACCCAGGAAGGGGTAGATAACATGAGGAGGGATCTAGCTAAGCTTGAAGAATGGTCTAGAATTTGGCAGCTGGGATTTAATGTTAAGAAATGTAAGGTCATGCATTTGGGCTGCAGCAATCCAAGGGAGCAATATAGTATAGTGGGTGAAGTACTTTTGTCCACTAAAGAAGAGTGGGACCTAGGCGTGTTTGTGTCTGATGATCTTAAAGTAGCTAAACGGTAGAAAAGGCTACGGCAAAAGCTAGATGGATGCTTGGGTGCATAAGGAGAGGAATGGCTAGCAGAAAAAAGGAGGTGATAATGCCTCTGTATAAGTCTTTGGTGCGACCTCATTTGGAGTATAGTGTGCAATTCTGGAGACCGCACCTTCAAAAGGATGTGAACAGGATGGAGTCAGTGCAGAGGGTGGCTACTAAAATGATTAGTGGTCTTCATTATAAAGCATATGAGGACAGACTGAAGGATCTTAATATGTACACCTTAGAGGAAAGGAGGGATAGAGGTGATATGATTGAGATGTTTAAATACCTCCGTGGCATAAATGTTCAGGGAGAGAGCCTCTTTCAATTGAAAGCAAGTTCTGCTACGAAGGGGCATGGGATGAGGGTGAAGGGAGATAGATTCAGGAGTGATATGCGGAAATATTTCTTTACGGAAAGAGTAGTGGATCCGTGAAATAGTCTCCCAGTGGAGGTGGTAGAGATGAGGACAGTGACTGAATTCAAAAAAGCATGGGACAAACACAGAGGATCTCTAAAGGTAAAAAGGGGACTGTTGTAGTTGTTATGGAAGGACAGACTAGATAGGCCATGTGGTCTTTTTCTGTCGTCATATTTCTATGTTTCTATGACGTATGGGGGATTTTGGGTGGGTGGATGCTTGGAGAAGTGAAATCAAGGTTGATTATACTTACCATGCTGGGAAAACCACCTCTCACTCTCACCTGGATCTATTTTTAGTTAAGGCCAAGCAAACAGAGGTAGTGGCTGAGGCGCCAGATTGAGCCTATAGTTCGTTCTGACCATTTTGTCAGTTAAGCAGCAGGGGACTGTGGAAGATCTGGGGAGTAGACACAGGAAGGTTCATGTTGGCTTGTTCAGAAGAAGGGAAGAAGGGAATATTTAGTCCAAGCAAGGCAAGAATTTCAGAGTACTAATGATCAGGGAGAAGTGAGGGCTGTGTTATTGTAGGACACCATAAGGTCTTCATTTGGGGCCAGTTAATACATTTAGCTTTGTTGATGAACAAGAGGTGGGAGTTGGAGCTGCAGAATTTATATTCAGAGCCAGAGAGGCTGCAAATCCTGTATAAGCAGGCAAATAGTACTTGTGTATATAAGTGGCAGGTGGGAGTGTGTAGTCGGTTAGCATCCTTGAAGTGGAGAGGATGGTGTTTTTGATGAAGATGGCTAAAAGGAAATACTTAGAGGCCTGAGGGAAGGTTAATAAGCTTATTGTATAGCAACTGCATAACAAGAGGAGTGCCAGAATAATCAGGGAGATTCTGGATGCTAAGGTAAGGATGTAGGAAACTAATCAAAGTGCATGCGAGGTACTTAGGCAGTTCTGTCAGAATCTCTATCAATCAGAGGTTAGATGTGGAGATGCAGACATCAGGCAGTATTAAGAGTGTGACTGCAGAACAACAATCCTTATCGAATAGGCCAATAACAGTAATGGAAGTGAATTGGGCCATATGGAGTTTAGCAGTTGGAAAGGTGGCAGGAGAGGATGGTTTCTCACCCAAATCTTATAACCATCTGTGGCCACAGTTGGCTCCTATGCTGGTGAGGGTCTATAATGAGGTCCTGAAACAATGCATGTGGCCAATATTATTGTGATTTATTAGTAAGGAAAGTCAGTTGAGCAGTTTAGCACTTATAGGTCCATTTCTCTTCTAAATTGGGATGTAAAGATGTTTGCAAGGATATTGGTTAGTAGACTGGATTCTGTGATCTCTGATGTAATGCATCCCAATCAGACAGGGTTTGTGCTTGTGGCATATTGCAGATAATGTGCGAAGGGTAGTCAGTATTATACAGGCAGTACAGCAGGAGTTGAGTATGCTGCTTTATCTAGCTTTAGATGCAGAAAAGACTTTTGATAGGGTGGAGTGAAGGTAGCTCTTTACCCTTCTGGAGCATGTCGGCTTTGGAGCAAACTATCTGAGGTGGGTAGAGGCTCAATATGCTAAATCTAGAGTTAGAGTGCTGACTAATGGATAGAGTTCACTGAATTTTCATTAGATAGAGGCACTAAACAGAGGTGTCCTCTGTTGTCCTTGCTGTTTGTTCTTGTCATAGAGCCTTTTGCTAGTAGGATCTGAATCAAAAAGCGTATCCACCTTGTCATAGTGCAGGGCCTTCTGCAAAAAATATCATTATGTGCTGATGGCACTATTTTTGTGGTTAATCAAGATGTCTCTATTCCATCTTTATTTAACAGGTTTTTTTACTGCTTTATCATTTTAGTCAAAGCAGTTTACATTGTAACTTAAATTTGTCAATGTGCATTAAACAGAGACATTGATAACTTGGATTTTTCTGAGGCAATGGAGGGTTAAGTGACTTGCCCAAGGCCACAAGGAGTGCTAGTGGGAACTGAACCCCGGTCTCTTGGTTCCCAAACCACTAGGCTACTCCTCCACTCTATACTCGTAGAGCTTGAGGCATTTTCTGTGGTTTCTAGATTCCAGGTTAACCTGGAGAAGACTATGGCCTCATAGTTTGGACGAGCAGGGAGGTCTTTAGCGGTGGGCTTTCCTTTTAAGAATGCAGTTGGTGGTTAGCATTATTTAATTTAATTACATCACTTATAATCCGCTTTTACAGTCAAAAATGTATAGAGTACAAGACTTACAGTATTGCAATATAAAATCATAATTTCATCAGACAAACTCTGAGAAATCTCTCTGAAATATCCAAGTTTTCAATAATTTTTGAAATTGCAGAATATCTGCTATATTCCTAATCTGTATTGGTAGGATTCCACAATTTAGTAATTGCTCCAGAAAAATCTCTCTCTCTAATCCTCATTTGATGAAAAGAAGAAACAGAAGATACCTTCAATGTACAATGTGTAGCAGATCATGAAGATCTCACTGACGAATATCTCATCAACTTACCTGATAAATATACAAGACCAATCTTATGAATAACTTTAAAAGCAAGACACAGCACTTTAAACAAAACTCTTCCTTCAACTAGCAACCAATGAAGTTCAAATAACAAGAGAGTTACTCTCTCCCTTTAAGCACTATGGGTGATAATTTTTGCCGTAATATTTTGAATACATTGCAATTTGTATGCTAACTTCTTAGACATTCCAACAAATAATGCATTACAATAGTCCAAATGACTCAGGACCATCAACTGAACCACTGTCTGAAAATCTTGCAACCTCAAAACTGATCTCAACTTTCTAACCAATTTCAGCTTATACCGTGCCTTTTTTTGTGTATATTACACATGTGGATCAAAGATCAAATTAGAAACAAAAATAACTCCTAGACTACACACCTCGGAAGAGATATCCACCCTTTGTCTCATAAATAGATTTAGAGCCCAATTCCATAACATGCACGTCCGTCCCGCAGGCATGTATAAATTGAAAACGGGCCCCATTTGAACCTAATTCTGCATCCGCGGGTCTAGACGTGCCTGGGGGTCTGGAATCAGGGCGATAGACGTGTCCGGTGCAGCACGGGCAAAGTGATATTCATTCAGCCCATGCACGCATCAGGCACGAGCCCCGCACACAGGTGCAGGCTTGAGCCATGTGATATAATGGAGAAACACATCTCCCGTCAATATTATGGGACACGGATAAATGTTTTGGACGTCCCCGCACACACCGTATTCTGAAAAGTTGCATATGTCGGATCCTGCCCATTTCTGGGATGTAGCCACGGACACCACGCCTCCTCGGTAAAACATGCATCTCCTAAGCTGCTCTTCACACCGACAGTAGTTTACTGATGCAAACTAGACCATATAGCAGTCCTTCTCAGGCCCTGAAAAGTGCTAGGCAATCCCAGTGCACCCTAATATGGTATAAGAGAATGTAAATATCAACATATATGTCAGGGCATACCTTGCATCAAATGGTACTTAGCATTATAAAACAGCTTCAGTGATCCCTGCCTGGGTCATCTCTACAAATACACTTTAAACTGCTAAGGATGGACCCTTACCAAGTGCACAAAACCTGAAACTAACATTGCAGTTCTCCAAAGAATGCATAATATTGCTGAGCAACAAATGCATGCCCTTTTCGTGTCTCAGGCCTATAAGCAGGGCCGGATTTACCTTGAGTGAGGCCCTACGCCAACAAAAATTGTGGGCCCCCAGCAGGGGCGGCCCAAGGGGGGTGCGGGCCTCATTTGCATAAGGGGCCTCATTTGCATAAATATTTGCATAATGTTACCATATACTAATTTTTAGTAAACATGCCTCTTAATGAGTGTATGGATAAAGAAAGACTAAAAGATTTCTACATTACTATAATCCAGTGCCAACTGCCAGACACATTAGGAACTACTACAAACACTGCCCATAGTAAACCCGCCGTATCCTAACAGCACTACCAGGACTCACAAAGCACCATACTCTACCAATCAAAAGGCAACACTGCAAATATTAAACCAATACATTTCAGAGAACAACAATACATGACCTACTGGGGAAAGAGAACAAGTGGCAATGTCAAATAGGAATTATATAAACAGAACACCTCAGCTCAGTTACACATGCAGAACATAGACCATCACCAAACAAGTAATCACAATTTAGAAACAGGAAGACAATAATTAAACTGGGAATCCCAAAAGCCAAACTTGGAATGTACAACACTGTAGAAATAAAACTATACATTAATTTGCTCTTGTACTAAACAAAGCGCAGACGTTAATGATGCACATTTACCAGAGCTGACATATTCCAATTAATAAATTCAAAATAAAGAGATATTTTTCTACCTTTTGTGCATTTTTTTCAGCTGCAATTGCTCCAGCCACTTTCTTCTGGTTTCTTCGTGTCTTCTGCTAACTCTCCATCGTCTGCTGTCCATTTGTCCTTTCTTCTCTCTTCTAGATTTTTTTCCATTCTCTCTCTCTACATCTGCTTTAACATACTAATCTTTCTCCTTTTGCTCTTTCCTCATTCCTATTTCATCCACTCAAATTTTACCCCTCCATCCTCAATCCCCACTTACTCTCCCAATACCCGGCCAATTGTCGATTTTTTATCCCTCCCACACAAAATATTTTTCCCTTCTCCATTTTACTCTTCCAGCCCCATCCCATTCTAATCCTCCCCCAACATCAGCTCCCTTCTAGTTCCAGCCTCACCCAGCATCCATTCCCTTCTAGTCCCTGCATCAGCCCATTTCCAGTCCTAGACATCCATCAGCCCATTTCCAGTCCTAGCAACCCCCCAACCCAATACCAGTCCTAGCCCCCCATCAACCCACTTACAGTCCTTAACCCCCCATCACCCCATTTTCAGTCCTTATCCCCCCATCACCCCATTTTCAGTTTAAGCCCCCCTATAACCCATTACCAGTCCTAACCCCCCATCAGCCCACTTCCAGTCCTAACACCTTCAACCAATTTCCAGTCAGACCCCCATAGCCCATTGCCAGTCCTTCCCCCCATCAGCCCACAGCCCATTACCAGTCCTAACCCCATCATCCCACCTCCAGTTTTAACCCCCCAGCCCATTTCCAGTCCTAGCCCCCCATAGCCCATTACCAGACAACCCCCATCAGCCCACAGCCCATTACCAGTCTTAACCCCCCCAAAGCCCATTACCAGTTCTAACCCCCCCCAACAGCCCATTACCAGTCCTAACCCCAACAGCCCACCTCCAGTCTTAACCCCCCAGCCCATTTCCAGTCCTAGCCCCCCCCATAGCCCATTACTAGACAGCCCCCATCAGCCCACAGCCCATTACCAGTCTTAACCCCCCCAAAGCCCATTGCCAGTTCTAAGCCCCCCAACAGCCCACAGTCCATTACCAGTCCTAACCCCATCAGCCCACCTCTAGCCTTAACCCCCCCCAGCCCAGCCCATTTCCAGCCCCAGCCCCCCAATAGCCCATTACCAGTCCTACCCCCCCCCCCATAGCCCATTACCAGCCCTACCCCCCCCAGCCCATTTCCAGCCCCAGCCCCCCCCCATAGCCCATTACCAGTCCTACCCCCCCCCCGGCCTAAAGTAAAATTTAATTTTTAAAAAAAACCTGGTGGCTGCCGCCGCGGGGCCCCCTCTGCTGCCGCGGCAGCACGGACTGACCCGCGGGGGCCCCGTCTACAAGCTGAAGCCGTCGGTTCGGGTCGGTTCGGTTCTCCCTCCCTCCCTCCCTCCGTGCAGGCTGCAGGCTGTGAGAGACGCGAAGGGAGAGCGTCTCCTCGCGTCTCTGTTAAGCCCGCAGGGGCTGATGGGAAATTTCCCATCAGCCCCTGCGGGCTTAACAGAGACGCGAGGAGACACTCTCCTTTCGCGTCTCTCACAGCCTACAGCCTGCAGCGAGGGAGGGAGGGAGGGACGACCCGACCCGACCCGACGGCTTCAGCTTGTAGACGGGGCCCCCGCGGGTCAGTCGGTGCTGCCGCGGCAGCAGAGGGGGCCCCGCGGCGGCAGCCACCAGGTTTTTTTTTAAATTGTATGTAAAAAAAAATGAACTTGTTCTTTTTTTGTGGGCCCCTGCCGGCTGTGGGCCCTACGCCATGGCGTACATGGCGTATAGGTAAATCCGGCCCTGCCTATAAGTGCACTTATTCTACTGCTCCTTACTACCATTCCTCTCTTATCTCTCCCTACACCCTCCTCAGGAACTCTGCTCTTCTGGCAGATCGCTTCTATCTGTGCCCTTCTCTTCTACTGCCAACTCCAGACTTCACTCCTTTCACCTTGCTGCTCCCTATGCCTGGCACAAAGTATCTGAGTCTGTACATCAGGTGTCTTCTCTGGCCCTTCGTAAATCCAGGCTCAATGCTCACCTCTTTGTTGCCGCTTTTGAATCTGAGCCATTACTCTCCCTTATGTCTCCTTACCATTCCCCCTAAAAGTATCATGTCCATAGCTGCTGTGTTGTCTGTCTTGACTAGATTGTAAGCTCTGCTGAGCAGGGACCATCTTTTTTGTGTGGCTGTGCTGTGTATGCCTTGTAGCGCTATATAAATGATCAGAAGTAGTAGTAGTAGGGCCTTCTGGCTATGGCATCTGATTCCCACATATCTGGGTAGTGGCATTTCTCACAGCAACTACACCTGTCCTATCATGGCCCATGTCAGTCTGTACACATCCGCTATCTGTGGGGCAGCCCTATCTGCCTTCCCACAGTCCGCTTTGTGGTGCTGCTCCCCTGGTCAGGCCTGTGTAGGCATGGGAAGGGGGATCCCTGTGCCATCATACCCAGGTAGCCAGCCTCCAGATGTATCACCAGTCTCGCAAACCCTAAGACACCACCAGAATCATATGTGCATCCAAAATCACTCGAGAGGGAAAAGAATTCCACAAAACAATGGGAAATAATCATAAAGTCTGTCTTTTTAATAGTATGCCCTAATATGACAGGAAGCCCAAATCTTTAAATTCTGTCTGTCATTTGGAAGTGTCTTACCATTCAAAGGCCTTATGTTCTTGGATTGTTTTGAAATTTCCTCTTAGGACTCTCATCATAGTCGTGGTCAGGAGCAGATGTACATTCTAGCACAAAGAGTATGCACATACGCATATAATTTTACAAAATCCACATGTCACTTGCGATTCCTCCCATGCTTCACCCAGACTCCCCCCCTGAACACACCTACTCTACAAGTATGCTCCTAAGTGCACTGCGGGCACATTTAGACTTGATCTAATTTTATAAGTGGCCTTTTACACGTTATTCATCTTAATCAGTTGCTGATTTTTTCTCTCTTGAAGTGAGCAAAGGCTGCTTTGCACACTAAAATCGCTTATAGTATATGTTAAATGGTATAGTGCCTACTAACTGTCCTGTAAGGGGATAAGTCCATAAAGAGGGCACCCGATGTATGCACCATCTGCACACGCAAGTCCTGGTATTCTAGTAACTTACACACACAGATGGGCACATCCTGTACATGTCGCTCTTCTGTAAGTACGAGCATATGTACCATTACACGTACCTGTCGGGTGGGTGTGCACAAGGGTAGCACTGGGGCAGAAAGGAGGCAAAGCGTGAGGATATAAAATATCTGTTAATATATAAAACCTGTAGATAACACCTCATACCTCAATGTAAATAAGTTCTTTGTTACATGTAATAAGCTGTGTTGCATTTGTTCAATTTGTATATGTATATACAAATTGAACAGATGCTCCTTGTGGTCTTGGGCAAGCCACTTAACCCTCCATTGTCCATGTTCCCTGTAAGTATTAGTGTATGTGTCTCATAGCCCCGCATGTTAAATGTATCCCCCAATTGTGTTGTGACCGCTTTGATTGAAGGATAAGGCGGTATACAAAACTGTCTAAATAAATAAATAAAAATAAATAAATATAAGTGCTCCTTGTTCTCTGTAAAAAATGTTGTTGACATGTACACTGCTTTGCCCCGGTGAAAAGCGGTATAAAAATCCAGCCAAATAAATAAATAAATAAGATATGCAGGTAGATTAGAGAATACTATACATGCATGTTTTCCAGAATCTAGGTGTGAGCAGTTACACCCGCCAAGGGGCAAGCATAAGTGCTAATGCCTCTGTGCATGCATGGGGAGCCATTTACGCTCTGTCTTGAAGGTAAAGCACGAGTATGCACAACGTGTGTGTATATGCCCACCCACCTGAGGCACAACATTATAGAATTACCTTCTAAGGGCGCAAAGCCTTACTATTTGCTCCACAAATAGCTACTTTTCATGAAGAGTTTTATATGTTAACGTAGCATTTACATTCATAGAGAGTTGGTTGGGTTTAGCTCATACCCTTTCTCAGACATTAAATTCAGGTATGGTAGGTAGTCCCTTGTCTCCAGAAAGCTTATAATCTAAGTTGGTACCTGAGGCAAAGGACAGTAAAGTGACTTGCCTAAGATCACAAGTACCACTGGTGAGATTCCAAGCTGGGCTTTCCTGGTTCTAGCCCACTGCTCTAACCATTAGGCTAGTCCTCCACTCGGTGCAGGAGATGCATTTTCTAAATTCCATAAATCTCTGTACAGCTGTTATGGTTTGTAGCGCTTAATATTCAATGGGACAGCAGGCATCCCCTACTTTAACTTCTTCTTTGTGATGTTTAACACCTCCTCTCTGCATTGCCTGCTCCCATTTGGTTGCCTAAATCTCAGCAGTTATCCATTTGACTTTCAGAAGACCCGTAGTCTGTATCCTGATGAAAAACATTTCCCGTCTATAAAAAACTGCAGCAGAGCAGAAAGAAGTTATAAAACAAGAAGAGATTGCAGAACATTCGGAATGTTCCATTCCTTTTTCTTCACAGGTACAATAAGCCATTGTTCTCCGTAATTGTGGTCATGGACCACTCTGGGAAGCGATAACATTTTACAAGAACAAGGATGTCAGAAAACGTGGCACCGAAGAATCTCTGTGGTATAGCAAGAAAACCAGACCATAAATTCTCTCACTATTAAAAAGCCTCACAGTAGAAGAGTGACGGAAATTAGCTATGTTCTGCAGGGCACAGGGACAAGTAAACAGAAGACAGCGATAATGGAATCATCAGTGCACACAGTACAGGGGAGATGTGTCACAAGCTGGCATTTTAGGGTTGCATGTGAAATTAGTTGCACGAGCACTAAAGATTTTGGCATTATGGTACATATATGACCTGTGTTGCATACCATGATGCCCTAATATGTATTTATTTTTTTTCACCTGGTTTTCTATAGCGTTTGGTCAATAAAGCGGTTTGCATCAAACTGAACTTTCCATTCACATATAACAAAGAACTTCGGATCCATCAGATACAATTTAAACTAAATCACTACATCTTGTGATGAACCTATATACAGTATGGGTGGGGATACCGGGTCTGTGTTGGGATAGGAGGGTATTATAGCAGCCGGGCAAGCCTGGATTGAAGGATCACATTTTGAGAGTAGCTTAATTCTACAGACACATGTAACAGGTATGAGTCAGTTGTTCTCTTCCTGTCTCTTGAAAGCTTTTTTTAGAATAACATTTACAGTATGTGTAACTGTCACGTAATATTTAATAAAATAAAACTCATCAAACAGTTTCCTTCAGGGCTGTTAGAAATCTGCATTCCTCTGATGACAAAGATTCTTAATCTTGTTTTCTAAGTATGGGCTTTGTAGAAAGAGGGTTTTTCCTTTTGACTGTTATGAACTCCTTGCTTAAGACAGAGGAGGAAAATTCTGTATGAATTCATGTAAAATAAAACTGTGAAGAGCAGTTGGGTATGTTTTGTGACAACGGCATGGATAATTGTTGTCGTGGTAGTGTTCTTCTTTCTTCTGCTTGAATAGAGAACGCTTAAACTCCAACCTATTTATCTATGAGCCAGTGTTGCTACGGTAGACATTGGCCTTGACAGGTAATAGGAGTAAGATACAGTAACTGATATGTGACAATAGACTCCAAATGTTATACACTTAGGGTGACAGTCATGCCTGTCGAATACATCATTGTTCACCAGCTAACTATATTCGTTTTTAGGGGATACTGCCACTATTCTTCTACTCTACTCTATGCTTCATTAGTAGGTCCCAGTCCATGTGTTTTATGACGTGGTTATTTCCCAAATGAATGTCCCCGGTAATGCAACTGCCAAGAATGTATATTTTGCAAACTGCTAGCTAAGAACAGCGACTTTAGAAAAAAGGTGGTTCTGGTGATGTTCTCAGGGTGGTAGGTTGAAAAAAATATACATATACAGGAATTGATTTTACAGAGCTGCAAATAAGCATTATGGTGCCTGGGGGGGGGGGTTGGTATTTGTGCCTCCCTGCTCCCACTCTGACCCCCCCCCCCCGCTTCCTATCTTCTTCTGCCTCTCCATTCTCATGCTCCGTCTCTTTTTGCTTTTAACTCTCTTCCCTACAACTTGGATGGTAGGAACAGGGCTGCATTTCTCCTGGCTTTTTTGCATTTCAGCCATTTTTCAACCCCTCCAAAGGGCTTTGTGTTCTGACTGGCCGCCCCTCTGGTCCACCCCTAGTTCTGGCTCTGTTATTTTATTTCTGACCTCCCTTACATTCTACTACTACTACTGCTCATTGTTTCTATAGCATTACTGGGCATAGGCAGCAGTGTGCATGTGCCCCTAAGGGACAGTCACTGGCCCATGCAGCTTACAATCTGTTCAGAACAGACAAACAGAACAAATAGGGGGACTAGGGTAATTCTTAAAGGAAATAATTCAAAGGTGTATGGGTGTAGACAGGAGAATAAGAGAGTCTGAATCCAAAAGCAGCCTCAAAGAGATGAGTTTTTAGCCTGGATTTGAATAGAACCAGAGATGGAGCCTGACATAACAACTTGGGTAGTCTATTCTAGGCATGTAGTGCAGCAAGGAGGAACGAATAGAGTCTGGAATTAGCAGTGGAAGAAAAGGGCATGGATAAAGTGATTTGCTTAATGAGTGGCGTTGCCAAGAAGGGGGTGTAGGGAGAGATAAGAGAGGAGAGGTAATGAGGAGCTATGCACTTGTAGGCGAGTAGAAGTTTGAACTGTATGTGGAAAAGGATAGGGAGCCAATGACATATGAACAGAGGGCTTACGTACATGAATGTAGCAACACTGGTTGAAGATTAGCTGTGCAGCTGACTTTTGAATAAATTTGGAGAGAGATGATTGAATGGGAGATCAGCAAGGAGCATTCCTTAAGCAATGACAACCATGGAAAGGAGGATGGAGGCCAGAGTTGATGGGTAGAAATAGAGAGGGATTAAGGGAAAATGCAAATCTGTCAAAAAATAAACTGTGCAGAGAGAAGAAAAAGAGATGCTCAAGAGGATGTGACAGAGAAAAAGGGAGAGCCGAGAACCCATGATAGAGATGAAAATGATTCTTTTACGCTGTAAAAGCTTCATATGGGTTAGTTTGCTAAGGAGTGGCCTAGTGGTGAGAACAGGGCCTGAGAACTAGGAAAACCACTTTTCAAATCTTGCTTCTCCCACTGATGTTCCTTATCACCTTGAAAAGTCACTTCGTCCTCCACTGCCTCAGATATAAACTTAGATTTGAAAGCCTTTTGGGTAGGGACAACCTACCAATGGTAGCTGAATTTGTAACTCACTTTGAGATCAGGTTTGGAAAGGCAACTGATTAAAAAGCCAAATCCAAACCATTTATCCAAGTAAAATTGTCTGCCTGAACACTTACCTTCCTTAATTTGGCTAAAATGATGTCCACTGTTCTAATGTGGACATGTCTTGGGTGAGTTCCGAAAATAGCACATGTAGTTTGAAATTACAGATCGATGCACGTTTTATTTATCTATTTTCCATATCTAAGCATCTTACAGAAGTAAAAATGTATGCAAATATTAAAATACTTTAAAAAGTGAATTTTCAACATGAATCCCCAAATGCTAACAGGCAAAATCCTGGGCTAGTAGTGATTACTTCAAGTGGCGATGTCAAAGAAAGCAGCTAGCGGCACTTGGCACAGTGATTTTAACCAAACTAGCATAGTGTGCTCAAGTCTTGGAACAGGTGGAGAACCTGATGCCTGATGAGCTGATCCCTGAAATGAAGGCGTTACTGGCAGAATTGCATAACACCCTTAAAAAGGCTATAGATGCCATTCAGGTGAAGTAAAAGCCATTTTAACTGGTTTGTAATGAGATCATATACATTTGGGCACCCAAGTTGATGAGGCCAAACAAAATTAGGGGCATGGTTGTTGAGCGCTTCCTCTAGGATGCACATTGTACCAGTTCTGAGAGATGAGAATAGGACCCTTCATACCAATAATGTAGAAACAGGGAGGATTTAGGACAAATTTTATGACAAATTATGTACTGCTGCTCAGCCTTCTTTGAAGCATCTTAAGTTTTCTTTTGGGGGGGGGGGGGAGGGCTTTGAAAATGGCTTAAATTACAGAAGAACAAAAGTAGAATTTAGATGCTCCATTAGCTCTTGAAGAGGTGGCTACTGCTATTAAGACTTTGAAACTAATGAAGACCCTAAATCCAGATGGGTTTAGCATTGAATTTTATAAGATTTTGGGTGATCAAATTCTGGAAACTCTCAGAGCTATATATGATCGATCTTTCTTAGAATGGGCATTTTAACCAACTATCATCTGTGCTCTTATAACAGTTTTACCCAAAGTATAGAGAAACTTGACAGATCCAGCATCTATCAAGCAATCTTTCTTTTAAATAGAAACATAGAAATATGACGACAGAAAAAGACCACATGGCCTATCTAGTCTGTCTTTCCATATCAACAACTACAACAGTCTCCTTTCTTCCTTTATAGATCCTCTGTGTTTGTCCCATGCTTTTTTGAATTCAGATACTGTCCTCATCTCTACCACCTCCAATGGGAGACTATTCCACGGATCCACCACTCTTTCCGTAAAGAAATATATCCGCATATCACTCCTGAATCTATCCCCTTCACCCTCATCCCATGTCCCCTCGTAGCAGAACTTGCTTTCAATTGTACATTTATGCCACAGAGGTATTTAAACATCTCAATCATATCACCTCTATCCCGCCTTTCCTTTAAGGTGTACATATTAAGATCCTTAATCTGTCCTCATATGCTTTATAATGAAGACCACTAACCATTTTAGTAGCCACTTTCTGTACCGACTCCATCCTGTTTATATCCTTTTGAAGGTGCGGTCTCCAGAATTGCACACTATACTCCAAATGAGGTCACACCAAAGACTTATACAGAGGCACTATCACCTCCTTTTTTCTGCTAGCCATTCCTCTCTGTATGCACCCAAGCATCCTTCTAGCTTTTGCCATCGCCTTTTCTATCTGTATAGCTTCTTTAAGATCATCAGACACAACCACGCCTAGGTCCCGTTCTTCTTTAGTGGATAAAAGTACTTCACCCCCTATACTATATTGCTTCCTTGGACTGCTACAGCCCAAATGCATGACTTTAAATTTTTTAACATTAAATCCCAGCTGCCAAATTCTAGACCATTCTTCAAGATTAGGTAGATCCCTCCTCATGTTATCTACACCTTCCTGGGTGTCTACTCTATTGCAGATTTTTGTATTATCCGCAAAGAGGCAAACCTTATCCAACAGCCCTTCCGCTATATCACTAACAAAGATGTTAAAAAGAATAGGTCCAAGGACATATCCCTGGGGCACACCACTGGTAACATCCTTCTCCTCAGAGTGAGCTCCATTTACCTGTACTCTTTGTCGCCTCCCACCCAACCAATTTCTAACCCAAGCAGTAACTTTAGGGTCAATCCCTAGGGTGCTCAGTTTGTTTATAAGTTGCCTGGGAGGAGCAGTGTCAAAGGCTTTACTAAAATCTAAATACACCACATCTAGGGCTCTCCCTTGGTCCAACTCCCTGGTCACTCAGTCAAAGAAATCAATCAGGTTTGTCTGACAAGACCTGCCTCTGGTGAATCCATGCTGCCTTGGATCCTGTAATCCGCTGGACTCCAGAAACCACATTATTTTCTCTTTCAGCAGAGTTTCCCATAATTTACTAACCACCGAAGTTAAACTAACCGGCCTGTAGTTTTGAACCACATCCTTACTTCCGCTTTTGTGTAAAGGCACCACATGAGCCTCTCTTCAGTCCTTTGGCACTACTCCTGACTCCAACGATGTGGATACTAGTATTTATGCAAAAATATTAGCTAATAGATAGAGTGGAGTGCTGTCTAATTTGATTGCTAAATGAAGGTGGGTTTTGTTCCTGGTCATTTTAAAAGACTTAGTCATGATGTAGGACATTTGAAATCACCGAGATGTCTCCACAGTCATTCCACAAATGATGTTTACAGACGTTTCTGGTGCAGGGATGCCCAAATAGGAAAGGGGGTGTGGTGGAGGCATGTCTAGGGAGGTGCTTTGGACTTGCATGTCGCCGTTCCTTTATACCTGATGCAGGCAAGAATAGACATCAGAAAGTACTTGTTTAGCCTTGAAACATCCAGAGAGTGTAGAGAAGATGGAGAGTTAAGTGGTTAGTCTAAGATCACAAAGACCCACACTGGGGTGTGAACTGTGGCTAACTCACTCCCAACCCACAGCTTTTATCATTATGCTGTTAGACAGCCATATTCTGAGATGCTATTCCGGGAATGTCTATGTAGATGTCTCTATAGATGTCCATATCAGGCATGTCCACGTTTCTGAAATCATGCCCGAACTTGCACATACCTGCATTTTTTTCAGATGTTTTGTCTTTGATGTCCCAGATTGCACTTGGACGTCCCTTTGAAAAATGTGCCTTTATGGGGTTACTAATGTCAGACATGTTTTGGCGAGGATTGAAACAGTACATAGGCATAGGGAGTAGGCCTTGGCAGTGAGCTTTTATATTGAAAAAGTATTTGATAAGGTCTATTGAATCTATCTTTGAAAAGTTTGTGTTGTTTTGGCTTTGGAAAGGTGATGGTGCAGAGAGTTGAGGCTCTTTACTGTCAACCTAGGGCTTGTGCCATGTTGAATGGGTGTCAATTACAACTATTTACACCGAGCAGAGGAACGCGTCAGGGCTGTCTTATCCTCTATGCTATTTGCATTGAAGCACATTCTGGTTCCTGCACGTTCGGCTGCATTGGCCGTGCAAAAATCAGACGTGCAGGAGATGGACTCGATTCTGCCACTGCGGGGCCTGGACATACCTGCAATGGCAGAATCAGAGACTTGGGTGTCCGGGCACTCCCTGTATGCCAATGAGCTGCCCAACCAGAGACCAGAATGCCATGGCTGGGGCGTGGGTGCCAAAGCATTCTGGCACCATGGCAATGAGCCGCCTGATGGCTCGGAATGCCATTACCCATATCTGCCTCTGCAGACCGTGATCCTGCCAGCACCAGAGGCCCTCATGGACTGGCTCGCAGCCGCAGGGGCACAGTGAGGCTGGTGGAATGGTGTGCGGGGGGGCACCATGCAGTGGGGACCTCCGGGGCTTATTCCATCATCGAGGTGGAATAAGCCGGGCATCCATCTCTGCCCCAGAGAACATACAGAGGCCAGACCTGAATGGCCTCTGTACATCCTGACACATTGCCCCGCCCCTGCTCCACTCCCACTCCACTCCCTCCTACCCATATCCAGCACTCCCTGCACAAACACTGTGTATGTGTGGGGAGAGCTGGGACCGTAATCACGTTCTGGGGCTGAGCGTGGGTTGGATTTCCAACCCAGATGTCCAACTCTGCTATTCGCTATATGGAATGACCGTCATTGTGTATAGAGCCTCTGGTGACTGCTTTGCAAGCTGATCTTGTGGTGCTGGGTGTTTAAGTTGGAGGCCAAGAAGTCTGGATGGTGCCTTGGCCAATGATCTTTTTATAATAGTGAGCATCCCAGAGGTTTCCCTGGAGTACTGGAGATTTTAGAGCCTTTGTACAGATCTTTGGATTGAGAACTAACTGGGAGAAATCTGTGGTTGTAGATCTTTTGTGGGCTAGGCCCTTTCCATTGGAATAGCATAAGCTGAGGATACCGCGGGATTTGAGCAAATGGTATGATTTGAATATTAGCCCTCTGATGCAGAGAGCATTCTTCAGTTGGAAAATGGCAAGAATTTATTTTCTCTTGTAGTTCAAATGCAGTTAGTAAAAGTGATGATCTTATCTAAATGATTGTACATCCTTCAGAACTTACCTTTGTTACTTACTAGAAGGGATTTATTTAAATGGGATATGACATTATGGATATTTTTATAGAAAAGGAAGAAGAGCCCGACTGGCTCTGAGGTTTTTAAAGAAGTCTGTGGGAGAGGAAGATTTGGGAGTACCTGATGTGAAGTTGTATGGTCTCTGTTATCAACTGCGCTTTGTTCGATTCTGGTTGAAGAGTGAGCCTGTAGCAGCAGATGTCTAAATTGAGTCTCAGTTGGCGAATCTCTATTTGTTAGCCTATGTACTGCATGGTGCTAGCCCCTCTGATTATAAGGAGAGACCCCCACATTTATTAATTTGAGTCTCCAGATAGGCTTTGGTTTGGATGTGTAGGAAGCAAGAATGTTCTTATAAGGTAGCCTGTTGCCTGTCTTTGGGGAGGGGGGTGGGGAATTTTTGCCTGGTATGTTTGCTTTGGTTTTTCAAAAGTGGGAGAGGTTAGGCCTGTGTGGGAACTAGGAGCTTTTATGGGTATTTGTAGGTGTGCCATTATAGTATGTGAAGCCATTATAGTATGTGAAACCATTCAGCTTAGTATCTACAGAAAGGATTTTTGGAGCAAATCCTGATGAGACTGCTTCTTAAGATTGGTCTTATATTTTGGTTGTATCAATGCTTGAACAATATGATTGGGGTTAAATTGATCCTGGGGGCAGTGCAGAAATGGAGAAGAGAGGTGGGAATTTGATGAGGATGATTTTGGTGCCAGTATAGCTGCAGTGAGTGACGTGGTAGAGAGTACCCTATGGAGAGAGAGGCCGCTTACATTTTTTTCATGGTTTATTTATGTTCCCCTGTTGGGCATACAGAATGGGAGTGTTGAATACTGGGAATTGTTTGAAGTGTGATATTGAGAGTGGGGCTTATATTCAGTGTATATGAGTATGTGGGGCTATTGCAGGGTTGTGAGAAGCAGGTTTTTTAAAATATTTATCTGTCTTGTTACGTGTGCTAATTCAGTCTACTGCAACTTAGATTTTTATGATCAGCTTCCAATGAAAATTAATATGAATATATTGTTTGTAAGGAAAGCTTGTTTGATAGTCAAGTGTTGTTTATGGCCCCAATGGGTTGGGCTCATGCTGCCTATTTATGTATATCAACAAATGCATGGAGTTTCACTGGTCGCACGATGTAGCAGTGTCATGAAAAAATGAAAAAAATTGTGACGATTTGGCACACTTTTATTATGACTTTGACTCCCTATTGTTTTAGCGCAGCGATGGCGAACCTATGGCACGCGTGCCAGCTGTGGCACGCGAAGGCCTTGCAGCTGGCACGCGGGAAGGTCGCACATAAAAAAAAAAAAAAAGCTGCCCGCTGCCGCCGCGGCGGCATGGAGTGTCCCGCGGGGCTCCCTCTGCCCGGCGGGACTCTCCCGGCGCTGCTCAGCCCCTCTGCCGGCTTGCAGAGACGCGAAGGGAGAGTCTCCCTCGCGTCTCTGTTAAGCCCGCAGGGGCTGATGGGAAATTTCCCATCTGCCCCTGCGGGCTTAAGAGAGACGCGAGGGAGACTCTCTCTCCCTTCGCGTCTCTGCAAGCCGGCAGAGAGGGGCGGAGCAGCGCCGGGAGAGTCCCGCCGGGCAGAGGGAGCCCCGCGGGACACTCCATGCCGCCGCGGCGGCAGCGGGCAGCTTTTTGTTTTTTTTATTGCCATGAGCCGAGGGAGGGGGGTTAAGACTGGCAATGGGCTAGGGAGGGAGAGAGGGGGGTTAAGACTGGCAATGGGCTAGGGAGGGAGGGAGGGGGGTTAAGACTGGCAATGGGCTAGGGAGGGAGGGAGGGGGGTTAAGACTGGCAATGGGCTAGGGAGGGAGGGGGGTTGAGACTGGCAATGGGGTAGGGAGGGAGGGTGGGAGGGGGTTGAGACTGGCAATGGGCTAGGGAGGGAGGGGGGTTGAGACTGGCAATGGGCTAGGGAGGGAGGGATGTTAAGACTGGCAATGGGCTAGGGAGGGAGGGAGGTTAAGACTGGCAATGGGCTAGGGAGGGGGGAGGGGGGTTGAGACTGGCAATGGGCTAGGGAGGGAGGGGGGTTGAGACTGGCAATGGGCTAGGGAGGGAGGGAGGGGGGTTGAGACTGGCAATGGGCTAGGGAGGGAGGGAGGGGGGTTGAGACTGGCAATGGGCTAGGGAGGGGGGGTTAAGACTGGCAGTGGGCTGGGGAGGGGGGTTAAGACGCAGTGGGCTATGGGGGGGAGTTAAGACTAGCAATGGGCTGTGGGCTGATGAGGGCTGGCAATGGGCTATGAGCTGATGAGGGCTGTCTGGAAATGGGGTGGTGATGGGGGGGTTAGGACTGGTAATGGGCTATGGGGGGGTTAAGACTGGTAGTGGGCTGATGGGGGGGGGTTAGGACTGGTAATGGGCTATGGGGGGGTTAAGACTGGTAGTGGGCTGATGGGGGTGTAGGACTGATAATGGGTTATGGGGGGGCTAGGACAGGAAATGGGCTGATGGGGAGGGGTTAGGACTTGAGGTGGGCTGATGTGGTTAGGACTGGTAATGGGCTGTGGGCTGATGGGGGGGGGTTTAGGACTGGCAATGGGCTATGGGGGGCTGACTGGAAATGGGCTGATGGGGGGTTAGGACTGGTAAAGGGTTATAGGGGGGGGCTTAAACTGAAAATGGGGTGATGGGGGTTAGGACTGGAAGTTGATTGACGGGGGGCTAGGACTGGTAATGGGTTGGGGTGTTGCTAGGACTGGAAATGGGCTGAGTGGAAGGGGAGGCTTGAACTGCAAATAGCTGATGGGGAGGGGGCTTGGAATGGAAATGGGCTGTGAGGGAAGGGAGCTAGGACTGAAAATGGGCTGATGGAACAGCTAGGATAGGACTGGAAATGGGCTGTTGGGGGGAGCTAAGATTGGAAATGGGCTGTGGTGGGGGCTTGAATTGAAATGGACTCATGGAGGGGCTAGAACTGGAAGTAGGCTCATGGGGGGGCTTGGACTGGAATTGGGCTGAGTGGAGGGGAGCTATGATTTGACATGGGCTGATGGTGGGGCTAGGATTGAAAATGAGCTGATGAAGGGACTTGGACTGGAAATGGGCTGATGCAGGGACTAGAAGGGAATGGATGCTGGGTGAGACTGGAACTAGAAGGGAGCTGATGTTGGGGGAGGATTAGAATGGGATGGGGCTGGGAGAGTAAAATGGAGAGGGGAAAAATATTTGTGTAGGAGGGATGAAAAATCTACAATTGGCCAGGTATTGGGAGAGTAATTGGGGATTGAGGATGGAGGGGTAAAATTTGTGTGGATGAAATAGGAATGAGGAAAGAGCAAAAGGAGAAAGATTAGTATGTTAAAGCAGATGTAGAGAGAGAGAGAGAATGGAAAAAAAACTAGAAGAGAGAAGAAAGGACAAATGGACAGCAGACGATGGAGAGTTAGCAGAAAACATGAAGAAACCAGAAGAAGGTGGCTGGACCAATTGCAACTGAAAAAAAAATGCACAAAAGGTAGAAAGATATCTCTTTATTTTGAATTTATTAACTGGAATATGTTAGCTCTGGGAAATGTGCATCATTAACATCTGCGCTTTGTTTGGTACAAGAGGAAATTCCTATTTGACGTTGCCACTTGTTCTCTTTCCCCAGTATTCTCTGAAATGTATTGGTTTAATATTTGCAGTGTTGCCTTTTGATAGGTAGGGTATGGTGCTTTGTGAGTCCTGGTAATGCTGTCAGGATACGGCGGGTTTGCTATGGGTTCTAAATGGGCAGCGTTTGTAGTAGTTCCTAATGTGCCTGGCGGTTGGCACTGGATTATAGTAATGTAGAAATCTTTTAGTCTTTCTTTATCCATACACTCATTAAGAGACATGTTTACTAAAAGTTAGTGTATGGTAACATTATGCAAATATTTATGCAAATAAGACCACTTATGCAAATGACGTGCTGGCACTTTGAGGAAATTCTTTGGTTTTGTGCGGCAGTTTGGGCACTCGGGCTCAAAAAGGTTAGCCATCACTGTTTTAGCGTTATTCTCAATGTTGTCTCTGTGCAAGTGATATGAGTCAGGGGAGGGGAGGGATGGAGTGGGATGGAGGAAGGTGAGCTGGTATTTTGTTTTCAGAGAGCAGTGTTTTGTTTAAACTATTTTAAGTTCAAAGTAATAAAAATGATTTCTGTTAAAATACATCTAAAAACTTTTCATAAAAATGAAAATAATAAACAGAGTTTCATGGAGGATATTTCTAACAGCTTTTGAATGCTTGCGTATACAACCAAGTCTTTATTCATTTCCAAAGCCATAAATATTCTCTCTCTCCACGTAATTGCGATGGCAGAAGATTTCCCACAAGGTTCCATAATAGCAAAAGACTTGATTTCTAGTTGATGTACGCCTAATTTCTGATAAATCTGATATTTTTAACTACAAAGATCTTTTAGGCATATAACATTTCAGATCAGATAATAAATAAGGTGGTTACCCATACTTTAAACATTTAAAAATGATCATAGTACCTTAAAATCATTGGAGCCAATATTCAGCTTCCAGCGCTTTAATTCAAACTGGATGTTCAGTGCTGAAGTTGATCCGACATCTAGAGCTGAATATCCGATTTCACCGGAAAGAACGTTGCTATCCACTCAGCAGAGATAATCAGCTACACACTGGATAGCAAAAACCACATAAACATAGGACTGCTGTTGACCTGTCCTAACTTTATGCAAGTTACAGTAGTTAACCGGTTAGCAGCTGAATATCGCCCTGCGAGGGCCCCAGCTCAATCCACAGACCACCCCGCGTTAACCGGGCATCTTTCCTGCGGTCCATGGGGATATCGAGCTGCACTATCCAGACAGTGTTGAATATTAGGATCATCATGGTTTAGCCACTTGGCAGGTCTTGCTAAATGGCTAAATCCTTTTGAATATTCTCCCCGTTATTTTTTGACAAACCACTAAAAGCAGGCGTAAACATTTCTGGGATTTTGCACCATGATACTATTCAAAGTGAAAGAAGACTTCTGCTTTTCCTTAAAAATTTGGTGAGAAAAGCCTACAGACTTTGCACCAAAGCGGGTAGTTTGAAAATTGTCCCAACACGTTTGACGGGAGATAACTCCTTGGACTTGATTAAGCGATGCATCTCAAAAATGTCCTGGGCCTTTATTCACTCTCATTCTGATGGAAGCAAAAAGTCCCGCTGTGTGGCTGATATATGTTCATGCAAAGTATTTGAATTAGACTCTGATGACCAGAACACAATTTATGGAGCTTAAAACATAAAGGCAGAGTGACTAGTGTCTGGAGCCTCAGCTTATTTTGGCCTTAACCTACGTTCTCTAGCTGTGACAAGAAATCCTTCAAAAACATGCAGGCAACACTTTGTGTACTTAGATTCAACTGACTCTGCCAGTATTCAAGATATCAGTGCAGTTGAATCTTGAAGTCTAACTCTTTTAAGTTAATTTTAAAAGCTGTATAATAAATTGAAACCCACAAAGACAATATGCATGATTACATTTAATACTACTGAAATATTTTCATCTGCTATGGCAAAATTCTTTTGTATTTATAAATTTTATTTATTTAGCTGTACTTATATACTGTCTTTCACCGGGTCAAAGCGGTTTACAAAAGCAGGGGTGGAATGCAATGAAACAAATATAATTATAAGAAGGGGCAGGTACCATCACCGGGGGGGGGGGGGGGGGTTCATATTTATAAAAACAGTGTGGTGTACAATCTCATCTTTTCCATAGGACTTATATAGGAACATGACATAATTTGAGATACAAACTCATTTAATTTGATTGAAAGCAAAGTACAATCAATTAGAACTCACAATGGATGACATTGCTTCTGCGATGTCAGTGCTGAAGAACTGGAAAGCTTCTGAAAAGAATTGAAGGGTTTTGATATTGTTTGGCTATATTCTTTCCTTGAAGTTTCCTACATTTTATTTTAAAGCCCTGCTGATATGTCAGATTGCAGTTTGCAAATATCCTATTTAGATGGCATTCAAATTAGTTTTTATGCTTTTTTTCTGTTTTCATCCTTAGTTGATCTGCTTAGTGTTCATTGAACTCCATGGAAAATTAATTAAATGAAGAATTTACCACAATGGAATTGTCAAATTATTTTCTGTAGCGAGATAAGATCTGATCTAATGACTATAGGGATTTTGTAACTATAAATTTCATTTAAGTAATTATATGAAGTCATTCTTTATGAATGCACTAATATAAAAAGCATAAATTTATGTAAGTGCAATTAGTCGACTGTTTTTATATTTTGGCTTTATTTGAAGATAAGACACTGAAATCTCCTCCTGGCAAAGCAGTTTATTTTTTGTGACACCGAGGGCAACATCTGCCACTGGGTATAAATTCTATGCAAATTTTGCAGTAGGTTTAGTTGTGCTAAGTTAGGGGTTTTGTGTGCAATGTCACCTGCAGGTTTTATCCCAGCAGCAGCAGACTACTCAATAGGACTCCTTGGGGGTCAGTTTCGTAAACAGTCAGAAGCATTCCTTATTGTTTCTTTCCCTGGATTAGCTATAGGGTGCTCCTTGCACCTGAAAACACAATTTTGCAGCAGCTCTTACCTGTACTGCCAGCAAGAATGTTGTTTACAGGAGTTTGTATTTCCTATAGAGTCCTTTGAGCTGTAGCTCAGGCTGTTTTCCTTATTGCAAGGAAAAGGTTAGCTGCCTGTGCTAGACTGAAGTTTTTGTTCTACTAATGATGTTGAGGGTGAATGTCTTTGGGAATCAAGTGGTCTGCTTCTACACTGCTACATTTTGCTAACACCATTTTGCCATCCCTGTTATTTGCCCCCCTTCAGTCCCCAGCAAAAGCCTCCCTATACGAACAAAGAGTTTGTATGGGGAAGCTTAGATGGGGGTGGGAGAGGGCATTGCGGAGATGGAGTGAGGGCAGGCAGTGGGCGGTCTGAGGCCCCAGACATACAGGGCTGATTCTGAAGGGAGCCCTGTACGTCCGGGGCCTAGGATCTAGATGGGGGACGGCAGGCCCGGGCAGTGGCAGAGAGGTAAGTGGGTGCAGGGGGTTCCCCACAGCCCAACCCTGGTCATGGAAGGCCGTATCGGGGATCGGGCTACAGGGAATCAAGATTGTGGTCGGCAGCCGAGGATCTCTGCTCCTGAATGGAGCCACGGTGCCATGGCAACAGGACACCATGGTACCGCGGCTCCATTTAGGAGCCTAACTTAGCTGGGCATGGGTCTGTACAGGCAGGCTGATCAGAATCGGTTCCCGGCCTGTACGTACAGACCCTAGACCCGATTCTCATCCTATGGGGCATGTCTAGCCCCCGTAGGATCAGAATCGGGTCTGTCTCTGTGTGTCCCAATTGTGATCGTGCACACAGGGGCCTAGAAGCACATATTTATTTTTATTTATTTATTTAAAAGGAATTTTATGCCACTTTATCCTTAAATCAAAGTAGTTTACAATTCAACCCAAACATGTTACATGGTGCGAGGGTGTAGGCATGCAGTGGATGTTACAATGCGTTTAAGTAGGTGTAATTGTAGACACATTAGAATATGCCTCCACGTGTCTATCTCATGGCTGTTGATAGATACATTCAAAGTCCCTCTTCATTAGTCTAAACGGATCAGGTTTGAAAAGATGTGCGGTCATTGCCGGCTTAATGCTATTTATAGGGACAATGTAATAAAAACGTATGAAAATCTGCATTCAATTTTTAATATAATTTTTTTTTCTTCTGCCTTTTTTTATTCCTTACTTCAACTATGATAAACTAAAGAGATGGATGAAGCACAATAGTTAAAACTATGCATTACATCTGCAGCAGAGTACAAAAGTGATTAAAATGGAAGTGAAGTTAGCCTTGAACTTAACTTTATTTCCATTTTAAGTTTCATGTTTAGATATGGAAGTTAAATTTAACTAACACATAAGAACATAAGAAATGCCATACTGGGTCAGACCAAGGTCCATCAAGCCCAGTATCCTGTTTCCAACAGTGGCCAACCCAGGTCACAAGTACCTAGCAGATTCCCAAAAAGGTACATAGGTTCCAAAATGCTTGAATTGGAGGCTCTCTTGTCCAACCTTGAATGGCCTGGGATTCCCAAGACAGAGAAATTCTGCCCTGGAAACCTTCAAGCAAGGAGACTGACTTGGGACCACAGAGCCTCACACGCAGCTCCATATTAACAGTTCAACCCAGTAAGCTCTCATTCCCATTCTAAAATGTTCTCCATTCACCTAGTCCACCAACAGTCACCTACCTAACCCCTAGGATAAGTAAGAAGGTGATTAGGGGGTTGACTAGGTTTCAGGAGTGGTGTAAGTGGTTGGGGCAGGGGGAGGATGGGTGGGGGTAGGTAAGAGGGTTGGGAGGAGGCCAAAGAATTTGGCTATCTGGGTGCAAGTGTTCTTGAATCAGGATCTTGGAAGTCAAGGACCTTGGGTAGGTGGGTCCTCAAATTCGGAATTCCATCTTGAGGATCTAAGTCTTTGGTGCCTGATTATTTAACTTACAATTAACTTGCTGTGGAATTACTGGGCAGGTAAACTTTACTTCATCAATATAGATTCAGCACTGAATAGGAAGTAAAAAACTGCATTAAAATATAGAACACTGGATTGATTCTGGTGGTGTGTAGGAGGTACTCACTGGCATTGACATTGGCTTGGATTGTCTGCTCAATACTGCTTTAACAGAAGAGACTTTCGTCAGATGTCTCTGCACTGGCACAGAGGGGGCAGCCTCGGTAGTGGAAGGACCCCCCTCCCCAGGACTTTAAAATCTTGGTTCTCAGCAATCTCCTGGATTAATTCTGGTCTTGTGAAGGAGGTACTCACTGGGCCTGATATCAGCTTGGAATGCCTGCTCAATATTGCTCTAACAGAAGAGACTTTTATTGGATGTCTCTGCACTGGCACGGAGTGGGCAGCCTCGGTAGTGGATGAACCCCAGGACTTTAAAATCTTTTCCATTGTTTCCCACGACCATGGGGCATGTTCCGAAGGGACATTTACAAAGGGGCAAGTAACACCCCTTTGGTGCTACTTCGGCAACACATCAGTGAGTAGAGCTTTGCATCAGCATATCTTCTACTCTATAGTACCTATTGGTCATTTTCTTGCTTATGGAGAAAAAGAAAAAGGTAGGGGTACAGAGATTGTATTCAGTGTTGGGACAGGCAAGGTGACTGGCCCCCTGGATTGATACTTTGTTCCCCTGGCACAGCAGTCTTCACCTGAAGGGGTCTTGCTCATTTTGGGCAGCAGGACTCCATCGCCATGCCCAAATCTCCTAATGTCTTCTACTTTGGTTGAGTCTAGATCATCAGGTAAGCGGATTCAGGATTCTGCAGCTTTGGTTTATCCACAGCCGGTGGCATCTGGGGAGTCTTGGGCTATGGTTGAGTCCCTGATTTGTTCCCCCCCCAAAGGGTGATATCATGCTGAAGGATATTTGGGGTGCCATTAGGACTATTGATTGTAAGTTAAGTTCTATGGCAGAGGTACTCAAATCCAGTCCTGGAGGGCCGCAAACCAGTCAGATCTTTGGGATATCCCTATGAATATGCATGAGATATATTTGCATGCACTGCCTCCATTGTATTTGAATCTATCTCATGCATATTCATTAGGGATAACCCGAAAACCTGACTGGTTTGCGGCCCTCCAGGACTGGATTTGAGTACCTCTGTTCTATGGTTTCCTCATTATATACTTTCTCACAGGAGACCTATTTGCAAGATTTGGGCAATCAGATATCTTTAACCAGCACTGCGGTCTCTAGATTAGAATCTCTGGTGCAGCCTATTCAGCAGGCCCAGGTGGCGGCACATAACAGATTCTTTGATTCTTCATGTGAAGATGGAGACACTAGAGAATTTCTCTAGGGCCCGTAATTTGTGGTTTTTAAATTTCCTGCAAACACATTTGCTCTCTCCTGATATATTGCTTAGGAAATATTTTGTTAAAGTTTTGGGTTTTACAAAGTCAATAGAATTCTTGAATGCATATTACACTGGTCAACATTGAAATCGTTACTGACTTTAAAAGGCCCTAATCTGTAGTATCTTGGTGAGCTGAACACGAATATAACATTAAAAAAAATTATTGGCTCTCATTTTGAAGATATTGCATGTAGTTCAGTTTTGACGTTTCACCGTGTAAATTTATCCAGTTGGACATCAACAACATCCCAAATAAGCCTTGAATGATGTAATATTGCATAATAGCAGCATGCACACATGTAATATTGCATAATAGCAGCATGCACACATCATCCAGAGTTGATTGCATCAATACTACTGCCAGATGGCTGCTGAAGCCATCTGACGTCAGCAGTGTACTATACGCAGTCGGAAAGGTTGAGCATTTAAAATATTTCAGACTGTGTGCGAGACAGTTTAAGCTACTGTTACATGTAACTTTTATTAATCATATAATTTTAGCCATTTAGGTACAATACAGAACAATAATGCCACAAAAGTGCATTAATACCATTGACAATTTCTGCTACATTTGTGGAGAAGTGACATTTGCCAACCAGAAGAAAAGTATCATGTCTCAACTGAAGAAGGCATATCATCTTTACTTCGGATGCAAGATTGGTGACCAAGACAAGCCTTGGGCCCCGCATATATGCTGTGCTATATGTACAACACAGCTTTCACAGTGGTTGAATTGCAAAAGACCATCAATGCCGTTTGCAGTCCCCATGGTGTGGAGAGAGCCAAGCAACCACATAAATGACTGTTACTTCTGCTTGGTTCCTCCTCTTTCCAGCGGAATAACGAAGCAAAAGAAGTCGAGCATAGTCTACCCAAACATTCCGTCTGCATTGAGACCAGTTCCACATGGTGAGTGACTTCCTATTCCAGAACCTCCATCAGAATATTCTCTTGATTCATCTGATGAGGACAAGGGTGAGCCGACCTGTTCTTCTCCTGGTACGTCAGCATGCAATGACCCAGATTTTCACTGGGATGCATTATCAACTCCACACAGAATAACACAGGAAGAACTAAATGACCTGGTTCGTGATTTGGACTTATCCAAGAACAAGGCAGAATTGCTAGGATCAAGACTCCAACAATGGAATCTTCTAGAAGAAGATGTCAACATTACTTCATATCGAAAGCGTCACCAGCAGTTGGAGCCTTTCTTCAGAAAGGAAAGTAATCTAGTATTCTGTTCCGATATTGAAAGCCTCATGAATGCCTTAAAAATCACTCATGACCCACAAGACTGGAGACTATTTATAGACTCTTCGAAACTGAGTCTGAAGGCTGTGCTTTTGAACAATGGAAACCGTCTTCCATCTATTCCAGTAGTGCATGCCTTCCACATGAAAGAGACATACGATAACTTAAAGCATCTATTGACTTCCATTAACTATAACAAGTACAGCTGGCACCTCTGTGGTGACTTGAAGGTAGCTGCTCTTTTAATGGGGCTGCAGCAGGGATCTATAAAATACATGTGTTTCTTATGTGAGCGGGATAGCCGAGCAAGGGATTGGCACTACTTGCGGAAGGAATGGAATCGTAGACAAAATGTAACAGTTGGAGAGAAGAATATCCAGCACCCAGCTCTGGTTGAGGTTCACAAAATCCTGCTACCACCCCTTCACATCAAGCTAGGTTTGATGAAAAACTTTGTGAAAGCCATGGACCGCACTTTGCCAGCTTTCCGATACCTGCATGAAAAATTCCCTCGACTCAGCAAAGCAAAGATTAAAGAGGGAGATTTTGTGGGTCCTCATATTCGAGAGCTCTTCAAAGATGACCGGTTCAACAACTTGCTGCAGGGTGATGCGAAACGAGCATGGAATGCTTTTTGCCTAGTGTCAAACTTTCTCGGGAATGTTAGGGCAGAAAACTACAAGGAACTAGTAGAATCATGCTGATGCAGTATCAGAAACTTGGCTGCAATATGTCTCTAAAGATCCATTTCCGAGATGTCCGGTTTAGCCACAGCGGAGGTAAGAGAGCTCTCCAGCCCGCACGGACAAAAAACGGGAATAGATCAGTCCCTCCCGGTCAACACGAAGGAAGTATAATTCCCAAGGTGGTGAAGGTTAAACCAGGCTCAACTATAAATGAGTTATACGCGGCGAAGGCTGGAGGAGAGAAACAAACGGCGGGAAGTGTGCATGTTCAGCCAGCCCTGGTGTCTCCAAGCAGCTCAGAGGAGTCATGAGAGGAAGAGGGAGAGGACGAGACTCAGGCGGACCTGGCGGCGATACTGAAGGAGATTCGGGAGTCTAAGGAGGAGATTGTAGAGAGAGTGAGTATGTAATCGCCTGGAGGAAAAATTTGCTGCTATGGGGCAGAGATGGAGGAAGTGGAGAGCAGAGTGAGCCAGACGGAGGATGCCCAGGCTTCTACCCAGCACGTGGTGAGCTCCCTGCAACAACAAATTAGTTGGCAGCACACTAAAACTGAGGACATGGTGAATAGGGGCCGGCGGTCCAACCTCAGAATTTTTGGGGTTCTTGAGGGGGAAGAAGGAGAAGACACTATCAGCTTTGTTAAAGAAATGCTGGCGACCTGCTTCCCGAATCCCCCATCGACGCCGCAGTTTGAGATAGAAAGGGCGCACAGAGAGCTGAGGCCCAAGCCCGAGAAGTCGGCGAATCCACGTGCTCTCATAGTGAAACTTCTTCGGTTCCAGGACAGAGAACACGTGATTAAAGCAGCCAGGAGGTCAAAATGTGTGCAGTACAGAGACTGGAAAGTGTATGTATTCCCGGACTTGGCTTCAGAAACAGTGAACAGAAGGAAGGACCTGTTGAAACTGAAGGACTATCTGGCGAAAAAGGGGATACAGATCGCGATTTGGTATCTGGCTAGGATTACAATGATTGTGAATGGAGAGAGAAAGTTCTTCAACTCGAGAGAGATGCTGGAAAAATTCTTAAAGTCACAGAAGGGGATGGCAGTGGAGAGAAGAGAGATCTCCACTGGAGTTACCAGCCGAGTTCCGGAGGAAGGGATTGAAGGCACGCTGCAGGCTCCCGGAGAGTGAATGGACATTAATTGGACTGACAAGTAACTGTTGGAGGGGGAGGATGGGAGTGCCGGGGGAAGAGGAGCCCTATGGGGGGGGTATAAGGGGGAGGAGGGGAGCCAGCATTTGGGGAGATGTAATAGGGGGGAGAGGGGAGGTAATAGAGAAGATAGGTAATAGGCTCAATGAAAAGACCTGAAGTGGAGGGATCTGTATAGTGGGGGAAGTGCCCCTGCATCTACATGTGAAGGTTGGGATCTGGGTACGGAACGGAGGGGAGAAGGGGGGCTGCGTAGGGTGGTGCAGGGCTGTGTGGGGGATAAGAGGGAGGGGGGGGGGAAGTACAAATGGGGAGATGGGTGCGGGTGGAGGGCGAAGAAAAGGGGTGGTGAAGGGCTAATGGAAGTCAGAAATCAACAAAATTGTGAAGAGAGGGAAAAGAAGGAGCAAGTTATTTGGAAATGTTTGTTAAGGTTTGAAAATGATTTATCTGTGCTTGTGCTGCCAAAGATCCAGCGGGTGGGGGAAGGGAGAGGGAAATGGAAGAAAAAAGAGCAATGTTTATAACGGGGGATATAGGATTGCATCCTTTAATGTAAGGGGGGATTAATAGCCCGATTAAGCGGAGGAGGATTTTCTCACAGCTGAATAAGAATAAGGTGGATGTTGCTATGCTGCAAGAGACACATTTGATTAAGGAGGAACAGGAGAAATTAAAAACCCAGGGTTTTGAGCAGGTGTTCGGAGCAACGTACAGTTCCAAAAAGAGAGGGGTGGTGATCCTTGTGCATAAGAGGGTGAAGTTTGTTCCCTACAAGTCGGGAGGGGATGCAATGGGGAGAGTGGTGTGGGTGGTGGGGAGGATGGACCAGAGGGAGGTGTCGCTGCTGAACTTATATGATCCTAATGGGCAGAAGGGAGCCTTTTTTGGGAAGGCCCTGCAGAATTTTGAGGAGAAGGCAAAGGGGATCATTGGGGGAGATATGAACTGTGTGGTGGGACCTAAGGATAGGTCCAATTACCAGAGGGAAAAGCATTGGTGGGAGGGGAAAGAACTACAAAAATGTGTGGAGACTTTTGATCTGGTTGATATTTGGAGATGGGAGAACCCTGGAGGGCAGGGGTACACGTGTTACACGCCCAGACAGGGGACCCACTCTAGGATAGATATGTTTTTAGGGAAGAAAGGACAATTGGGAGTGCTGGTAAATATAAAACTTCATCCTATTCTGTTGTCAGACCATGAGATGATCACAGGAGAATGGTGCCCGAAAGGGAGAGAGGAGGGAGGGAGAAGGGGGGTGTGGCGGGGAAATATAGCCTTGATCCAGTCGGAGGAGGGGAAGGTTAAGATTAGGAAGGCATGGAAGGAATAACTGGCTTGGAATGATAATGGGGAGGTATCGGATGCTACGGTATGGGATAGTGGGAAGGCGTATATGAGAGGGATAATGATACAACTAGGGAGCCAAAAGAAAAAGAGAGAGGAAACGAGGCAGAAGCTGATGAAAGAAATGGAAGAGGCGCAGGGAGAACATAGTTGTACGGGTACTAAGACCTCTCAACAATTGGTAACCCGTATTAGAGCAAAAATCAATGCCTTAGATATGGAGGAGTTGGAGAAGTTGATGAGGGTATCCAAGAGGAATTTATGGAGGGAGGGAATAAGGCGGGTAAGCTGCTGGCGCGGCAGATAAAAAAAAAGGAGAGAAAGTAGGATTGTGACGCAAATACAAAGGGGGGAGAGAAAGTGGTTGAAAATCAAGGCATATGTAAGGAATTTCGGCACTTTTACGAGTTGCTGTATACAGGACAAGAAGGGATTAGCCGGAAGAAGATAGGGGATTACTTAGATGGGATCAAAATCCCGAGGGTAGGGGAGGAAACGGCACAGTGGCTAGGGCGGCCTATTGAGGTAGAGGAGATATTGAGGGAAATTAAGAGGCTCCCGACGGGTAAAGTAGCAGGGGAAGATGGATTTCCAAGCAGAGTACTACCACATGATGCGAGGGGAGGTTGCTCTTTATCTTTATCTTTATTCATTGCTTGATATACCACCCAAGCGGGTGCGTCAGGGCGGTGTACAACATAATCAATAAAAGCAGGAAAGGAAAAGAATGCCATTATTTAGACAGGACAGGAAGAGGTAGAGAAAGACAAGTGAGCAGGAGAGAGATAAGTCAAGAAAGATACTGGTGGAGAAGCTGGTCTTAAGGGTCTGGGAGATCAAAGGCCTGCTGAAAAAGATGGGTTTTAAGTGAGCACTTAAATCTCTGAAATGATAGCTCGGTGCGGAGAGCAAACGGGAGTGAGTTCCAGAGGGCTGGGGCCAGAAAGTAAAAGGCGGAATGACATGTCGTTTCTAGGTGAGCTGAGGATGGGGCAGGGAGATAGAGACGGTAACCATGTGCCGAATGATGAAGACGGGGGGAAGGCTGTAGATGGATGGAATCAGCTAAATACTGAGGAGAGCCGGTGTGCAATGCTTTATGGATGAGTATGAGAATTTTGTAATGGAAACGGAAGTTAAGTGGGAGCCAGTGCAAACGGAGAAGGAGGGGAGTGATGTGATCACGGGGGGAGGAATAGGTGAGAAAACGTGCAGCCGTATTCTGGACCAGTTGGAGACGCCGAAGCTGATATTGTGCTAAAACGGTATTGCAATAATCCAACCTTGAGAGTACTAGAGAAATGACTAAAGAGGTGAGAGAGGAGGAAGAGAGAAAAGGGCAGACAGCTCGGATCTGACATAGAAAAAAGAAGGAATGACGGATAAGTGAGGATATATGATGGTGAAACGAGAGGGAGACATCGAGGGTGACTCCAAGATAGCGGAGGGAAGAGACTAAAGGAAAAGGAGTAGAGAAAAAGAGAGGAGAACAGGTAGGTGGAGATGTGTTGAAGGAGAGCCAAAGTGCAGCTGATTTGGAAGGGTTAACATGGAGAAAGTTATTGTTGATCCATGTAGCGACACGGGTGAGACAGATGTTAAGGGCAGAAAGGTCCGGAGAGAGGGAACTGGTGTGGTGAACAAGAAGAATGTCGTCAGCATAGAAGTATCCAGAAATCCCTGACTGTTGAGCAATAAGTGCTAGAGGGGCAAGAAAAATGTTGAAAAGAAGAGGAGCAAGAACTGAACCCTGGGGAACCCCGCATAGAAGAGGTAGAGAAGAGGAGGTGGTCGAGCTAGTCTTTACTGAGGAAGTGCGGGAGGAAAGAAAAGAGTGAAACCAAGAAAGGACAGACCCGCGAATTCCAAGGTCGGCCAGCCGAGTTAGAAGAGTACGATGGTCCACAATATCAAAAGCAGAGGAAAGGTCTAGGGTCACCACAAGGGAAAGATCACCTCGGTCGTGGGCTTGATGGACTTCACTCAGAAGGGAAGTGAGAATAGTTTCAGTGCTGTGACCCGTACAAAACCCAGATTGACGTGGGTGAAGGGAGAGGGTAGAGTCCAGATGAGCAGAAAGCTGAGCGAACACTAGTTTTTCCAGGATTTTAGACAGAAAGGGAAGGTTTGATACGGGATGCCAGTTAGCTGGCGTAGAAGGATCAAGGGAAGGATTTTTTAGAAGTGGACGGATGAGGGCATGTTTCCAAGCTGAAGGGAAGACACCAGAGGAAAGGCTGTTGTTAGAAATGTGAAGTATGTAGGGAAGCAGTGTAAAGGAGGGGTCAGACAGCCAGGAGGAGGGTATAGGGTCAAGAAGACAGGTGGTTTTGTGGGCGGTAGCAATGGCCTTGGAAAGTTCTGCTGAAGTGATGGGCCGAAACACACTCCAAGTATAAGGAAAAATCTTGTCAAGAGGGGGGGAGGAGGAAAATGTGGATAGAGGGGAGTAAGGTAGAGGAGGAGGAGACAGTGGTGGGGGACAAGAAAGAAAAGTAGCGCAAAGAGATGTAATTTTCCCGGAGAAGAAAGAAGCAAGGGAATCAGAATCGGGCGCATTGGGGGGAAATGTGGAGATTTCAGAGGAGGTGGATAATGCAGAGATGGAACGGAGAACTCTGAATAGTTGTTGTGAGGAATTGGAGGCGGCGGAGATACGATCAGAGTAGTATGAACATTTAGCCTTGGTGATCATTTCACGATATAATGCTTGGGCAGCATGGAAGATAGTGAAGGAACAAGGGGTAGGGTGTTTACGCCATGCCCGCTCCGCATGGCGAAGATGTGTCCGCTGGAGATAAAGACCAGGGTGAAACCATGGATGATGAGACTGAGGGTGAAATGAAGGAGGGGAATGGAGGGGAGCAAGTTGATCCAGAGTAGTAGTGAGGGTGGAAGTCCAGAGATCTGTTTGTTCGTCCACAGAAAGAGAGAAAAAGGAGGAGGAAAAAGGGAGTCAGCGGGGGGAAATTTCTGATGAGTCAAAGGAGTAATGTGGTGTTTAAGCCTAGGAGGAAGTGAATGGGAGTGGGATGGTGGCACGTGAAGAGGTGGAGGAACAATGGAGGAGAAGAAAAGACAGAAATGGTCAGACCAGGGTAAAATGAGTGAGGAAATGCAAACCGGGGAGATTGGAGAGGCCATGGGGGTGAAGATCAAATCTAAGGTATGCCCAGCAGAATGCGTGGGGCACGAAACATGCTGGACAAAAGAAAGGTCATCTAATAAGGACAGCAGAGATCGATCCTTTAGATGAGAAGGGGATTCGGAGTGGATGTTAAAATCGCCGAGAATAACAAGGTGCGGGGACAGGAAAGAAGCTTCAGAAAGTGAATTCAGGAGAGTTTCCCAAAGGCCTAGACACATAGATGGGGGAGCATAGACAAGAAGAAAAGAAGTGGAGGGCAGAGGGCCATGATGGACAAGGAGAGCCTCAGGGTAGGAGGCGGTACTGAAGTGAAGAGTGGACCGATGAATGACTGCCACACCTCCACCGCTACGGTTGCAGCGAGGCCGGTGGAAGGCAGAATAACCAGGTGGGAGACAGCGGTGAAGGATGGCATCCTCGCCCTCCTGGAGCCATGTCTCCATGAGGAAGAGGGCATCTAAGAAATTCTGGGTGAGGAAATCATGCATTAGGTGGGTTTTGTTCCGAAGAGAGCGGCAGTTTAAGAGGGCAAGTGAAAGGGAGAGGAGGGGAACAGCTAGAGGCGAAATGGTAGAGAAGCTACGGTTCAATTGCACTGAGTGGCAGTCTATGAGATCTTCTACATGATGATGCAGAGTTCCAGGGAGAGGTTTACGAAATGTGTAGGGGCGGTGGCCCCAGTGAACTGGAAAAGCGGCCATGGAGTCAGCAATAGTGCGGAGCCCGCTGACGAAAAGAAGAAGAAAGAGGAAATTCCAATATGTAGGAGCAGGAGAAGGGGGGGGGGGGAAGTGATCTGTATGAGGGGAAAGCTAGATGATAAGTACCTTGGAACCAAAGCGCCAAGTACCGTCGGCGGAGGGGGACGAGCAGGAGCTAAGTTGTCACCCCGTCGTCGCCCCAAGGAGCTCGCCCAAAGAGCACGTCCTGCTCCTTGGGTGCGCTCCTTCGGCACGTACCAATGGCGCGAGATGCTGCAGGCAGCATCTTTAAGTGGTGGGCTACTAGGTGCGTGATCGCCGGGAGAAGCCGGGAGAAGATAGGGGATTACTTAGATGGGATCAAAATCCAGAGGTTAGGGGAGGAAACGGCACGGTGGCTAGGGCGGCCTATTGAGGTAGAGGAGATATTGAGGGAAATTAAGAGGCTCCCAAAGGGTAAAGCAGCAGGGGAGGATGGATTCCAAGCAGAGTACTACCACATGATGCGAGGGGAGGTTGCTCCGTTCCTGGCCAGGCTTTTTACTGGTTTCATGTGGGGGGGAAAATTGCCGAATTCGTTGGTGCAGGCCAATATTGTAGTACTCCCTAAGGAAGGAAGACCCCCGGATAGGTGTAAAAACTATAGGCTGATAGCATTGATTAATTGTGATGCAAAACTATATGCGAAAATCTTGGCGAGCAGGCTGGAGGGGATTTTGCCAGATTTAATTTACCCTGACCAAACAGGATTCATTAAGGGAAGGGTAATAACAGATAATGTAAGGCGGGCGGTGGGGCTTCTCCATTACGTCAGAGCGGAACAGATACCCACGGTATGTGTAGCACTCGATGCCAAAAAGGCTTTTGACAGGGTGGAGTGGGAGTTTTTGTTTGCAGTGATGGATAGAATGGGATTAGGAGAAGGATATCTACAGCGGGTGAGGCACTATATAGACATCCAGTGGCACGGATACTGGTGAATGGCCAGTGTTCAGAGTGGTTTGATCTACAAAAGGGAATGAGTCATGGATGTCCCCTGTCGCCTCTGCTATTTGCGATAGTGATCGAGGCATTAGCAATACAAATAAGGGCACAACAGAAAATTAGATCGGTTAATATAGGGCATAATGAGCATAAGATACTGTTGTATGCCGATGACACACTGATATTTATGACTAAGCCGGAGGATTCACTTCCGGTGTTAGTAGAAGAGTTGGAAAAGTTCTCAGCAGTGTCAGGATTCAAGGTGAATATGACGAAAACGGAAGCCATGGCATTGGGGGGAGGGGGGGGGCTTAACGAAGGAGGAGATTGAGAATTTCCCTTTCAAGTGGGCCTCAGTGAGTATCAAGTACTTGGGGGTCCGAATCTCGGAAGACCCTGGGAGACTATATGAGTTCAACTACAAGCCATTAATGGGCCAAGTTAGTGTACAGTTGGAAGGTTGGAGGTCATTGCAACTGAGCTGGATGGGCCGGATAGAGGTAATTAAGATGAGCGTGGTCCTGAAATTTTTGCTTTTGTTCTCACAGCTGTCCATTAGGATCCCAGGGAGCACCATTAGAAATTGGGAGGCAAAGCTGGGGAGATTTGTGTGTGGTGGGAAAAGGGCAAAGATCAAATTGAGCAAGCTCTTGTTGTCTAAAGCCCAGGGAGGGGTTCGGTTCCCCTCCTTGAGGTGGTACTATCAGGCATCTGTCATAAGAGCATGGAGAGATCATTACCTCAGAGGGAAAGAAGCGGCGTGGGTGGAACTGGAAAGAACAATAATGGGGTCCCCGTCCCTATTTCACTGGTTGGGGGAAGGGGGAAACAAGAGGACAGGGATGCAGGGGAAGGAGCACCCATTAATTGCGGCTATGTTGGGGATTAGGAAACAGTGGAAAGTAAAGGGATGGTTTCCAAGCCCACTGTCGTCATGGTCCAAGGTGAGGGACTACTTTCCTTTTGAAAGCATGGATTGGCTCCAGAGGGGAGGCGATTGGGAGAAGGGTGACTAGAAATGTTTGCGGACTTCATAGACAAAGGGGTGGTCTGTGCACATAGCGAGCTGGAGAGAAGAGTCCAGGGGAAAATCCCTTTTTATCAATATTTCCAAATTAGGCATTTTAATAACACGGGGGAGAATAAAAGGTTAATAAACCGGCCCAGTACTCCAATGGAATTAGCATTATACCAAAGCAATAAGGAAAGGGGTATTATATCAAAGGTGTATAAGGTTATGCTGAGTGAAGAGGAAGATAGAGATAAGCAGGCCCACAGGGATAAGTGGCATAAGTGGCTGAGAGAGGAGCTGGACGATAATAGGTGGAGGAAGATCCACCTATCCAGGGGCTCTTCCGAAGGGATGGGCTTCACCTTAACCGGGATGGAACCAGGCTGCTGGCATTAACCTTTAAAAAGGAGATAGAGCAGCTTTTAAACTAGATATTAGGGGAAAGCCGACAGTCGCCCAAGTGCGGATGGTTCGGAAGAATGTATCTTTGAAGGATACTACCAAAAGCAGAGAGGTTCCACAAAAGAGTAAAGTAGCCCAAATGCCCTCAAGTATGGAGCAGACAGAGCTTAAAGATCCCAAATTACCCATGTCTAACAATAGCCAAATTAATATGAATAAAATACATTCTCTAAAATGCTTGTATGCAAATGCTAGAAGTCTAAAAAATAAGATGGGAGAGTTAGAATATATAGCACTAAATGAGAGGTTAGATATGATTGGAATATCAGAGACATGGTGGAAGGAGGACAACCAGTGGGACACTGTGATACCTGGGTACAAACTATATCGTAATGATAGAGCTGATCAAATTGGTGGAGGGGTTGCTCTCTATGTTAGAGAGGGCATTGAGTCAGAAAGGATTAAAGTTTTGCAGGAAACAAAATCTTTTGTAGAATCTATATGGATTGAAATTCCATGTAAAAGGGGGAAGGCAATGGCAGTGGGGGTGTACTATCGAGCGCCTGGCCAGAATGACCAAATGGATGATGAAATGCTCAAAGAAATCAAGGAAGCTAACAAACGTTACAGCACAGTAATAATAATGGGTGATTTCAATTACCCCGGTATCGAATGGGTCAGTGTTACGTCAGGACATGCTAGGGAGATAAAGTTCCTAGATGAAATAAATGACTGCTTCTTGGAGCAGCTGGTTCATGAACCAACCAGAGGGGAAGCCATATTAGACCTAATCCTTAGTGGAACACCAGATCTAGTGCAAGAGATAAGGTTGTTGGGGCCACTTGGCAATAGTGATCATAGCATGATTGCCTTTGATTTAATTAGTGGAGGAGGGATAGTAAGGAAATCCACAGTACTACCTTTTAACTTTCGAAAGGGAGACTATGATAAAATGAGGAAAACAGTTAAGAAAAAACTAAAAGGAGCAGTTGCAAAGGTTAAAGACGTACATCAGGCTTGGCTGTTGTTGAAAAATACTATCTTGGTAGCCCAGACCAGCTGTATTCCACGCTTTAAGAAAAGTGGAAGGAAGTCCAAAAAACTGCCAGCATGATTTAAAGGTGAGGTCAGAGAGGCTGTTGTTGCCAAAAAAGCATCTTTCAGGAAATTGAAAAAAGAGCCAAATGACAAAACCTGGAAACAGCACAAGCACTGGCAAGTCAAATGCAAGGCATTGATAAGGCAGACAAAGGGAGAATTTGAGAAGAAGCTTGCTGCGGAAGCAAAAACGCAAAGTAAAGACCTTTTCAAGTACATTCGTAGCAAAAAACCTGTGAGAGAGTCAGTTGGTCCATTAGATGATAAAGGGGTTAAAGGAGCACTAAGAGGCGACAAGGCGATAGCGGAGAGACTGAATGGATTCTTTGCTTCAGTCTTTACTGAGGAAGATGTAGGGATGTTACCCAAGACTGAAGTGGTATTTAAAGGTGCGGAAGAATTGAAGGAAATATCGATACATCGGGAAGATGTATTACAACTATTAGGTAAGCTGAAGAGTAGCAAATCACCTGGGCCGGATGGTATACATCCAAGGGTGTTGAAAGAACTGAAATACGAGATTGCAGACCTGCTATTAGTAATCTGTGAACTATCATTAAAATCATCTCTAATACCTGAAGATTGGAGGATCGCCAATGTAACACCAATTTTTAAAAAGGGTTCCAGGGGTGATCCGAGAAACTACAGACCGGTGAGCCTGACATCAGTACCGGGAAAAATGGTAGAAACCTTCATAATGAATAAAATTACTCAGCATGTAGATAGTCATGATCTAATGGGAGCAGGGCCGGATTTACCTTGAGTGAGGCCCTACGCCAACAAAAATTGTGGGCCCCCAGCAGGGGCGGCCCAAGGGGGGTGCGGGGCCTCATTTGCATAAGGGGCCTCATTTGCATAATTATTTGCATAATGTTACCATATACTAACTTTTAGTAAACGTGCCTCTTAATGAGTGTATGGATAAAAAAAGACTAAAAGATTTCTACATTACTATAATCCAGTGCCAACTGCCAGACACATTAGGAACTACTACAAACACTGCCCATTTAGAACCCATAGTAAACCCGCCGTATCCTAACAGCACTACCAGGACTCACAAAGCACCATACCCTACCAATCAAAAGGCAACACTGCAAATATTAAACCAATACATTTCAGAGAACAACAATACATGACCTACTGGGGAAAGAGAACAAGTGGCAATGTCAAATAGGAATTATATAAACAGAACACCTCAGCTCAGTTACACATGCAGAACATAGACCATCAAACAAGTAATCACAATTTAGAAACAGGAAGACAATAATTAAACTGGGAATCCCAAAAGCCAAACTTGGAAAGTACAACACTGTAGAAATAAAACTATACATTAATTTGCTCTTGTACTAAACAAAGCGCAAACGTTAATGATGCACATTTACCAGAGCTGACATATTCCAATTAATAAATTCAAAATAAAGAGATATTTTTCTACCTTTTATGCATTTTTTTCAGCTGCAATTGCTCCAGCCACTTTCTTCTGGTTTCTTCGTGTCTTCTGCTAACTCTCCATCGTCTGCTGTCCATTTGTCCTTTCTTCTCTCTTCTAGATTTTTTCCATTCTCTCTCTACATCTGCTTTAACATACTAATCTTTCTCCTTTTGCTCTTTCCTCATTCCTATTTCATCCACTCAAATTTTACCCCTCCATCCTCAATCCCCACTTACTCTCCCAATACCCGGCCTATTGTCGATTTTTTATCCCTCCCACACAAAATATTTTTCCCTTCTCCATTTTACTCTTCCAGCCCCATCCCATTCTAATCCTCCCCCAACATCAGCTCCCTTCTAGTTCCAGCCTCACCCAGCATCCATTCCCTTTTAGTCCCTGCATCAGCCCATTTCCAGTCCTAGCCACCCATCAGCCCATTTCCAGTCCTAGCAACCCCCCAACCCAATACCAGTCCTAGCCCCCCATCAACCCACTTACAGTCCTAACCCCCCATCAACCCATTTTCAGTTTAAGCCCCCCCTATAACCCATTACCAGTCCTAACCCCCCATCAGCCCACTTCCAGTCCTAACCCCATCAACCCATTTCCAGTCAGCCCCCCCATAGCCCATTGCCAGTCCTAACCCCCCATCAGCCCACAGCCCATTACCAGTCCTAACCCCATCAGCCCACCTCCAGTTTTAACCCCCCCAGCCCATTTCCAGTCCTAGCCCCCCCATAGCCCATTACCAGACAGCCCCCATCAGCCCACAGCCCATTACCAGTCTTAACCCCCCAAAGCCCATTACCAGTCTTAACCCCCCCCATAGCCCATTACCAGTCTTAACCCCCCCCCCACAGCCCATTACCAGTTCTAAACCCCTCCAAAAGCCCATTACCAGTCCTAACCCCATCAGCCCACCTCCAGTCTTAACCCCCCCAGCCCCTTTCCAGTCCTAGGCCCCCCATAGCCCATTACCAGACAGCCCCCATCAGCCCACCACAGCCCACAGCCCATTACCAGTCTTAACCCCCCCCCAAAGCCCATTGCCAGTTCTAAGCCCCCCCAACAGCCCACAGTCCATTACCAGTCCTAACCCCATCAACCCACCTCTAGCCTTAACCCCCCCAGCCCCAGCCCCCCCCAATAGCCCATTACCAGTCCTACCCCCCCACCCCCGTCAGCCTAAAGTAAAATTTAATTTAAAAAAAAAAAACCTGCTGGCTGCCGCCGCGGGGCCCCCTCTGCTGCCGCGGCAGCACCGACTGACCCGCGGGGGCCCCCTCTACAAGCTGAATCCGTCGGTTCGTTCCTTCCTCCCTCCCTCCCTCCGTGCACGCTGTGAGAGGCGCGAAGGCAGAGTGTCTCCCTCGCGTCTCTGTTAAGCCCGCAGGGGCTGATGGGAAATTTCCCATCAGCCCCTGCGGGCTTAACAGAGACGTGAGGAGACACTCTCCTTTCGCGTCTCTCACAGCCTGCACCCTGCACGGATGGAGGGAGGGAGGGAGGAAGGAACGAACCGACGGATTCAGCTTGTAGAGGGGGCCCCCGCCGGTCAGTCGGTGTTGCCGCGGCAGCAGAGGGGGCCCCGCGGCGGCAGGCAGCAGGTTTTTTTTTTATTTTATTTTAAAAAAAATTAACTTGTTCTTTTTTTGTGGGCCCCTGCCAGCTGTGGGCCCTACGCCATGGCGTACATGGCGTATAGGTAAATCCGGCCCTGAATGGGAGACAGCCAACATGGCTTTAGACAAGGAAGATCTTGTCTTACTAATCTGTTATGTTTTTTTGAAAGAGTGAATAATCAGGTGGACAAAGGTGAGTTGGTTGATATTGTGTATCTGGACTTTCAGAAAGCCTTTGACAAGGTCCCTCATCAGAGACTTTTGGCAAAACTAAAGAATCATGGGATAGGAGGCAGTGTACTATTGTGGATCAGGAACTGGTTAAAAGATAGAAAGCAGAGGGTAGGGCTAAATGGCCAATTTTCCCAATGGAGAAAGGTGAATAGTGGTGTACCCCAGGGATCTGTGCTGGGTCCGCTGCTTTTTGACATATTCATAAATGACCTGGAAAGTGGAATAACGAGTGAGGTTATCAAATTTGCAGATGACACAAAACTATTTAAAGTTGTTAAAACCCAAGAGGATTGTGGAAAATTGCAAGAGGATCTTGATAAATTGGAAGACTGGGCATCAAAATGGCAGATGAAATTTAATGTGGACAAGTGCAAGGTTATGCACCTAGGGAAGAACAACCCAAACTATGGTTACACGATGCAAGGTTCCACATTAGGAACCACCACCCAGGAAAAAGATTTAGGCGTCATTGTGGATACTATGTTAAAACCCTCGGCACAGTGTGCAGCAGCGGCCAAGAGAGCAAATAGAATGCTAGGTATGATAAGGAAAGGAATGGAAAATAAAACAAAAGATATTATAATGCCTCTATATCGTTCCATGGTGAGACCGCACCTTGAATATTGTGTGCAATTCTGGTCGCCGTATCTTAAAAAGGATATAGCGATTTTAGAAAAGGTTCAGAGAAGAGCCACCAAAATGTTAAAGGGGATGGAAGGATACCGTACTCCTATGAAGAAAGGCTAAAAAGGTTAGGGCTCTTTAACCTGGAAAAGAGACGGCTGAGGGGAGATATGATAGAAGTCTATAAATTAATGAACGGAGTGGAACGGGTAAACGTAGATCGATTGTTTACCTTATCAGAATATAGAAAGACTAGGGGACATGCACTGAAGCTACAGGGTAAACTATTTAAGACTAATAAAAGAAAATATTTTTTCACTCAACGTGTAATCAAACTCTGGAATTTGTTACCGGAGGATGTAGTAAAGGCTGTTAGTGTAGCTGGGTTTAAAAAGATTTGGACAAGTTCCTGGAGGAAAGGTCCATAAACCATTATTAAGAAAGGACCCAGGATATTAATGCTTGAACCAATACAAGCATTGTGGAATCTGTGTCCCTTGAGGAAACTGCTAGGTACATATGACCTAGATTGGCCACTGTTGGAAACAGAATACTGGGCTTGATGGACCTTGGTCTGACCCAGTATGGCATATATTATGTTCTTATGTAAGATCCACGAAGCTATATATAAGGTCACAGCGGTGACCTCCTGGAGACAGATGCAACTACAAATTGTCCATGGGGCATATGTTACTCCGGGCCAGTTGTCTCTTGCAGGGTGGCAACAATCAGCGGGGTGCTGGAGAGGATGTGGAGAAGTAGGGAACCTTTTCCACATGTGGTGGGGGTGTCATGTACTCCAGAGGTATTGGAGGGTGATGCAGGAGGGCGTAAAAGTAGGACAGTGTAGGGGGCAAGGGGCAGGATCGCCACCTCGGTGGCCCGAGGGACTTTTTACTGGGGGGTGGGGAACAGGAGGGAGCGGGAAAGTGGGAAAAGGTGCTAGAAGAGAAGCTTAAATTGGCAGCGAGAGTGGCGATTGCCTGGAAGTGGAAGTCGGGGGGGGGGGGGCCAACAGAGGAGGACTGGTATCGGAAAATTGAGGAGGCGGTCAAGTTTGATCGGCTAACGTATAGGTTGAGGGGAAAGGAATGGATATTTCATAAAATCTGGGACCCGTATTTGAAAGGACAGGGGGGGAGGGGTGTGCAAGAGATGAGGGCATGCTGCTGGGTCGGAGGATGCACTCGCACAAAGTTGAAAGTTGTGAGTTATAAGTTGTAAGTTATAAGTTGTAAGCTGTACAGTGTGGGTTGGAAATTGGTAAGACCTGTTGGATAACGGGTGGACGGGATACAGGGGAGGGGAATGGAAGGGAATAAAGAAGAGGAATAAAGAAGTGCAATGGAAGGGGACAAGAGTGAGGGGCTAAAGGGCATGGTATAAACGTGGAGGAATAAAGAAAGTAGCCTAAGGGGGAAATAATTTGTGGTAGCCATAGCTCTGGGGACTTAGGGGTTATTGGCATTGTCCTTGATGTGAATGTAAACTGTTTCCCTGTCTTTCACAATGCTTAATAAAATGTGGTTAGAAAAAAAAAAGATCCATTTCCTTGATTCCCATCTCGATTTCTTTCCTGACAACTGTGGTATGGTTAGTGATGAACAGGGCGAACGTTTTCACCAGAATATTGCAACGATGGAGCAAAGATACCAGGGAAAATGGTGCACTACAATGCTGGCTGACTACTGCTGGACACTCCCCAGAGAAGCTCCCGAATAGCTGTACAAGAGACAGGCGAAAAAATCTAAGAAGTAATCTATGACTTGGTTTTTTGCTGGTATTAACCGAAGGCCTATTATATTTACTATTGACATGCATTTCGTGATATAACCATTAATTCTTGTAGATTACAAAAAAACTAGAGCCAACTTTGCAATTTCCCTGTCATATTCGTGTTCAGCATATAAAAATGGATAAGAAATGACTATTTTTATTTCAGTAACATGACTTTTGTAAAAATGTGTTGACCAGTGTATCTTCCTATGTGTCAGTGTGTAGTTAACCCTTCTGAGGGTGCCTTTGATGTTTTAACTCCATCTATTACCCAGAACCTGACAACTTTCCTTGAGGATTCCACGGATAAAATTGCTCGCTGATCCACACTATTGGTGACTTTTTCTTCTGAATTTACTAAGGCTAGAATTCTTAAAGCTTTTTTTGCAAAGAAAGAGATGCAATTCTGTGTATTAATATTTTTCCTGATGTGACTTGTAGTATGCAACTTCGTAGGAAACAATCTGTTAGCATAAAACACTGAGTTTTAGTTCCTGGGGTTAGTTTCTTTGTTTTCCCTGCAGGTGCTTGGTTGCACTGCATGGAGATTAATTTTCCTTTATTGATGTTTCCCATTTGGAGAAATTTTTAGCAGATGAGGAGGATATAATGGCAGTGGGTAATGGTTAAGAAATGTGTTTCACCTCTATTGTGGCAAATTTTGCCTTTTTTCTTGTTTTTTTTGTTATTTTTAGAATCCAGATTTTAATCCCTAGATGTGGGCTGTTTTTCCTTTCTTGTATTGAAATATTGTATCTCCAGGAACAAGCAAGAATGAGTATTCACATATGGGTACGTCGGTACCGACGGAGCCTGCGCGGGAACGCTCCCCAGCGTTGTCACCACTCACCCTCCCAGAGGCATTTAGCATGGGCAAGGCAAGTGGGTAGTTGTGTTTCTTAGACTGTGAACTTTAAATGGAGGTTTGGAAAGGCCTCCTGGGTAATGTAGTCCTACAGTAGTAAGAATGATTCCAAGTTGTGCACGAGTGGTTCAGGTTAAATTAGGATTTATTGCCCCTCCCGGGGTTGGATGTTGATGACCATGAACAAAGAATATATTTACAAGGAAACCATGCTCCTGATGTGAACAAAAATAGGCAACTTAAATAATGCTTATCTTCAGCTGTTACGGAATCAAAAAGAATAAAACATTTTCCCTCCAAAATACTTCTTTTGGCTGTTTTTCTTCCTTCAGCGAAATCCAGTATTATTAACAAAGGGACTGCACATTGTCTGCCACCATATAAGAGCAGTCCATAAACACTTCGGACTCAGGGGGTTGATAAGGGTCCCACTGCATAAGATCACCTTCTTCCTTAAGGTCTCTTAGAGAGGGTTCTTCTGCCTGCCATGCAAACCTTTCCGTTCCAATTACAGGGTTCCCTTCCCCCAACCTGCTCTGTGAGTCTGGGTGTTTGGCTTCCTGTGCACACAGCCCTCTGTAATTAAAAGGATACACGTTTCCCTCTTCTGTTTGGCTACAGGGAATTCTGTGTCTGCCTTTAGAATTGCTTTCTCCCAGGAATCTCCCTTGGCTACAAAAAGGTTGGTAAAACTTTTCTCTCCCCTTTGATAAAAGCTTGGTATCAGGGAAATAAGCTTTACCTGCAGGCTGTTTGTTGTGAGCACAGCGTGGTTGTCTTTTCTGGTTCCCAGAATAAACGTCTCTGCTTTTTGGATAGTAAAAATCCCCAGTGCTTTTTGTAGTTGAGCACTGCTCCCTGGGAACTGGACTTGAATATCTTCCCCAACTCTCTTCCTCTGAGAAGTTCCTCCGAGTGGAATTGGGATTTCTTTCCCTTTTCCCTTCTCTCAGCCACAGACCTTGGCTGCCCTCGGAGTATCTATCTTTCTCTGGTTTTCTCCTTCTTTCAGCTTTCTCCACGCTTGCTGTGCTGCCTTTTCCTTCTGTCTCCGTGTCTGAGACTATGTCCGTGACTTTCTCCTTCCCCTTCTCTTTTTTTGTCCTATATTTAACTAAAGGCTTTTTATCTAAGTTTCTTTCTCCGTTGTGCTGAGCCACACCTCCCACCAGGTGTTCCCACTTCCCTGATGAGGCAGGAGCTAGCTCAGGGGATGGGCGTTCCCTAACACTCTGTGACGTTCTTTGTTTAGGGTTTCCATGCCAACCCTCCATGCTTGTTTCAGCACTGACAGTTCTGGTTTCACTTTGTAGTGAATCCTCTGTCTCCATCGGTTCTGAACCGTGCACTTCACGACAGCGTCCAATCAGAAAGCTTTTGGGAGCATCCCTCAGCGCCTGCGTGCTGCCTTCCCGCCTTTCCAACTGTCTCTCCTCAGTTTTCCTTTTTCCGCGGAGCCGACAGGACGTCTTCCTGTCACCGCAGAAAATTTTTTCTTAAACTTTTTATTTCTTGTGGTCGCGGCTGTTTCCCCGACTCCACCGGTACCGCCGGTGACTTTTTTCTTTTCTTTTATTCTAAACTCGGGGAATTTTTCCCTCAGTTTCTGTTTTAAATTTTTGGGCCTGTAAGGCCTCTCCATTATGGAGCCTTCTTCTCCTAAGAAGTGCCTTAACTGTGGCAATACAGTTTTCTTCTTAGACACCAATAAGTGGTGTCTGACCTGTTTGGGTCCTGACCCTTTTCCTCCAACAGGCTCCAATTTTATGAGAAGAGACTCTCTACTTCGAGTTTCCCTCGATACCGTTTTCCCTTCTAGTGTAAGGGCACCGACCATTTCTTCTCTACAGGATCAGGTAACCCCCAAAAGTCTGTTAAGACTAGCCAATACTTGGATGATAAGTCTCATGCTCAGCATGATGATGGCTCCGGCCTTATCTTCAAGTCCCTTTTGGCTTCAAAACCCCAGCGGGAATCTTCTGGCTCCAAAGCACTTCAGGGGTATCAGGTTGTTCCTGGGGCTCACCCCTCACAGAACATACCTGAGCCATGCTCGGTGATGGCATCCGCTTCGAGCGGTACCGATACCCCGGCATCGGCACTGGTGTTGAGTGATCCACTCTTCACCAGGAATCATCATCGGGCGTACTCGGTACCTTCGGGACCGATCGATACGACTCAGATTGACTTTCCAGTTTTTGAGCCATGTGCGGTGGTGGTTTCCGCTTCGAGCGGTACCGATACCCCGGCATCGGCACCGATGTTGCTTAATCCACTCCTTACCAGGAATCGTCATCGGGCGCTCTCGGTACCTTCGGGACCGCTTGATACGTCCCCGATTGACTTTCCAGTATCGGCAACATTGCCAATACGACCACCGACGTCGGTACCCTCTGGGTATGCATCGGTAGACTCGCTTCCTTCGATGCCGAGTTTCGAATCGATATCTAGTCTAGAAGACTGGGTACCACTGCGTCTCGGAACCGACCCTTGCCGTTGCCAGAGGCACGGTACCGAGAATAGTTCCCAAAGGCTGTTGGTTACCTCGGTGCCACTTGAGCAGCCTCCGATGACTGCTTCGATGTCAATATTGCCTTCGATTCCGGCACAGCTACCGGTATCGATATCGACGCTGGTGCCTGCAGTAACATCAGCACCAGCTCCTTCCATGCTTTTTTCCCCTGGATCGCTTCTCTCTATACCTAGTTTGGAGTCGATACCTGGCATAGACGATACAGTTCTGTCTGTCTCAAGTCATAACCGCCAGTACCATTATCCCTCCATCACAGATCCTGTTCTGCACCGGACAAGTACATCTGCCGGTGCCCAGGCTACTTCTTCAAATTTAGCCTGTCCAGGGACGGTTCCCATCGGAGATCCTTCTTTTCAGAAATTTCTCCTTGACATGGCAACCTTCCTTAATATTTCTATCCCTGGCTTCCTTTACATCACTCTTTGCAGGATCTTCTTCTGAGAGTATGGAAAAAACCTTTAAGGGTTTCCCCACCTCCTACAGCAACCGATCTTCTGTATCAAGTGCCCCCCTCTCCAGGGTTTCAAAAGCCTCAACTTCCCCATCATTCCATTGTAGTGGAATCAGCATTGAGGAAGGTCAAAAGCAAGAAGAAACATTCTTCTTTCCCGCCAGGTCGTGCATCTAGAACACTGGATGCCTTTGGACGTCAAACCTTCCAGGCATCTATGCTGGCATCAAGGATTCTCTCATATATTTTCTATATGAGTCTATCCCTTCAGGAGATCACAAAGCAATTATCTCTTTTGACTCCTTTTCTATCAGAGCCCAAGACTTCAGACTATTCCTTACTTCTTAGTCATAGTCACAATATATCTTGGTTTCTTTCTCGTGCTTCCCTAGACTCTTTTGAGTCTGTTAGCAGAACCTCTGCTATAGCCATAGGAGCATGCTGTAAAGCCTGGCTCCAAGCTTCAGACTTGAATAGATGGGCATAACAAAGACTGAGTAATACTCCTTGTACTGGAGAAAGTCTCTTCAATAAGGAGTCTTTAAGTCAGGTTGCTCATTGTTCCGCTGACTTCCCTGTTTCTGAGGGCCATCCTAAGCCCTCAACTTCCTCAGCAGGTAGAAAATGCCCTACCAAACCACCTTTCCCTAAAAGAAAGAGGTTTTCCTCTTCTCCTGCCCATCATTCAGATGTTCTCAAGCAGGGGAAGTCTCGCCCTGGTCTGAAGAATCCTAACTCTAGCCAGGCTGACTAAACCTAGTTACCATAGGTTTCTGATTAATATCTTATAACTTACAGTTAACTTCTTTTCAGCAGAGGCTTTTTACTGTTTTCCATCCAAAAAAACCCAAAAAACCCTCTACTCTGGGATTCCTATAATCAGGTAATCTTTTTCCTCTCAGTATGCTGAGCTGTCAGGATATTCATGTCTATAAGTTACAGGGTTTTCCACCTCTTCCTCACGAGAAGAGAGGTTGACCAACTATCATATGATAGTTTCTCTGTACCAACATGAATTTTTTCCTTCCAGGGACTTCCCATATGGTAAGTCCTTCTTCAGCTTCTATCTCTACCCTCTCTCCAGGTTTTTCCCTGTAAGAGTGGTACCATACCATTGATAGACTTTTCTTGTCTTCTTTCCCTGTACAGTTTTCTTCTCCTGAATAAACTCCCTTCTCTCTGTTGGACACAGAAAGAATCCCTCTGTTGTCCTATTCAGTAGCTGCCCATGCAGGAGTCCCAGTAATTGGCTACTGGTACTTGTCCGCAAGTCCCAGTCTGCCTTCCACCACTTCTGTCTGGCCTTAGTAGTGAATCCAAGACAGTGTCCCACATCTTTCTTGGATAATCCCTCTCACTACAGGCTTCTTACAATATTTTCTACCCTTGCCATCTCTGGGTTGGCAGCATGGTGGAAAAGGCTGTGAGATTCCTCCATCAGCCATGTCTATATCCCAGTACTCCTGCATAATGCTCTCTGCAATCCTATTGAGTAGCTTTCCACTATGGCCTTTGCTAGAGAGCGTAGAGTTTTCTTTCATGGCTATCCATCATTGTTGAAAAACGCTTCCTCAGTCATCCCCTATGACTGTGAAGGTTCTTCACACCCTACTATCTTCTTTTAAAAAAAAAAAAAAGAAAAAAGGGAGAAAAGGACTTAGGCCTTCTCCACGTGAAGGTCTAAGAGTTATCCCATTCCTACAGGGAATATACTCTTTTTCCTTACAGTTTGTCCTCATGATTTCCTAAATCCTTCATGGACAGCACATATTAATCTGGAAAACGCCTGACATGTAGATCAACCTGGTATCTCACTCTATGCGTTTCTGTCCATTTACCATGCTGGAGTTCCACAGGACTCCGAACTTCTTGTTTACAGACTGATATTATCCTCTGTTTTTTCACGTAACCCTCCTGGTTATTCACTGGATAGCATTCCTTTTCCATGTGCATGTCCTGATATGCATAGCTCTGTCTGCTAAGCTACAGGCATCTATCTTTAGACCTATACCTTCAGGTATATAGATATCTCTATATATCTATATACCTATATACATCTCTGTAGATGTATCGGTCTGTCAGCTCAGTGTGCATATGCTATGCCCTTTAGATCTCATTATAGATATATATATATCTATATACCCGTGTATATATATATATATATATATATATATATATATATATATATACACATATATCTACATATATATGTGTATCTGTCGAGATACTTGTTATAGGTAGATATGTATTTCCATACATATCCCTCTCACTGTCTATGCTCATAAAAGTTTTACCTTTCTGTATGTTCCTGACAGTAGCCTTGCACAGCTTCATACTGTTCCACAGTATGTTTCAGATATTATGCACACCACCACTGTTGTGGTACTGACAGCCCTACCGTATCCTAGCTTTACGTATCCCTGAAGCTCCATGCCCCAATGTCTTCCTACCTCTCACCAGTTAGGAAAGACATGGTGGATCTTCAGTGGATTTCAGATTCAATTCCTCAAACGTCTGTCCTTTCTTGGGATTATGGGATTCTTCTCATATCCTTTCCTCCCTCGAGGACTAGGTCTGTTTGTCCAAATAGGTCAGTCTTCCTCTTTTGCTCCTACCCCTGAATACCTCTGTAGCCAAAAGAGTTTTCAGCTTTCCATGAAGCTTCCCACTGAAGACCTGCCATTTTTGTGCTACCCCAATTGAATCCTGGGGTCACCTCTCCCTTCCGGATGTTGACCTCCACCTTCACTCCAGTGAGGTCACCTTGAACATTATTCTACTGGATCCCCAGTAGACTCCATCAGCCTCTTTACTTCCTGCAATCCAGTAGGTGAGCATCCTATTGTAATTGTTCATTTCAATTTATTTCATGATAATAATCATACATACAAGGACTCCTTGTTAGTAGTCCTTTCTAGATTAGCTGTTTTCTACAGCTCCTCTCTCTTCAACTCCTACCCTCCATCCTCAGGATGCCTGGCCATATGAGGTGTAGCATGTTTCAATCTCCAACATGTTAGGGCTCCAGGCATCTTAGCTTGGGAGTCCCCATATGTGAAGACTCATTCCTGCTTGTTCCTGGAGATAGCACAGTTACTTACCTGTAACAGGTGATCTCTGGGAACAGCAGGAATAAGTCTTCACAACCCACCCACCTCCCCTAGGAGTTCTATTTCTCTATCTTTCCTTTCCTCTTTCTCTCTCTCTTTGTCTCAGCTATGAAACTCAACTGAGGAGAGACAGTTGGAAAGGCGGGAAGGCAGCACGCAGGCGCTGAGGGATGCTCCCAAAAGCTTTCTGATTGGATGCTGGGGAGCGTTCCCGCGCAGGCTCCGTAGGTACCGACGTACCCATATGTGAAGACTTATTCCTGCTGTTCCCAGAGATCACCTGTTATAGGTAAGTAATGGTGCTATATTTTTGTTGTGCTTAATGGAATTTTTCTTTGCTGATTTCAGCAAATATTGTAAATAAAAAAAATATATATACAGCACACTTTGCTGCATTGGAGTTAATCTGCATGAAGCTCATTAAGAGCAGTTTTGTGTGCTGAAATCCTTCCCATTATCATCAGCATCAGTATACTGAATTAATTTTTTGTAGGACCAACAAATCCAAAATAATACCAATAACTAGTCCAGATTTTTGCCCAATAGGTCCTTTTTGCTTTATTTAAAAAATGCTAGTACTTTTGTAAGAGAGCACTCGGCTTCACTCTTCCTTAGAAAATCCAATCATAATATATACCCCCAATGATACGTCGTGTTTTAAACCTTAAAACGTTTTATACAGCTCTGCATCAGGGTTTATACCTGACCACTTATCTGATTTTAATCCACTCTACTTTCCGATTTATCCTCCAGATTTCAAATTTTGCCGGCTTACTTTGCCAACATGGCTGCGGCGGAATCCTTCCTGTATCAGAATTGGAGTTATTGCACAAAAATTCTACGCAAGATGCACAGTAAACCACCATGCTACGGAGAGCTCATTTTTCTACCTTGGCCTCTTTGCCTGCATTTGCTATTAGGCAACAGATAAGAAATAATTATCGGGCATAATCCCTCTGAAATTGGTAGGAGGCATTACTGACTGCAGAGTGCAGCCCGGCATGCTGTATTTCCGAGAGGCTGACTTCTCAACACTATCTGCCTCCCAAGGATCTTCTCTCTCTTTTTCTATCTTTCCGTAGTCTTTTCTTTCTTTTCTCTCTTTCTCTTTAGACTGCTCTGTTTCCACTCTCTCCCATGCTCAGAACAACATTATTGACTGACTGAGCATTACTAAAAAATAGTAGCAATGGTAGTGGGGTGATTTGACCCGGTGAAAAGCGGGATATAAATACAGCTAGATAAAAAAATAAATAAATAAATGAGATAAGAGGGAGGCAACTGGCCTGGCCATGGATGGCCCAATAGAACCATATGACTTGTAGATTCAATTTCTAGCAATTTGCCCCTTCTGGATCACATGAAGGCGCATTTTAGAAATGATGTGGAGGTTGGAAATGAGATATCTAGGTCAGGACGTACTCCGTTCTGCTGGAACTTTAGGAATGGTTCTACTAAATGCATTTCGAACATACATATCCACATGCAACAGGAGAAGCATTTCACAAATACACACACGGAGGAACCTGGCAGCTTATACATGCAAGCGCCGGCATTTCACAAGGTGCACATGTAAATGACGGCAACTACATATCTGTCTCAGCCATCTTGGAGGCCTAGACATGTAGATGCCATGAATTAACTACAAAGAACTATAATTTGGAGGGGGAAGTAAACATTGGGGGATTAAAGGGGATATATCCTTAATCACTTCTGTAAAGAGATGGCCAAAGCGAGCACTTTATAAATACCTGTGCGTTTCAGGGCGTGGGTGTAAATCTGGACATGGGCAATTTTGGCCGTACATGTGCATTATCTATATGAAATGGGGAATACCTGTATAGAGTTTTGTCCCATCCAGGCCATGCCCTGAAACGCCCCTAGAATGCTTTCTGGAAAATCATTTATACAACTAGTGCACAGCCTTTCTAAAATCATGTCTTCCACGTGGATTCAGCTTACTTGTGTATCTGCCTTCGTATCTATGTTTACGATGCGAATGAGGCTTCTAAAATACCCTAAGCCCCTTACTGAATCATTATCTTTTAAAGTCCCCAGATAGAAAAGGGTTGAGATTGCTATTAAATTGTGCCGACATCTACAGTTTATACTGCAGTGTATCCTAATGAAATGCTATACATAATACATTGGATTACTAAAGATGCCAAGGTCCTAGTCCCCTTCAAATAGTTTTGAAATGGACAATGACAAGATAAGAAAAGCAAAACACACAGGCTGAAGTCTGACAGGACTGCGATATTGTAGTGAAAGATTCTTTTGCAATGTCACTTAGCCTCAGCAAGCAATGAACTCTGCACAGTGAAATAGTTAAACTGAAGTTGGATAATTTAGTCTGAAGCCAAGACAGAGATCTTCAAATACTATGTATTTAAAATTTGGAACAAATTCCCCCAAGAAAATAATCACAGGAAAACCACTGGAGGAGCTTAAAGCCAGGCCTGACTGCTTAGAGGTTATGAAAACAGTAAACTACTAAAACAAAGAACGAGATGATGGTATCTGGGGATATGGAGTCATGAGATAGCTGTTTCAATTGCTTTTGTAGGTGGCAGGAAGGAACTTCTGGAAGCCTCATGGTAGGTTATGGTGCCTACTCTTTCTATCCTTCCTTAGGCATAACTGATGTTACTCATTGAATTAAATATATTTTATGGCAAGAACGTCTTTTTGTATGACATTACCACGTTTTTTGTAATAGTCCTCCATTTTAATCACTACCATAAGAAGACAGAAATGACTGCTAGAGTCATTAAATATAGTTACCCTTCTATCCAACAGTTCACTTTCCAAGCAAAATATACTTGGTCTTGTGTTCTAGGAGATCACATATTTTAGATTCGGGTGGAAGACCGAATATTGCTTTGGGACAACTAGTCCTCCACTTTCAATACTGCCTCTACAAACCTGTTATTAATCAAGCTATTTAGCCACATGCTTGAATATTCTCTGTTTTTATTTACTACTTCATTTTATGCTGCATGGTTAGAAATACATATTAATTGCTTTTTATTTAATTTCCTGCTTTAGAATGCTTTTAAAAATGCTATTGAAAAATTCAGGAGTATAGTATTTCAAAAACTTCAAAGGTTCTCCAGTGTTTAACTAGTGAAAAACCTTGAGGTCACCATGAACTGTTGGGAGCCTAGCACAGATCACAATAACGTTGATATAGATTTACAGAGAATATATCCAAGGACAAGTTACTGAGGTCTATGCATGTCTGTGGAAATGTTTATTCATCTCTAGAAATAATCAAGAAAAAAATAAGACATTACAATTTTTTTCATTTAGTACATGATTATCCAATGAGTACTGGTTCACTTAAATTCCAATTTTAATTCATTAATGTATTACGAGCGGAAAGCAGATAGGGATCAGGAAGCACAGGGCAATTTTAGTGATAAGCTGTCAAGAGTGATGATTGTCATCTCAAGATATGATTTGAAGGCTGTGGTTCAAGTCTTGAATAATGGTTAGAGATCATGTTTTATGTCCCATCTAACAGGTCACCTTGCTGAAGAAGGTATGAGTGATAAGGTTTTGGCACTTGCATATACTTTGTGATTAAGCAAAAGTCACCACATGATATGTACAGTATTCTGGTGTCCTTCCAAGAGCATATTTTTGACCTGGTTTACTTTCTTCAGCACTTGAGGGGGAATGGGAAGACCATAGGAAATACAGGCATTTGCCCCTGGTGTCAAATTTGAAGGTGCCATCCATTCCCCATATCTGGGAGCTCTCTGGTTTCAAATGGCAGCCTTAGGCTGGAGGAGGGAGCAGACCAACTAGTTTATGCTCTGATGTGTCTACTCCAGCAACACCCTTACCCTTTTCTGTCAACAGGCAGTATGTGTGGAGAAAAAGGAGGGGAGGGGCTGGAGAAACGAAAAGAAGAATTCTTTTCTGCACCACACCCCTTCCTCTCCACTATCAACAAGCACACGTGTGAAGAAATGGAGATGGGAGGGGGGAGGGATGAGTGGCCTGGAACAGCTCAGCCTGAAGATCTTGTTCATTTAGGATCTGGGACTCAGCTGAGAGCAGAGTGGGGAAAAGGGAGACTATACCTAGTAGTACAAGTCAAGGAGCAGCGAGTGGCTTTAAGGAGAAGAAGAATGCTAGGCTAACGATGAAGAGCACTGGGGTCAGCGAAGGGGAAGAGTGCTGGGGCAGGGGTTTTAATTGAAGAAAGCTGGCAGGAAGGGGAATGAAAACTTTGATGAAAGTTTTGCCTGCTTTGCTTCTTAAAAAACAATGATTAGTGAAGGAGAAGGGGAGAGGAGTGTTCCTGCCCTGCCATGAGGGTTCATCGGTAAAAATGTACTTGGGAACCCCTTATTTGAGAATGTGAGGGAGTGAATCAAAGGAGTGGGGGGGGGGGGGGGGTAGGTCTGCATATTAGTGAAGAGATTGATAGTGGACAGTAGGTACGAGTGCCCTTCCTCCTCGAGATCCATTTTTTATTTGGATCCTCTGAGATCTCATCTCCTTTTCCCCTCTCCGCCTCTGTTCTTTATGCCCTACCTACCTTCCCACCATCAATCAATACAGTCCCTTGTCTTCCAAAAATCAGGACATTTTTGAGGGGGTAATACTCATTTTTCCATTGCCTGCTAAAACTGACCCATGATCCTTGAGTATTACTGAAAGAGCCCAGGCTGTGCACACCCCAAATATTTTATTTTTGATTTAGTGTTTTGAATATGTGTAGCATCTTTGTCATCTTTGCCTTTTGCGCAGTACTGGTGGAAACACATTTACATTTATCAGTTATTGTGCTGCAGACAGACTCTAGATTTTTGGGGTTTCCAGTTCAGCTTTTGCTTGCACATTTTTCTATTTTTTCTTTTACTTTATTTTTCGAAGACACAGACAACACTGAAACAGAGTTGTACAGCAACCTAACAGGCCAGCATTGCATTGGCTCAGCACATCTATTAACTTTCCCACTTATGCATTTCCCCAGAAAGTAACAAAATGTTTCATTTGGGCTCATGGTGTAACCTTGCCGCCCCCAGACACTTCAACTACAATTACAAAACTCGCTCTCTGTTCCGCTTCTTGTACCTCATTTTCATTGTGCTCCTCAGACCCCCATTCATCCCACACATTCCAATCCTCATTCGACATCTCCAACACACCCAGCACTCAGCGCGCACTCATACCCATAATTCACACCCCCATCAAAACAACCTCCCCAGTCAGATCTCTGTAGTCTGATCCAAGACTCCACGCTTCCCCAATCCTTGTCCCCCCAGATAGCTCAACCACCTCTTACACCCCCACTCATCCCTGAAATTCTCTCCGGAGAAGACAGTACTCTTTCCATTCCTCCCTTTGGTTGTGTTCATAGGTACGCCACTCACACTTCGCAATGTCAGCCATCAAGTGCCACCAAAGATTGGCACTCGGGCCATTTTCTTCAACCCAGATGCTGAATATCACCTTATTCACTGCAAACAACCCTATGTATAGAAATTTGCTCTGTGCCTTGGAGAACCGCACATTGTCCAGGTCTGCCATGTGCCCCAACAACAACATGCTATAGATCCATTCAACCTGGCATCCCACACACCCCGAGAGCTCTACAGTACAACTCCCAAAGAGTCTGCAAGTGAGAGAACTCTAGGAATGTGTCCACCAAGGTCCCCCGCTGTACCAGGCATTTCCCAAACTGATCATCCTCCATAGGCTCATCTGTACTTCCTGATCTTTAGTAATATTATATGTGCGATGCAAGAAGTGATACTGAGTTTCTCGATATTTTATTTATTTATATTCTCTTATATACTGTGCTATTCTGCATCAGTGCAGTTTACATTGAACAAACTGAAATTACATTGAACAGGGCATTATAACTTGGAGATAACTATTTTACAGGGAACATGGGCTATGGAGGGTTAAGTGGCTTGCTCAAGACCACAAGGAGCACCTGTGGACTAGAAACCCCAGTCCTTCCGGCCCAAGGTTGCTGTCCTCTAGTGGGATATGAACCCCCGACCTTCCGGCCTGAAGTACCTTGCCCCAACCACTAGGCCACTCCTACACTCCAATGCCACATTGGTCAGATATAGACATTGCCAAAAAGACCATACAAGTCGTCCTCTGATACTTGCAGTGCAGCTTCAGTAGCCCAGGCCTTTAACAGTGCCTCCACCCAGGGCTTCTTACACACCGCTTAGCATCTGCAGTTCTACCTCACAACTGTATTAAACCTTGGTCGCAGAATCTGAAAATCATTATTCAAAGGTTCCCCCCCAAAAGTCTTTATTATAGGGCAGTAATAATGTTGCGTCTACCAGTAATGGGAAACATGCCCGCCCGGCAGTGCCCATTTGTCCCACAGTTCCTCAAATGTGTACCACTGCAACGTCCGTGCATCATAAAGATCACCAATCTGGCAACATCCTAACCATTCCTACTCCATGAATATTGAGCGACCCACTCCCGGCATAAATTCTGGATTCCCCACTAGTCATATGTACGGTGATATGCACGGGAGGGGGTGGGGGACCTGCTCCAAACCTCTCCACCATCTCCAGGCTTTTTAAAAATGTTGCAGCAGCCCCACCTCCCAGGATGCCAACCCATCCCGCACTTTGTACCTTGCCCCAACCGCCTAGTGGTTGGGGCAAGGTACTTCAGGCCGGAAGGTCGGGGTTCAAATCCCACTAGAGGACAGCAAACTTGGGCCGGAAGGACTGGGGTTTCTAGTCCCACAGGTGCTCCTTGTGGTCTTGGGCAAGCCACTTAACCCTCCATAGCCCATGTTCCCTGTAAAATAGTTATCTCCAAGTTACAATGCCCTGTTCAATGTAATTTCAGTTTGTTCAATGTAAACCGCACTGATGCAGAATAGTGCGGTATATAAGAGAATGTAATAAATAAATAAAATAATAAATAAATGTATAAAATTGACAAATTTATATGGGGCATATAGCTCACCCAATAAGCCCTCCCAGTGTTCAATTCATGCAGCCACTGGAGCATCATTGCTCCATTGTACAATCTGAGCTTTGGCACCTCCAGGCCGCCTCACTCCTTCTCTAAGCACAACTTAGCGCAGTTCACCAGGATCCTTTTCCTTTCAAGAAAAATTTCTGCAACACTCCCTTAAAGACCCTCTTTTCTCTAGCCCCCAACCATAAGGAGATTATCTGCAAGACGTACAGAATTTTTGGGAAGTAGCACTATTTTCACTAGGGCAGCTTGCCCCATCAGTGACAGGGGCAGATCCTTCCAGCATTCACAAGTAGTTTTCATGCCGTCTAACTTATCTATAATATTTACTTTATACGTGATACTAGGGCTATTACTCAAATGAACGCCTAAATATTTAATACTGTCCTTCACCCACTTCAGTGTGAAGGGGTCATTCCGCATCGCCCCCTCTGTCTGCCTAAGATTAATTTCCCAAAATTAATCTTGAGGCCAGCAAATGACCCAAATTGCTCCACTACCTCTATTACCCTCCCCACATCCCTGTGCACATTACCGAGGAATAACAGCATGTCATTGGCGAACAAGTTCAGCCGCAGATCTGCTTGACCCACCGTTATCCCCTGGACGTCTGATGCCCTCCTCGACTTTGCAGCCAGTGGCTGCAGAGACAGCACGAATAGCAAGGGTGACAGGGGGCAGCCTTGCCTAGTGCCCCTCAAGATGGGAAACTCAAGGGTCTAGCACCCATTTATTATGATCTGAGCTGTTTGCGCATCATGTAAGATATATACCGATTGCAAAAAGACCTTCCCTACATTATACCTCTACAGCATCCAAAAGAGATCTGGCCACAATACCTTATCAAAGGCCTTTTCAGGTTCCAAACTCGCTATGGCTGCCCCTCCCTTCCCACTTTGGCTGGTCTGGATCGCTGCCAGGGCCTTGAGAAATTCACTGTCACCCATCTTCCCTTATCAAAACCCACTTGATCTTCATGTACCAATTTAGGCAAGAATGTCTGTAACCTAGCCAGCACACTAGTGAGGATTTTCATGTCCTGGTTTATCAGCGAGATAGGGGGGTAGGATCCAACCTCCAGGTGACCCTTTCCCAGTTTCGGCAACACCTCTATATGGGCTCGGTTTTGCTCTGGCCGAAGTTTGTCCACATACAAAGACTGATAGAAATCCACAAAGCACTGTGTCACCTTCGTTTTGCGCTCCCCTCTGATGTTCCTGATTTATGAGATAATTTGCTTCTCCTGCCGGATTTGGATTAAATGTGCTAGCAATTTACCTGCCCTATTGCTCCAGCGATGTAGCCGATATTTGTACATAAAGATGTCATGCTATGCTCAGGCCATGAATATATCATTAATCTGCGTTTAATTACCTGCAGCTGTTTCCTATCCTTGACCCCTAGTTTGCTGACATGTTGTTTATGAAGTTCATGCAATTCTGCCATCAAGTCCTTCATTCACTGTTCCGGTGTTTCCTGTCTGCACAAATATAGCCCATAATCTGCTCCCGCATCCATGGACCCCTTATTGAAGGCCTCATACTCCAACCACACCTTTCTGACAAATTCCCTGAACTCCTTCTTGGGATAGTAGTATGGATTGAGCCTCCAAATGAAGTACTTGTCTCCTGGGATTAGCACTACAGTCATGTGCACCATGGCATGGTCCGACAACATGTGCTGTTCTATTTCTCCCGTCTTAAGCTTGTCTATCCATATGCAGGGCAACAGCCAATAATCAATAGGAGAATACATCTTGTGAGGATTGGAGTAGAATATGTTGTCCCTTTCCCATGGATGGAGAAAGCGCTACACATCCACCAGGCTGAACTCCTCCCCCACAAAGCAAATCTCCCGATCAAAATGTCCTTGGGTGGCTGTCCAACCGGGCTGGCAATCCAGAACCGGATTTGGCCACTATGTTGAAGTCTCCCCCCCCCCACCAGGATAGAATGGTAATCAGGATACTGTACACACTTAGCTATAATATTGGAGAAAAAAATATGGTTGTAAAGGTTGCGTGCATAGATATTGTACAGCAGAATCTTAGTACTCCTCCAGTTCCCCCAGCACCACCACATATCACCCTTCCGGATCCTGTAACTGTTTGTGCACCTGAAACCCATGGAGCCCTCCCATTTCCCATCCCCCCTCTTCACTCACCCTCTATGACATACAATCCTCACTCACACCAATATTCACTCCCCCAACCTCCCCCTTCCTTCCCCCTCCTATGCTCCATTCCCCCAATCCTTCTTCTCTTGTCCTTTCCTCCGCCACTACCACCCCACACCCTGCACAAATTGGCCTGCAAAAGAAAACATTGTTAAGAAACCAGAACTGGGCCACTGCAGCTTAACATAGGAACATATAACCCCTGCCTTCTCCCATCCCCAGGCCCTGTGGCTCACCCTGCACCACAGATGCCTCCATGCCAGTGCGATAGAATACAGTAAGGGACAGCAGTAAGACTCCCTCCATCTTCCCCACCCTCCAACGTCCCTATACAAACTCCCCTACTAATGCCCTCGAGCCCCTAGGAATGTCTCTGGCTAAGTTCCTACTTCCTCAAAATGTCCTTTCAAACCTCATGGGTCCCCTATTGCCTGATGGCAGTATTCAACTGTAGCAACCATCATCCCACCGTTCTTCTCATCCATGAGGACCCCCCCGTCTTCCAGCTCCTCCACAAACTTTCAAATAATGTCCCAGTGCTTTAGGAAGAGTAGCCTTGCATAGATACATCAAGTCCTTGTCCCCTACGCTTTGAGATGACAATGAGTCGGAGGCAATTCCACCTGCTTCAATTCTCTTGGTCCTCCAGATGCTCCTCCAGATATGTCACCTTCCATTGCATTTTCTTTAACTGCACTGGATGCATTGAGTATTCTCTGTGATCTGTCTTGAGTGATTTGTCAGGGCTAACTTATCCTCCAACACTGTCGTCATGCTTCTTGTGAGATATTTAGCTACTTCTTCTGACATGATCAGGGCCTGCTGATCCCCTAAGGGGCTCATACCATGCCTTCCATGGGCCTCTGCGCACTCCCAGAGGCACTTTTACTGGATGCTTTGGTCATCAATGGCACCCACCAGGCTGTGCCACCCTTATGAGGGATGCCACTTCCCCGCAGCCTTCTGGGCATGCCCCTTTGAATTTCTCCACAAGTCCGTGCTCCTCTGGGGCCTTGGCTCCCATAGGTCTCTTTACATGGGCACCCCTCTCCTCTTACTTCTCTCTTCTAGCACTCGAGTCTTCTTTTGCCTTTGAATGCTGAGTCACTCCAGCCTGTGTGATCAGCACTTCACTAAAACACACAGCTTTGCTGCCAGTTGCCTTGTGAATGCCAAGCCTCACCGCTGCTGTAGGCTGTAGATGTGAGGTAGCTACCTTTCAAAGAGAGTCAGTTATTTCGATCTCCCTATGAGAAGCATTGCTGGTGGATGTCAGCCATCTAACTTCTATAGAGGCAAAGGACCTCTGCAGCCATTGACTGTTCTGGGGTACCCTGGATATAAGTGTCCCATGGAGACCAAGATGGCCACCCCAGACAGGGGGTTTCTCTCATACAAACAAGTAATGTCCATGCTGCATCATATCTCTGTCAGAAAAGGCTCCATTGAGTAAATACAATAGTGCAGTGTGACACATCAGCAAAGCCCAAACACAGAGGCCACAAGAATACTCTTTGAGCCAGTGCAGCAGCTCTCCCAGGGGGCCTCCCCATGCTTTCTGTTCTGCTTGCTAGGCTGCCTGGAGGCTCACTCACCACAGCTGTGGCCTTTTGTTCTCGGGAGCCCCTCAGCACTGCATCCGCCCTTCTCTTCCACTCCTCTGGAGAGTCAGAACCATGTTTTGGTCTTGCCCACTAAGCCAATCACAATCACCCCTCAGACTCATCCATCCCATACTGGTCTCCACCGACCATGCTCCCATTCACCCCTCCAATAGGGGACCCATGAGGTTTGAAAGGACATTTTGAGGAAGTAGGAACTTAGCGAGAGACATTCCTAGGGCCTCGAGGGCATTAGTAGGGGAGTTTGTGCCAGAAAAGCCTCCTTCATACCTGGATGTTCCCAAGCTGACTGACACAGTGCTGGGTACGTTTACGTTTACGTTTATTAAAACTTTTTATACCGCCCAACACTAATAGTACCTGAGCAGTTTACAATACAAGTAAAACAACTTAAAACAACTTAAAAATGGCTGAGAAAAAGAAAAGGAACGCCAATAAAATGGATAGGAAAGAGGAGGAAAGAAAAGACAAGAAAGTAACAGACTACAAAGCAATGGTTGAGTATCAAAGAGCGGGGGGGGGGGAGGGGGCAGCAGAGGGAAGGGGGGAGCTGGGGACGGCAGGTTAAATGCTAAACTGAAAAGGTGGGTTTTGAGTTGTGATTTAAATGATTGGTAGGATTCCTCAGCACGAAGCGAGGGGGGGAGCGAGTTCCAGAGGCTGGGGGCTAGAAAGTAGAAGGCGGAAGTGCGAGTGGAAACTAGGTGAGCCTGGGAAGGTGAGGGGAGGGAGAGACGATTAGAGTGGATAGCACGAAGTAGGCGATGAGGTGGACGAAAGTGTATCTGGTCAGCGAGATAGAGGGGGGTACCAGTGCGAACAGCCCTGTGTGTGAGGATGAGGATTTTGTACTGGGCGCGGAAGGAAATAGGCAGCCAATGATAGTGAAGAAGAAGCGGGGTAACATGGTCAAAACGGGAGGCATGAGCGAGAAGACGAACAGCTGAATTTTGAATACGTTGAAGACAGGACAATTGGGATTTGGGTAGACCAACAAGGACGACATTACAATAATCAAGACGGGACATCACAAGGGAAAGGAGAAGGGTAGCCAAGGCGGAGGAAGAGAGAAAGGGACGGATGGAACGAAGTTGTCTGAGAAAGAAAAAGGAACGCTGAATAATGGAGGAAATGTGGTCCAAGTAGCAAGTCTGACCTGGGTGGAGGCAGTGCATCTGGGTTAATCCTGTCCTTGTTACCACCCCAAGAGATCAATGGTGGGCTGCAGAGAAAGAGTTGAATCGGGGAGCGGAGTGCAAGATGACGAAGGCTGCATTCCCTGGCAGGTCGAGGAGTCCCTTAGCCTCTCCAGATGATACCGAGGGGCAGGCATTTTCTCCAATGCTTTTTTTGCTGGAATGTCCAGCAATATGCATTTTGGAAGTAATATGGAGTGCTATTATGAAGCTTGAGGAAGTGCTTGTTCAGCAATTCAGCCAGATGGTGGTCCAGATCCAAGGTAATACAGTTTTGTCACAAGCTACTGTGAGAGATTTGGCAGTGGAGAAAAGAATTGCGGACGAGTTGCACCTTAAAGTTTAGGCTCATGAAAATCACTATCTTGCTTTGATAAAGAATCTAACAGTAATAAAGTTTAAGGGGGAATTACTTGAAAACCAAATTAGGTTCACAAATTTAAGGTTGACTAACTTTCCACGCTCTTCGCTAGTTTCTGCTAGAGATATGCTGAAGCAGTATTTTGTTGAAGTTTTGGGGATATAGGTTGAATTGAAAACCTCCATTAACTAAAGTTTATTACATTCCTGATCAAAAGAAAGTGTTGGCCGGTGTACAGCAACCCTCTCTGGCAGAATCTCAACATATGGACATACTTAATATCTCCAAAATTTTGGAATCAAGTGATGTTGATAATTTTGTGCCATCTACATTGTTATTAACTCTTGCTTTAACATCTGATCGTGAGTGACTTCTTAAATTATATTTTAAGAAGCCCTCCCTGCCCTTTAAGGGCTTAGAAGTGTGTATTTATCTGGATCTGACCTGAGAGACCCATCGGAGACGTAGAGAATTCCTTCTTCTTAAGCAGGGGCTGTTACAGCTGGGGGTTATGTTCTTTCTTAAATTTCCCGGCAAGTGCTTCATTAGTCTACAGTCTGTTAGTTATATATTTCATGAACCTCTGCAGCTGGCTGCCTTTATTACTTCTCGCCTTAATTCTACTCCCCAGGTTACTACAGAGTAACAAACTGAAGTAATGTTTGTTGAGGGGCTGTTGATTAGGCTGACTGTGTAAGCTTTCCTCGCATGTTTGGTTTTCATTTACCTTGGTTCTTGGGTTCTCCAATGTTGTTGGGCTAGTAAAACTGGACATGTGTAATTTTGGGTATTATGTCCGTTTTAATTTTCTGGTACAAGTAGTTTACTTGGAATTTATTGTAAATTGATAAATATAAAATAAACTAAAAAAATAAAGCCTCCTTCCTTTTCTCAAATCCTCGTTGTTCATTCCATGAGCATCAGGCCATGAAAACGGCTCAGTCACTCCCAGTACAAAGGGGCAGAGCCATCCCTCCAGTGTTGGAGAATCGGCTGCTTTCCTGTAAAGTGGCCTACTGTACCAACAGCCATGCCGCCCAGCTTTAAGGCAATAGAGGGCTCAGCACATCAAAAACCACTAGATCCACAGTCCATCCCACCTGTTATCCCAGCAATGAACTTAGGTGGCCCTGAATCCATCGCCAGTACTGCTGAATCTCCTCGCAGTGCCACCACATATGCCCCAAATCAATCAAGGGCCGAACACACCACGGGCAACTGCCCTCATCTGTAATACTACTTCAGAGGGTTCGTACTGGAGAGAACTGAGCCAGACATTTCACTCGGTTGGGGCAAGGTACTTCAGGCCGGAAGGTCGGGGGTTCAAATCCCACTAGAGGACAGCAACCTTGGGCCGGAAGGACTGGGGTTTCTAGTCCCACAGGTGCTCCTTGTGGTCTTGGGCAAGCCACTTAACCCTCCATAGCCCATGTTCCCTGTAAAATAGTTATCTCCAAGTTACAATAACCTGTTCAATGTAATTTCAGTTTGTTCAATGTAAACCGCACTGATGCAGAATAGCGCGGTATATAAGAGAATGTAAATAAATAAATAAATAAATAAATAAATAAACTGAATCTCCTGTAAACCAGCAGCGATAAGAAGGCTGGGAATCTGCAAGATAGTCCCAAGCAAAGTTTCCGCACTTAACGCAACTCCCAACTCAGCCGCCCAGCGGGCTTCCAAGACAGAGTAATCTCCAGGTGGGACCCAGGCCGCCACCTTATGGCAATATTGCGAAAGAGAGGGAGAGACCATCTATCCTCAAACTCAAAGAATTGTTCGGCTCCAGGACACCGGATGACAGGGACTCCCGTAGTAATGAGTTCACGTTGTGCTAGAGCTGAAGATGTGCATAAATGATCCAGAGATCCAAAAGAGAGTACACAGGTCCATGTTTTTTAATGAAACATTTAGTTTCACCCAATAGGACCGCTACATGTGGTTGATCTCTTGTCTGATTAGCAAAAGTTTTGAGTTTTAAAATACCTTAGTTTCTTATTATTATTTTCCTCGATGGTTTACGCATATAGGGTCCTGATGTTTCAGATTTCTATTGTGCCTTTTAACATATGATTTTATATAGTCTCCCCTTCTCAGTTGTTAGCAGTGTACTATTTTTGTTTCACTTTAGAGGGCCGCTAGACACAGCTTATTTCCTGTTTGATTAGGAACTAAGTCATCGCTTCTACCAAGTACTCCTCATCCCTCTACTCTGTTTTCTCTCTTGTTTTGCAATAGAGAATACCTATTTTTAATTGACTTGTACTTCTTCTATTTCAGTGCCTGTTTCTTTTATTGTTTTTATAACATTATTGGTTCTAAATACACATATTCCTGCTGTTGGCTTCACAGGAGAAAATCTTTTCACATGTGCTGGTGACACATTTAGTGATTGAGAGCATGATCAATATTATCTTTAATTTTTATTTCTATTTTCAACCATATTGCTTTCATATATGTTTTTATGATTTGTTTATAAATATGGTTCACACATTTTAACTTTTTGATGTATTGAAATAACTATTTGTTTTTAATGTATATGTATGTTTTTATTTGAGGCTTAAATCCCCTGAGCAAGACATTAGCCAAAACGTGTCGGGGTTTAACAATAAATCTTTTAAAAACCTACTACTGTTAATACATCTCACTTCTTTTGTTCCTGCTTTTTCCTAAAAGTTTTATACCCATCTAGCTCAAATTCCTCCCGCAGGACTTGAAATGGTCGCATAGCATCAGATGGGTCCATGACCTGCTGGAGCAGGTGTAAACCCCTCTGCTCCCACTCCCAGAAAGAGCAAACCTCCATCCCCTGGATAAACTGATTGTTGCCCTTGATTGGCAAGAAACCTGACACCGTCACAAAAGACTGCCACTTGGAACAGAGGTACCGCCACACTCCCCGGACCGGGCTTATCAACAGGCTATGACGAAGCCATAGCAGAAGCGCTCACCCCTCTTTGTTCAGCACTGCCATCAAACTGTGCGGGGAGACAAAATCCTCCTCAAAGGTCTGGGGTGTGAACATGGACATATTTCCTAGCCAATCCCACAGATGCTGCATCTAACAAGCCTGAGCATACCTCTGGATATCAGGAAGACCAACCTCTCCCTGCCGCCAGCCCCAACGAAGCCGTGCCAGGGCTATCCACGCAATGCGCCCATTCCACACAAATCAATGCAACTCCCTCTCGAACAGCACTAAGAAGTCTAATTGAAATAACTTCAGAAAAAGGGTCATACAAAAGGCTGCTACCCTCCCCAACATAGGTAAGGGCAGTTGTCTTCAGTTGCGCATCCTGTCTTTTAAATGATGCAACAAGATGGTATAATTCATCTTATACAGCCAGCCAGGATCCCAAGGCAATTGAATCCCCGGAAAAGTAAAGGCATGTTCCACCCACCGTAGCAGGAAATCTGGCTCCCATGTGGTCTTCAATTGGCTCCGGACATCCAACACCTCCAATTTGTCCATATTCAACTTAAGGCGAGTGATCGCACTGTAAGACCAAAACTCCTCCAGCAAAATAGGCAGTGACTCTTGAGGAGTAGACAAGTGCACTAAAAATTCTTCCACAAAGGCCAAAACTTTAACTCCGACTTACCAATCTGGATGCCCATCACCTCAGAGCGGTTCGTGATCTTGCATAGTGAAGGGTCCAATAAAAGGACAAACAAAAGCACCTTGTGCTGTGGCACAGATCAAAGGCCTCTGACAGAGTATCGTTAGCTAATGATGCTGCCATCGGCCCTGACTAGAGAAGCCGTATCATCTGCAGAAAGGGGACCCCCAAGCATTATTTGGGCAGGACTTGAAACAAGTAGTCTCACATGACTCTGTCAAAGCCCTTTACGGCATCAAAGCTGATAAGCAACAAAGGCTGACTTCTCTCTTGCACCCACTCAATGGACGCTCTGATTTTCCGCAAGTTGCTAGCCACATATTGGCCCCACACAAAGCCTACCTGGGGGCTACGCACCAGCCTGGGCAATATTGGGACTAGACAGTCCCCCAGAACTTTGGTCAGCAACTTGAGGTCAAAATTAATGAGGGAGATTGGCCTATAGGACTTAGCTTGCAGCATGTCCTTGCCAGGCTTAGGAATTAAAGTGATAAATGCCTAGTTCACACCCCATTTGAGCTTGCCCTGCTCAGCACGCCATCGGTACATCTCCACCATAGACAGCACCAATTGGCCCCACAACAACTTATAGAATTCTGCATTATAGCCATTGGGACCTGGGGTCTTGAAACATTGAGCCAGCCGAATCCCCTTCTGTATCTCTGCAGCAGAGATGGGAACCCCCAACACCACCGTTTGCTGCTCTGGTAATCTGTGGAAAGTGCATATCCCGAAGATAGTCAATGATCTGGTTAGGAGAAATGTGATCCCGGGTGTAAAGAGTCTTATAAAACTCATGAAAAAGTCACACTCTCTCAACAGTGTCCCTATGCAAGACACCTCAATTATCTTGTAATGCTACAATGGTCCAAGGTCCCCTTGTTCCCTTCAGGCAATGCGCGAGCAACCTCCCAACCCAGTCTCCATATTGATGGAGTTGCAATTTGTAGTATAAGATGGACTTCTTAGCCCTATGCTGTAGAACCTCATTAAGCACAATTTGCATTTCTGTGAATCGGGCTTTCTACCGGGGTTTGTACAGTGTGCATAGCTCCTCCGCTCTAGGTGAACAATCTGCGCATTGAGCAGCTTGTGTCACTGCGCTGCATATACTATAATATCTCTTCACTGTACCACCGTAGCCATTTCCCAAAATAGCTCAGGGGCCTCCACATGTTGCTCATTATGACTGACATATTTCTTCCACCATTTCTGGATAAACGGAACAAAATGTTCATCCCAGAAGAGTTCTGGCAGAAACCACCATAAATGCAGTCCTGGCATCGGAGTCTTCCAGACCAGATCCTCCCATATCAGCGTGTGATCTGAAATTTCGCTCTGGCCTATAACTGCATCTTCTACTAGGTCAAACATAGATTCCAAGTTGAGTAGATAGTCTTCCAAGAGCTCATCCCATGTGTTCAAGACATATGAGTATAATCTCTATCCAGAGGTCTAAGCGGTTGCCAAGGATCCACCAACTGCAACCAGTCATGGAACCAGCAGAAGATACATGTAATCCCTCCCCATGCCCTACTCCCATCCTGGGATGTATAAACCAAGGAGTCCAGGACCCCGTTTAGGTCCCCTCGCATCACTAGCCTGTCCTCAAGAAGCTGCTCTATTTTAGAGGCTATGCGGGCGATTATCGGCGAGTCCGGAACAATGGGGCCATAGATGTTGCACACCACTGGGTTCCCTTCTAAAGATCCTACCGAAATGATGTAGCACCCATTGGCATCAAAAGCTTCAGCGGTACACTCAAACCTAATTTGCTTATGAATTAGGATAGTCACTCTCCATTTTTACCTGTCTGCTGGAGCACCAAATACTTGCCCCACCCATTCCTTCTTCAGTTTAGCATGTTGCACAGCTGTCTGGTGGATTTCCTAAAGGATGGCTAAATCACATTGCTGATGAGCTAGGGTATTCAGGATTTTTTGGTGCTTGATCGGGGATCTTAAGCCACACACTCCATGATATTATTCTCAGCCTGCTTCCCATTCCTCTGAGCATCCTAACCTGTCATACAAACACCAACACTCAGGAAGATCTCCCAGGCCTAGGATCCCCCCATCCACCCAGGGCATGCAAAGCCATTAAACACAACTCCAGCTGCTGATCTACAGAAGGTCTGGTTTCCTCCCTCCCCCCATCCAATCTCTCCCACCCCCACTTCCTTCCCACTTGCCCATGCTCGAAAACAACCACCATCCCACTCATTCCAGTCAGTCATTCTACAATGTGCCAGGGTTCCCCTCTCACTCTCCACATGCTAATTTCAACAGCCCCATCCCTCCCAAGGACCCACCTCTCCACCCCTTCCCTCATTTAGCCCATCCAAACCCAGCACGCTCCACACTCAATCACTCCAAACGCATACCCTAGATCCCCCGGCAGGCAGACATCCACCTCTATTCCCACAACTGAAAATGCCTAGCATTCCCTCCCTGACCCCGTCAAACAATGATCAACCACAAAGCAGTCAGCAATATATAACAAAGAGAGAGATAATAAACATAAGGATATTAGGGGTAGGCAAACAAAAACAGACCCCCCCAAAAAGGGGGGAGCAGAGTTCTCGCATCCCCTCCCCATGGCAGAGTCCACGTAACTACCGGGGTGAGCAACAGGTCAGCTGAACCCCGCCAAAGTATCTCCACCCTCCATACCCCAATGAACAAAGCACTGTCGCATTATGCTCCAGCGATACCATGGTCCTGATCCTGGAGGGGGGGTCCTCCTCTCACAAACATCCTCCAAGGCACTGTCCAGGTCTCTTTATAGGTCCAATGCTCCCTCCTCAAACCCTCAAAAAGGGGGAGGGACAGTGCTTCCGATGGACACGACGGGGGGGGTGATCAGATAAATAATAACATCTCAAGCCTCTACAGGCAGTCACAGACAGTACTCAGCTCTGTATGCCCCCCCCCCCACAGGAGTACTCTTAAAGTGTTGGACATATTGCTGTGCCAGGTCGGCATTTTCAAAGACTCTCAACACCCCATTGTAAAAGATATGGAGGCAAGCAGAGTATTGTACTGCAAATCCGATGTTAGCCTCCACCAGCTGCTGGCACATGCCCACATAGGCCCGACATTTCTGACTCAGTCATGGTACACAGCTATGCAAAGCCCCTCATGGTGGATGTATCACTGGCTGCGTGCAGCCCGCAATAAGTTTTACTTCTGAACATAGTTCAAGAAGTGTGCCAACACAATCCTCGGTCGCTGTTCTGAGGCACGAAGTGGGCTCACTCTATGTGCTCTTTCTATTTGAATGGGCTCACATTCCTCACCTAGCTTTAAGGGTGGTGGCAACAGCATTTCCAAGTATCCCTGGAGCTCAGAGTCTTTGATAGATTCAGGGAATGCCAACAAATTGAAGATTGTTTCGTCAGCTCTGATTCTCCAAATCATCCATTTTGCCACTAACTCCTTCAATAGTTGGATCTCCCCCTCAGCCCCCCACTAGTGCATCTTCTGCCTGAGACAGGTGCAGCTCAACCTCTTGTAGCCACTCCCAAGAGCCTCAAATGCCTTGTGGGGTACTGAGGCATCCATCTGCTGATCAGACTTGATGTCCAGACAGGTATGCTGTCTGCCAGGTACTAAAATCTGAGATGTTACAGTGAGTTTACAGAGACTCATAAAGCCTACTGACTATTACCCAGTGTTGCTCATCCATGTCAGCACAAATGATACTGCCAGGTGTCCCTCTAAGTGTATCAAAAGTGACTTCATGGCTCAGGGACAGAGGGTGAAGCACATAGGGGTGCAGGTGGTGTTCTTTTCAATTCTCCCCATTGAGGGTAAAGGCCAAGGCAGAGAAGCTTGCATCCTGGAGATGAATGCATGGCTGCGTGGATGGTATCATCGAGAGCGTTTTGGTTTCCTGGACCATGGGATGCTGTTCTAAGGGTTGGAGAGTAAAGATGGCATCCATCTATCCAAAAAGGGTCGATGTGTCTTCAATAGCAGAATGGCTAACCTACTGAAGAGAGCTTTAAACTAGATTCATTGGGGATGGGTGTAGAAAGCCCCCAGGTCAGTGAAAGCCCCCCAGGTAAGTGAAACATTAAATACCTTTATAGAAATAGGTAAAAGGGGCAACTTCTGGAAGGCAGTGTCTATAAATGCTCATAGCATGAGAAATAAGATCCTAGTTGTTGAGGCTGACTTGGATTTAGTGGAGGTAACAGAGACAAGAAGGGGAGGAGGAGTGGCACTATATGTAAAAAATAATATTAAAGCTATGGAAATACAGGGCTTAAAAGGGAGAGAGGAGGCACTGTGGGTTAAACTAGAAAGAGGGAATGAAAAATCTATTTGCATTGGCATGATATACAGACCTCTCTCACAGGTTGAAGAGATGGACGGAGAGTTAATTGAAGACATATGCAGCATTGCCAGGAAAGGGGAAGTGCTACTGATAGGGGATTTCAATATGTCAGATGTTGATGTTGATTGGCACATCCCTGTTGCAGTATCATTGATATTCTGGATTCTTTACAGGGAGAACTATTCAGACAACCGGTAACAGAACCCACACGTGAAAGAGGCCTACTGGACTTGGTGCTTACCAATGGTGAATGTTTCTGATGTTATAGTGGGAGATCATTTTGCATCCAGTGATCACCAGATGGTGTGGTTCAGTATTAGGAATAGGGCTGATAAAATCCATTCAAAAGCGAGAGTCTTAGACCTTAGGAAAACTAACTTTGCCAAGATGGGTCAATACCTCAGGGAGTCATTAGTGGGATGGGAAGAGCTGGGGGATGTAGAAAAACAGTGGGCAAAACTGAAAGGAGATATTTTAAGGGCAACCAATCTTTTGTCAAAATGGTAAATAAAGGTGAAAAAAAAGGAAATTGCTATGGTTTTTGAAAGGAGTAGCTGGAAAGGTGAAGAAAAAGAGGGAGGCCTTCATGAAATAGAAGTGATGAAAGAGAGAGGAAGATAGGCATTTATACGTTGAAAAACTTAGAGAAGCTAGCAAAGTAGTCAGGAAAGCAAAGATTCAGAAAGAGGAGGAAATAGCTACTTCAATAAAATGGGGTGATAAGACATTTTTCAGATATGTTAGTGAGAAGAGGAAGGCAAAAAGTGGTATTGTCAGACTCAAGGGTGAAGGGGAAGAATATGTAGAAGCTGATGAGGATAAAGTGGAATTGCTTAAGAAATATTTATTTCTGTGTTCACAGATGAAGAACCAGGAGCAGGACTTCAGAAAACACCCACAGACAGAAACAGAAGTGAGGGGCATTTAGAACAATTTTCAGAAGACTGTGTTCATGAGAAATGAGCTAAAATTAAAGTAGACAAAGCGATGGGACCGGATGGGATACACCTGAGAATACTGAGGGAACTTGGGGATGTTCTAGCAACTCCACTTACTGACCTTTTCAATGTTTCAGAGTCAGGAGTGGTGCTAGAGGACTAGAGAGAGGCATATGCGGCCCCTTTACACAAAAGTGGAAGTTAGGATGTAGTTGAAAACTACAGGCCAGTTAGTTTAACCTTGGTGGTGAGTAAATTATTGAAAGCGCTGCTGAAAGAAAAAATAGTGAAGTTTCTGGAGTCCAAGGATTACTAGATCTGAGGCAGCATGGCTTCACCAGAGGCAAGTCTTGTCAGACAAATCTGATTGAATTTTTTGACTGGGTGACCAGGGAGTTGGACCGAGGGAGAGCCCTAGATGTGGTGTATTTAGATTTTAGTAAAGCCTTTGACACTGTTTTGCACAAACGACTTATAAACAAACTGAGCACCCTAGGAATGGACCCTAAAGTTACCACTTGTGTTAGAAACTGGTTGAGTGGGAGGCGACAAAGGGTACAGGTAAATAGAACTCACTCTGAGGAGAAGTAGATTACCAGTGGTGTGCTCCAGGAATCCGCCCTTGATCCGATTCTTTTTAACATTTTTGTTAGTGATATTGCAGAAAGGCTGTCGGGTAAGGTTTGCCTCTATGCAGATGAGACCAAAACTGCAACAGAGTAGACACCCAGGAAAGTGTAGATAACATGAGCAGGGATCTAGCTAAGCTTGAAGAATGGTCTAGAATTTGGCAGCTGAGATTTAATTTTGGGCATTTGGGCATTTGGGCTGCAGCAATCCAAGGGAACGATATAGTATGGTGGGTGAAGTACTCCTGTCCACAAAAGAAGAATGGGACCTAGACGTGATTGTGTCTGATGATCTTAAAGAAGCTAAACAGGTAGAAAAGGCGATGGAGAAAGCTAGAAGGATGCTTGGGTGCATAGGGAGAGGAATGGCCAGCAGAAGAAAGGAGGTGATAGTGCCTCCTTTGTAGTATTGTGCGCAATTCTGGAGACCACACCTTCAAAAGGATATAAACAGGTTGGAGTTGGTATAGATAGTGGCTACTAAAATGGTTAGTGGTTTTCATTATAAAGCATATGAGGACAAACTTAAGGATATTAATAAGTATACTTTAGAGGAAAGGCAGGATAGAGGTGATATGATTGAGATGTTTAAATACCTCCGAGGCATAAATTCACTGGAGGAGAACTTCTTTCCATTGAAAGCAAGCTCTGCTATGAGGGGCCATAGGATGAGGGGGAAAGGGGATAGACTCAGGAGTAATATGCAGAAATATTTCTTTCTGGAAAGAGTGGTAGATGCGTGGAATAGTCTCCCAGTGGAGGTGGTAGAGATGACGACAGTATCTGAATTCAAAAAAAGAATGGGACGAACATGGGATCTATAAAAGGGAAAAAGGGGACTGTTGTAGTGGTTGATATGGAAGGGCAGACTAGATAGGCCATGTGGTCTTTTTCTGCCGTCATGTTTCTATGTTTCTGATTATAACAGAAAAGATTGGTTCCTCCTCACTAGTGTCTGAAAGACTTAAAATGGAGCAAGATGAAGTGAGAACAGAAGAAAAGAAAAAAAGATAAAAAGAAGTAACATAGTAGCATATGTGATGATCAGTCACTAGAAAGTCAGAAGAAGTGCAGACTCCCTTGCAGCCCCGTAGACAGCCCAGAGCCAGCAAGTGCAGGAAAGACCTGACCTAGCTTTCAGAAGGGAAGGCACATCCTTCCACAACTCCTGTCAAGAGAGATCAAGGCCAATCCACTGATCCGCTCCAGGATCCAGAGCTGGATCAGTTTCCCTTGCTCACCAGAAATTACACCTTGGAGCCAAAGAGAGGTGGGAGAGGTCATTGGGTCAGGCCCTAGACAAGCTCCTGGTGTTTCCAGGGGAAGGAAGCAGATACCCTGAGGTGGAAGAAGCTATGGAAACTCAAGCAAATGAGGACAATAAGGACTAGGAACCTATGGAGGTACTGTGGATGAGACAATGAAAGCTCTAGTCCTGGGGCAGGTTCAGCCAGTTAATAGTGAACCTTAAGAGTAGATGGGAGGGGCAGGTACACAGCTATTTACTGTGGAGCAGAGCAACATTGTTTTGTTCTGTAAAAGACTCCGGGTTTGAACCTGGATGATTTGATTCGGCTACTTGTGACTTTGTGTGCATTTCTGTTCTGAACTATTTTACTTCAAAAAGTAGAGACCATGCTCAGCCCTGTGGCTGAGGGAAGACCAGAGTGTTGGAGGTGCATAACAGAACATAAGAACATAAGATATGCCATACTGAGTCAGACCAAGGTCCATCAAGCCCAGTATCCTGTTTCCAAAAGTGGCCAATCTAGGTCACAAGTACCTAGCAGCAGGACTGTACCGAGCCCTGTGCGAGCGGTGCGGCTGCACAGGGTGCAAAGACTTAAAGGGCGCATTTCGGCTCTCTGCCGTTGCCTGCTGCCCGCCACTTTTTCGGTGGCAGGCAGCAGCAGAGAGACGAAATGTGCCACTTAAGTCTTCGCGCCGATACACTAAGCAGGTCTGGTCTCTCCGGGAGGGGCCAGACCTGCTTAGCGTGCCGGCGACTTGCAGACTGGGCCCACGCCCCCCCTCCCACACCCCCAAAAGTGTCTAAATGGAGGTGCGGGGGGGGGGGGGGGGGCGCGCGCCCAATGTGCAAGTCGCACCGGGCGCATTTGAATCTCGGTACGGCCCTGCCTAGCAGTTTCTCTAAAAGACACAGGTTCCACAATGTTTGTATTGGGTCAAGCATTGATATCCTGGGTCCCTTTAATAATGGTTTATGGACCTTTCCTCCAGGAACTTATCCAAACCTTTTTTAAACCCAACTACACTAACAGCTTTTACTGCATCCTCTGGTAACAAATTCCAGAGTTTGATTACATGTTGAGTGAAAAAATATTTTCTCTTATTAGTCTTAAATAGTTTACCCTGTAGTTTCATTGCACGCCTCCTAGTCTTTCTATATTTTGATGGCGGAAATAATCCATCTACGTTTACCCGTTCCACTCCGTTCATTAATTTATAGACCTCTATCATATCTCCCCTCAGCCTTCTCTTTTTCAGGTTGAAGAGCCCTAACCTTTTTAGGCTCTCTTCATAGGGGTATCCTTTGCATCCCCTTTACCATTTTGGTGGCTCTTCTCTGTACCTTTTCTAATAATGCTATATCCTTTTTAAGATACGGCGACCAGAATTGCACACAATATTCAAGGTAGGTCAACCATGGAACGATTATAATATCCTTTGTTTTATTCTCCATTCCTTTCCTTATGATACCTAGGGGTATGTTTACTAAAAACCCGGTAATGTGCGGGCCACGCTAGTGTGCGGGTGCCATATAAGGAGTGGGCGTTTCTGGCTGAAAAAAAGCAAAACCGGGATTAATCATGCGCTAATGTGCGTGGCGCCCATGTGAGCCCCGCACATTAGCGCATACGAAAGTTGCGCAGGAGGCATAAGTGGCGCGCTGATGTGCAAGCAGAGGAGAAGAGCCACAGCACAATGGTTAAGACAATGACCAATGATGCATGGATCAGGGGTTCAATCCCCCACAGTGCCCAATGAAAAAGGCTGAGAAAAACCATACCTTCAAAAAGTGTGTTGACTCAAAAGCACAACCAATATCAAAAAGTCAAAACAAAAAAAGCCAGAAGAACAGCTCAGTAACCTCAGTGATCTAACAAAAACCAAAATTCTAAAGCTCTTTTTCATTTTTGGGCTCTTCCACATGTGTGACTCCTTATGTGGTATACATCATCACTTGCCCTTGCAACCTTTCTTATGTTGGTAGGACTATCCGCCCGGTTCGGATACGTTTGAATGAACATGCGTCTCGCCTTGCTAATAAAGTTCTCTCGGCCCCTATTGTGGAGCATTGCATCCAACAGCATCATCTCTTCACAGATCTTCGGTGGAGGGTTATTGATATAGTGCCCTTGGACTCGCGAGGGGGAGATCGTGAATACCAACTACAACATCGTGAACAACGCTGGATATATCAGCTCAACACAGTGTCTCCCTTTGGCTTGAATTTAGAATGTGACTGGTGGAGCTTGCTTTAATGGCTTTGTGATGGCAGACTTGATCCTCATTATTATTGGTTTGACGTACCGCTTACGTATGTGTCGGCAGCCATTTGATCTGTGCTTGGGTATTTAAATTGCCGGAAGTGTTCAGCGTTTTTTCAGGGCGTGCACATTTTGAAACCAGCTTGATACAGAGCCTTGGCGGCTCGAAACATGCATGTCGCTGTCTGGAGTTTTGCTGCCCGTCTGGTTTTTATCAGATAAGTGATTTTCACTACTGAGGTTATTTAGGGTTTTGATAAAATAAATAAAAGGCCTCTGCTGACATTGAGTGGGGGGTTTTTCCTCTCCCCAGCTCTTGTCCGCGGATCCCGACATTAAAAAATTTTGTTTTTTCCTTTAGAATTTTGGTTTTTGTTAGATCACTGAGGTTACCGAGCTGTTCTTCTGGCTTTTTTTGCAATGAAAAAGGCTGGCTGAGGCATTACCTGTTATGGGGAATATTGTTTTAGGAGGCATTTTACTATTGCGCGGCATAAGGTGGCACACTGATGTGCAAGCACAGGAACAAAACCACAGCACAATGGTTAAGACATTGACCAATGGTGCAGGGATCAGGGGTTCAATCCCCCACAGTGCTCAATGAAGAAGGCTGGCTGAGGCATTAGCTGTTACAGGGAATATTGCTATAGGAGGCTTTGTTTCTTATTAATCAGTGGTGCCAGCAAACACACCCTCAAAATATGGTAACATAAGGTGCTGCATAAGGCGCCTCCTAAGGTACCCCAGAGGCCACACTTTAAGGTGCACTGTCCGCCACGCCACCCTATAATGTTGCCCATAGGAAGCCGTAGAAGGTGCTGTATGGGGCGCCCTATGAGGCACCGATAGGTGACATTACTGCTTGTGCTGGCAGCACTGCGCATGTGAACACATGGAAACCTGAAGTAGGTGCGCAGACCTGCAAACATTGAAACAGAAGTGTAGCACAATGGGTAATACATGGATTGGTGAACCAGGGGCCATGAGTTCAATCCCCCAGTGGGGTCAATTATGACCTGTCTCAGGCATTACACATTATTATACAGCAGTGCTGAGTGAAGCATAGTGCTTTCTCCAGGACCAAGCAGGAAGTCAGTCCTCACATATGGGTGCCATCTTGCTCAGTCTTCTTTTTTCTGCGGAGCCCTACAGATGCTGTTTGTGATCGCCACAGAAAAAGTTGATTTTATTTTCTATTCTTTTCTCGATTCGACGCCGGATCTTTTTCCCGCCCGGACCCGCTACGCCGGTATCGGGTCCGTTCTTTATTTTTCGGTTTTTTGTCCTTCATGACAAGCGTTCGCACCATTTTTTCTTTTTCACTGGCAGCCGTGTCTTTTGACCTCCCAGGGGCCCTTTTTCCCCCGATGGCTGCCAGCGGGTTTAAAAAGTGTGATCGGTGTAAGAAACTTATGTCTCTTACCGACACACACAACTGCTGCCTCCGCTGCCTCGGACCCGATCATGACCCGATGATCTGTGGTCCGTGTGGCAAGATGTCCTCAAAAGCGTTGAGGAGTCGGCAGCATCAAAGAGAACGAATCTTCTCTGACTCCGCGTCCGGCCGGGCCTGGACCTCGTCAGAGGCTTTGACGTCCCGGGACTCCGGTCCTGAGCATCGTCGGAGTTCCTCTGAGAAGGGGTCTCCTGCCCGGGAACATCATAGGAAGAAAAAACCCGCGAGGGCGGCATCTGTGGACGCTCCTGGTTCCTCGAGGGCCAGGTCGCATAGCCCCGATAGCCGTCCCGGGTCCTCGGAGTCGGAGAAGCCTTCGAAACATCCTCGTCTTGAGATGGAGTCTCCTGGACACGTGAGTACTGTAGTCCTCGTGGACTCACCTCCGAAGGAGCCGATGTTGGGCCCGACGCCGTCGGGGCCCAAGTCGGGAGCTGCTGGGTCTCCTGAGCTCGGACTCAGGTTGACGGCCTTGGAGAGCAGTTTCGCTGCCTTCATGAACCAGCAGCGGGCATTGATCACTAGCCTCGCCGGTGCATCTGCCCTGACCACTGGGACGTCGACGTCCAAGTCGACCCCGGAGACCGAGCCGATCCTCGAGTCCATGCGAGCTCGAGTCGATCCTCGGTCACGGTCTCCCTCGGCCTCCCGTTCAGGACCGAGATTGTCGACGCCGACACCCTCGGTGTCGGGGCAGAGGGCATCAGTGCCCGCCCGACCTGAGCCGCTTGATTCCTCCTCTGAGGAGTCAGCCTGGGAAACGGAGGACGAAGAGTCACCTGGTACTTTTCGGATTCGGTGCGTCCCATCGGACTCGCCCAAGTCCGAACCTCGGAGACGGTCCCCCCCGGAGGACATTCCCCGCGGATCCCGAGGAGGAGCCTCGAGCCGAAGAGCTCGATGCCCTCCAGTATGAATCTCCCCCGAAGGAGGCCTTTACTGTACCGGTTCCTCCGATGCTGGAGCGACTTCTCTTCCACATGTGGGAGAGCCTGGCGTCGGCGCCGGTGTTAAGCAAGCGGGTCGATTCCATTTATCGAGTCCGCAAGAGCCCCGGGTTCCAAAAGGCACAACTACCACACCATTCCATGGTGGTGGAATCGGCCATGCATCGACTCAAGAGTCAGAAGATGCACTCCTTGGTGCCTCCCGGCCGGGAGGCCCGGAACCTGGATGCCCTCGATAGGAAGTGCTTCCAGGGCTCTATGCTTGCTTGTCGAGTCCAGACTTACCAGCTCTATATGGGCATGTATCTCCGAGACCTGGCAAAAGAAATTGCCGGGTTCTCTGTTGGTCTCTCCGAGGAACCTTTGCAGAGGTTCCAGGCCTTGTCCACTGGTATTCGAGAGTGCTCGAAGTTTATATCTCGAGCAGCCTACGATGGCTTCGAAGCAACGGCTCGAGTAGCCAGAGCCGGCAACGGTGCCCGCCGACAGGCTTGGCTTCAGTCATCCGACCTCGAGCCATGGGTACAGGACAAGTTGGTCGATGTCCCCTGCAAAGGTGAAAACCTCTTTGGCAAGCCCATGGCTGAAAAGGCTGCAGAACTCGAGGCCGAGACTCTGACCAGGACTAGGCTGTCCAGAAAAACCTCTGCCCCTTCTCAGAAGAAGAAGGGCTCGGGGAAAAAGCCCTTTTACCCGAGGAAGGCGGCTGCCTATAAACAATACCCTCATTATCAGGCCTCAGCAGCTCCCCAACAGGGTCAGCAGGCCAAGGGACGAGGTAATGGGTCCCGTAGGCAGCAGGCCCCGAAGCCTGCAACACCGGCCCCTGCTCACCAGGGTGGGGGTTTTTGACTCCATCAGCATAGCCTCTTCCCCTCCACTGGTTTCTCTCAGCACAGGAGGCCGGCTGGTCCACTTTGCCCACAGGTGGTCAGCCATCACATCAGATACCTGGGTGCTTCATATAGTTCAAAAAGGCTATCTTCTACACTTTCACTAGGTACCTCCCTCCTACTTTCCAGGGGAGCCTCCACGACTCCCTCTGCACAGGGACATACTCCTTCAGGAGTTGGCAAGTCTTCTTCAGGAACAGGCTGTGGAACCGGTGCCCCACCACCTGAGGGGTCAAGGCTTTTATTCCAGGTACTTTCCGATACCAAAACGAACAGGAGGCCTCAGACCCATCCTGGACTTGCGAAACCTCAACAAGTTCCTGACAAGGGAAAAGTTCAAGATGCTTACCCTTGGAATCCTGCTGCCCTACCTCCAGCAGGGAGACTGGCTATGCTCCTTAGATCTGAAGGATGCCTATACTCACATCCTTATTCATCCAGACCACAGACAATCTCTCAGGTTTGTTGTGGGAGGAAATCATTACCAGTACAGAGTACTGCCCTTTGGCCTATCCTCCGCCCACAGGGTGTTCACCAAATGCCTAGCAGTGGTGGCGGCCTATCTAAGACTTCAAGGCCTTTTTGTGTTTCCATACCTGGACGACTGGCTCATCAGGGTCCAGTCTTCCCAAGAGGCCACTCAGGCCGCTCATCGCAGTGTGTCTCTGCTCCAGCACTTGGGCTTTGTCATAAACTTCGCAAAGTCCACTTTGCTCCCCTCTCAAAATCTCGAATTCATTGGCGCAAGGTTCAGCACACTTCAGGCGCGAGCCTTCCTGCCTCTAGACAGAGCACACAGGCTCATGGCTCTCGCCAGCCGCTTTCACAGCAATACCCTGGTCTCTGCCAGGCAATTTCTGAGACTGCTCGGCCATATGGCTTCCACGGTCCATGTGACCCCCAATGCCCGCCTGAACATGCGAGCTGCTCAGTGGTGCCTTCGCACTCAATGGCATCAAGCCATGGGGAGCCTGGCGGACTCAGTACAGGTGTCCGACCTGCTGGTCTCTTCTCTGAGGTGGTGGCTTCATCTGCAAAACCTGGTGCTGGGAGTGGATTTTCAATCTCCTCCACCTACTCAGGTGCTGACAACCGATGCTTCTCTCCTGCGTTGGGGGGCACATTGCCAAGGGACATGTACTCAAGGGCTCTGGACTCCTTGGGAGTCTGCTCAGCAGATAAACTTCCTGGAGCTCAGAGCCATCCGCCTAGCTCTGAGAGCCTTCTCCCACCTCACTTCTCATCAGTCTGTGCTAGTCCAGACGGACAATCAGGTTGCAATGTTCTACATCAACAAACAAGGGGGCACAGGCTCCTTCCTTCTCTGTCAGGAGGCACAAAAACTGTGCTCTTGGGCCGTCCTTCACGGCATCCTCCTCAAAGCTGTCTATCTCCCAGGTCAAGAAAATTACCTGGCAGACAAGCTGAGCAGGATCCTCCAACCCCACGAGTGGCGATTGGATCCGTTGGTGGTTCAGCGGATCTTTCTCAAGTGGGGCCTCCCCACCATGGATCTGTTTGCCAGTCCTCTGAACCGGCAGCTTCCCAAATTCTGCTCTCGACAACCGCATCCTCTCCGAGTAGCGGCAGATGCTTTTCTGATCCCATGGTTCACAGGCCTCTTGTATGCCTTTCCTCCCATGCCTCTGGTGTCTCGGACGCTCTTCAAGGTTCTCAGAGACAGAGCCTCGATGATCCTAGTGGCTCCCCGATGGCCGAGACAGCCCTGGTTCCCGCTTCTGATGCAGCTGGCGGTGGACACTCCTCTTCCTCTGGGGTTTCAACCCGATCTCCTGTCACAGGATCAGGGGACTCTCCTGCACCCCAACCTCCGGTCCCTTCATCTGATGGCCTGGCTGCTGAAAGGGTAGTCCTTGCTCCCCTCCTGCTGCCTCGAGAGGTGGAGGAGGTCGTCTTGGCCTCCAGGCGGCTCTCCATCCGGATGTCCTACGCTCTTAAGTGGCGTCGGTTCTCCGTGTGGTGTGCTCAGCAGTCTGAGAATCCTTTCTCCTGCTTGGTGGCAGTGGTCTTGCAATATTTGCTTTACCTCTCCAATCAAGGCCTTAAGTCCAACTCTGTCAGGGTCCACCTAAGTGCTCTCTCTGCGCATCACGCACCGGTGGATGGCAGGCCTCTTTCCAACCACCCTTTAGTGGCTCGTTTTCTCAGAGGCCTCCTTCTCCTTAAGCCTCCTTTGCGCCCACCAGCCCCTGAATGGGATCTGAATGTGGTCTTGCAGCGGATTACCTGTCCGCCCTTTGAACCTATGGCTACCTGCCCTCTTCGTTTTCTTCCTGGAAAACCTTGTTTTTGGTAGCCCTTACCTCTGCTAGGCGCGTAAGTGAACTGCAGGCCCTAGTGTCTGATCCTCCTTACACTAGGTTCTACAGGAATAGGGTAGTCTTACGGACTCACCCTAAGTTTCTTCCAAAAGTGGTTTCTCCTTTTCATCTCAACCAGGAGGTGGTTCTTCCGACCTTCTTTCCCAGGCCGCACGCCAGCTGGGCTGAAATGGTCTTGCATACTCTGGACTGTAGGAGGGCCTTATCCTTCTACCTTGACCGTACGCGGGAGCATCGGAGGGCTGCACTGTTCCCTCTAAGCTGTGCGCGTACGCGCGCGCACACACCTTGCCAAGCGAGCGCACATACTTTACAACAGAGCGCACAAAAATTACGGTTCTGATTCTGATAGGAAACAACACAGACGTCTTAAAATTTAAAAGTTGTTGTGTATTTATGGTTTTCACAAGTTCTACAATATTTTCTAGTGCAATCAATGTGGTGTACATACTGTATTCTGACGTGTAGTCAAATTTTAAAGTACATAACTCCGAATGTCATTATGTGGCGCACAAAAAATGTAACCTTCCTTCAAAAGCCGCACAGCTGATATTTTATGCGCACACAGCCTACAGAAAATTAGAGGGAACATTGGAGGGCTGTTCAGCTCTTCGTTTCTTTTGACCCCAATAAGTTGAGTCTCCCTGTCTCCAAGTGTACTTTGTCCATATGGGTCGCTGACGTTTTGTAGGTTTCCCTGGTTTTGCTGTACATTGCTGACAGAAATGGTTTCTCTTCCCTTTAAATCTGCTCTACCGCAAGATTTTCACTTGCGGTATTTTTTTACTCGAATTTCAGCCCCGCTCCTGTGCGGGGAGCCTCTCCCCTCCCACTCTCCACCCATTGACCCCGTCTCTCCGCCCCTGGGGAGCCTTCCTCCGCCCTCCGAGAGCCTTTCCACGCCTCTATCGCACATCAGCGCGCCGCGCACATGTGCGGGCCCGCTAGTGCGGTGCGCACGTGTGCGGGGCACAAAAATGCATCATTAGCGTGCGCTAAGCTATCTTAGCGCACGCTCAAGTGCGCCCCGCACAGTAGCGCGGTTTAGTAAACATACCCCTTAGCATTCTATTTGCTCTTTTGGCAGCTGCTGCACACTGGGCGGAGGGTTTTAACATGTTATCCACAATGATGCCTAAATATTTTTCCTGGGTGGTGGTGGCTAATGTAGAAACATAACTGCACTTGTCCACATTAAATTTCAGCTGCCATTTGGATGCCCAGTCTTCCAATTTATCATGGTCCTCTTGCAATTTTTCACAATCCTCATGGGTTTTACTTCACTTGTTGTTCCCATTTCCAGGTCATTTATGAATATATTAAAAAGCAGCAGACCCAGCACAGATCCCTCCACTATTCACCTTTCACCATTGGGAAAATTGTCCATTTAGTCCTACCCTCTGCTTTCTATCTTTTAACCAGTTCCTGATCCACAATAGTACACTGCCTCCTATCCCATGACTTTTTAATTTCGCCAAAAGTCTCTGATGAGGGACCTTGTCAAAGGCTTTCTGAAAATCCAGATACACTATATTAACCGACTTACCTTTGTCTACCGGTTTATTCACACCTTCAAAAAAACATAACAGATTAGTAAGACAAGATCTTCCTTGGCTAAAGCCATGCTGGCTGTCTCCCATTAAGCCATGACTCTCTACATGTTCAGTAATTTTGTTTTTTATAATGGTTTCTACTATTTTTCCTGGTACTGACTTCAGGCTCACCGGCTGTAGTTTCCTGGATCACCCCTGGAACTCTTTTTAAAAATTGGTGTTACATTGGCCATCCCCCAATCTTCAGGTATTACAGATGATTTTAATGATAGTTCACAGATTACTAATAATAGGTCTGCAATCTCATATTTTAGTTCTTTCAACATCCTAGGATGTATACCATCCGGTCCAGGTGATTTGCTACTCTTCAGTTTATCAAATAGTTTGTAATACATCTTCCCGGTGTATCAATATTTCTTTCAATTCTTCTCCGGCATCACCTTTAAATACCATTTCAGTCATGGGTAAAATCCCTACATCTTCCTCAGTAAAGACAGAAGCAAAGAATTCATTCAGTCTCTCTGCTATGGCCTTGTCCCCTCTTAGTGCCCCTTTTGCCTCTCTATCATCAAATGGTCCAATTGATTCTTTCACAGTTTTTTTTTTGCTACAAATGGTACTTTAAAATGTCTTTATTATGCGTTTTTGCTTCCACAGCAAGCTTCTCAAATTTTTTCTTTGCCTGCCTTAGCAATGACTTGCATCAAATTTGCCAGTGCTTATGTTGTTTCCAGTTTTCGTCATTTGGCTCCTTTTTCCATGCTTTTTTGGCAACAACAGCCTCTATGACCTCACCTTTAAACCATGCTGGCAGTTTTTGGACTTCCTTCCACTTTTCTTAAAGCATGGAATACAGCTGGTCTGGGCTTCCAAGAAAGTATTTTTAAACAACACCCAAGCTTGATGTAAGCCTTTAACCTTTACAACTGCTCCTTTTAGTTTTTCTTAACTATTTTTCTCATTTTATCATAGTCTCCCTTTTGAAAGTTAAAAGACAGTACCGTGGATTTCCTTACCATCCTTCCTCCATTTATTAAATCAAATGTGATCATGTTATGATCACTATTGCCAAGTGGCCACAACACCCTTCTCCTTTGCACCAGATCTTGTGTTCCACTAAGGACTAGGTCCAAAATGGCTTCCACTCTGGTCGGTTCATGAACCAGCTGCTCTAAGAAGCAGTCATTTATTTCCTGCCATGACACTGACCCAGTCAATACCAGGGTAATTGAAATCACCCATTATTATTACTGTACTGTAACTTTTGTTAGCTTCTCTGATTTCTTGGAGCATTTCATCATCCATTTGTTCATTCTGGTCAGGAGGTTGATTGTACGCTCCTATTGTCATCACCTTTCCCTTCTTACATGGAATTTCAATACATAGAGATTCTACAATGAATTTCGTTTCCTGCAAAACTTCAATCCTTTGTGACTCAATGCCCTCTCTAACAGAGTCAAAAATATATACCAAAAAATAGATCAGTACCCTAAATGATCAAGTCATGCTATCTGATCTCAAAAACAACAAAGAGGACAGACAGAATACACAGACAATATATATGTGTAGGAACGTTCGTTGTGCCAGGAGATAGAATAACCCCTTTGAATAATGAACCTCTCCTTTTTTTATTATTTTATTTTCAATTATGCACAACATCCAACTACAGCAAAACAAGAACATACACCACACTGCAAATCAAAGAGAACAATGCACCCAACACATAAACTTTCTCCCAGGGATGCTGAACATGTTTACTATACACTCCCAAAACCCATCCCACCCAACCCCCCCTCCCCCCCCAGGCCCCACCGTTCTACCCCTTCAGCCTACCATCCTCACCACCTTCACACACTCCCCTTCCTGTCTATCCATTGAATGTATCTCTCCCATACCCTCCCAAAGTTCTTCTGACTCCCCCGTTTGAGGGCTGTCACCTTACTCATCAGATATATCTGGGACAACATACCCTGGAAGTCTCCCATAGTAGGTAGCTCTGCCCGTCTCCATTTCCTTGCCAACAAGATCCGCAGGGCTACACACCCCAAATCCAAAAAAGTACCCTCAGCCCTGTTGAGAAGAGGCGGGGGCACCCCCAACAATGCAGTTTCCGGCCTGGGGTCCAGCTGTTTCCCCAGGATCTCACCCAGAAACCCCCACACAGCGCTCCATAAACTATGCACCTCCCCACATTCCCACCAAATGTGCAAATATGTACCTCTCCTCCCACATTGCCGCCAACAAATCTCAGATATCTGCGAGTTCATTTTATGCAGCCGTGTTGGGGTCAGGTGCCATCGATAGAGCACTTTATAATTATTCTCTATCAAGTTTGTCGCTAGGAGACCCTTATATCGGCTCTCATGGATACGTGTCCATACCTCTGCCTCCCAGGGCCCTCCCAGCTCTGATTCCCACACCTCTTGATATCGTTCCTTCCCTATATCCCTACCCATCAACCGGTAGAAGGTTGCCAGGGCCCGCTTCCGTTGCCCCATCAGCACAAACTTCTCTACCTCAGTGAGTTCTCGTCCTAGATGCGGGAGAATCTGATGGTGTATGTAATGTCGAATCTGTAAATACCCATACACATCCGTCCCTTCCAGGTGATACTCCTTTGCTAACTCCGCAAACTCCCGCACCTGCAGCCCCTCCACCAGTTGACCCACCCTACTTAAACCCCGAAGTTCCCAAGTCCCGAAACAAGATTGCCCCAGACCCGGCGGGAAATCAGGGTTCCCCCGGATAGGGAGTAAGCGAGACAGCCCCTGGGTCCCCAGCCATATCTCCCTCCATTTATTCCAGACCTGCAGCGACCGTAGAACAAAGGGATTCTGGCCCGGGAAACGCCGTTTACAGCGCCGTGGGAGCCACACCCAATCTTCCAACTTCCCTTCGCCCAATTCCTCCGCTTCCATATGAACCCACTCCTTGGGTGTTTCCGCCACCCATTCCACCACCGTACACATTTGCGCTGCTTCCCAATAATTCCAAAGATTGGGCACCGCCATCCCCCCCTGCTCCCTCCTACCCATCAAAATCCTTGCCGCTACTCTATTTCTCTTCCCCCCTCCCACAAACTTCAGTAACCTCCTTTGGACCCGGTCCAGATAACTCCTCGGCACTTCAATTGGGAGATTCGCAAAGAGATACAGCCACTGAGGCAAAACCACCATTTTTAAGGCCGCTATCCTCCCCATCCAGGACAACCGTTTATGCCTCCATCCCTCTAACTCCTGTTGCATAGCCCTCTCCACCCGCCCATAATTTTCCTTAAACAAATCATCCTCCCGTTCAGTCAAAAAGATCCCCAAGTATCTGATACTATGCTTAGCCCAGCGGTAAGAAAAAGAGGCCTGAATCCGCGCTCGCTCCTCCCCAGCTACGGAAATATTCAAAAGTTCAGACTTAGTATCATTAACTTTAAAACCCGAGTGGGCTCCAAACTCCCTCAATACAGTTGTCAACTCCCTCAAGGAGCCACAGGGGTCCGTCAGCATAAATAGCAAGTCGTCCGCAAACAGGGAGAGCTTGATTTCCAATGCTCCCCAGGACACCCCCATTATTTCAGGGCAGTCCCTCACCTTTTGAGCCAACGGCTCCATGGACAAAACGAAAAGCAAAGGGGATAGTGGGCATCCCTGTCTCGTCCCTCTCAATAAAGCAAAGGACCTGGAGTATTCCCCATTGATACGAATGCGGGCCATAGGCTGAGCATAAATAGCTCGGACCCACCGGAGATAGTCACCGTTAATCCCCATGCGCTCTAAAACTTTAAAGAGGAAGGGCCAAGAGACACGGTCGAATGCCTTTTCGGCATCAACTGCTAGGAGCACCAGTGGCGCCCCCCCCCAGCCTGCCTTTCCTTATGGCATTTAGCACCTTGCGCATGTTATCTACCATATGGCGCCCCGGGACAAACCCCGACTGGTTCTCATGCACTAAAAAGGGCATGAAACGCTGTAACCTATTCGCCAGGATTTTAGTAAAGATCTTAAAATCTGTCCCGAGCAGCGAAATAGGCCGATAGGACCCACACAAAGAGGCATCCTTCCCCACCTTAGGCAGCACGGTAATCCCCGCCGTTCTCATCTGTTCTGGAATAGGCTCTCCCTCTTTAAACGCATTAAATAACCTTGTCAACGGGGAACAGAGCTCTGTACTAAAAGTCTTATAGAAACTATTTGTGAAGCCATCCAACCCGGGCGCTTTATGCGCTGGGAGACCCCGGATCACCTCCACCACCTCCCGCTCTTCTATAGGTCTAGACAAATAGGCAGTATATAAGAAATGTTAAATAAATAAATAAATAAATAAATTAAATAACAAGGACTTAGCAGGACATCAGTTCTTAGATGTAGCAAAAAACAGGCTCCAAAGAGCCCTCAGCCTGTGCTTGCTCCAGTTCCCCCGGCCGCATCACTCTGCTGCTGCCGCTGCAATCTCCGGTCGCCTTGGGGGGCCCGCCGCCACTCATTGCCCCGCATCAGCCCTCTCTGCTCCCTCACCACCTTCTGCTGGGAAGCGTCCAGCAGCTCAGTCCATCCTGCCTCCCGCAGGGCTGTAACAGCCTCGGCCACAGTTTGCACAGCTGATGTCCGCCCCTCCACACAGAACTGTAGGCCAAAGGGAAAGAGCCATCTATATTTAATGCCTTTCTCCCGCAACACCTTGGTGACGCCAGACATCTCCCGCCTTTTTCACATAGTGATGGCGGATAGATCCGTATACAGGTCCACGCGTTGTTTATTCCACTTGAAGTTGGAGAGCTTGCGAGCTGCCTCCACCACTGCATTCTTAGTGGTGTACTCATGGAATTTAGCAATATTGGAAATGTGTATGTTCGTTGTTTATTGTAAACCGCACTGATGCTGAATAGCGCGGTATAGAAGAGACTTTAAATAAATAAATAAAATAAAGCACCCGCAGAGGCACCCCATGGGTACAGTACGCTGAGGGTGTTATTGCTGGCAGCAACATATGTACAAGAAATAAAACAATGCTGTGGAAAACCCTATCAGATAATCCCACTGTGGGTTTGAACCCATGACCTCTGGTGTCATAGGCAGTGACATAACCATTGGGCTACAGCTGACAGCAAGCCCCTGGCTGGCTGTAGAGAGCCTGCACGTCACCCCACAGACAGTCTGCTGTTGTAGACAGGATAGGGTTAGGCCACCCGTACCCATGATGCACTGCACATGCAAATCAGCTGTCCACAGATGCACACAAGATGGGGAATGCACCTCAACAGCTCCCTGGCCTGGCAGGAGGAAGTGTCCATGTGCACCCACACAGCACCCTGGCCTGGTAGGGTGTACTGAGCAGGTGTTCCACTGGCACAGAGTAGCTACACCCCGTCGCATTGTGCGGGTACTGTGCTCACCCTGAGGGTGCGATGAGGCGTCCAGGACCAGGTCCACAACACCCTCCATGGCTGAGAGAGGCTATGTCAGAGCTCCAAAGCAGTGTTAATCTGTGAGATAGGTTGTTTCTGCATGAAACATCCTGGATATATGTCTGTCTCAGTCAGGGGAACCCCCCATGGACCCCTAGGTGGGCCATGCACCACCAACCCCCCCCCCAGCAGAGGGTGGCAAACAGGATCACCTATCAACAGATCCACATTCTACCCCCCTGCAATGATGGCAGTAGAGTGGACCATCAACCCCAGCCCTACTGGGGAACAGACACCCCACAGGGCAGTCACAGCAGCTCTATACACCCCCAGAACACAATATCAGACAGACATTAGGCCTGGATATGCTAAGCTGCACCCCACCGCTGTCAGATATTCTCCTGCAGCAAGCCATCAGCCACTGCACCCTGCATGGCACCCCATCAAGACACAGACCAGCTGAATACAGTCTGCTAGTTAGTCCTGGTGGAAATGCATGCACCCAGAACTGGGATGGCAGCACACACAAGCAGTTACATCAGTGACTGGGCCCCAAAAGGACACCCATATATATCACATGAGAGGAATACTATATAGCACTATGGGGGTGCCTAGCCATGCTGTGGTCACTGCACAGTCAGGGTGGAGTGATCCCCCAGCAGCACATACAGAGGTCACCCTGTCTGAGCTATACCCATGGTACCTTGCTGTTCATTATGCACATTGGCAGGCCAATACTGGCAACAGTGCTGGCAGTGTGGGCTGTGGAAGGTGTTTGCAGCCACCACACACTGTATAGACAGACACACACCCCCACACCTATGCCAGCAATGTGCTACTATAGAGGAGGTTAGTAGCCCTGCCCACCACACCAGTCCTGGGCATGGTACAGCCATGGATATGGTACACAGTACTGCTGGGGGTCACTCCCCAGGGTGGTAAACACTGTCAGGGGCCAGACCTGGAGCACGCACCGCAGACATCAGACAGCTTGTTCTGATGGAGCTCAAGAAGCAAACAGTGCTGAACGTAAGACTGTCTATCTGCCGGTACCCACATCAAACGTTTGAGGGCTGTGTACCGTGTACCCAGGTATAGGGTGGCATTGCTAAGGTACGCAGGTGCTAAATCTGGGAGATGCACGCAGGGCCCAATGTCCTGCCTCTCCAGGAGGCATTGGCCAATGGGGCCTGTGGGTGTGGGTGTGTCTGGCCCTGTTGTCTGCTGCTTTACGGCAGAGTTTCCCTACTCCAGTCCTAGTGTTCCAGACACTGTTCGGGTCTTCATGCTGTCCCCTATGAATATGCATGAGCTGCATCTGCATACCATGGGGGTGGTGCAGACATATGCAGCACAGGCATCTTTCTTAGGGGAAGCATGGAACCTGAATGGTGTTTGGCCCTCCAGGACTGCATTTGGGAGACTCTGCTCTAGATAATGTGCCTGTTTATGGTGTCTGTGTTTGGTGTGGTAAAATATAGGCATATTAACCATGCCTATGTTCTCAGCAATAAAGGTTTGTCCTTACTATCACGGTGTAGTTGTGGGAAAAATATGTGGACAGGGTTGGCAGTAGCTGGGATTTGAACCTGTGACCCTCTGGTCTTAGAGGTACTGGCTCTGTCTGCTGCACCACATTGTGGCCACAGAGACAGTGCAGTCCCTGGAGATGGTAAACCTGGCAGGATGGGGTCGCAAACCCTGCTCTGCACATGTTTACTGTGGGCTCATTCACCTTGTCTGGTCACATACGTGCAGATAAACCCCAGAAATGACCACGAAAAACAGGGGCTATACTTTTAGCCAAGCTGGGCAACAGTGCTATTAATGGGCAACCATAGGGAACACTCCCAGGAAAGCTCCAAAGATGGCAATTAGTTTTGGTGGAGTCTCCACTCCGTAGACCCTTCCAAAATTCATTTCTTTTTTCTGGAGCTTTCCTGGGTGTGGTTTTTATATTTGCCCATTGCTATAACTGTTCCCCAGCTGAATTACTATTTTTAATATTTTTGTTGTGGTCATTTTCTATTTTTATTTTCACTTTTGTGCTGTGCACATGTATCACACTGCTTACGTTTTGCAGGTTTCCCCGGTTTTCCTGTACATTGCTGACGGAAATGGTTTCTCTTCCCTTTAACTGCCCTCTACCGCGAGTGTTTCACTCGTGCTATTTTTTCCTTGTAAATTCGGGCCCGATAATGTGCGGGGAGCCTCTCCCCTCCCCTTCCCCGCCCATTGACCCTGTCTCTCCGCCCCTCGGGAGCCTTCCTCCGCCCTCCGTTAGCTGTTCCACGCCTCTATCGGACATCTGCGGGCCCGTACTTGTGCGGGGCCCGTTAGTGTGTCGCGCACATGTGCGGGGGTTCATCGCACGTGTGCGGGGCATTTAAGAGCGTTTAGAAGCGTTTAAGTGCCGCTTTTCCGTGCGCTATTGTGCGGCGCACACTTTTGCAGTTTTTAGTAAACATCCCCCTAATACAGGGAACATGGGCAATGGAGGGTTAAGTGGCTTGCCCAAGACCACAAGGAGCATCTGTGGGACTAGAAACCCCAGTCCTTCCGGCCCAAGGTTGCTGTCCTCTAGTGGGATTTGAACCCCCGACTTTCCGGCCTGTAGTACCTTGCCCCAACCACTAGGCTACTCCTCCTCCTCCAGTAAGTCTTTAAACTTTGCAACTGCTCCTTTTAGTTTTTTCTTAACTATTTTCCTCATTTTATCATAGTCTCCCTTTTCAAAGTTAAAAGGTAGTACTGTGGATTTCCTTACTATCCCTCCTCCATTAATTAAATCAAACGGGATCATGCTATGATCACTATTGCCAAGTGGCCCCAACACCCTTATCTCTTGCACTAGATCTGCTGTTCCACTAAGGACTAAGTCCAATTTGGCTTCCCCTCTGGTCGGTTTATGAACCAGCTGCTCCAAGAAGCAGTCATTTATTTCATCTAGGAACTTTATCTCCCTAGCATGTCCTGCCGTGACACTGACCCAGTCGATACCGGGGTAATTGAAATCACCCATTATTATTATTCTGCTGTGACTTTTGTTAGCTTCCTTGATTTCTTTGAGCATTTCATCATCCATTTGTTCATTCTGGCCAGGCGGTTGATAGTACACCCCCACTGCCATCACCTTCCCCTTTTTACATAGAATTTCAATCCATAGAGATTCTACAGCAAATTTTGTTTCCTGCAAAACTTTAATCCTTTCTGACTCAATGCCCTCTCTAACATAGAGCGCAATCCCTCCACCAATTTGATCAGCTCTATCATTATGATATAGTTTGTAGCCAGGTATCACAGTGTCCCACTGGTTGTCCTCCTTCCACCATGTCTCTGATATTCCAATCATATCTAACCTCTCATTTAGTGCTATATATTCTAACTCTACCATCTTAATTTTTAGACTTCTAGAATTTGCATACAAGCATTTTAGAGACTGTATTTTATTCATATTAATCTGGCTATTGGTAGACATGGGTAATTTGGGATCTTTAAGCTCTGCCTGCTCCATACTCGAGGGCATTTGGGCTACTTTACTCTTTTTTGGAACCTCTCTGCTTTTGGTATCCTTCAAGGATACATTCTTCTGAACCATGCGCTCTTGGGCGACTGTCGGCTTCAACTATTATCTAATTTAAAAGCTGCTCTATCTCCTTTTTGAAGGTTAATGCCAGCAGCCTGGTTCCATCCCCGTTAAGGTGAAGCCCATACCTTCGGAAGAGCTGCTCCTTTCCCCAGAATGTTCCCCATTTTCTAACAAATCCAAAACCCTCATCTCTGCACCATTGTCTGATCCACACATTGAGACTCTGGAGCTCTGCCTGCTTTTTGGGTCCTGCACGTGGAATGGGAAGCATTTCGGAGAACGCTACCCTGGAAGTTCTGGATTTCAACTTCCTACCTAAAAGCCTAAATTTAGCCTCCAGAACCTCCCTACCACATTTTCCTATGTCATTGGTACCGACATGTACCAAGACAGCAAACTCCTCCCCAGCACTATCTAAGACCTTATCTAGGTGGCGCGTGAGGTCCGCTACCTTCGCACCATGCAAGCATGTTACCAGGCGATCCTCATGTCCACCAGCCACCCAGCTATCTACATGCCTAATGATCGAATCACCAACTATAACGGCTGTCCTAACCCTTCCCTCATGGGCACATAGCCCTGGAGAAACTTCCTCGGTGCGAGAGGGTTTTACATCACCTGGAGGACAGGTCCTAGTTACAGGATCACTTCCTGCCACACCAGGGTGATGCTGTTCTGTTACGTGACCTCTCTCCTCCTTGGCAACAGGGATGCTGCCAGACTGGAGGTGGGACTTCAGGACTATATCCCTTTAGGTCTCGTCAATGTACCTCTCTGTCTTTCTTATGTTTTCCAAGTCTGCTACTCTAGCCTCTGGAGAACGGACTCGTTCCCTGAGAGCAAAGAGCTCCTTGCACCTAGTGCACACGGAAGACCCCTCACCAACTGGGAGAAAATGATACATGTGAGACAATGCAAAAGACTGAAAAGCCCCCATCTCGCTGCTGGACTGCTGTCTGCATCTTAGTTTTAAGCTTGTGTTTAGATCTTTAAGTTCTTTACTTACTAAGGGTTGCTATGGATATTTATACTAATACTACAAAAGGCTGAGATGAGGTGGGGCTGGTTTGTGACGCCCCCCCCCCCCCCCCCCCCAGGAGCAGAGTCTCTTAGGAAGGAGCTAAGCTGCTGCAGGAGGCTTTGTTCAGAGCTGCCAGTACAGGAGCTAGGAGGCAGGAAGAGAGATCCAAGAGTCTCAAAAGATGCAAGAGACCAAGAAGAGAGAGAGAGAGAGACGGAGAGTGACTTGAGTCTATACAAGTAAGGACCTGAGGCTAGGGCTGCAAGTTGTGCTGCAGGCTGCAGTGAGAGGTGTGCAAGCAGTCAGTGAGAAGAGACTGGCAGGAGTGATATACGGAGGAGCTGTTGAGACCGACAGTGAAGAAAAGCATAAAGTTAGTGAGAAAGCACTGCAGAGAGACTCCGGCAGTGAGAGAAAGCAACTATGTATCCCCATCTGAGAGAGACACGCACTTAAGAGGATCAGCAGATTGCTTGGGCTTGACTAATTTATGGAATGGCGGGACCACTACAAGACAGGATTTGAATAGTTACTAATTTTGACCCTTTTAGATTGGTAGAGTGACAATTTAGCAAATGCAAATTGAAATTTATGATCCATAGACTGTGACCCACAAACATTTCAGCTAATGATCTATATGAATTTAATTTTGTGATGCTACTCAATTATTTATGGACTGTAGTTCACAGGAAGGTTATGATAAAAACAGGAGGGTCTATATTCACAGTCTTAACTACCCCCAATATAGAAGTTCAAAAATCATCAAATACTAAAACAACTGCTATAATTTCATATATGCTTATTGTATTTTTATATCAAAAAATATATTGGAAGAAGGGGACCTCAGTGTGAAACCACGGGGCTGTTCATGTACATTTCAGGCTGCTTGGTGAATGTCCTCTATATTACCATCATATGTCCAGATCTCCTCTCACCATTTAAACAAAGACTTAAAACATACTTATCTTCTGTTCGTAGTGTCAATCCATCTTTCCAATAAATCCCATTGGGTCTATATTCAGCCTTGAGGTTGGTGATTTTTTTTTTATAAACGCCAGTTTCCATGGCTGAAAAATAATCCAGATAGTCAGTTCCAATATCCAGATAGTGGCCAGCGCTAAATATCTGGATTCAGCACTGACCACCATCCCTATCCTGATAGAAGCGATATTAAGCCCGCTGTCCAGAGATTTCATTGGATAAATTTAGGACAGTCTTTCAGATAGTTTAAATTTATCTGGATAAACTTAGCCATGTAGCAACTGAGAATGGCCACTATCTGGATAAGCGCTGGCTCTGCCCAAGCTTTACCCGACTTCCCCAGCATTATTCAGAGAGAAGCTAATTCCATAACATGCAGGTCAGGGCCGTGAAAACATCTAAATCGAAAAGGGGCTCGATTACACCCTGATTCCGCAGCCACGGGTATAGATGTGCCCGCCATTCCTGAATCGGGGACATAGATGTTTCCACCGTGGCATGAGCAAACCACTACGGAGAAACACGGGCCCTGCTGTTATGACGAGGCACGGGTATATGCAGCAAACAGTTTGGATGTCCCCGTGCTCACTGTATTCTGAAAAGATACACGTTTCTGATCCTGCCCGTCTCTGCCACATACCTATGGTCGTCTCGGACGGCCACGCCTCCTCCGTTAAAATGTGCATCTCCTAAGCTCTCCTCTCACTGATAGTGTTGTGCTAATGCAAACTACACATAAATACTGAGGATAAGTGTTGATGCAAACTAGACTAGATATACTAGTCTGTTGCATGCCCAGTACAGTGCAAAGTGATCTCAATGCACTCAAAGATATAATAACAGCAAGTAGAAAGGGATATGTTTGTCATGACATATCTTGCATCAAAGCATACATGGCAGGAGAAGACATCCGTAGTTATTCTTTCATTGGTCATCTCTAAAAACAGTCTTTACAATGCTACGTATGGACCCTTACCAACCTCACACAATATGGTGCTTTTAGGCATGTTTCAGTGCTGTTTGCACTGTCGAATGCTTTTATTCTGAGGGTCTCTTGGTATTGAAAGGGATATGTTTTAGCTATGGAGAACTTTTTGTGATTTATTTCTGCCCTAACACACTGGCACCTGGGGATGCTGTGGTCATCCATACAGTCCAGGTACTGGTCAAGCATTCATGTTCCCCCTGAATTGCAGATGAGCACATCAGATTCTCCCGTGCAATCCTCAAACCACATACACACCCACACACCCTCTCTCTCTCTCTCTCACTGTCAGTCACAAAAAGCATAAATCTGCCAAAAAGATGCCCTGAACCTATAAATGACAGCTGGTATAACAGAACAGCATGGAGTCCCAGGACTAAATATGGATCTCCATTTCTCACCCAAACAGGAATCCTTTCTATACTCACTCACAAACTATTCCTACATCAACAGTTCAATTTTTCAGGACACAGGATTTGTTAAGTCCCCTAGATTAGCTCCTTTAGCACAAACAGCAAATGTCAGTATAGCCAGAATAATCACTATTGCTCTTCTTAATATTTCTTTCAGGGTTCTTAATAATGCCTCTTTAGTTTCAAGATTCCCACACCTCTGATTTCTGTTCTATGTAAAAGCATCTTGTGGTGTTTTTCCATACTGCAGTCCACCAGACTAGTCACCATCTTTGTACAAACACAGCAGAATATTTTCTAAGTACTGCCTTATTCGAGGTCTCTGGCAGGCATAATGGGCATGTCGGCAGGGAACTCCCAAAACGTCCACGGGCCTTTCCTGAATGCGCTTTATACATCTCCTTGGCAAACCACATCCCCATGCCGCCCCTCCTAGACATGTTCAGAGATCCCCGTATTAACGAGACAAACGTCTGCGGGTGCTATGAAAACATAGGCTGCATGCATTGATTCTCGAAGGAAGGGAATGAGTAAAGCAGAAGTATCTGTGCATGAGGGCTCCACCAGGAAACTGAGGAGAGGAAGAAAGGAGAGAAGTGTGGCCAGAGAGAATAAATGGAAAAACAAAATTGCGCAATTAATGGTCTTCTCCTTCATAAACAGAGCTCAGTCACTGGAACGTTCCCAACCACCTTCCCATCTGCTTCTCCACTTAAGACCCAGTCCATCATATTCGATCCAGATAATGAATCCAAAGTGAAAAGGCAAAGCCAGCCCATCACTACCTCTGTACATGCTGCATTAATTTTCCCTAGATGGCTTTGTGTCTATCCCTACCCTCACAAGAAGCACTGCGATATCCCTTCGCACCGGGTCGCTGCTAGGTCTTGATAAATCATCAGGGCTATAAAAGAGTCTTTTCTTGGAGTCACCAGCCAGAGATGTCCATTAAAAGATTTTGACTCCTTTGCTGCCATTTAGTGTGATTATCTTGCCTGGTGCTCCAACTGTGGGGCCTGTAGTAAGCGCAGTAACAGACTCATCCAAACTATGGAATTCTTCTTTTTCAGTATCACTGCCATTGATCAGTTCATACAGTGTGAAAACAGAGTTTGTCATTCCATTCTTTGTAACCCTTTGATGTATGATTTTGCCCCATTTTTCTGGTCTTCACCACATGACTAGGAAACTGGATTTATTTTTATCCAACCATTCCAAATTCCACTTTTTCCCCCAAGTTCTTCCAAAATAACCTGAATGGCTTCCAAAGACAGCTTTTGCTGTATTTTCTTGTTGTTGAAGAGTGGGCTCTCCTGGCTTTCCATCACATTCAAAATGTAGAGCTTGTTATGACGGCAGAAGATGAGCACTAGGGAGCAGCATGCTGTCAGCTGTTTCCACCTGGTGTTTACATTGGGCTATAATGTGAAGAAAGGCTGAAAGTTGTACTTCCAGGGTCATGCCACACTCATCATGCAAAACTATGTACTGGAATACGTTCATAGACGTTTTCAGCAGATAAGCATCACCGGCGCACGTACATATTCTTATTTGGTTTCTGGGATGACCTCCATAATGTCGAGGCAGTCAGAGAAAATATTCAATGGTACTATCCAGATGCTGCTACCAGAATAAGTGCCGTTGAAAATTGACCCCAAAGTATTTAACCCATCTCTCCTCAATGAAAGAATACTTGTATACTGTGAAAGATTGCTGGAAGAATGATCCTTAGTAGTCCTGGAAACTTGCCTCCTTTCAGACATGGTTACTTCTGTCCAACTATTCTATGGACTTTCTTTAACTAAATGTTATTTTTTTGTGGGCTAGCACTGTACTCCATTTCTTCTGTACTTGAAGACTCCACTCCGTCTGTACTAGAAGATTTCCCTTATACTGGAAGGGTTTATTTTAATATTCTGGAAGCCCTCCTTATGGTCTTCGTGTACATGTATGCTTGAAGAAATAATCAAATGACTGATACTTAAAGTCATGACTCTATGTGGTGGGTAACAGTACCCAAGTACCTTAATCCTTCTATCGACAACTGGACGATCGGGTTACACACGTTGAATCCCGGAGGAATTGTCTCTTGACATTAAACTGTCCAAATAGTATTTATATGTTTGGCTGCCCTGTAAGATCACTTAACCCTGTGCTGCAGTTTAAAAGTAGTTAATGACAGATTTAGCATGACTTGGCCCTTATGAATGATTACAGAAGTTCGACCCATGCTGTCATGGTTTATGGTGGAAAGTAGTTTGTCCCTAGCCAGCTCTGGCCACAGCAGGTAATTTGAAATGAAATGAGATGGTTTCTATAAACAGATTGATTTGGAAATTCAGCCCGCTCTTCCCTTTGACCCTTGACAAGTTGACACAAAGATTGTGACTTTAAAAAATGATTGGGTGCAAATACATTTAGGCAGATGATTTACTGTGTGTTAAAGCAAGGACAGTGTGTTTAGAGTGAAGTTGTAAAGGAGGGTAATGGTGAACTTTAACAACTCAGGCTTCATAGTCCTAAATGATATCAATTAGAAGATTGATATCAGTGAATCAGATATTTTCATCTAGAAAGATCTAATAAAATCCTGCAAATATCTGGTGGTGAAAACAAAATCTAACTTTTTAAAGTCAGTCTTATGTTTGATTTGGGGCACAGAACAGGGGCTCTGCATCAAAAATTAGCAGCACACAAAAATAAAAGCATTTGTCTCTTTGTATTGTATTTCATAAATACAATCTTTCTGGAAAAAGTGATTCTTAAACACTAACATTTAAGATATGGTGTGCATAAAGTATACCTCTGATAATGGCTAGGTCATCTGAGGCAATTCCCTCAGGCAGCTAATTATTGCGTAATTAAGATTACGATTTGGGAAAATGAATCTAACATATCCAGACAGGAACACTTGGATCTTCCCAAACAAATCTTACTCAAATATATCAATATTTGCTTGAAAACAACATATATTTATATAAAAAAGTAGATATGATAAAAATGGAAGGTTTTTTGGACTAATGATGTCAATGATGTCAAGCCCACTGAACGGTTACTGAGGTCTTTTTTCTCCTTTCTTTTACATCAAATTATTTGTAACATCCAGAACACAAAAGTCCGACAAATATAATTAAATAAAATATAATAAGACTAATCGTTTTGTAGTGGGATAAAATTAAATATCAGGATTATATAAGTCACTGAAGTGGAATAGTGGGCCCTGAGATAGATCCAGAATGGGATACTAATTCTTGGGGGTGGCACAAACAGAAGAGTTGAGCACAGTACACACTGTTACATAATCTCCAGCTCTTGTTTTTGAATTATCCCATTGGACAAGCAGGTGGTGTAGTGTGTGTGTGTGTGTGTGTGTGTGTGTGTGGGGGGGGGGGGGTTATAGTCCCCAGCTGACGGCCTGATAGGGGGCGCCATGGCTGCAGCCACACCGTCAGACCAAAGCCAGCACTGATCACTGCAGTTATAAAATAGTGATCTCTAAGCCAATACGCACTCAAAGTCCTACTGTGCCCTGCCACCTCCTTTGCACAGACTGTTTCCAGTTCTCTTTTATGGTATATAACAAAATGCAACTCCCCCTTTATGTCAAATCTATGTCTTTTTGGCATCTTATCTGTCTTTATTTTAATTGGTCTTATTGTAAACCCGTTTGACACGTGAGAAAGGTGGTATAGCAAAAAACTAATAAATATAAGCATAAGGAGGAGGTGGACTCAGTGTGTGCATGGGTTCAGAGGCCCTATTGCGTCCTGCTTTTAATTACTGTATATACTCGTGGATAAGCCCATCTGCAGAGAAGCCAACCCTCAAAATTTTAACCAAAACATTATGAAAAATGTGTCACTTGCAGACAAGCTGAATGTGAAAATTAAAAATGAAATTGGTTCTGGAAAATATAAGCTTATTGATACAACATATAATAAAAAACAAAGTCCTTCAGAATTTATTGAAATATACAACATATGATAAAAAACAGTCTTTCAGAATTTATTGAAAATACTTACAAAAGCTATCAAAATCCTTCTTTTCATCCGATATTCCAAAAAGTCATTCAAAGTCTTCCCTTGTAATATCATCAGTGTAGAAGCCGTCATCACTATCTTCCTCATCTTTAGCTTCATCAGTGGCGTCTGCTCCATTGTCTTCATATATTGAATCATCTTTTGTTCCATCCATGGTGTTGCTCATGCCACACTTCAGAAATGAATGATGAATAATATCCATAGGAATATCTTCCCATGCATTGTTCACCCATTTTACTTCGTTAACTCTGCCACGCCAGCTATCATCCAATCCTGCCACATTTTTCTGACTCTGTCTTTAAACAGCTTGTTCAAACACACGTCAAGTGGCTGCAGCATTGATGTTAGGCCACCTGGTATAACAGCCAGAGTCGCATTTAATAATCTCGCTTTATGCTTAATTTTTTCCGCAATATGTGCTCTGAACATGTCCCAGATGAGAAGGGAAGGTTTCTTCTTGAGGCAGCACCAGGCCTTATCCCAAACATCCTCAAGCCATAATCTTGTACCATCTTCGTCCATCTAGCCCTTTTCATGGCAAAGGACACTCACCCCCCTTGGATATTTTGCTCGTTTTGGGAGCTTTTTCCACTTAAAAATAATTACTGGATGTAACTTAGTTCCGTTCGCTAGACATGAAAGAACCACAGCAAAGTGATTCTTTTCATTTTGTGTTGACTGAACAAAAACTGTTTTTTCACTTGCCACGATTCAATTTTACAGCACATTGAATGTCATCGGAGTTTTGTCCATATTTCTGATATCCCCAAGTCTATAACTATACAAGCTTATTTTGAAACAATCTTTTCTTCAAGATTTTTGTACAGCACTTGAGAAAATTTAGTTTGCTGTCTCAAGCAAAGTCCATATCTGTTCATGAATCTGGAACTCCAGCCAGCAGAGGCATAAAAATTTGCTATGCCCTCAGCATGGCATTTTTTAGACTCTGCCATCTGACGTGCGCACAGATGAATATTGGTCCTGGTAACGGCATTGCCATTTTGCCAACATTCCATTACCCAACAGTACAGTTCACTTTCTAGAGCTGGGAACGAAGACACTCCATAGCGACATGCCTTCTTCGATTTTGGCATATCTTCTAAATTAGCTTTGCTTTTCTGCCATTCACAAACTTGGTTTTCATTTATATTAAATTCTCTATCAGCAACAGAATTGTTTATCTCTTCCGCTCTTCTAATAACTTTTAGCTTGAAAGCTGCATCATATGATGACCATTGGTGATTTCCAGACATGGTTATAGGGTTAACTATTTTTAAATACTGGTCAATTTAATAATTTCTTACTGTATAATTTAATGTATTTTTCTATTGGAAAAGGTGGAACTATAATCACTAAGCCAATCAGAAACGCGAGCATTGCAGAGGCAGGAAAACGTCAAACTGTTACGTCATTTATACGTAAATGGAAGTTTGAATTCTGCCTCTCGTAATTGAATAGAAAATAAAATGCCGCAGTCAACGTGTTAAAAAAAATTTGAGCTCCGGCCCGCAGATAAGCCAAACCCAACTTTTTGAGTCTCTTTTGGATCCTAAAATTCTCAGCTTATCGGCAAGTATATATGGTACTTGCCTTTCCAAATCCATTTTCCAAGTGGGTTACAAATTCAAGTATAGAAGCTATTTCCCTGTTTAACTGGATTTACAATCTAAGTTGTACCTGAGGCTATGGAGGTTGAAGTGACTCTCCCAAAGTTAGAGAAAGAGTCTGTGGGAGAAGTAGGATTTGAACCCTGGTTTGTATGTGTGTGTGTGTGTGGTGGGGGGGGGGGGAGCGTCTAATTGTTTAAGTACCTATAGAGAGAGGTAATGGCTGCACTCTGTCTTAAAAATGCAAGAGATCATGGCACTCATACTGCAAGACCGAAAATCACGCTCTCTAGATAAGTGCTGGCATTTAGTTTGATAGCGCCGCTCAACATGGATAGTCAACAGCAGCTAGTATCCAAATACTGATGCTGATATTTAAGCACCACAGCAATCTAAATATCGGCCCCTTTGAAAATCATGTCCATTGCTTTAAGAGAATGGCATTTAATAAAAATAAGTTTTATTTCCTTTGCATGTTCTAGTGAAATTCCACTGTTAAAGTTCTACTGGACCTCAAAACTGATTGGTTGGTGAATATATTCTATATTTCCATACACAATATCCCTCATCTCTATAGCAACAGTAACCTGGAAGATCTTGATAGTGTTAGAGCTAAGTAGGCCTGGCTATTAATTGGAAGCAGGCTCACCAGTGTAGAGGAGGAGCTGCGGACTGATATCAAAACTCTGCAGTGTAGTCTGTCACAGAGAGCAGTGTAGGCCTACAGTCAACAGCCAGAAATGGGTAGAAAGAGAATCATAAAAGCAAATAAACCAATTTTCTGAGCATTTTTTGCCATGAGTATAAATATTGTTTCTAATGCATTGACTGCCAACACCATTGTGAGAATATCCAATATAGTAATTATTAAGAACATAAGATATGCCATACTGGGTCAGATCAAGGTCCATCAAGCCCAGTATCTCATTTCCAACAGTGGCCAATCTAGGTCATAAGTACCTAGCAGTATCCCCAAAAGACACAGGTTCCACAATGCTTGTACTGGGTCAAGCATTGATATCCTGTGTTCCAATGATACCAGGAGTCTGTTCAGAAGGTCCAAATCATTTATTTGTGCACAAGTCTCGAACCAGTCAATTTCAAAATGGCTGAGCAAAGTTTTCAAGCATTACAACAACTTTTATAGACTTCTGTTCCATTCTAGGTATAGAAAAACATTTCATTGGTCCCGGTAACCTCCCGTACCTCCCGTACCTCTTCCATTGGTCCCGGTACTGATAAGTTTATCCAATTATGTCCCTCCAGTGGGCATGACACCTGCATGCCCCCCTTCTAGTCCCAATTACAATGGTCAGTTCATCAACTTGTTACTTTCACACTCTCAAGGCCATAGAACCAATTTGTGCGTGCAGAGGAGCAGGGTTCTGCAACTCATCTGTCAGCACTCCCAATTATTTCTTTGCAGATGTACTTTTTCTTATCAGTAACTTTTAAACATGTCTTTTCTGTATTTTTCCATCTTTCAGTTCTGCAGTTCTGCCTACCTAAGCTAATTCAATACTTCTACTGAGTTCTATCTTACAATAGCAGCATATTGGGGGATGTGCAATCCTATATGCCTCTCCACAGGCCTCATTTACAGGTCAAGCTAGCCATGCTGGCCTGCTTATGTTCAGACACCGTGGGTCACAGGCCTGCACCTGCCCCATTCCCCCCTTTGATTAATCTCACCCTATTACTTAATAAGGTGTGAGAGTTAAATCACTTTTAAAAGAATCACATCATGATTGAAGGATTTCTACTAGGACTAGCTTTGTATAAAGCCATTATTTTAGTTGCGGTCTTCCGCTCTACTGTACTATTAATAGCATTATGAATGGAACGCATACAACATGGGATTAAACATGGTAATAAGAAGATAACAGCAACAAGGATTAGTACTAAAACAATGAAAGTCTTAAATCCTCCCAGCCAAGAGAAAAGGTTAGCAAACCAGTTAGGAAATTTCAATGAGTGCCAAGTCTGTACTGGCACATAAGCATGTCTTTGCATATCTTTAGCAATTTCTTCAACTACTTGACCCTTATCATCTATTTTCAAACAGCAATTAGTTAAATTCAATTTACCACATACTCCTCCTTCAGCTGCTAACAAATAATCAAGTGCTAAGCGGTTCTGGTATATAGCAGTGCGCATCTGAGTACTTTGTCTAGCTAAGAGCGTAAGAGCATGACTAGTTTCATTGGTTATTATTTCAACTATTGCTTGTAAGCGAATAATACGATTAATCATATAGATTGGGGTACGATAACCATACATACCATCATCATTCCAAGTGGCAGGTCCATAATACTCAATAATTCTTTCTGGTGGCCAATCATCACCTTGCCACTTCTCCCACTTGCCTATCTGTAAGGCTTCTCTTTTCTGTCTTACTGCTCTTTTGTGTCGGTGGGTAGTGTAAACAGGGTATCCTAATTGTTCTCCATGTTCAGTGTTTAACAGAAAGAAAGAAGGTCTGATGGTTCCCAAGACACATGCTCCTCCCCAGTGTGGCGGGAGTTGCGCATATGCTCGGTTTCCACAGATCCAATATAGGCCAGGTGGGGCTTGCCAGGCTTGGACTTTGGCAAGGTTAGTCCATAGACCAGCAAGTTCAGGAAATCTGGCTAATGGGTTAGGAGGTTCAGGATGTCTGATTCCTGACCACCATGCTGTCTTTTTGGTCGTGGCATTATAGTACTTCTGGCTAAGACAGACCAGCTGTCCTACCTTTTGGGTGAACTGGGGTCCAGTTCTGGCATAGCAAAGACGTCCAACGATTGAGTGCGCTAACACCCATTCACTGGTAGCCTTGTGTAATTCAGTCTGATTGTAAATCATAGAATAATTCAATTCTTGGGCTTCCCATGGCCATTGGTCTCCCATTTGGGTTCCGCCACAGAAATAGCAATCTGAGATCTTAAGACTAGTTACTACTGCTCCGGCTAATTCTAGAAATAAATTCTGTGAAGGATGAGGGATCTCAAACTTATTTACATGCATGGCTTCATAAAAGGTATTATGAATATGATATTTAGATGACTTGTGGGCTTGAGTATTCAATCTGATATACACAATGGTCCCTGGATCTATTGCTCCTCCAGCAATACGTAAACCAAACTTGTATCCTTGTTTCCATGCATGGGGATTGTGTATACGTAAGTGTAAGGGGTTGCAAGCATCTTTCTGACATTTATCATTTGTGGTTGGCTTGGTTAGAGTAGCCATCCGTTTATCTATTTTCTCATCAGTTATACCAGTGTTCCAGGTAGCATAAAAAACACATCCCCAATACGGGCGATAGTAATCTGCCGCTGTTGCAGTACTATAGCCTGATCCCGTTTTACCTGTACACTTCCACCAATTTGTGGCACCTTCTGGACACATATACTTATGGTCATTTCGATACGCTTTTTCCCATGTACCACAGGTGGAATGACTATCTCTATTAATGGCATTACATGCATCAAAATTCAAAACAGCAGGTTTAGTAATGTCCTTAAGTGGTGGTGTAGCAGCTAATATAGGTCCATCTGCATCCTTCCATCTTATTTCCAACGTGTAATAGGATGGATTCTGATGCGGATTATAGCATGCTTTGATTTTGCCATGAGTGCAAACATTTAGTTCAGTGGTGTTATAGATACACCGAGTTACTGTTCCCTTGCAGGTATAGTAAGAATGATAAAGCAAAGTCTGAGTTACTTTCAGTCCAGTTCTAGTAGAAGTAATGCAAGCAGTGCATGGAGGTAAAGCATAAGTCTGTTCAAAACCTCCAAAGAAGGCAACCAAGGCAAAGCAAAAACAAAGATACATGTTGATGTTGATTGGAGTTCTTCTGAATCCTCAGCTTGCTGATCTTGATCACGATGGTCTTTTATTCTTCGTCCCGTTTGCTAATGAAGCAATTTAACGGGTGCTGAGTGTTGATTGAAGATCCTCAAGATGTCCAGTACACATTAACCAACTTATTAGCAATTTCAGTTGGCTTGTGAAGTCTGGCTTGATCAATGTAGTCTCAAAGTAGTGTGTCAAATCACACACAAATTGGGTTCATTGAAACAAAGCTGTTGCTGCATGGAAAACAGCAATCCTCTTCGAAAGACTTGGCTACTGCAAAGCACTTGTGATGAAGTGTCTAAGCTGCTGGTTGCCGTCTCAGAGTAACTCGCAAGGGTGCATCAGGATGCTGTTCTGCTGTCCACTGCTCTGATTCAGGATCGGCGGCGGGCTTGACTCTGCTGTGGTGGATCCAGGCGTCGATCTCGGCTACCTTTACTGCAGTTGGGGTAGACAGGATGACGGTGTACGGTCCCTTCCAATGGGGTTCCAACGGTGTCTTCTTCCAATCTTTGATCCACACCGAAGTACCAGGCTGGTAGGGATGCAAGGGTTCCGTCAAGTTGATAGGCAACTGGTCTTGGATCCACGTATGGAGAGTCTGCAGAACAAAACTAAGAGCTAGGAGTTCTTGTCTGGTTACTTCTGAACCAATCTGGGCTAAACTTCCTTTGACTCCCTGCACTATTGGTGGGGGTTTACCATACAGAACTTCAAAAGGGGAAAATCCTGTTGACTTTACAGGAGCTGAGTGTATTCTGAGTAAAGCTATGGGGAGCACTTGGGGCCATTTCAAGTGTGTCTCCTGACAAAGCTTGGACATTTGGGCTTTCAAGGTACGATTCATTCGCTCAACTTTCCCTGAACTCTGGGGTCTGTATGCAGTGTGGAGTTTCCATTGTATCTGCAAAGCTTTTGCTAACTGCTGAGTAACTTGGGAGACAAATGAGGGTCCATTGTCTGACCCTATTACTGCTGGGATTCCGAATCTAGGGACAATCTCTCTCATCAAGACTTTGGTGACTTCTCGGGCTTTCTCAGTTCTGGTTGGGAATGCTTCTACCCACCCAGAGAAAGTACAAACTAATACTAATAGGTAATGGTATCCATTGGCTTTTGGCATTTCAGTGAAGTCAATTTGGAGGTTGTGCATGGTGGTTACACCTCCTGACTGAACTCGGGGTGCCGTAATAAGGCCTTGCTTGGCATTATTTTTGGCACAGGTTAGACATTGACGTGCTACTGAGGCTGATATGGTTGTCATCAGAGGGATGTAAAAATGTGGTCTGAGTGCTTTTTCCATAGCACTCTTCCCATAGTGGGTGGCTTCGTGGAAAGCTTTGACAAAAGATGGTCCTAATAGTTCAGGAATTACTATTCGTCCTGGAGGTTGACTGCCCTCTTCTGGTGGCAGCTCAATCCATCCATCTTTCAGTATTCCATCTTCTCTGTTACAATAGTAATCCAATTCTTTGGTGGTATATCGTGGGGTCCATAGATTCAAAGGTACTGGAAACAATGCTGCTTGCATTGGCATAGCTTGTGGGGCAATCTGTCCTGTCATAGCTGCTTGTCGTGCAGAGGCATCTGCAAATCTATTTCCTCGGGCAACTTCTCCTTTTCCTGCTTGATGTCCTCTGCAATGCATGACAGCTACACGTGTTGGGGCCCAAACTGCATCAAGTAACATCAATATCTCGGGACCATACTTGACTGATTTTCCTCCGGATGTGATGAGTCCTCTTTCTTTATAGAGAGCTCCATGGGCATGCAAGGTAGTGAAGGCATATTTGGAATCTGTATATACATTTAGCACAAGCTTTTCTCCTAACAACAAGGCTCTGGTGAGTGCTATCAATTCGGCTTTCTGGGCTGATGTGCCTGAGGCTAGAGCTGATGATTCAACTACTTTGTGTTGAGTGACGACTGCATATCCGGCACAGCGTCGTCCATCAAGGATGAGACTGCTCCCATCAACATAATAGATTTGGTCAGGATTGTCTATGGGTACATCTGTCAAGTCAGGTCGACTGGAGAACACAGTCTCCATGACTTCGATACAGTCATGTTCTGGGAGTTCTTCACTGATGGGTATCAAGGTAGCTGGGTTCAAGGCATGGCTCACTTCAAGTTGTATCTGTGGGTTTTCACATAACATGCTCTGGTACTTCAACATTCGGGAATTGGTGAGCCAATAATTTGCTTTTTGTTCCATAAGGGCAAGGACTGCATGTGGCACAGTGACTCGTATGTTCTGTCCTAGTGTGAGCTTGTCTGCTTCGCTCACTAGTAGCGCTGTAGCTGCAACTGCTCTCAAGCAAGGTGGCCATCCTTTGGCCACAGGGTCCAATTGTTTCGATAGGTATGCTACAGGTCGCTCCCAATTTCCCAATTTCTGAGTCAACATGCCTAAAGCATTTCCCTGTGCTTCATGTACAAACAAGTGGAAAGGTTTGTGAACATCTGGTAGTCCAAGTGCTGGTGATGACATCAATTCTTCCTTTAGCGTCTTGAAGGCTGTATCCTGCTCAGGTCCCCACTCCAGTGGTGACTTTTCTTCTCCTTTTGTGGCTTCATACAGTGGTTTGGCAATTTGGGCAAAGTTAGGTATCCAGATTCGGCAATATCCTGCCGCTCCCAGAAAGGCTCTGACTTGCTTTCTGGTTGTTGGAGTTGGGATTCTGCATACTGCTTCTTTTCTTTCTCTGCCTAATCTTCTGCTTCCTTGGGTAATACGAAAACCCAAGTATTTCACTTCTTTTTGGCATAGCTGTGCTTTTGCTCTGGAAACTTGGTATCCAGCTTCATCTAGTAACTGCAAGAGATCTTTGGTGGCTAGTATACATTCACTTTCTGATATGGCAGCTATCAACAGATCATCCACGTATTGGAGAAGCACTCTCTTCCCCGGGGCTACTGGATAGCTTGAAAGGTCTTGATTCAGTGCAGCACTAAAGATGGTAGGCGAATTCTTGAATCCTTGGGGTAATCTTGTCCAGGTGAGTTGGCCCCCTCTTCCAGAGATGGGGTCCTGCCATTCAAATGCAAACAATATTTGACTTACAGGGGCTAATCTTATGCAAAAGAATGCATCTTTCAAATCCAGTACAGTGAAATGGGTAGCTTCAGCAGGTATCAGTCCTAAAAGAGTGTAAGGATTGGGTACAACTGGATGTATGGTTTCAACTGCATCATTTACTCTTCTCAAATCTTGTACTGGGCGATAATCATCTGTCCCAGGTTTCTTTACTGGCAAAAGTGGAGTGTTCCATGGGGATTGACATACTTTTAGTAGGCCATACTCGAGCAATTTTTGTAGGTGGCGATGAATGCCTTCAATTGCAGCTCTTGGGAGAGGGTACTGTTTGACGTGCACTGGTGTAGCACTAGGCTTGAGGGTTACAATCACTGGAGCTATATGCTTGGCTAGGCCTGGGGGACTGCCTTCTGCCCATACTCCAGGTGGTGCATCGATGTTCTTTAAAGTTTGTTCAAAATAGGTATCTTGGATGGAGTCATCAACGTAATACCTCCATTCTTTTTCTCGGGGCACTGTCAGCAGCATTACTCCTGCTGGTTTGGCTTGGGAATTTACTGTCATTTGCATTTCTCCTTGTTCAGAGAAAGATATCTGTGCTTGAAGCTTGGCTAGCATATCTCGTCCCAGTAGTGGCACTGGACATTCGGGCATGTAAAGGAATTGATGAGTTACTTGCTGTCCTCCTAGACTGCATATTCGATTTTGAAGAAAAGACTTTGTGGCTTTGGCACCAGTTGCTCCTATAATGGTGACTGCTTTTGTAGTAAATGGGGCTATCTTTTTGTCTATTACTGAATGCTGTGCTCCAGTACCAACCATAAAGTTCATAATTTGGTCTCCTATTTGTATTCCGACCATAGGCTCCTGGAGACCTAAAGCAAACTTGGAGCCCGGTCTGTCCTAATCCACGTCATCTTCATCATGGGCTGGTGTGGCCAATGCTTGAATGGCTCCTCCTCTCTCTCGCTGGAATTGTTCTCGATTGGCTCCTCCGCGATTTCGGGGATGGCCTCGTCTTTCTTCTCGCCACTGATGATCGTTGTCGTCATCTTGCTGGGCGTCTTCGAGTTGCGGGCACGTATCTCTCCAATGTCCTTCCTCTCTGCAATAGGCGCATTGGTTCACGCCTAGTCTCTGGGTCCGGCCTCCGCCTTGACCCCGCCCTCTTCCTCTGCTCCTTCGACTAGGGACACCTCCCCTTTTCTTTTCAACTATGGCCGCAGCCAAAAAATCAGCTTTCTTCTTCATCTTTCTATCACATTCTCTCTGTCTTTCAGTATCACGATTCACATACACTTTATGAGCGACTTCCACTAACTGTGTTGCATTCATGCCCGCAAACCCTTCTAATTTCTGTAATTTACGTCTAATGTCTGGTTGAGACTGGTTTACAAAAGCAGAATTCACCATACATAAACTTCCTGGTGCCTCGGGATCATAGGGAGTATACATTCTGTATGCTTCAGTTAATCTCTCATAAAAATCTGCTGGGCTCTCATCTATCCCTTGGATAACTCCTGCAACTTTGGAAAGGTTCATCGCTTTTTGGCCCCCCCTTCTCAGGCCTTGTAAAAAGCCTTGGCGAAAACGGGCTAGGGCTGTGGATCCTTCATCTGTATTTGGATCCCATTGGGGGTCTTCATTCGGGAATTCTCTCTGAGCTGCTTCCCGACGGTCTATTATATTCTGCCCCTGTCCCGGAGCTACAGGGTTATCTGCCATCCACTCAATAGCTGCTTTTCTAATTCTTGCTCGTTCTTCTGTCGTGAATAGGGTGGTCAGGAGCTGACGGCAATCTGGCCAAGTGGGTTGGTGAGTTTCCATAATGCTAGTTACCAATTCTGTCAGCTCCTGGGGCTTACTAGTATAGGAGGCATAATGCAACCTCCAATTTAATAAATCAGTTGTAGAGAAAGGGATATACACATAAGTTAGGGGTCCCGCTACCACTTCATCATTATCATTCTTTACGGGCACTCCCGGGACTTGCCGTAAGGGAAACATTTTGGCTGTCGTGGGTGTCTTTTGGGATCTAAGGGTTATTGTCGTAATTGCCTTTGAAGGGGTCACTTTCTTTTTCTCAACAGGTTTTACTTTGGGTTTCTCTTTTACTGGCGTGCTAGTGCTAGCGCTAGTGCTGGCTTTCTCGATTACTTGTACACTGTCCTCCTCATCTGGGGGATTCTCTCTTTCTCCTTCTTCTGGCTCACTTTTTATGTCCTCCTCTTCTCTTTCAGCTAATTCTTCCTCCTCCTCTCCTCCGGGAGGTGGATCAGGGGTTGGGTCCCGCTTCGGCTCCAGCCGTCTCTGGGGTTCTGGGGCAGGACGCCGGGCTACTCTTATTGGACCTGGGGTTCGGGGCTGCCTGAGGATTATTTCTGGGGAATCAGGATCTACCAGGATGGGCTTCTTTCTGGCTTTCTTATCCTGCTCTCTCATTTTGGGCTGTTCCGTTTTCTGTCTAGAATCTGTTTTAGCTAACATTATTCTGCACTGTTCCTCATAACAGCGCTGCGCCCAAGGGGGCGGATCTTCACAAATACTTAACCAGGAATCTATATAGGGGTACTGATCGGGGTGCGCTACCCGCACTCTACGGTGTATTGACTGAATAATCTCTACAGTGAACGTTCCCTCTCGGGGCCAGATGGGGTCTAGATCGGGCCACTCCCTAGTACACAAAATCTGCAAACGGGCTGCTGTCATTTTAATACCATAATCTCCTGAATATCCCTCTTTAAAATGTGCGATCATACATTCTAATGGAGTGTTTCTAGTAGACCCCGCCCCTCCCATTTCGATGTGTGCGCGCAACAACAGACAGAAGGGAAAAGGAGGGCGGACCGTGCGTAAGGGGTCCGCACGGTCCTGGAAACGTATCGGGAGTACAAATAACAAGACAAGACGACAATCGCTTCCCCCTTTTCGCGACCTGAACGCGGTCGCCCGGTCAGGAAATGCGCTACTCAGGGGTCCGCCTTCACTTGGTCCGTGCTGCCAGACCTCTCATTCACACTTCGTTCACACAATCATGCTAGCAACGTATCCCAGAATGCATTCGTTTCTATCTATTCTGACTAGTCTTTTCCCGATTACAAAAAGGATGAGGGTTTCACCCGGCGAATTCCCATGCGGGGTTACTCGGCCCTTCCTTGAGAGTTGATCATGCTCTCTTACCAATTCCCAATATCTCGAGATTACAAATTCCAAATTCCAAGTTCCAATGGCAGTACTGCTCTTTCTATTTCTGTCTAGACCCAAAATCAAAACTATACTCACCGGATCCGGTCCTCAAACTTCCCAAGCAGGCGCATGAGTTGGACCTCGGACTCCCCTCACTCGGGTTCGAGGCGTTGGCTCCAACCGGGCCCGGCACCCGCCGAGGTCCGACCAGCTCCCTCCGATACAAGGGACCGGTGGCGCCAGGGAGCAGCCCTCGTCGGAAGGGCGCGATCCCGGCAGGACCAAGCCTATAGAGGCGGAAAGTCATGGTATATTGCCCTATATACACTTTGATTCCACAACTTCCCGGCCAACGCACCAAGAATATGTAGCAGCAAAGCGCAGACAAACCAATGATACCAGGAGTCTGTTCAGAAGGTCCAAATCATTTATTTGTGCACAAGTCTCGAACCAGTCAATTTCAAAATGGCTGAGCAAAGTTTTCAAGCATTACAACAACTTTTATAGACTTCTGTTCCATTCTAGGTATAGAAAAACATTTCATTGGTCCCGGTAACCTCCCGTACCTCTTCCATTGGTCCCGGTACTGATAAGTTTATCCAATTATGTCCCTCCAGTGGGCATGACACCTGCATGCCCCCCTTCTAGTCCCAATTACAATGGTCAGTTCATCAACTTGTTACTTTCACACTCTCAAGGCCATAGAACCAATTTGTGCGTGCAGAGGAGCAGGGTTCTGCAACTCATCTGTCAGCACTCCCAATTATTTCTTTGCAGATGTACTTTTTCTTATCAGTAACTTTTAAACATGTCTTTTCTGTATTTTTCCATCTTTCAGTTCTGCAGTTCTGCCTACCTAAGCTAATTCAATACTTCTACTGAGTTCTATCTTACAATAGCAGCATATTGGGGGATGTGCAATCCTATATGCCTCTCCACAGGCCTCATTTACAGGTCAAGCTAGCCATGCTGGCCTGCTTATGTTCAGACACCGTGGGTCACAGGCCTGCACCTGCCACACCAACAGTGGCCAATCTAGGTCATAAGTACCTAGCAGTATCCCCAAAAGACACAGGTTCCACAATGCTTGTACTGGGTCAAGCATTGATATCCTGTGTTCCTTCTTAATAGTGGTTTATGGACCTTTCTTCCAGGAACTTGTCCAAACCTTTTTTAAACCCAGCTACACTAACAGCCTTTACTACATCCTCCAGTAACAAATTCCAGAGTTTGATTACACGTTGAGTGAAAAAATATTTTCTTTTATTAATCTTAGTTTACCCTGTAGCTTCATTGCATGTTCCCTAGTCTTTCTATATTCTGATAACGTAAACAATCGATCTACGTTTACCCGTTCCACTCCGTTCATTAATTTATAGACTTCTATCATATCTCCCCTCAGCCGTCTCTTTTCCAAGTGAAAGAGCCCTAACCTTTTTAGCCTTTCTTCATAGGAGTATCCTTCCACCCCCTTTACCATTTTGGTGGCTCTTCTTTGAACCTTTTCTAATTACGCTATATCCTTTTTTAGATACGGCGACCAGAATTGCACACAATATTCAAGGTGCAGTCTCACAATGGAATGATATAGAGGCATTATAATATCTTTTGTTTTATTTTCCATTCCTTTCCTTATGATACCTAGCATTCTATTTGCTCTCTTGGCCGCCGCTGCACACAGGGCCGAGGGTTTTAACATGTTATCCACAATGACGCCTAAATCTTTTTCCTGGGTGGTGGTTCCTAATGTGGAACCTTGCATCGTGTAACCATAGTTTGGGTTGTTCTTCCCTAGGTGCATAACTTTGCACTTGTCCACATTAAATTTAATCTGCCATTTTTATGCCCAGTCTTCCAATTTATCAAGATCCTCTTGCAATTTTCCACAATCATCTTGGGTTTTAACAACTTTAAATAGTTTTGTGTCATCTGAAAATTTGATAACCTCACTCGTTATTCCCCTTTCCAGGTCATTTATGAATATGTCAAAAAGCAGCGGACCCAGCACAGATCCCTGGGGTACACCACTATTCACCCTTCTCCATTGGGAAAATTGGCCATTTAGCCCTACCCTCTGCTTTCTATCTTTTAACCAGTTCCTGATACACAATAGTACACTGCCTCATATCCCATGACTGTTTAGTTTTGCGAAAGGTCTCTGATGAGGGACCTTGTCAAAGGCTTTCTGAAAGTCGAGATACACTATATCAACTGACTCACCTTTGTCCACCTGTTTATTCACACCTTCAAAAAAACATAACAGATTAGTAAGACAAGATCTTCCTTGTCTAAAGCCATGTTGGCTGTCTCCCATTAGGCCATGACTATCTACATGCTGAGTAATTTTATTCTTTATGATGGTTTCTACCATTTTTCCCAGTACTGACGTCAGGCTCACCGGTCTGTAGTTTCCCGGATCACCCCTGGAACCTTTTTTAAAAATTGGCATTACATTGGCAATCCTCCAGTCTTTAGGTATTACAGATGATTTTAATGAAAATTCACAGATTACTAATAGCAGGTCTGCAATCTCATATTTCAGTTCTTTCTACACCCTTGGATGTATACCATCCAGCCCAGGTGATTTGCTACTCTTCAGTTTATCTAATAGTTGTAATACATCTTCACGATGTATCGCTATTTCCTTCAATTCTTCCGCACCTTTAAATACCACTTCAGTCATTGGTAACATCCCTACATCTTCCTCAGTAAAGACCGAAACAAAGAATTCATTCAGTCTCTCCGCTATCGCCTTGTCGCCTCTTAGTGCCCCTTTAACCTCTCTATCATCTAATGGACCAACTGACTCTCTATTGAAAAAAACAATTTTTATTCTATAAAATTAATTGCCACATAATTTCATAATTATGCGTTTTTAGTCAACTGCACAGACCTAATGCATGAGCAATCTACAGATTGAGCCTGAATGGTCTTAACCTCCACGTTTGATTTTAAAATCTTGAAATTTCTTTGGCATAGGATTTACAATTCAACCTCTTTTAGTTTAGGTGTTAAAGCAAAGGGGTTGAATACATAGGTTCAGAGAAACCTTTTGAAGGTTTGCTTTTGTCATTTTTGTTAGACACTTGTAAAACTACCGTAAATTCCTTATTGGTATCAATTGAAATAATTTATTACCCTCTGTGCTTAGATACCTTTGCTGGACTGGGTTAAGAGTATTTTACTGAAATATTTCTTTATGGTGTCCATTGGGTTTAATAGCCAAACCATTTAATAAGCTCTCTACCTGTAAGGATAGAATATTTGACCCTTCTGACCTGCTACTGGTAGACATCGTGTAAGATTGCTTTGTGAAATAAACCTGTCTGTAACATCAACAAAATAAAAAATGATTGCGTTCCAATACTCTCTGCTGAGTACCGGGACTGCGCTGAAATATAGAATTAAATTGAAAGTAGATTAGTTTTGGGTCCTAAGTCATGTTTTTGACAAGATATAGGAGAGGAGAACCTATCTTTGAACTTTTAGTTTTAAAGTTTTTTTTCTTTAATGAACATATTCATCATTTTGTAGGCTTCCTTCTTGTTTTATCACAGCTGGCCTGTATCACCTTAAAACAATCCATTCCCTTATTGTGAGGGAAATAAATACAGCACTGCCTTTTCAACACCGGGACGGATAATGCACAAGCACTTTGACATCTGTAAGTTAGGAACTGGCATGGTAAATGGAGCTAGGGCCGGTGGCTGAAAAATCAGTCATTAATACACCCCGTATTTTTAAACTATGTAAATAATAGAGACAAGCTGACCTCTCTTGCTATATTTCTATCTATCTGGCAGGTCTCTGTGTGTGTCTGCATCTATAGTTTATCTATCTAGTGATGCGCTGGTGGGGGCTTTATAAAAGAAAATGTCTCACTGAGTAGAGTCAAGCTGGCAAGAGACCCCGAGATAACATATTGACTACACATCACAGTATATATGTCTGTCTATCTGTTCCCCAAGTTGTATTCTTTGTGTACTGCTGTGCTACTCAATATTTCAAAGAATACACAGCACAAAGTAGCAACTGTCTACTCCTCATAAAAGATTGTGGCTTCATAGTCATATTTTTAAAAAATTAAGAACATACGATTTGTCATACTGGGTCAGACCAAAGGCCCATCAAGGGCAGCATCCTGTTTCCAACAGTGCCCAACCCAGGTCATAAGTACCCAGTAGGATCTCAGAAGGTAGACAGATGTCATGCTAGTTATCTTAGGGATAAATCGTGGATCTCAAAATCCACCTTAATAATGCTATATGGACTTTTCCTCCAGAAACTTGTCCAAATCTTTTTTAAACCCGGTTATGCTGTTTTCACCTCATCTTCTGGCAATGAACTCAAGAACTTAATTATGCATTGAGTAAATAAATATTTTCTCTGTCTTAAATGTACTACTTAGTAACTTCGTTTTGCCAAAGGTAAACAACCAGTCCATGTTTACCCACTTTACTCATCATTTTATAGACTTCAATCATATCTCTCCTCAGCCGTCTCTTCTCCTTGTTGAAGAGTGCTCTACCTTTCTAGCCTTTCCTAGTAGGGATATTGTTCCATCCACTTTATCATTTTGGTTGCCTTTCTCTGTACTTTTTCTGGTTCCACTATTAATTTTTTGAGATGTGGTGACCAGAACTGTGTACTTAACTTGAAATTCTCCTGAGCCCCTGGGTAGGGTGCGACAGGGCGACCATGTTAGTAACTTTGGAGGTTGCTTTATCTCTGGTATTTTCGAGCTTCAGAAGGACAATATCTCAAAAAATTAGGGCTTTTACAGCAACTATCATAAAAAGAGTCAAATCAGGGCTATATGGAGTGTTTTAAAACTAATTTGGTACAGTTAAACAAAAATTTGGGGCATGCCATGGATTGCAAATGGCTCCTTTTTTCGGGGCAGGATGATGCAGCCTGTATTAGTCTGTCGTGAAACAAACAAAAAAATCTACCTAAGTTTGGGGCATGTTTACTAACCTGCTAACGGTTAGCACGGAGTTTGCCGCATGCTGAGTAATGATAAAAGTTAGTGCAGGGAACCTATGGTAAAAATCCTAATGAACATGGGCAGTAACAGTTCATCGCAGTTAGTGCGGCTGTTGTGGGCTCGCTGCACTAAATGCGATGTTGTCGTTAACATGGGTGCACTGAATGCCACCTCAGTGGGTAGTGTTAAGCGCACACATTCTGAATTGCACAGCGCCATTCATTAGGAATGTACCAACAGCAGGGGGACAGATACACATGCCCCCTGAATTAGGTGCGGTCATTCGTGCTAGTTTTGCGGCCTAACTGCATGCTACGGGACCACTCTTTTAGTAAACATGCCCCTTTGTGTGAATATGCTGATATTTTATAACATGTGTGTATCTCACAACTCTTCCCACCTACATCCAAGAAAAGACGATCTAACAAAAGACAGCAGTTGTAGCCACACTAGGAAAAATACTCACTCACAGACGAACAGCATATGCTTTTTTACTTTGTATGCCATAGCAAATTATGGAAAGCAAGTGAAACTGACACACGCACACTCACATGGAGGAAAAAAGGAAAGGCACACAAGCAATAGGCAAGAGGGATAACCAAATAGATACCCGAGTCCCCTGCACAGTGCCCTGCACTACTTCGATCTCACTCTCCTTTCTACATCCCTCCTTCCCTTCCATCTGTGTCACCTCACATGTACCCTCTAAATGTACTGTATCACCTCTTATCTCCCCCCTCCCAGTCCACTGTATTTCTCCTTAATCTCTCACCCCTCTCAACTCTACACACTTCTTATCATTCACATTTCTAGCCAACTCTACTCTCCTTCACGTCCTTCTCTTGCTTCCCCAGCCCCGAGTATTCTCAGTATTACCTCTTCACCTCTTGGTATTCTGTCTTTGTCTCTCGTTTCCACTCCTTCTTAGCCCTCTGTCCTGCTTATTTCTCACCCTTTCTTAGCCTTTTGCTTTTCTTGTTTATCTCAGTCCTCCTCAACCCATCATACTCTTTTTCACCTCTTCCCTACTAGTCCTACTACAACTACTAATCAATTGTATAGCGCTATAGAGCTGTACACATACATGCAAGAGACAGTCCCTGCTCAAAAGAGCTCACAATCTATTTACCACTCCTAGCCTTGCATATTCCCTCAGTCTCTTGCCCCATCCCAGTTCAGTCCTTTCATTTTCTGCCCTCTTCTAGAACTCTGTAGCCCTTCCCATCTTGTGTGAAGTTAGATGTTAGGTGTGGGGGACATAGATTGACAGTAGGAATGCTCTTTCCCCAGACTCCTCGTTTAGCAGCTGCAAAATCAGTGGCTGCCAACAGCTCTTCCCAGACATTTGCCGGCTAGGGGAGGGGAGTGAGCAGCAAAGGAGAGAAGCGGGACTGCAGAAGTTCAGAAGCACTCGAAGAAAAGAGAGAATAAGTGAATCTAACCGCTGGACGAAGCCAAGACTGACAGCCAACATTTCCAAAAAAAGGCTGCCCAATAGTAGTCAGTGGAACTATAAATATAGTTTTCTCAAAACTAAGTTACTCACTCCAAAGAAAGGGAAGGGGAATGGCCTCAGTACAAGGGCTGGGGGCTGCGCTTGTGGTTAACCTTCACCGCATCACACCCAATACAAATACCCTTATTCTCATTCACAGACCACCAGGAGTATTTTTACAACTTTTAAATGCATTTAAAAACTTTAAAACTTAGCTTTGGTAATAGTTGCGTCCCCAACCCTCAAGGGTTTTTTGCAGCTTGTTGTGCTGTGAGGGCCTATGTGCATCGGTGATGCTGAGAGCTAAGTTATCAGTAGCTTAAACTACTGGCAGGGTCTCCCAAGATGGACAGGTTTCAGCTGAGGTGCCAGACCAAGACAAACCACCCATCTGGGCAGCAGCAGAATGGGATGGTGTTGGTGGCAGAAGATCACATTTCTGTGACAATGGCAACAATACTAGAATTACTTGCGCAGAAGAAAGGCCTGACAATCTACTTCTGTATCTTTCCACGAAAACCCAAAGGATAGTCACAACAAAACAAATTGCAGTATAGTGCTGGAACTCAACTGGCTACTGGGAATGACTGAAGACTTTCCAGAGTAAAGCCAGCATTCATAATGTGGTTGGTCGTCTGACTGCTGATGTAGTTGCGCATGAAATGAGAGTCAGAAGCTGCAAAGATGTCTTACATATTGGGACATGGAACGCACGAAGCATGAACCAAGGGAAGTTGGAGGTGGTCAAGAATGAAATGGAACATGTAGAACTCGATCTGTTGGGTGTCAGCGAACTGAAATGGAACGGCATCAGGCACTTTGCATCCAATGATTACATGGTCTACTATGATGGAAATGAAAGACAAAGAAGAAATAGTGTTGCATTTATAATCAAGAAACTTGCAAGAACTGTAATGAAATCAAATGCAATCAGTGAACACTTACAGGGATGTTTACTAAACGGCAGTAGTGGACTCAGCGATATCGGAGCTGTAGCCCCATTGAAATCAAAGGGCCACGGCTCCAATATTGCATGGAATCTGCTACCGCCATTTAGTAAACACTCCCTTAATTTCTATTTGTCTATGAGGAATGTCCATCAACACAACTATAATTCAGGAATATGCCTCAACAACAGCTGCAGAAAAGGATGACGTTGATGAATTCTATGAACAAGTACAAACTGAAATTGACAGAACATGCAAACATGATATCCTGATAGTCATGGATGACTAGAATGCAAAAGTTGGCAAAAAAAGAAGGCAAATTGGTTGGAAAATATGGACTTGGCAACAGAAGAAAGACTGATAGAATTCTGCAAGACCAATGATCTATTCATCTCAAACACATTCTTCCAGCAACACAAGCGGGAACTGTACACATTGACTTCACCCAATGGATTCAACAAAAATAAAATTAACTACATCTGTGGAAGTCAGTCAATGATGGAAAAGCTCTATAACATCAACAAAGACAAAACCTAGAGCTGACTGTGATATAGATCACCGACTATTAGTATGCAAATTCAAGCTAAAGTTGAAAAAGAGCAAGCTAATCTTGAATATAGCAAAATATGACCTTGAGAATATACCACTGGGATTTAAAGACTGCCTGCAAAATTGATTTGATGCTTTAGATACAAATGACAACTCCAGAAGGGTTATAGGATGACATCAAAGATTGTGTTGGAAGAAAGTGAGAAGTCTCTACAAAAGGTGAAAATGCAACACAGCCAAAATGGATGACTGAAGAAACTCTGAAAATTGCCTAGAAATGCAGAGAAGCTCAATCGAGGCAAGATGGTGCCGGTAACAGACACCCGTTGATAGCGCTCTGGTGAACCCCCCGTCTTTTTCCATTTCCATTACCTTTTTTCTTTCCTTTGGAGGACCTGCCTGATGCTGCTTTCCTTGCAGGAAACGGAAAGCTAAGTCGGCGGTCGGCGGTGTGCGGTCCCATGGACTCCTTCCTGTGGTCTGCCAGGAGGAGTGAATTGGCTCTGGAGCACTCATTAAGCGCTACTGGGGTGGAAGGAAGGTCTCTTAGTGTTGAGAGGTTAGAGGTCTCCCTCAGCCCAGAGCTCCGAATACCACAGGAGCAGCCGGAAGTGGTGAGCCTGCCTGAGATCCTGAGTGTGGGCGTGGGAGATGTAGCCAGTCTGCTTCTGGTGCCTCAGTTGTAGTTATCCAGCACCGGAGGAGGTCCTCGGGAGCTAGTGTCTCCGGCCGTGGTCCCCGGCTTGGAGGGGGTGGAGGAGGAAGGGTCGGTTCCATCTCTGCACTCTTCGTTGGAATTGCCTGTGACGACGTTGGATAAACCTTCTCAGGCTGATGGGAATGGACAAGGACACAGTTTGGTGAGACCTGATATTGTTACTTCGGATAGTTTATGAGAAGCCTTCTCGTCCATGCTTCTCAATATTTCATCTCAGCTCCAGTCTATTTTGCAGCAATTTCAAGTGTTTGGGCAGCAATTAAAGTTGTATGAATTGGGTCAAATTGAGCTTAATGCCAAAGTGGCCTCATTTGAGGGGCATCTGTGGCAGATACAAGAGGTCTCCCAAGCCTTTGTTAAGGACACTGTGGTAATACATAGGAGGATGGAATTTTTGGAAAATGCTGCGAGGAGCCGCAACCTGTGAGTATTGAACTTTCCTAAGGTTCCCTCGGTGTCAGCCTTGGAACTATTTAAGAAGTTTCTTGTAACTTCCCTTAAGGTTTCGGCTGATTCTGTACCACCTATATTGAAAGCCTTCTATTTGCCAACTGCAAAGGCTGGTGCGGTGGGTAAAGAAGAGAACCTTTTGATATCTTCGGACAGTTTGGATTTATCTACTTTTTTGGAGCAGTCCCCGTCTGATGTAGGGATGACTGCTACACTGTTGGTCACCTTTGCCCTTGAGGCAGACAGAGATTGGCTCTTAAAATTGTTTTTTAGATCTCCATGTAAAGTGTTCTTGGATTCCCATATCAGAATTTTTCCTGATGTTTCTAGAGCAACCCAAAAGAGGAGAAGGCAGTTTCTTTTGTATCGTCCAGGGGTGCTTCAGTTGGGCGGGCTGTTTTTCTTACATTTTCCTTGTAAATGTCTGGTGAAGTTAACTGGGCATACTGTAGTTACATTTTCTTTGAACCCTCTCAATTGGCCTCCTTTATTTCTTCTAAACAATCTTGTATGCAGGTCCCTTCTCTTTCTCCCTCTCGGGGTAGCCCCTCTAGTTAGGAAGGCTATAAATGGAATTTGTTGTTTGCACTCCTCTCTGTTGTCTGTTTCTTTCTTGTATTTGCTTTGTAAAACAATTGTCCTTTATATTGTGACCTGTCTTGCCATGGTATTGTGGACTTGTGACTGTTTGGTTTTGTGCTGGAGGGGAAAAATTTCCTTTAATTTGCTAATGTGCCCTTTCTGTATAAGTTTTCTTTCTTGTATAATTTATAAAATTGCATAAATAAAAAAAATTTTAAAAAAGAAAATGCAGAGAAGCTAAAGCCAGAGGAGAAAGAGCGGCACTTGAAGAACCCAGGAGGAGTGGCCTAGTGGTTGGGGCAAGTTACGTCAGGCCAGAAGGTTGGGGGTTCAAATCCCACTAGAGGACAGCAACCTTGGGCTAGAAGGACTGGAGTTTCTAGTCCCACAGGTGCACAAGTTTTAATGCCCTGTTCAATGTAATTTCAGCTTGTTCAATGTAAACCACCTTGATATCATGAAAGGCAATATATAAGAAATGTTAAATAAACCCAACAGAGATTTCCAACATACAGCAAGACAAGACAAGGAGAAGTACTACAATGACACATGCAAGGAAATAGAATCAGAGACTATTAGAGGAAGAATAAGATCAGCTTTCCTAAAGCTACAAGAGTTAAAGAAGAAATTCCAGCCTCAAACTGAGATGCTCATGGATCCTTGTTGAATGATCCTGAGAAGATCAAGAAAAGGTGGAAAGAATATACAGAGTTGTTATACAATAAAGATCAAGTAGGCCAACAGCTGTTTTGACCTGTACCTTGAGAATGGTGTGTAAAACATTATGTCATCTACATATAGGTGGAATAACATATTATGTGACTGGAGGATCTGGCAGATTGGCTGGATGTAAATGTTGAATAATAATGATGACCATGATGAAACATTTGCTTCTCAAGATCAAGGAACGTAGTCTTAAAATGGGCCTGTACCTTAATGTAAAGAAGAAAAAGTTCCCGATAAATGGTAAAATCATTAAGTTCATCATTAATGGAGAAGAAACTGAAATAGTTGACAACTTTAACCTACTTGGATTAACTATCAATAAAGAAATGACAAACAGTCAAGAAATCAGATGATGCATTGCTCTTGGCAGAATGGCTATGGAGGACCTAGACAAGATTCTCAAGCGCAAAGATTCAACTTGTTCAAGCCATGGTATTTTCAATAACGTCATATGGATGCAAAAGTTGGACAGTGAAAAAGATAGACAGGAAGAAAATTGATGCCTTTGAATTATGGTGCTGGTGACAAATACTGTCTATACCATGGACTGCCCAAAGAACAAACCAGTCAATACTAGAAGAGATCAAGTCTAAGCTTTCTTTAGAAGTTCAGATGACAAGTCTTCAACTTTCATACTTTGGACACATATGAAGAGAGAGATCATTAGAGAAAGACATCATGCTTGGCAAGGTGGAAGGTCAATGCAAAAGAGGAAGGCCAGCAACGAGATGGATCAATACAATAACAGCAGCTATGGATGTCACTCTATCAACAATGAGCTGCCTGACTGAAGACCGAACACACTTTAGGACAACTATCCGGTGAGTCACCATGAGTCGACACCGACTTGATGGCACTTAACAACAACAACAAATGCATAAATTGCACCTTCCGGCGGGAGAGATTATTTCCTTTATAGTAGGTCAGAGCATTTCTAACAGATCTTAAACATCACTGTCTGCCCTTAAATTATGTTCATGTCAGCATATACCACAGGGCTGCCTTGGCCATAGTTGTACTCTGTGTGGCTGAGGGGTCATCTACCCCAGAGATCTGAAGAGTACAGGTAGTGGGTACTTAGCCCCTGAATATTATAGTAGCATTCCTTTTTTGAAGTCATTTGATTCTTTGTGTAGCAATCTTTTTTATTGTGTCAGTCATCAGGGTTACTTGATCTGAAAAAAATAAAATAAAAAAATCAGAGGTTTGGACAAGTTCCTGGAGGAAAGGTCCTTAAACCATTATTAAGAAGGGAAGCATTGTGGAACCTGTATCTTTTGGGGAAACTGCTAGGTACGTATGACCTAGATTGGCCACTGTTGGAAACAGGATACTGGGCTTGATGGACCTTTGTCTGACCCAGTATGGCATATCTTATGTTAATCCTCTAGCCTCTTGACAAATTCAGCTTTCTCCCTACCTATCTTTAAATAAAATGATGTGATTTCTATACCTAGATTCACAATGGATCTGCTGCAATATCAGAGATACCAAGTCACATGCATTAGGCATGTGACACAGGCAACTGGAGGGAATCTCAAACGCACATTCAAAGATTTGCTCCTCTCCTGCATTCTGAGCTGTCCTGCTCCTTCCCCCCTCTGCTTCTACTGCCGGCATTATCCTAGAGCTGCCAGGCTCCCTGAAACACTGTACTGTACTGTATATCAACTATGCATGCCTTGCGCCTCAGAGTGCAGGCAGACACTCAGGCTCATCTGGTTCCACTCTCTCCAGCAGGAAGTTTGTGATGGAGGAGGCTGGGCCCACAAGATCTTGAATATATGTCTGTGGCCTGTGGGGAGCACAACAGATGTATATTGAATCTGGGCAGCTGGCAAGAGGTAGGGTGATGGCAATGGCGGGGGAGGGGAGAGGGGAGAGGGAGATGCTGCACGTGGAGGAGAGGGGAAGGGAGGGAGGGGAGAGATGCTTGGCATGGAAGAGAAGGGATGAGGGGAGAGGAAATGCTAGACACCGGGGGGGGGGGGTATAAATGAGGTCAAGAGAGGACACTTTGGGGAGGGGGGGTTATGTGTGTAAATTTATGCTCCTAAATCTCTGCTGGAAAAATCTCACTCATTGGTCTTCAGTCTCACTCATTGGGGCAGTAAATCTTCCTCTTTGGGATGGGCCACTCTTGTCATCTCTGTATTATCCAAATCATCGAACCGCCATCAAACCACTGTCTAAATAATGACTGCATAGCTAAAAATGAGCACATGTAGATTGTGTACCTCTCTAATTCTCTTTGTGGACTCCTCTTTTCCTGTCATTAAAATTTTGTGACACCTACTAATAGTCAAACACACAACAGACTCATTGTAATAAAATATAATTTTCAGGATTAACTTCATTTTGATATAAGTAAAGTTTTTAAAATCATCAATGAAATCATTTTCTGATTTTCAGTTTGTTTTCACATTAACAGATGCATCGTTCACTCCTATCCCTAAGGTTATTCTTTCTTTGCAAAACAATTTTTCCAATTCAGAACTGAGCAAAACATTTCTGTCAGGTAATTGCCATGTACCCTAGGGTACTAGACATCTTCATCTGGTTAACGTTGTCTGGGTATTCAGTGGCACTCATGGTGCTGAATATTTCCGGTTAAAAAACACCAAGGCTATCCCGTTAACTTTAGAACTGCTCTGCAGCTCGACCAGAGTCGTCCAATTAAATTTCTCCAGACAGCACTGCTATTTAGCGTTGCCTGGCTAATCTTTTACCTCACTTCCAGAACGCCTCTGGAGCCGCCTCTTTTGTGGTGGTTAAATTTTGTGCAGCCGAACTCAAGTTAACTGGTCGGCTTCATTGTTTTTAGCTCAGGAAGTCGCAGTTTAAGGCAGCGAAGAAATAATGTTCCTATTCATCTAGAAAGATCTATACCCTCCCTTCCTAAATGGAAAGCACTTCCTGCTCCCTCACCATCCGGAGCTTGCTTGCCATGTGCTGGGCGGCGGCTTCCCTCTCCTTTGCTCTGCTGCATGCAGGAGTCCGGAGACATCCCTCATGCAGATTCTCAACTCTTAAAGGGCCAACATCTCAATAAAAGTAGACTAAAAATCCTTCAATAATTTAATCACTGCTTATATACTTCCAGAATTTTGTACTTGGTATTATGTAACTGTTTGCTATCCATAATATTAAACTGTTTAGATGGTACATGCATTCAAGTTTTCCTAGATTCCTATTCCAGATGTAAATGCATCATGGTAGATAAACATACTTACCCATTTAAAATAGGCTTTTGAAAATTGCTGATCCTCAGTGGTGGTAAAAATAGATGTGCAGTTTGACAGTGAGGGTACTGTAGCCATGGGGAAACAGCGTACTGCTAGGGGAAAGGGAGTCGGGGATTTTCGTAAGTCTGAGTTATGTATTCTGGGACTTCGCTTTCACTTTGAATGAAAATTCCCCCTGCATGTCTAATATGATGGCCCTACTGCCTATACTTGCATTCACCTTAACTTCTTGTGCCCCTGAAAAAGATTTTGATGTCATTACTATGCAGACTACAAAGTAAATATTTGTTTGCTGAATTGTTTTGAAAGGCACTTGCAAAACATCTTTTTATAGATCTACATGATGACGACTAAGGGAATCTTTTACTAAAGAGCATTAGCTGACAAAGTGGGTTACTGAATGAGCGCTGCCAGCTAGCACAGGGCCAATGCACTTAGCACAGGCAATTCCCACGCTGTCTAACCTACGTTAGGGTAGTGAGTGGGCAGGGTAGGGGCAGGCGAACGGTCAGTGTAGTGTGCTTGGAGCAGTTAGTGCCAGGTTCACCGTGCATGCTAAGTGCATTAGCATGGGATCACCTAACAGCACCTTAGTAGGTAGAGTTAAGTGCACCCACACTATTGTAGTGTGCACTAAGGAACAGGGCTCCACATTAGCAACTAGGGAAATACTTTCTATACCCCTGACAGTTAATGCAATATGTTGTACCTAACGCGCCATAGTTTCAACGCTGTTGGAGCGTTCAGTGCAACCTTTAGTAAAATGTTCCCTAGGTGGTTCTGGTGGTCAGAGCATATACAGGACAATTTTAAAAATGTATATGGAGCCTTTTACCCACAGGGCTTCAAGCATCTTTTCAAAACTTAACTCCCTCCAAATTTTCCCTTTGAAAACAGAGAACGACCGATGCAGTGAGTAAATGAGTACACGCAGACTCTGCAGTTGCTTTGCTTTGCAGCAGGTGCAAAGCTATCCCTGTAAATTTATGCGCAGGATATTTTAAAATCAAATCCCCGATGTACTTTCTGCTGGTTTTGCCTTCTGCGTCCCCACACTGCCTCTTGGAAACAGCATGGGCACTTTAACCCACAGAGGAGGAGGAGGAACCTTTTCAGTCCCCTGTTCTACATGTAGAATTGCTTAGTTTTGTGGACAAAATCTTATTAAAATTGCCCCTGTAATTAACATATGGTAACTGCCAGTACATAAGAATCTTCCGGCCCATCCGATCATTGACAACGTCCTTCTATTGCTCTTATCACTGTCTGCTGTGTCTGTCCAGAACAGACCCAAATTCCTTCAGTGGTTCAGCTAATCCCATGTCTGCTGCAAGGCTCGTCCTGGCACCAACGATCCTCTTTCAGGTAGAATTGTCCTTTTCTTGCCTTGAACCTTCTCGTTTTCTCTTATTTCAGCCTCCTATTTGTTTGCACTCACTTGGGTCTGTCAGATTCTGCTCTGCCTCACTCACAGTTTTCAGTTTTCTATTTGAAGTGTCTGCTCGCTCTCTTGTTTTCTTCTGTTTTTCCCTTGTCTGGCCCTCTCATCCTCCCAAGGCCCTAGTGGAAGACAAAACAGCAGCACTTTTCCTGTTCGGCTGACAAGGGATAAAAGCAAAGCAATCCCAGTGGAATCTTACGTCCAAGAACTGGGACTTTTTTCCATGCTGATGTCTGGCTTTCTACCCCCTGCTAAAGTAAATTGAACTATGATCCGAGGAAGTGCTAGGGCAGGCGTTTAAGACTTTTTGTCATCACTAACACTCTTTTGGAGCTTAGGTAAGTTGTTTTTTCTTTCTGTGCCAACAAAACCCAGTAATATGGTTTCCCTAGTTGAAAACGATCTCCGTCTATATAGTAACCTAGTGCTTGTGTGACCATCACTCTGTTCGTCACATACAACAAACTAGGCTGCCCTTAGTGCAGGCGATAGCGTGGTATCTGTGCACAATTTTCTGTGCTAGTGCGAGTGCAGGCAGGATTCAGGAAGGTTTCTAAAGCAAGCGTAATCACTGCACCAGTGGCAGTGCTCAGCGCATTTAAATCTGTTTAAACGGATGGTAATGAATCAATTAGCTGCGCAGCACAGATGCAGGGAAGTGTACCGATGACTCAAAGGCTGATCTCAATGCTGGGGAGTTTAATGCAAGATCTGAGGAGATGTTAAGGGTTAGCTCATAGGTCCGTGGTCAGTGTTGGTGAGGAATTGATGCCTGTTTCTTGAGTGTACAACACCCACAACTTTTTTCTGGCTTAGCTGACTAGAGTGCTGAAAAAAAAAAAACAGAGGAGGTGTGCTGGAACAATATGCTGTAATATTATTTGGCGCATAAACATTATTATGGTTTATGGTTTATTAAAATACTCGATATACCGCCTTTCACATGTGTCAAAGCGGTTTACAATAAAAACATACGCTAAAATAAGAAAAGGAAAAAGAACGCCATTATTAAAAGAGGAAAGGAAAGTATAGAGGGGGAAGTGTAAGGGAGAAGAGGTACCAGGCCCAGAATATGAGAGAGATATTATTCAGAGAGTGTCAGAATGTGATAAGTCAGTGGTAATGTTAAACGCATGTTGGAACAAATACTTTTTAACAGCAGCTTTGAACTTGGGGAGAGAGGCTTCCAGGTGAATATCAGGAGGAAGGAAATTCCAGAGGGAAGGGGCCAAGAAGAAAAATGCCGAGTTGCGGGTGCTCTCGAAGTAGGCGCAGAATTTCAGTGCGGAATAATATCAGTATTTATGAATGCCGATATTATTGTGAGCAGGATGTCTGTGCAGAATACTATTGCTGTATGTCCCAGATGGCAATCCAGGACATGCGCACATACGCCAAACTGTGGGTCTTTTTGTGTGCAAGATATAGGTGCGGCTTACATAGACCCCTGTACGCATGCGCCTGGCTTGCTGTCCTTATTTAGCGTAGACCTTTTGCGCACATCTCATTTGTGTGCTGTTTTCCTACAGCAGTGCTGAGCAAAATCTCTGCATTAAATTTGTTTTAGGAAACCCTGTGCTCGAGCTTTTGCGAACCCTGCGCTAGAGTTCTAGTGCTGGGCCCCAGCACGGGATTTCTACTTTGAGCTGAGGCGTCTGTGGCTAGAGTTCTGCTTCTTCCACTATCTTCAAATGTTTTCACCTGCTATGGGACTGGGTGGGAGGAGGGAGATGGATATTAATGGAGATATCAACCTTTACAGGTTTCAGCAATGTATGCATTGCCCATGGGTGGGGCTGGCATAGGGCATGCTTTGACTGACAGTAATTGTGCACAGCTGATAGGGTGTGCTAATTGTCGGAAGTATGTCTTGAAGGCTGGGAGCATTCAAATATGTTGGAAAATGCCCTGAGAATGCCGATAGAGCCTTGCACTGCTCAGGGCATGGTGCAGAAAGGCAGGAGCATAAGTGATAGCTCGTGGCGCAGTGAATTTGAGTGAGAGACAGTGGGGTCTTAGGGGAGAGTGAGTGTCTGGGGTGCAGGTTGCAAGGAGCCTGTATTGGCCCAAATCATGTCCTTTTCAGATAACATACTGTATGTCTATATCTAAGGGGCATGTTTACTAAGCTGGGCTAACGGTTAGCATGCACTCTCTGTAACTAGGCCCCATGGAATAATTTTGGATCTAGTTGCAAATAGCACACACTTACCATTAGCCCCGCTTAGTCACATGCCCCTAAAATTCTATCCTCTTTCATGCTGATTAATGAGGTATGTATTCTTATACCATATGTAATAATAATCAAACACATGCACTGTGCAGCTAATACTCTATATAAAATTCTTTGGGTGACATTACGTAAATGAACCTCTTAAATGGATGTCCAGCATTGTTCTAGATCAGTTAAAAGTATGAAATGCTGGGGGATGCTCAACGGATGGGAGCTGGGGTGGGGGAGGGGGGCGCTTGACTCTTTGTGCAGAAGGTGTTTTCAGTTAGCCTCAAAGGGATCCTCCTAGTGTGGATGGGTTCAGACAATCCTGCATTTGGGCCTGGCGCAGTCTCCTCCACAGGTTAATGCAGATGGAGAACATGGCAGCGCAACGCTCAACTTTGAAAAATGCTGAATTTCTGGAGATCTGGGAACCCTATTTGCATACATTGGTGCCTAGAGCTTGCAGTTTGGTGTTGACTTGCATGTTTGTATAAGTGTCAATTTGGAGGGAGTTGGAAGTGGTGGGTGGGATCATGGGTTGAGGGATGGGGGGATACTTTCCCAGCTTGGCCCTGTATAAGGACCAGTGTGTTGGATGGGGTTACTTTTATTGGATCGCTTGGTTGGGGTAATATTGTGTTTTTGTATATCACACTATTTGGCCCAACAGTATGGTTTTCAGTGTCACTTGCGATAACTAGAATAGACTTGATTGTAAAGATATTCTGGGGGGAGAGAGGGGTTTGGGTGGGAGAGGGAAAATGTAAAAATGTACATGATGGTTTTGTTGTTGTTTGTTTACTCCCAGCATGTGCCGTTGTTTGTACTAATACAAAAAATTAGACTCTACTATAAAAGTATGAAATGCTGAGGAGTTTTTGGCCACTAATTCTATACTTTAGATATAACGTATTGATAATAGGCACCTTTTGGGTAGTTAATAAATTATGTTTATGCTTGTTTTCATCTGAAATAAATCTTACTAAAGACAATTGCTCTTAATTTGCATAGCCAAAAGATGGCAGTACTGCATCCTCCAATACTTGGAAGCGTTTAATAATTCCATCTACATTCTGAAATGTCTCTACGCATTTGCAGCTATAGCTCAAATGTTATTAGGAACAGAGGTTTGTATGGCAATAAGAAGAAAGAATTAACCGCATTAAAGGCTCAAAACACCCAAATTCAGGTCTTAGGACAAATTTTCAGAGGAAAGTTATTTATTGATGTTTGTGAAAAACAAACAAACAATCACATCAAAAATCTCAGTCTTGTATATCTCAGAAAAACAAAATAAGGGGCCTATTTGTCATGCGAAAATTACAGCGGGATTCACTAAACTGCAATACCCAGGTACCACCGTCTTTGGAAGGACCTGCAAGAGTCTCCCCACCACTTTGTGACCCAAATTCCCTAGTGATCATTGGTTGAATCTGTGGCTACTTCTTTGTACTCCTACTTGGGCCATAAAATTAAACAGTGAAAGGTCGCATCCAGTTAAGCACCATACCCTTGACTCAAAGCCCCAGTTCTATGTTGAAAAAAATACAAATTCTTTCACTTTGAAAAGTGCTCAAGGAGGAAGTATCGGTAGAAACTCTCACCTGCCTTTTTCTGCAAGTACCACTGTGGATACAACTTTTGAAACTATAAAAGTACTCCTGTTGTTGCAAAACTCCTTAACCCCATCTCCTAGAAAGTCTCACCTAAAGGAATTTGGTGAGCTATTAGCCCACTTCTGCAGGTAAAGCGCTCTTCTACCCATGGGGATGGCTTTGAGAATTACCCTCATAATGTAAACATTTACATCCAGCTGATAGAATTCAAAGCAAGTTGAAATTCTGAATATCTGTACACCAGGCTTCTTTGAGACTGCTTTTGGTCCAGATCCCCCCCGTTCCTTACCATTCCCCTAGATACAGTACATCCTAGTCCCCAGTTGATGTGTTGCCTATCTTGATTAGACTATAAGCTCTTATGAGCAGGGACTGTCTCTTACATGTCTGTTCAGTGCTGCATACGCCTTGTAGTGTTATACAAATGATCAGTACTAGTAGTAGTAGCTCGTGTGTGCTGGCTTGTCATTTGTAAAGTGTGGAATGATTTGTCTTTCCCATGCTCCCTAGGAAACTGTGGAAACCGTCTAAGAACAGACACGACAATTCAGTACTCTGAAAATGAAAGCGTAACACTTTTTCTGATCTTCAACATTCCTGCAATGACCTGAGTTACCAATAAAAACTTCCATTACAGTAGAATTCACTCACTGCTCACTGTAATTCCCAACAAAATGGGTTAGATGTGCTGTGTTCAGTCAGCTGAAACTCCTTTCTCAGCTCTGTCGCCCTCTGGGACACTCCCTCCATGGTTGGTCCTTTTCAGTGGCATGTCAAGGAGCATCTAGTAACATGCCGCTATCAGAGCTCAGAGTTACAATTCCCCAGTTGATTGACCGTTTCAGAAATTGTGCAGTATTCTCTAGCCAGCAAGACATCTTGGCTGTCTGAGCACGTGGAGGGCAATAATTGAACTCTGTGGGGGGTCCACAGCTACTTTGTACCCACAAGAGTGCAAGCTAATTTTCCAATCACAACTCCCTGTGGAGTTTCTCTGTGAGAATTTGGCCTGGGGCTCAGCATGAGAGCAGGAGCAAAGTAGCCACCCAAAAGTATGCATGGGAACTTCAAGATGAAATCCCCAAGTGTCCCTGTCCCAATCCCACTCCCAGGGGAACTCCTTTAGGGTGCACAGAAAAGGATGGATGTTGTCATCCACAGTGCATGCCGTTAGCTTCATTCATTGGGGGGACGGGGGGAGGGGGGACGGGTAATAATCAAACCCCATTTATAAGTGGGTAAAATGTCAGCTCAACTATGTGACTTGATCAGGAGCTGATAATTAAACTCCATTCTCAGTAGTTTTTTAAAACTCCGGCTGCAGCTTTAAATATAATCCAGGGGTCTGATATTCAGCGGTGGTGGCAAGCAGTTGCTGCTGAACTTTAAATCCAGATATTCAATGCCAGGGTCATATCCGGCCACCGGCATTGAATAAACGTGTTGCTGCAAAGTGGCGATATTCAGCTGCTGTGGCAAATGTTAGGCCAGAGCCTTTCACCACATGTCACTAACCAGTTAGTGGATCAATATTGCCTCTGCCCAGTTAGTGATGGGTGCAGCCCCAGAACACCTTTCTAATAGACATTCAAGACATGCTACATTCAGGTATACTAGTTACTTCCCTAAGGTTGTACCAGAGGCAATGGAGAGGGTTAAGCGGCTTGTGGGATTCATTTCCTTGTCTTGCCCTAACCACTAGGCTGTTTCTCCGTAACTGGTAGAACTCCTTAGCTACCTCTCAGTTTCTGGTTCTATAATCATCAACCTTAAAAATTTCAGTTTGAAGATAGTTTGCAAAATCTGTTAGATTCATGAACATTTACCAGTGGATTAACTTAGGATAAAGTACATATGTGAACTGTCATGGATTAGTGAAATACTGAAGAATTTGCAGGTTTACAACAGTGTAAACAGTATGGAAAGGACTTACTGCAATTTGTGGTGCATTCCATGAGGAAACCATGTAGGATTTTACACATTTGAAATGGGCCTAAATGGTTTGTCCATGGTATGTCTTCCCAGCTCTGACTGCAATGCTAATGATTGCAGTGAATCTACAGAAAAACTGTTTCACTCTCCTTGTGAAAACATCTATATGCCTCTATTCGGAATATAGCGGCAATAAAATATGACACAATGACTATGTCCATACTGGGCCGTACCAAGAGCTGTGCGAGTGTTGCAGGGATACAGGGCTTGAGTACAGAAAGAGCGCCAATATCATCACTGGGCTTCCAGGAGGCTCATAAAGAGTTCATTACTACAAGTGGCTGGGGTGGAGGGAGCACGGGATTCGTTACTCACAGAGGGTACATTTCTAGCTTGGTATGGTCCCGTGTCCATATATAATTAGGGCTTCTGATTCTAGAGGTTTAGCTTTTTAAAATTTAGGGGTTTATTTTTGAGGTAGATAGGGGTTTAATCGGTGTATTTGCTTTGAAAAAAATGTTTTTGTGGCTTTAGTTGGATTCAATTGAATAACACAAATCACATTTTTCCGTGCTAGGCCTTTGTTGATTCCAACCCCTCTTCTCCCAGCAACCGCATGAGCCTCCTCTGTCCTAGTTCAATCTCCCCCCCTCACCCACCCCTAGCATCATCCTCCTTCTACCCCACGTATCCTCTGCCAGCATAACCCTCCTTTTCACAGCTTCATGTCAGCCCTACTGTCAGCTTCCAAGCCCCTTCTCCCACCCACATCCCTTAATATCTGCCCCTTCTCCCATTTGCCCAGCTGCTGGATTCTCTGCAGAGTGGTGGGAGTCTGCTGCTTCGCTCCTGCCTCTCGGCCTCCTTCAATCAGCACCCACAGGAGTTAAAAGAGAAACAAGCTCCCGCCACTCTGCAAGAATTCCAGCGTTGGGAAGTGGGTCCTTGAGCACCCCTGGAAGTGCTTGCTCCCATGACTTTTTCGCATAGCGATAACAGCTGCTGGGTGATGTCAGTGGAGTGGGCCAGAAAGGACCACTTTTCAGGAATGTTTGGTAACCAGAAGCTCTACATTTCCCATTGGAGTGTTTATCAGGGTTAACAGTTATAACGGCAAATCAGAATCCTGATATATAATATTGGTAAGATGGGCCTATCTACAGGTATCTTCATAGAAGTACAATGCAATGTGTGCCTTCGAGTCAGTCCTGACTCCTGGCGACCCAGAAGCTCCTGGGTTTTCTTGGCAGTGTCACCGGAAGTAGATTGCCAGGCCTTTCTTCCGAGGCAGTGGAGGGTTAAGTGACTTGCCCAAGGCCACAAGGAGTGCTAGTGGGAATTGAACCCTGGTTGCTTGGTTACCAAGCCAGTGTTCTAACCACTAGGCTACTCCTCCACTCCATCTTCATAGAAGTAAAGGTCAATAAATAACAGCAAAACATAATGGGATTATAAAGCAATATCTTATTATAGGACTAACTTTATACATTTTTTTGCCAGCTTTCAGGATCTAAAACCCACTTCCTCAGATCAAGATAGCATCTTTATAAAAGAAAAGCATTTACCTCTGCAAGTCAATCAGTGGGCACATTCAGGCTTGCTAGTTTGTATTCTCCCCTTCCCCGGAGGTAGTGGCAAGCCCCGGCTAGGAAGAGTTATGCTGATCCCCTGCTTTTCCTTGACTGGAGGAATGGATGTTGGATTTATTGCAAGAACATTGACAAGAAATCTAATCCATTAACACCAAGGCAGCTGGAATCCTGACGATAGCAGCAGTTAGAGCTCCCACAATTTAGACTACTGATGCTTTTCCGATTCAGTATTTTATTTTCAAGAAATGTGACTGTGCTTTTTATGCAACTGAAATTATACACCTGAAACCTAGTGCATAAAATAAACAAGCAGATAGCACACCTGTCTTCAAACAAAAGTCCAATAAGCATGCTCCTCCTCCTCCAGTTAGGGCTGGCCCAAAGCATGTGCGAAAATGCTGCCCGCACATGACCCCACACCTCGAGGGGCACCGCCCACGCCCGACCGGCCCTTAAGAGGGAGCTAGTGAGGCACGAAGCCCAGCTCCCCGACTCACCACTGCACAGCTGCAGGAGTAAACGGCCGCGAAAGCATTTTCCTTTTTCTCCCGCAGCTGTGCTAAGTTAGCAGCTGCCACTCACTGTGTAGAGGTTAAACAGGAGCATTTTCTGTCTCTTGTGCAAGAGACAGGAAGGACCCCTGTTTAACTTCTACAAAGTGAGCAAGACCGGTGGATGTTGATTCCCACGGCTGTACAGCGGTGAGTCAGGGAGCAGGGCTTTGGGCCTCTCTGGCTCCCTCTTAAGCCGGTCAGGCACATGCAGGGCATCTCATGGGGTGTGTGTGCATGCGCGTGTGAGTGGGGGGAGGAGCTGCTGGCAGTGGAGTGGAGTGGAGGAGTGGCCTAGTGGTTGCGGCAAGGTACTTCAGGCCGGAAGGTTGGGGGTTCAAATCCCACTAGAGGACAGCAACCTTAGGCCAGAAGGACTGGGGTTTCTAGTCCCACAGGTGCTCCTTGTGGTCTTGGGCAAGCCACTTAACCCTCCATAGCCCATGTTCCCTGTAAAATAGTTATCTCCAAGTTATAATGCCCTGTTCAATGTAATTTCAGTTTGTTTAATGTAAACTGCACTGATGCAGAATAGTGCAGTATATAAGAGAATGTAAATAAATTGGAAGAGGACTCCTATTTGGATTTGGGGCTAGAATGGGAAATGGACCAATGTTGGGGGATGGGGAGACTGCAAATGTTGGGGGAAAGGAAGACAATGCTGGGAGGGGCTGGGACTGGAGGGGGGCTGATACTGGGGGTCCAGGACTGGAAAAAGGCAAAGGCTGGGGGATGGAGGGACTGGAAGGAAGCTGATTCTCTGAGGGACTGGAACTGGAGAAATACTGATACTGGAGGGAGGGGGCTAGGACTGGAAATGGGCTGATGCTAGGGGATGGGAAGCCTGGGATTAGAAAGGAGATGATGCTGGGAGGGATTGGGACTGGAAGAGGAGGACTGATACTGGGGGATTAGGACTGGAAAAGGGCTGCTGCTGGTGGATGGAAGGGATGGAAGGGAGCTGATGCTGGGAGGGACTCGGACTGGAGGATGCTTAATCCTGGGGACTAGGACTGGAAATGGGCAGATACTAGGCGATAGGGAGATTGGGATTGGAAGGGAGCAGATGCTAGGAGGGGCTGGAACTAGATGGGAGATGATGCTGGGGGAATGAGGATGGAGACAGTAACATTTTTTGTATGGGAGAGAAGAAAAAATGTCACACAGAGAAAAGAGTAGAAAGAGTGGCATAAGAATGACTGCTGGGATAAGGAGGAGGCACAGCACAGTTAATGAATATCAGAGAAGGAAGTAGCTGGGTGGGTGTGCAGAAGGGATGTAGGAGGAAGTCCTGGGAATAGGGAGATGGGGAGAACAGAGACTGGGACTTAGGTGGAGGCATTAAAATTGGGTGCAAGAAAAAAGATGATAGAATCTAAGATTGGCTGGGTATAGGGAGAGTAAGTGGGGACTCAGAGGTGGGCCCAGGAGCTGGCCCAACTCACTGTGCCTGCAGCTCCAGCATCATGCAGACTCATCGTTCTTTCTCTGACTCAGCAACAGCAGCCAATGCTGCCTGCAGCATTTACTTCCAGTGTGCAGGGCCATTCACCAGAAGTGAATGCTAAAGGCAGCACTGGCTGCTGCGTACTTACTCAGAGAAAGAAAGATAAAACTAGTGATGGTGTTATGAGATCTTTCTGCCGCTGACTCAGAAAAAGAAAGACGACTCCAGGGATGGTGCTGCATGATATTTTTTCCCAGAAGGAGGACAGAGAGGGAGAAAAAGAGATGGGATATGTATATATATGTGACTGAAAGGGAGCAGATGCTGGAAGGGAGCGGATGCTGGGAGGGGCTGGAACTAGAAGGGAGCTGATGCTGGGGGAGGACTCAAGATGGCCTCAGTTCACCCAATATTGAAAACCTCACCACAGACAAAAGTGACCCAGCCACATACAGACCTATATGTAACCTACCATTTATCTCAAAAATAATAGAAAAAGTAGTACAACAGCTTCAGGAACACATCGACAATGTTGCCCGCTTGACCAGCATCAGCAAGGCTTCAGGCCACACCACAGGGTAGAGACCTAACCTCATTAACTGGATTCAATCATGAAGGGCATGGAGAAACTCAACCAGGGATTTATACTAATTTTCCTGAACCTAGCTGCAGTATTCGACTCCATCCCCCACAACCTATTACAAGATTATGAGCAATCGGAATTGGTGGTTTCCCACTCAGCTGGTTTCAATCATACTTGGCCGACCACCGCCAACAAGTAAGAGTAGGATCACGCAAATTTGTACCATATTCTCAACAAGGCATGACATTATCATCCTTACTCTTCAACATATTTATATAGCCCATATGCTCCATCTTCCATGAACATAATATTCACTACAACATATACACCTGCGATATAATGATGTGCTCACCCTACAATACCTCCAATCCAGACTTAAACAAACAGCATACTTCACTGATATTGCACTATGGCTAACAGAAGATGGGCTGTAAATAAACTTCAAAAACACAAATGTTTTACACATATCTAGAAACAAAACATTCCTATTCCCAAAACCAATTAGAATCAACAATACTGAGATAGAAGTCAAACAAGAGATCAGCTACCTAGGCATAATGCTTGATAAGCAACTTAACTTCGCCTCACAAATCATCAAGACCACCAGATCTATATACAGCAAGATAAAAACCCTACAGAACTTGTGGCCAATACCAGCGACATCTGACTTCCGCTCAGTATTTCAAGCTCTCATCTTCCCACACCTGGAGTTCAGCAATAGCATCTACTAGGGACTTCCCAAATATGCACTACATCAGCTACAAATGGCCCAACATATGGTGGCCAGAATCATGATAGGAGCAACAAAAAGTGATCATATTACACCAATACTCAGACAACTACACTGGCTACCACTAACTAGCCAAATCCAATACAAAATAATGAATATCTTCAAGGTCACACACAACCAATAAACATTTTTAAAGTCACTCATCCAAAATGAAGCAAGCACCAGAAGCACATGCAAATGCAGACAAAACATGCTAGCCTTGTCACCTAAAGAAGGCCAATCAAACAATACGTAAAAATAAAGTACCTGATATATTATATATATATATGTAAATGCTCTGATAAACATAGTAAAGGGCAGTATATCAAGTGCCTAAACCATAACAGAGCTTTTTCCATGTATGTGCCAGTGCCCTCCCTAATAACCTAAGGGAAATACATGAACTGGCACAATTGCGTAAGACTCACTTATTCAGAGAACATGTCAGGGACTGAGCATCCAGCAACAAGGAAACTGGGACCCTCACTATCACCCAGATTATTGTTGAAATTTCTTAGGGGATAAATTAACTCCCACTTCTCTTACAACATGTTAGAGCTGCTGCCCCCCTCCCCATGCAAATCTCTATGTAATAAGTTTGATAGCAATGCTATATGTTAACTTCTACTAGATTTAGTCACACTATTTACTATTTTCTATGTAATGCAGTTGAATGTTTAATGTAAACCACTGATTCCCAGATAAGTGGTATAGATTTATTTATTTATTTAACATTTCTTCTGTACCGCGCTATTATAATCAGCGCGGTGTACATCGAACAAAAACATACTACAATGCATACAAGCAACATTGAGTTTACAATGAACAGGAAATTAAACATGGGATAAACCGGGAAAACTATGTACAAGTTAACTCGATACTATGTACAATACTCTAACTCATTTGGATGTTGCATGTGCTTTTGTGGGTGGATGGTACACGTATGATGATTAGCGGTTGGGCTTATGTGTAGGCTAACCATTTTCTGTTTGTATTAAGGTGCTAGGGCGGCTGGGGCATGTGGGAAGCTTGCCGGGTGTGTGTTTGCCTCGGATGGTTTCTGGGTAGCATTTTGTGAACAGATGGTGTTTCAAGGCTTTTCTGAATAGGACTAGGCTTTTGATGCCACGGATTTCATGGGGAAGGGATTCCAGTTTGAAGGAGCAAATATAGAGAAGGCCCTGTTGGAGGTAGCCTTTGTACACTTAGTCATCATCTTGGGGACTACTAAGGTGTTCATTGCAGTAGGCCTCCTGTTTCTATTTTCCAGGGTACCATGGATTAGCTTGCTGATTGGCGTAGGGGGGTAGTTATTTAGGGCTTTGAAAGTAAGGACTGATGACTTGTATTGGAGTCTGGCATGTAAAGGTAGCCAATGCAGATCTTTCATGATAGGCGTTATGTGGTCAGATCTTGATGATCCAGAAAGGACTCTCGCAGCTGCATTCATAGCTAGGCGGAGCGGATTTAAGGTTGATTGTGAGAGACCATGGAGGATGATTTTAGCGAAATCCAGATGTGGGAGGACTAATGCCTGGAAGATTGTTCGGTAGTCGGTGAAATCCAGTAGGGGGCGGAGGTGACGTAGAGTTCTGATCTTATGATATATTGCCTTTGTGACGTTTTTCACATGTGTTGTCATATCCAGGTGCTGGTCCAGTGTGATGCCGAGATAACAGATTGTGGATTTGGATTTCAACTCTACATTGTTGGCAAGTAGTGATGGGGGAGGTATGAACTTACGGTTCCTCGTGACGAATAGAACATCAGTTTTGTCATAGTTGATCCGTAGGTTTTGTGTCAACAGCCATTCGGCTACAGCTTCGAAGCATCTGATTATTGGGGAGAGCATTGGTTGGTCAATTGTGAACGGCATGTAAAGGAGGATGTTGTCTGCGTAAGCAAGGCATTGTACGTTGAAGGATCGGATCAAATCACATATCAGCTGCATATAGATATTGAACATCAGTGCCGATAAGGACGATCCTTGAGGTATACCCTGTGTCTGCAGAAATGGTTCTGAGGATGTGTGGCCTGCCTTGACTTGTTGCCACCTATTGGATAGGTAGGATTTACACCATTCCAGTGCTGTGCTTTGAATCCCCTTTTCTTTCAGGCGTTGTAAAAGTATGTCATGGCTCACAGAGTCGAAGGCGACAGAGATGTCCAGAAAGATGAGGACAAATCCTTGTTGGATGCTGTTTATTCCTGTGACCAAATTGTTGAATAGGGTTGTAAGGACGGTGTCGACTCCATGTGCTTCCCTGAAGCCGTGTTGGGATGGATCTAGCGGTGCTTCCGTATCGATATGATGCTGGATTTGTTGTTGAGCAGCTTTTTCGATGATCTTGGCAAGCTGGGGGATGCTTGAGATTGGCCTAAAAGATTCAACTTTGGATGGGTCTAGTCTGCTGTTTTTCAGTAGCGGCCTGATAAAGGTGTGTTTCAGACTCTGCGGGAACGAACCTGTTAAAAAGTACTGGTTCAGTATTTTGCTCAGGATTTGGCTTAGGTCATGTCGCAGTTCTCTGATCCAGCTGGCTGGGCAGGTGTCATTGGGTGCTGTGCTGGGATTGATGGAAGCAATAATGTTCTCAACCTCTTTATTGGATACCGTGGTGAAATTGCATAATGGTGTTGCTTTGGATGCCTTAGGCGATACGGAGGGGTTACTGACACTTATGCTTGTGTTGGTCTTAATCATCTTTGATTGTAAATAGTTTGCGTAGTCCTGTGGCTGAGGCATTGGAGGTTGGGCTGAAACCGGCTCTCCTGTTATGGACTTTACTATATTAAACAGGGCATGTGGTTTATTGATGGAGCGTTTTAATATATCAGTGTGGTAAAGTTTCCTACTCTGCATTATCTTCGCACGGTGGGTAATTAAGTATGAGTTGTATGCAGCATGCGTCTCGGGGGAGTGGGTTCGGCGCCATCATCTCTCAAGTTTGCGTAGGTGGTGGAGAGATGTTCGTAGGTCCGTGGAGAACCATGGTGCATGTTCCCGTTGTCTTATTTTCTTTTCGGTGTATGATGGACAGGAGGCAGCTCTAAGGTTCTCGTCCCATTTAGATATGAGATCATCTAAGTTGAGGGTTGTGTTGGTCATAAGAGGTCAGAGATTCTCTAGGACTTCGCTCTGGTTCAGTGGTCGGAAGCGGGCTGTTGGGGTTACGGATGTATTTGATATCGTTCGACTCTTGAGGGATGTACTTATGGGTATATGGAATCTGAGTAGATAGTGATCGGACCATGGCACTGGTGTTACGGACAGTGCGAGGGCTTGGGATGTCGTGGCATTGGAATGAGGTGCGAAGATGAGGTCTAGCTTACCTCCCTTAGTGTGGGTGGGAGAGTCGACATATTGTTTGTAACCTAGATCCTCTAGGGCATCTAGGAATGCTGCTGCGTGGCTGTCTTGAAGGGATGGGAGGTTGAAGTCACCAACTAACCAAATTGGAGAGCGTGGAGTGGATGTGGTGCATGCAAGCTCCATTATTGTTGAAAGGTCATCTGGTGATGGAGTGGGTGCCCGGTATAGAAGGTTGATTATGCAGAGCTCATTTGATATAGTGAGAGCGTCAAGGTGGGTTGAGCTGGAGGTGTTGCACAGCTTGAAATGTAGATCGGCTTTGGCGAGGATGAGCGTCCCGCCTCCTTTCTGAATGGACCTGTGGCATGTGTATAGAGAAAATCCTGGAGGTAGCATCTGATTCAAGAGGATGTTGTCGCAATCAGATAGCCATGTCTCCGTGATCATCAAGATGTCGATGTTGTATAGGGGTATCAGGTCAATGGCTGCAGGCCATTTTGATCGTACTGATCTGGCATTTATCAACGCACACTTCAGTAGGCGTTGGTGATGTTGCTTCTCGGCTTGTGTCTTTTTGATGATTTGGAGGGGGATGTTAAGTAAATGGGAGTGGGATGTATGGTTGTTTTTGCTGTGGTGTGGTGGGGGAATTCAGACCATCTCCTTCCATAGTAGTGTAGGATTGGTATGTAATTGGTACCATGGTTGAAAGCATTTGAGATGCTGGGAAGTCCAAGGGTAAGGAGGGAGATGAATAATAGCAGGAATTTGTACATTCTAGATTGGCAGCAGTACAGTCAATTCGTGACAACAGTGTAAGTAGATACAGGTTACTAGTGCTGACGAGGTTAACTGTGGAAATACTGACAACAGTGCAGGAAGATACTGGATATTAGCAATCGGGAGATTAATTGCAATAGTACAGTGAATGCAAGTTGATAGCAATAGTGACAACAGTACAGGAGGATTTTAGTTACTAGCAATCAAGAAGTTAACTGCAGAATACTGCCAACAGTACAGTGAATGCAAGTTAATAGCAATAGTGACAACAGTACAGGAGGATTCTAGATACTAGTAATCAAGAAGTTAACTGCAGAATACTGACAACAGTACAGGTGAATGCAAGTTAAATAGCAAAAGTGAAGCTGACTAACGGCATGCAGATGTGCCTGAGGTGATTCTTTCCAAAACAGTAAGGAATAGGACTTGCCTGCTGCTTGTTCATTGCATATCCAAGTGTATTAATAAAGGTTACAACACATAGCTTTAGTTGTGAAATATAAATAATAGGTAATGCCGGGTTTATGGCTTGGGGCATGTGATTATCTAAAGGATAAGGACTTGCCTTTTCCTGACAAGGGTAGCTGGCTCTGCTCCGGGTGCGAGTTCTGGCTTCATTTGTGGGGTTGCTGAAGTGCCACTGCCTAAGGGCCATGCCAAAGGGCCCTCTGGCAAGGCCCTCAGGCACGGGCCCGCCAGACGCGGGCGCGCCCGTTGGAGCGAACTTTTAAAGGCTCAGGTGCGTGCCCTGATTGGGCAGTGATGGCGCTGGTGCTCCTCCCGCTGCTGGAGGCTCGATCCCCCGACTGGGGAGAGCTGATGAAGGTGGCGGGGGCCAAAGGAACGAGCGCCCGATGGCGTGAACTTTTAAAGGCCCAGGTGCGTGCCCCGATTGGGCAGTGATGGCGCTGGTGCTCCTCCCGCTGCTGGAGGCTCGATCCCCCGACTGGGGAGAGCTGATGAAGGTGGCGGGGGCCAAAGGAACGAGCGCCCGATGGCGCAAACTTTTAAAGGCCCAGGTGCGTGTCCCGATTGGGTAGTGATGGCGCTGGTGCTCCTCCCGCTGCTGGAGGCTCGATCCACCGACTGGGAAGATAAACAGATAAATAAATTATATATATATATAGCGAGAGAGAGAGAGAGAAAGAGAGAGATAGATACACACACAAACATCTCTCTCTATATATACATATATATATATATATATATAAATATATATATACATACATATACATACATATATATTCTCTCTTTCTATATATGGACTACTCAAGTTTCCAATCTGCTTAGATAGATAGTTACAGATATATATACACACATATATATATATACACTTATACACACACACACACACATCTCTCTCTCTATATATGTGTGTGTATATATATCTATAACTGAGCGGAATGCTGAGAGAGAGACACACAAAGAGAGAGGTGGATTTTAAGGTATGAGAGAGGATGGATATATTGGCCTGGAATGGAGAGGAACAGGGGAGAGAGAGAGAAGATACTGGGCTGGGAAGGGAGAAAGGACAAATGCCACACAACTGCAGGGGGAGACGATGAGGAAGGGGATAGAAAGCTGATGGTCTATATGGGGAGGTGGAAGAGGAAGACTAAGCATGAGATGCTGCACTTTGGAGGTGAGGGGATTGGAAGATGCTGAACTGGGATGGTGAGAGAGAGGGGAGAAATAGTAGGCATGATGAAACTATGTGAGAGAGGCTATGGGAAGCTGGCAAGGGGATGAGTGAGAGGAGGAGGATGATTACAGAGGGTTGAAATGTGGTAATGAGGAGTTAGGTGAAAGACAGAGGAGAATAAGAGACTAGTGAAGAGTGAGAAGAGAAATTGGGAACTGGGCTGGAGGTTAGAAGAGTAGATAGAAAGTTACTAGGTGAAAAGTCAAAAGGGGATTGAGGACCGAAGGTTGAAATTGAGTGGATGAATGAGTAAAGAAAGAAACTGAGAAAAGGACAAAAAGAAAAAGATCAGTATGTAAGAGGCATTTGTAGAGAGAAAATGGAAAAAATAGAAGAGAGAAGAAAGGACAAATGCACAACAGACAATGGAGAGTTAGCAGAAGACACAAAGAACGCAAAAGAAAGAGACCGCAGCAATTGCGACTGAAAAATAAAATGCTCAAACAACAAAAAGGTAGAAAAAAAAGTATTTTATTTTGAATTTATTAAATGGAATATGTCAGCTCTGGGAAATATGCTAATGCCTTTGCACTTTGTTCAGTATAAGAGGAAATTAATTTTATATTTTAATTTTTCCAGTGTTGTGGTGCATTTGAAGTTTGTCTTTTATGGTTCCTAGTTCAATTATTGTCTTCATATTTCTAAATCATGATCCCATGTTCTATATTTGGTGACAGTCTGTTTTGTGTGTATGACAGAACTGTGCTATTCTGTTCATCTAATTTCTCTGTAGTAGGCCCGCTTGTTCTCTTTTCCTAGTAAGAGGTGTATTGGTTTAATACTTGTAGTGCTACCTTTTGATAAATAGGATTAGGTTGCTATGTGAGTCCTGGTAGTGCTGTTATGATACTGGAGGTTTGCTATGGGTTCTAAATGAACAGGGTTTTGTAGTAATGTACCTGGCAGTTGGCACTGGAGGATAGCAATGCAGAAATATGGTAGACATTCTTTAACCTCACTGGACATGCAGATGGTTTTCAGACACACATTAAGTTTACTAAAGGTTAATGTGTTTTCACAAATTTGAATATGTGCTAAGTGCAGCAAACACCCATTTATGTCTATGGGTACAGTGGTACTTAACACACATAAATGTTTAGTAATTATGCCCTTAAGTCATTGTTAGGACAAAGAACAGGCTTGTGAAGGACTCCTATGACAGCTGCTTAAAATTTTAGAAGGGCAGCATATACATTTTAAAATAAAAGAAATTAGATTTATACATATGAGGCCCAATGGATATGCAAATATTTATGCCAATGATGCCCCGCAATTAGTCTCTGCACAGGGCCCCACAACTCTCTTGGGCCACCCCTGACTCCAGTCTTCTCAGAATGGTCCTTTTGTTTCTATTCTTGCATACAGGTATTAAGGGAGATGCCCATTTTCTTTCATTTTCTCTACTATAAGGTATGGATCTATGTGGCAATAGCACGAGAGCTTGAAGAAAGGGCAGGAAAAGGGGAGCATCAGTGATAAAGAGGATAGCACTGAGGAAGTGATGTGTGTGTGTGTGTTTTGAGAGGAGGAGGGAAGTAGGATCAGCAGGTTATGCCAGGACTCTTGAGGAAGCTCTGTGTGGGTCTTATGATTCCATTTAGGGGCTATAGGCATTGGATATAAAAAAAAGATGCGAAAGGAACAAATGTACTGTAGCTATTCAGTATGAGAGAGTAGCAGGGTGAGGGAATACAGTGTGAGGAAGGAATGACAAAATGAGGTTAATTTTATGACCGGACCCCTAATTTTAGATACCCAGAATGCGCCTGTCTTAAATCTATTTTATAAAGAAAAGCAGGTACCTACTTTTTTTTTTATAAAATGAGGGTGTAAAGGAGTCACGTGATGTGCTGAAGGACGAGTGTTGCGCTCTCTCTGGGGTTCTCCCACGCTAAGTACCTGATCCTGTGCCGATAAATTAGACCTGGCCCCCTCTGGAGCGATCGGAGAGTGACCCTAGTATCGCTGGTGCACCCTTCTGTGCTTAAAGCAATGGCATCAGGGATTAAATCTGCTAGGGGCGAGAGAGAGAAGCCCGTGTTGGAAGTTTTCAAAAAGTTGGAGGCCCCAGCTTCTCCATGCTCGCCTACTCAGATGGCATTAGTGGAAGAAGTCATTGCCGCCATGGTAGGAGAACTGGCTGGCAAATTTGATACCATGACAGGCACTAGAAACCATGGCCAAGGCCTTTGAGATGTTTGGGAGCCAGCTCCAGAAAGCAGAAAACTGCCTATCTCCGGCTAAGGATGCTGTGAGAACAGTGGAGAAGGACCTCCAGTTCCTTAAAGATACTGTGGCTAGACACATAGAAAAACTCAATGACCTTGAAAATCGAGGTTGTTGAAATAGTTTCAGATTTATCGGCATCCCAGAGTCCATCAAGAGCTTGGAGCTCCGAGGATATCTGGAGATGCTCCTGCTGCTTGGTGATGACTATGGAAAGTTGATCATACAGGGCCTGATTCTGTCCCGCATGTACATCTCCTTCGTACGTCTGAGCTGACTCAGACATACAAAGGAGATCGTGATTCTGATCTCACGGGGCAAGTCTAGCCTTGTGGGATCAGAATTGAGAACACGCATATACGTGCAGGCCAGGACTGCGATTCAGTCCTGGCCTGCACGGACAGCCACAGCCCAGCTAACTTAGCCAGAGCTTTTGAATGGAGCCACGGTGCCATGGCACCGCGGCTCCATTTAAAAGCTGCGATGCGGGCCGCCTGCAAACTGAGTTAATTTCCCACAGCCTGATCCCCGATCTGGCCTTCTAAGACCAGGATCAAGCTGTGGGGAAGTAACTCTGCCCCCCCAGCCCCTTCTGCACCCTGGGCCACTTAAAAAAACATGACCAGGGGAGTTATTCCACCTCGGAGGTGGAATAACTTCCCCGGCCATTTCACCGGCCCTGGACGTACAGGGCCGACATTAGAGTCGGCCCTATACGTCCAGAGCTGGCAACCGCCCACTCTCCACCCCCAGGCCACCTCTTCCCCACCCTGACTAACTTCTCCACACAACCGGCAGGGAAGTTAGTCGGGACATGCAGCTGACACGAATAGCCCCCACAGTGTGCTCACTGAGTGGGTATTTTTCGCACTATAGATCAATTCCTACAGGTTGTGCTGTCCCACGTCTTAAACTTTGTGCAAAAGGACTGGGTACTGCAGGCTGTGCATGGCCAGGGGCCTATTGAAACTGAGGGCCACTGGATAAATGTCTTCCAGGATTACTCACTACAACTTAGCCAGAAGCGGAGAGCCTCCATGGGAATCTGTCAGAAACTCGTGGAGACAAAGATCAAGTTTACCATTCAGGATCCAGCCCATCTATGCATCTTCTATAATGGCAAATCAAAGGTGTTTGATGGAGTGGACTTGGTCCAACAATATGTGCAAACACTTCTGCAAAATTGAGTGGCTGAGGTGGAGTAAGGACGAGGGAACTTTTGAAAAACTGCAGTGACTACATGGATGCCCCAGGTGTTCTGTTTGTTTGTTTGTTCCCAGTTGAACAGTTTGTTTGTGGGCACCGCTGGACCCTCTGGATGCCGGACAGGGTGTGCCTGGTCTACTATCATGGAAGACTTGAGTGGGGCCACCCGGGCACACTTGCGTGCCAGAGGGGTGTCCCTCTTGGCTCGATGTTTGTTGCAAGGATATGGGGCAGTGGTTAGGACTCCTGACGGGACTTCTCTGATGTTTCATCCAGGGATAGGGTGCCCAGTGGTCCCAGTACGACAAGTTGCTGGCTGTCAGATGGCTGGAGTGAGGGAGTGAGGGGACTGCCTTCTGTTCTTGACATCCTGCAGCCCTTCTGTTTTTATGTTTCATGACATACATATGTTTTACCTCTCCTCTCCCGATTTGATGCCGATGGTATTGCCTTTTTCACCCCGGTGCCTAATGTAGCTTAATGTAGCCTTTATGATGTTTCGGGATAATGATGGGACATGGGGAGGGAGAGTGGAGTGGGTTGGGGAGTTCATATGAGTATCTGCACAGGACAACAGAGGATGAGAGATGGGGTTAATGTGAGTGAGGGGCGTAGGATGTGTGGGTGGCAGGTATGCTGCGAGGGTGGTGGTTGGATGAGTGTGTCTGTGAGGGATGGTTGGGGGAAGATAAGTGTGGTTGTGGGGAGGGGGAATGCCCGACACATCCAGAAGTGACCTGAGAGATGTGTTGTGGGGTGTTAGGGGAGAAGAGTGGGGGGGGGGGTGAGAGGTTGAGGTGACAGATGGGGGGGGATGAGAAGGTAACTAGACCTCTGGTGGATAGCTTACCACAGGAAGGTGAAGTAAATGTGCTCACTGGGTATGAGAGTGGGGATGTCCTAGACTGGGGGGACAGCCCTTTCTACTGGTGTTGGTGCGGGGAGCTGAGATACCTCGAGGGATAGATAGAGGCTGAGAATTGTATCATGGAAGGTATGTGGCTTGGGGTCCCCGATCAAGAACCATAAGGTGTTGCAGGCACTGGCCTGGCACAACTGTTATATTACCTTTCTCCAGGAAATCCACCAGACAGCTGCAGAACATGGTAAATTGAAGAGGGAGTGGTTGGGGCAAGTGTTTGAGACCGCAGCTATGGAGAAAAAGGGGGAGTGGCCATTCTGGTAAATAAGGAAGTGTGCTTTGACTGTTCCACTGAGGTCTCCGACAACATGGGGCCCTACCTTATCTTGGGAGGCTCCTTTGTGGGCAGCCCGATGGTGCTCTGTAATATCTATGGTCCAATTAACTCTGACCCACTATTTTTCGTGTGCATTGCTTCCGAAATAGAACAGCTCCCAGATGGGTGACTGGTGGTGGGTGGTGTCTCAATGGGGTCTTGGACTTGCAGCTTGGTACCTCTCGGGGGGGGGGGGGTGGGGGCGAGGTGCGCATTTGGGAACCTCCCGTATTCTCCTTCAACTGTGGAACAAGGATATGGCTTATTGATCCCTGGTGCATATTGCGGCCTACAAATAGAGATTTCACCCACCTCTCGGGGGTGCACAGGATGAGCTCCTGTACTGATTATCTGCTTATTTCAGTGCCTCTCTTTGAGATGGTAGAAGATGCTGCAATAGGCCCTGGTGAAATATCGGACCACGCATTGATATGGATAGACCTGGCCTGATGAGGACAGACTCTGGGATCATGCTTATGGTGCTTTCTGCTGGAACTTTACCGTGATGAGCAGTTTGTTCCATACCTATGAGAACGGTTGCAGGAATTTGTAGCTCATAATGCCTAACACGTGGATATACTGGAATTGCTTTGGGAAATAGTCAAAGTAGTGCTGAGAGGGGAAATTACTGCGTACACGGCTTGGTGGTGGCAGCTGTTGAACACACGAGTTTTATGCCTGGAGCGACAGGTGGTGCTAGACCAGAGACAGCATGCACGCTGTCTGGAAAGCAGGCGGGGCTGAATGGTTCTTTTTCATATTTTAAAATTTCAGCTTTATCAGTATGGTGATTGTACGGAGAAATTGCTTTCACATTGTTTTTTTTTTTTTTTCAATATTTTATTTTGAACCATCAAACAGAACATCAAATACAGAGCATAAGACAATCGCTCCCCGGGGTGGGCTCTGATCCCCAAGGTGCAAGATACATAGATGGTTACATAGTTTTTAAGATAATACCCCTATTTCCCCCCTCCCCCCCCCCTCCCCCCCCATAAACCCTTCCCCCCCCCCACCCAGACGCAATACCCACCCGGACCAGCATATATAACAGTGCCGAACCTCTGTAGGTCTCCACATACATCCAGGGCTATCAACAGCCTAATTGCAGGGTTACATTACGTGTCCGAGGACTCAACTTTTGAATATAGGGCTCCCACAGTAACTAGAAAGCAGACCATCGCTTCACATGACCTCGTGCAGCCCGACACTCCAGGAGCATAAGTTGATGGAAGGAGTTCCGCCACTCCCAAAAAGAGGGAGGGTGGCTGTCCCTCCACCCACGTAGAATGGGGCCCTTACCCACCAGACATGCCTTCCGCACCAGCCAACGACTCCATTTCCCCTTTGGAGAGGTGAGACCCAGGAGATCCAAGACGATCAAGGCCGCATCCCAGTATACAGGTTGTCCAAGGAGGTCGGCCATATAGAGGGCAATTCTATGCCAATAGGGGCGTATGCGCCGGCAGCCCCACCACATATGATACAAGGTCGCCAGGGGCTCCGCACAGCGTGGACAACTACCATCTGCGGTTAAATGGCAGCGAAGGGCTCGCCGCAGGGAGAAATGAACCCTAGTTAAACACTTAATTTGAATTTCTCGCCAGCGAGCACCATCTGCCAGGCTCGCCACCCTCCGGAGGGCCACCAAAATAGTACCGTGGGGAATCTCTCGACCCAATTCCACCCCCCAGGCTCTTTCCACACCGCTGTAATCTGGCTGTGGTCGAAACTGCTCCAACCGAAGATGGAAGGTCCGAATAGACGGCCGCTCAACGTCGCCAAACCCGAAAAACGCTATTATCTGGGGCCGAGCGGTCGCCACAGAGTTCCGACCGTGGAAGGGAAGCCACGTAATGGGCCACTTGCATGTATGCAAAGAAGTGTAGCGGCCCCAATTATATTCGCGGGATAGCATGGGAAAGGGCTTAGGTTTACCCGCCAGGTCCACCACATGGCCCAGCGCCCGCACTCCTCTCTCCCCCCACTGACGAAACGCTGCCGTTTCAGTCCCCGGGGTAAAATTGGCGTTGCCCCAAATAGGTAGCCAGCTCGACACCTGCCACCGTCGGCCCCAATAGACATTCAATTTCTGCCAGGTTTTATATACCGGGGCCAATAACACGCTGTCCGCTAAATGCGTAGGCCACCTACTCACCTCCAAATGCAAAAGGGCCCGTAGAGAATGGGGTGCCACGTACGCCTCCTCAAACGCTCTAGGGGTATAAAGATCATTATCCCCGAGCCAGTCCCCCAAATGGCGGGCTTGACAAGCCAGCACATAAGCACCAAGATCTGGAAGCCCCCATCCCCCCCACGGATCCTCCCCATGAGTCTACGGTACGAGACCCGAGCTCTCGACCCCCGCCATAGAAAGCCCCGAAATTCCGCCTCAAAGCACCTGATATCCCGACGAAGGATCCACACAGGGAGGGTCTGTAGCCAGTATAAGATCCGCGGCAGGAGGACCAATTTGATCGCCGCAATCCTCCCCATAAGGGATATGGGGAGGGACTGCCACGCCTGCAGCTGAGTCCTCACCTTGGCCAGCATCCGTCTCAGGTTAGTCCTATATAGGCGACCCGGCTGACAGGACAGTACAATTCCCAAGTATATGAACTGGCGCTCAGCCCATCGGAGGGGAAAGTCGCCCACCCAGCTACCCCGAAGTCGGCCAGAAACATCAAGGGCTTCAGACTTATCCCTATTGATACTAAACCCCGCAATCTGCCCGAAAACGCGGAACTCCTGCAACAGAGGGGGTAGGGAATCCCCGGGAGAAAGCAAGTGCACCAACAAGTCATCGGCAAAGGCCGAAATCTTAAATACCTGAGGGCCAATACTTACGCCCCGGATTGTCCGCATACCCGCCACTCGGTGTAGAAGAGGGTCCAAAGAAAGAACAAAAAGGAGAGGAGAGAGGGGGCAGCCCTGACGGGTCCCCCTCTGCAATGAAAAAGGCTCTGAGATGACTCCATTACAGAGTATCGCTGCGGTAGGATTGGCATACAAACTGTCGACCATGTTACAAAACGACGGCCCCAAACCATACTGAGGGAGGATGAAGCTCAGGTATTGCCAGTCCACCCTGTCAAAGGCTTTTTCTGCGTCAAAGCTAATCAAGAGAGAGGACAGGTGTCTATACTGAACCCATTCTAAAGACGCTATGATCTTACGTAAGTTACGGACCGCGTATCGCCCCCTAACAAAACCGACCTGGGACTCATGGACCAACTGCCCCAAAAACTCCGCCAGGCGGTCTGCTAAGATCTTAGCCATTAATTTAAGGTCGAAGTTGAGCAAGGAGATCGGACGATACGAGGCTGCAGAAAGAGGGTCTTTGGCCGGTTTGGGGATAAGAACAATATGAGCATGATTAACCCCCCACCGAAAAGAGCCCTGCTGCGCTCGCCGATTATGTACAGCAGTCAGCATTGGGGAAATCTGTTCCTTGAGGATTTTGTAGAATTCGGCACCTAGACCATCGGATCCTGGGGATTTGTAGCAGCTGGCCCTGGAAATGGCCCCTTGCAGCTCGGCCACCGTAATTGGCTGATCTAACTGAGCTCTTTGCTCAGTGGAAAGGCGGGGCAAGTCTAGTCCCCTCACATAATCCGCCATCTTCGTGGGAGAAGTCGCCTCCGCAGTGTAAAGTTTCTGAAAGAAAGAGCGAAAGACACGCGCTATCGCCGGGCTTTCCCTTTGCAAAGTCCCAAGATCATCTCGCAAGGCGGGCACCAATTTAGAGCCCCTGGGTCCACGCAGGCACCGAGCCAATAACTTTCCCGGCTTGTCCCCATAACGGTACAATTGATAGCGATAATACAAGACTGACTTCTTTGATCTCTGGTGTAAAAGTTTGTTTAATTCCATTTGAGAATCCCATAGCTGCTTTTTTAAGCCCGCAGTGGGAGTATGAGCCCAGCGGCGTCGCAAGTTCGTCACTAATCGCTCTAAGACCATAATACGTTCGGCCCTTAATCGTCGTTTTCTGGAAAGATACCCAAGTATATCCCCCCTCAGTACGACTTTCGCCGTTTCCCAGAGCAATTCGGGGTCATCTTGATGACCCCTATGGTCGGCCTCGAATTCCTGCCACCGCCGCTGTATAAATGCGCGAAATTGGGCGTCTCTGTATAATTCCAATGGAAAACGCCATTGAAAGGCCCGTGACGTACTCCCACTCCAGAAGACTTCCATCCAGACAAATGCATGGTCAGATATCTCTACAGGCCCTATCTGGGCGTCCCCCACCTTGGCAAACAGCTCAGCGGATAACAACAAATAGTCTATACGTGCACTTGTGCCGTGGGCCCGGGATTGGTGTGTGTAATCCCGCTCGCCCGGATGTAGTAATCGCCAGGGGTCCACTAGCCCCAGTCTGGAACAGAAACGTCGCAGTGCCTGAACCGTCGCCTGTCTTTCTCTTTGCTCCCCACTTTAGAGGTATCGAGATCGATATCCATGACCCCGTTGAAGTCTCCCCCCAAAATAACGGGGAGCTCCGGCAGCGTCTCAAGTGTGGAGGCAATGCGCGCATACAGGGACAAATCAAGTACATTGGGACAATACACGCTACCAAGAACTACTGGCCTCCCCTCAAGGACTCCCTGCACCAGTACATATCTGCCCGTTGGATCAACAAGTTCCTTCACCACCTCCATCCTTACCCGTTTGTGAATCAAAAGCACTACCCCACCCTTCTTACCAAGCGCTGGGGCCCCCCAGACCTGTCCCACCCACTCCCGGCAAAGTTTACGGTGTTCGTCGGCAGTCTGGTGGGTTTCCTGAAGCATAGCGATGTCTGCTCCTGCCTAGCCAAGGCCTGCAAAATTTTTGCCCGTTTAATCGGACTACCCAGGCCACAAACATTCCAAGAGATTATCTTAAGTGGCATACATTATTAAACTGGGCACACAAATGTCTGTTAAGTACCATACAAAATATAGGGAAGACACCCCCCCAGCCCGGGGTCCTCCCCCATAGCCCTTCAAAGACCGTCCTCGGCCCGTCACTACCTCAACTGGTCCCCAAAAATACAGTGTTCCGACTCCCCCCCTCCCCCTACCCCTCTTCCCCCCTTCCCCCCCCTTAGCTTCTGCCTCTCCCTCTCCACCCCTCCCCCTCCCTCCCTCCACCCCCCTTCGATTCCTTAATTCTACTACCATCCTCCTCTCCTCTTCAGTGAATTCCTAGATGCGTGCGGTACCCCCCCACTCCTCCAACGCCCCTATCCCACTACAAACCACCCCTCCCCCCCGGCCCCCCCAAAGACACAGCCACCACCCGGACTGCTCCCCACCCGTCCCCCACACCCAGAGGAAACCAACATTTCTACTTAAAGCAGTCAAGACAATCCCAGCAGCCCTCCACCCCCACAACAATTACCATCACCATCACTTTACAGTCCAAAGCAAGGAACTCTGAGCTTGTTCATCAGGGCATTAATCTTCTCCTCCGATCCTCAGGACTCGGCTGCCACTGCGGCCCTCCGCCGTATCTCCTCCACGTAGGGCGTTGCTGCTAACGCGGAGTCAAAAGTCCGACGGATCCCGTCGTGGGTGAAGACCAATCGGGCGGGATATTGCACCATGAACTTAATATTATTGTCTATCAGGGTCTGGCACAGTGGTCCGTAATCTCGTCGCCGCTGTCCTAGGGCTGCTGAGTAATCCTGAACAATACGTAGCCGGGCATTGTCCTTCTGAATGGTCCCTGTCTTACGCGCTGCACGCAAGACCGCTTCTTTCTGTGGAAATCTCAGGAACCGTGCTATTGTCACCCTGGGTCGGGTATCGTTAGTCCTCCTGGGTCCAACCCGGTGCGCTCTCTCTATTTGTACTGAGGCACCTTCGGGTTCATTCGCCAGTAGTTGTTTCACCAGATCTTCTAAGTAAGGTTGCAGGTCCCGATCCTCGACGGTATCTGGGATCCCAAGAAATCTCAGGTTGTTACGGCGGGATCTATTTTCTAGGTCATCTAGTTTGGCTTCCTGCCCCTGAAGCAGTTTTTTCACCCGAACCATCTCCCGCTGTAGCTCCAGCACGTGCTCCTCGGACTTCTCTATCCGGTGCTCCGCCTCCTGTAGGCGGCCGCCCAAGGCGCCCAAGGCCTCCACTGAGGTCTGGACAAGGTCCATACGGCCCCGTAGGTCCTCGAACTGAGCAGACAGCGCTCCCGCTACAGCTATGGAAATTTCGTCCACCATCTCTGCTGTGGTCTTGGCCTCCCCCTTCAGCGGTGAGGATTGCTCCCCTCCCCTGGGTGGCAGGGGAGTCTTCTCCTTCTCCACCCGACGGCCTCCCTTTGCCGCCATCACCAAGGCCTCTGTTGTAATCCACTAAGGGGGAGGGGGGGGTCCCCCTCCCGTCCCCGCTCCACACGCCGGGCGATGAGGGCCTCCTTCGTCGACCTCCCTGGTTCGCAACACAGTCCCAGATCCGAGCCTCAGGTGTCGCCAGGGCTACTCAGGCCTCTGTACACAGGAGATAAAGTATGGGTTCAGGGCTCTGAGGCACTAAATGAAAGGCAAGGATCCCGGTCAGCGGCGCTCTGGAGGGAAAGCCTGGGCCACGGGTACTGACGCCCCGTAGTTAGGTACAGTTCTGAGGCCCCTAGGTGTCAAAGGTGGGGCAGTGCGCTGAAGAAGGAACACCAGTCCCGGGCCCCTACACTCAGCGGGGTATAAGCTTCAGTCTCGGGCGCCTATACACCGGAGGCCAGGTGCAGGGCGCAGGTTACAGACTCTTCAATGGTGAGAGCAGGGCTCCGGTCAGAGACTCCAGAATGCCAGAGGCAGGGGGGGGGGGGGGGGCAGGATTCAGTCCAGTATGTCCTAGTGCAAAAGGACAAATCTCAGGATCCCAGCTGGCAGAAAGAGGCATGGGTCACTGGCTCCGATGGAGGGGAGAGGAGGGCTCCGGTCATATCTACTCGGCCCTTTGCAGGTCCCCTGGGGTGGGGGTGGAAGCAGGCAAAACAAGGGGCATTTCACAGCCGGACCAATAAGGGATCTTAGCCTCCCCCGATCTTTCCCGCGTCAGGCAGCCATACGGGGCACAGGCTGGAGACAAGCTGGAGGCAAAAACAGGGGGGGGGGGAGGAGCACCAGCCGTAAGGCCGCGGCCGCCGCAGGGATCCCCCTGCAATCCCGTGCAGGTTGTCTGGGGTCGCCGACTGCCTACTCACCCCACCACGTGGCTCTCAGCGCGGCGCCTGCAACATGAGCCGCGCTGGTCCAGGCCGCCTCCAGAAATCTTTAAACGCAGGTGAGAGGGGAGCGCCGGATCTCTCCCGGCTGCGGCTTGTGTAAGGGAGCGCGGGGTGTGTGTGGGAACCCCGATTTTAGCCCCGAACGAGCATTTGGCGGCGCCGGAGGAGCAAGGGGGCCCAGAGCTCGAGCGGCGTGCGTCCGCTCGGGCTCACCGCATCACCGGAAGTTTCTGCTTTCACATTGTTTAAAAGAATCTAAGGGCTCCAGGTCTGTTGTGGCCTTGCAGGATAACCATGGCACTTTACATGAAGACATGGGGGCGATCGCTCAGATTTTTCATGAGTTCTATAAAACCCTTTACATGGGGGATTGTATCTCCCATTACCGGGTAGAAGTATACCTTCAGGAAATGTATCTGCCATGCATTAAGGAGCAGCAGGCGGCTGTGCTTGGGGTACCAATATTGGCTGAAGAAGTGCAGCGGGGTATTCAGAGGATGCAGTGCTGTAAGGCCCTGGGACCCAATGGATTTAATGCAGAATTTTATAAATTGTTGCGAGACCAACTGGTGGCACCCATGGTGTCTATGTATCAGCAACATGTTGAGCAAGACAAATTCTCCTGGGGTGCCAACCAGGCATACATCACTTTGATCCCCAAACCTGGAAAAGACCCACTGAAAGCTGAATCCTATCAGCCTATTTCTCTACTTAACTTTGACCTTAAGTTGTTGGCCAAGATCATGGCGGACCATCTGGCCTTGCTGTTGCTGGGTTTAGTACAAGAGTGTCAGGTAGGCTTTGCATGAGGCTATTATGCCGTGAGGAATTTGTGAAAAATCTTGGCCTCCCTGGAGTGGGTTCCTGAGGGCATCAACCATCCTTGCTTATCAGCTTTGATGCTGAGAAAGATTTTGACAGGGTGGAGTGGGAGTACCTGTTTGAAGCGTTACCAAGATATGGCTTGGGAGCCTCTTTTCTGCAGGTGGTGAGATTGCTCTATACTGTCCTGACTATGATGGTCTTGGTTAATGGGACGAGAAGTTCATTACTACTTTGGACCAGTTAGCATGGAATGAATTATTAATGCTTTAGAAGGGCTGTTGGCAATTGATCCAGGAAGCTCAATGAGCGGCTGCATGTTGGAGTGGTTTCAGTGAGGGAGACGGTGGGCTAGAGGATGGAGATGGGTGATCATAGCGAAGTGGTGGTGTGATTCTGTTTTCTTGACAGTCCGATCACTCCAGTTGTTGGGGTGGGTGGGGGGTAGGGGGGAAGGAGGGTCTGGTATTTTGGGATTTGTTGCTTCTACAAGGCAAAAATTTGAAAAACCGTTTGAACACTGTACCATGTGGATTTGCCTTGGGGCGCTGTACGTGTACCCACAGTGCCTTCAAGGTGTGGTTTGTTGTTGTGCAATAAACATTTACAAAAAAAAAAAGGGTGTAAGTATCCAAAAATGTGCATTAAATCTAGGCATGAGCACTTATATCAGCCATAGGGTGCCCATTATTTATTTATTTACATTCTCTTATATACCGTGCTACTCTGCATCAGTGTGGTTTACATTGAACAAACTGAAATTACATTGAACAAGGCATTATAACTTGGAGATAACTATTTTACAGGGAACATGGGCTATGGAGGGTTAAGTGGTTTGCCCAAGACCACAAGGAGCACCTGTGGGACTAGAAACCCCAGTCCTTCTGGCCCAAGGTTGCTGTCCTCTAGTGGGATTTGAACCCCCGACCTTCCGGCCTGAAGTACTTTGCCCCAACCACTAGGCCACTCCTCCACTCCTTTAAAATACAAGGCCCATGCCTTGTATTTTAAAGGACACTCATAATTTGTAGTATTTTCCAACCTATTTGTGCTCCACCCAAGCTCTGCCCCTGTTCACACTCACTCTGAAAGTACGCGCCATTGGACTGATGCACGTACTTACAAAATAGAGCCAGGCTAAAGTGTGCGGGTAAAGACCCAGCCACATTTGTTGAAAATACATGATTTATTATAAAATTAGCTCCGAAATGTAAGAAATAAGGTGGGGAGAACAAGATTAAAGAAAGGGCATAAAGTCACAGTACCTAATGAAGACTGTGAAACTCTGGAGGGAAGGCCATGTAGACGAGAGGGGTGGAAAAGACAGGGACACAATGATAGGCTGAAGACAGGGAATGTAGGGGGAGAGAGATTTATTTAGCTGTATTTATATACCGCTTTTCACCGGGTCAAAGCGGCTTAAAGAGAGATGAAGGAAGAAGTCTTTCTGAGGAGAAGGAAATGAGTGAAAAGAGATGGGAGGGTAAGAATATCTCCCATAGACAGGTTCCAAATAGATTAACTCTTCCTACAAGTTGGAGCAATTATTTGTCTTGGAGGCACCTGGACACCTTGCTTGATGCTCCACAAGTTTTGTCAGAATATTTTTTTACTTCTTTGAAGATGGGAGGTATTGTTGGCCTATATATGAGATTTATTTCTGCTACATAGCCCCTAAGCCATACAGCAGAAGCAAATCTCTACAGCCTATAGCTGGATATCTGTTGAAGAAACTCGAACATCTATTTGGCAGAATGTAGAAAGATATTTGATCCGATTTTTTAGGATTGTGCTTATATCGAACAGAATTTGCACTGTCCCCAGAATTTGCACTGTCCCCAACGCCACCTTTCGGGTACCGTCTTCACATTTCAGTTCTTCTTCAGGGGGTTTGTAATCTGGAATCAGCACTGTCTATAAGAGGTACAGCAACATCAATTGTAACTGGACTCTATCACAATAGCTCATGACTAAACTATGGAATAAATAATATTCTTACCTTAACTCAACTTTACCGACTATTTTAAAGCCATTTGCGACCCATAGCGTGTTATCCAAAGCCTGCCGGCTTTCACAAAAACTCTGCGCATGCGAGTTTAGATCATGAATGGGGGTTTAAATGGTTGCATGGTTACTTAATTCTGACGTCAGATTTCCTGAAAAGGTGTTTTTCTGATGTTATTATATATCTAAGATTGGGATTATGGATACTTCAAATGCAGGCGCCCCATTCTATCATGTTATTCAGGCCTCCTGGAATGACCGACTGCAATTTAAAAATCCATTTCTGTTCTTGCACCAATAACGTCTGTGCTCTAGATCTACCGGACCTGCCAGCCACTACCCGGTCTATTCCAAAACACCGCAATTCTTCAAACTCATGATGTTGTTGTAAGCAATGAGCCACTATTGGGGTTTCCTTGACTTTACACTTTATTTTGCTCCGATGTTCACTTATCCTAACTTTAAGTGGTCGTGTGGTTTGACCTACGTACAGTAAACCACACGGACACCTAATGCCATAGACTACATTATCTGAATCACAGGAGGTTGAATATTTTGAGACATACGTTTTTCCATGATATTCAAAGTTCTTGATGTCATCCGTTATGCAACAAATGGTGCATTTTCCACATTTTCTATGGCCCCAGGCTGATTCATGATTTTCCTTCCGAGACTTCCTTAATTTCGCTGGACTCTACTTCTCTTTGAGATTTTGTTGATGTGTCCATACACACCGTATGTGTTTATTATGTACACCAGGAAGAGTGCTCAAAACGTTTTGGTGTCTTTTTATAATACATTTGATCGCTCCACTCAATGGGGAATATCTGGTGATCAAATTTATGTTCTCTTCATCAATCAATGGTGTTATATTGTTCCTGCGGGGTTGTAATAGCAACCCTCTGTTGTTGTAAAGTGCTCTCTTATAAGCCGTTCTTATAACTGTAGTGGGATACCCCCTTGATTGAAAATCATGTGTTAAATTTTTTGCTTGCTTTTTATAATCTTCTAAGTGTGAGCAGTTTCTGCGGTATCTAATAAATTGCGACAGGGGTAGAATTATATATGCAAGATTATGAGCAATGTTGGCTTACAATTTCGCCTTATAGACACCATCTAGTATTGTGGAAACGATTTATAGATGATGTGTTTGCATTATGGAATGGATCTATTATAGAGCTGCAAGAATTTATAAGATGGTTAAATGGAGCAGATTCCCACATACAATTTACATACACTTATCATGAGCAGAGTGTGGTTTCTTTAGACGTGGAAATTCAGAAAAGCCCACAAGTTTGGGTAACTAGGGTGCACAAGAAACCGACTGACAGAAACACAATCCTCCATTATAACAGCAAACATCCAAGACAGTTACGAGATAGTCTACCCCTGTCGCAATTTATCAGATACCGCAGAAACTGATCACGCTTAGAAGATTAGAAGAGAAGTTGAGTCCAGCGAAATTAAGGAAGTCTTGGAAGGAAAATCATGAATCAGCCTGGGGCCATAGAAAATGTGGAAAATGCACCATTTGCTGCATAACGGATGACATCAAGGACTTTGAATATCATGGAAAAACGTATGTCTCAAAATATTCAACCTCCTGTGATTCAGATTATGTAGTCTATGGCATTAGGTGTCCGTGTGGTTTACTGTACGTAGGTCAAACCACACGACCACTTAAAGTTAGGATAAGTGAACATCGGAGCAAAATAAAGTGTAAAGTCAAGGAAGCCCCAATAGTGGCTCATTGCTTACAACAACATCATGAGTTTGAAGAATTGCGGTGTTTTGGAATAGACTGGGTAGTGGCTGGCAGGTCCGGTAGATCTAGAGCACAGACGTTATTGGTGCAAGAACAGAAATGGATTTTTAAATTGCAGTCGGTCATTCCAGGAGGCCTGAATAATATGATAGAATGGGGCGCCTGCATTTGAAGTATCCATAATCCCAATCTTAGATATATAATAACATCAGAAAAACACCTTTTCAGGAAATCTGACGTCAGAATTAAATAACCATGCAACCATTTAAACCCCCATTCATGATCTAAACTTGCATGCGCAGCGTTTTTGTGAAAGCCAGTTGGCTTTGGATAACACGCTATGGGTCGCAAATGGCTTTAAAATAGTCGGTAAAGTTGAGCTAAGGTAAGAATATTATTTATTCCATAGTTTAGTCATGAGCTATTGTGATAGAGTCCAGTTACAATTGATGTTGCTGTACCTCTTATAGACAGTGCTGATTCCAGATTACAAACCCCCTGAAGAAGAACTGAAACGTGAAGACGGTACCCGAAAGGTGGCGTTGGGGACAGTGCAAATTCTGGGGACAGTGCAAATTCTGTTCGATATAAGCACAATCCTAAAAAATCGGATCAAATATCAAGATATTTGATCTACTTCAAGATTAGATCCCTTAGACACCTACGCCCTTTACTCGAACCAGGCGACTTCCGCACCATCTATCAAGCCCTCATCATTCCTCATTTTGATTACTCAAACGCCATCCTACAAGGACTCCCTCAGACCACCTTACGTCCCCTGCAACTTGCCATGAACAGTGCAGCGCGGATTCTCCTCGGAACGCCAAGAAGAGATCATATCACACCCCTCCTGAAGCAGCTTCACTGGCTCCCCATTCAAGCCAGGATCAGTTTCAAAACCCTAGTGATTACATTCAAAGCGATCAAGGGGCTCTCCTCCTCTTCACTATGTGACCTCATCCAACCACCCACACCCAACAGGTTAAGAAGAACCACTGTAGACAACAGGCTAGCGATACCGAGAGACATGACAAAATGCTCCAAAGCAACATCAAACAGAGCCTTTAGACTATGCGCCCCAAGTCTCTGGAACTCCCTACCACCACACATCAGAGCTATTCCCAACCTAAGCCAATTCAGGAAGGCCCTGAAACACTTTCTCTTTATCAAACACCTCACTGACTGCCCCGAACCCCAACCACCAAACATGATCAATACCCGATAACCCCATCTGACATGTATATAGTTACCCGTTTCCATGCTCTGCATATGTATATAGTTTACCCTGTTCTCCAAGTTACTTGTTCCTGTTTCAATGTAATGACCTGACATTGTTTATTGTCGGATACCATTTTGTTGTATGTAAACCGCGCTGATCGCAAATAGTGCGGTATATAAGAAATGTAAATAAATAAATAAATAAATAAAAAGATAAGTCTCGATCATTATATAACTACAATAATTTCGTACAAAATTAAGAACCACGTTTCTGGTCGTTGATGCTAAAAGAGTATGCGGTTCATGGGTTAAACACCCAGAGCATTGCTAACTTCAGTCTGAGACCAATGTTTCTACTTCTATAATGTATTTTTTATGAGTTTTTCTAAAGAATGTTTTGACAATTGTGAAGTAGTAAAAAGAAAATCGGGCCAAATCTTATATATATAGAAGGACATATATTTATTATATTTGCAGTTTAAACCTTCTGTAAATCAGGCCAATTGACTTAGAATGTAGAAAGAGCCATATGTTGAACAGTGAGAAGAGCTGGGCTCACGGGGAAGACAGATGTCCAGCTAAATTCACTTAAGCGGTTACCTGGGTAAAAATGGTGATTGAAAATTTCCCTCCCTCTTTGGGGGTAAAAGTATCCATACTGTAAAAAGGGGGTAGACTAGCTGGTGCCAGCAAGCAGCAGATGGGATTTCATTTAGGCAAGTTTTATGGAATGAATGGTCACGTCCAATAATGTAGAGATAATGTCTGTGGGTCCAATTTACCCAGGCTACCAGCTGGCTCCTCAGTATTCAAAGGGAAACTCCAAGTGGAAGTTTTCTTTTGAAAATCCACTTGCAGGCCCCTGGGTACAGAGTAGCCATAGGCCTGCAAGCAACATGAGAACTTAAAAATGACCCTCTTTAAGGGGCAATTTATAGTATCCAATTTTTCCCATATAACTGCTTAGTTATGTGGATAAACTCATCCGACCTGTGCATAGAATCGTTTTGGTTGGCTTTACATTTTATTACTCACCTTTAGGAAGACTAACTTTGCGAAGATGGGCCAATACCTCAGGGAGTCGTTAGAGGGATGGGAACAGCTGGGGGATGTAGAAAAACAGTGGGCAAAACTGAAAGGGGGTATTTTAAAGGCAACCAACCTTTTTGTTAAAGTGGTAAATAAAGGCAAAAGGAACAGGAGACCGCTATGGTTTTCGAAGGAAGTAGCTGAAAAAGTGAAGAAAAAGAGGGAGGCCTTCATGAAATACAAGAGATCACAGAGAGAGGAAGACAGGCATCTGTATTTGGAAAAACTTAGAGAAGCTAGCAAAGTAGTCAAGAAGGCAAAGATTCAAAAGGAGGAGGAAATAGCCAATGCAATAAAATGGGGGGATAAGACATTTTTCAGATATATTAGTGAGCAGAGGAAGGGCAAAAGTGGTATTGTCAGACTCAAGGGTGCAGGGGGGGAATATGTAGAAGCTGATAAGGATAAAGCGGAATTGCTTAACAAATATTTTTGTTCTGTGTTCACAGATGAAGAACCAGGAGCAGGACCTCAGAAAACACCCACAAATAAGAACAGAAGCGAGGGACATCTTGAACAATTTTCAGAAGACTGTGTTCGTGAGAAACTAGCTCAACTTAAAGTAGACAAAGCGATGGGACCGGATGGGATACACCCTAGAATACTGAGGGAACTTGGGGACGTTCTAGCAACTCCACTGACTGACCTTTTCAATGCCTCGTTGGAGTCGGGAGTGGTGCCAAAGGACTGGAGAGAGGCTCATGTGGTGCCTTTACACAAAAACGGAAGTAAGGATGTGGTTGAAAACTACAGGCCGGTTAGTTTAACTTCAGTGGTGAGTAAATTATTGGAAACGCTGCTGAAAGAGAAAATAGTGAGGTTTCTGGAGTCCGGCGGATTACAGGATCCGAGGCAGCATGGATTCACCAGAGGCAGGTCTTGTCAGACAAATCTGATCGATTTCTTTGACTGGGTGACCAGGGAGTTGGACCGAGGGAGAGCTCTAGATGTGGTGTATTTAGATTTCAGTAAAGCCTTTGACACTGTTCCTCACAGGCGACTTATAAACAAACTGAGCACCCTAGGGATGGACCCTAAAGTTACTGCTTGGGTTAGAAATTGGTTGGGTGGGAGGCGACAAAGAGTACAAGTAAATGGAGCTCACTCTGAGGAGAAGGATGTTACCAGTGGTGTGCCCCAGGGATCTGTCCTTGGTCCGATTCTTTTAACATCTTTGTTAGTGATATAGCGGAAGGGCTGTCGGGTAAGGTTTGCCTCTTTGCCGATGATACCAAAATCTGTAATAGAGTAGACACCCAGGAAGGTGTAGATAACATGAGGAGGGATCTAGCTAAGCTTGAAGAATGGTCTAGAATTTGGCAGCTGGGATTTAATGTTAAAAAATGTAAGGTCATGCATTTGGGCTGCAGCAATCCAAGGGAGCAATACAGTATAGGAGGTGAAGTACTTTTGTCCACTAAAGAAGAGCGGGACCTAGGCGTGGTTGTGTCTGATGATCTTAAAGTAGCTAAACAGGTAGAAAAGGCGACGGCAAAAGCTAGAAGGATGCTTGGGTGCATACGGAGAGGAATGGCTAGCAGAAAAAAGGAGGTGATAATACCTCTGTATAAGTCTTTGGTGCGACCTCATTTGGAGTATGGTGTGCAATTCTGGAGACCGCACCTTCAAAAGGATGTGAACAGGATGGAGTCGGTGCAGAGGGTTGCTACTAAAATGATTAATGGGCTTCATTATAAAGCATATGAGGACAGACTTAAGGATCTTAATATGTACACCTTAGAGGAAAGGCGGGATAGAGGTGATATGATTGAGATGTTTAAATACCTCCGTGGCATAAATGTTCAGGGAGAGAGCCTCTTTCAATTGAAAGCAAGTTCTGCTACGAGGGGACATGGGATGAGGGTGAAGGGAGATAGATTCAGGAGTGATATGCGGAAATATTTCTTTACGGAAAGAGTAGTGGATCCGTGGAATAGTCTCCCAGTGGAGGTGGTAGAGATGAGGACAGTAACTGAATTCAAAAAAGCATGGGACCAACACAGAGGATCTCTAAAGGTAGAAAGTGGACTGTTGTAGTTGTTGTTATGGAAGGACAGACTAGATGGGCCTTGTGGTCTTTTTCTGTCATCATGTTTCTATGTTTCTATGTTTCTATGTTTTTCCCAAGTCCAAGCTTAATTTGAATTAGTCAGATACACAAATTGTATCCCTGCCCAATCAGGCTTCCAATCTAAATTTGCACCTGAAACAATGATGGGTGGTGTCCGAGGGATCTGAATTGTGGCTGCATTGGTTTGAAGACCGCTGCTCTAACCAATAGGCTACTCCTCCACTAGCCAGAGGTCTACTGTCCTCACGGAAATAAAACCCTTCATTGTTCTATACTATGTATACATGAACCTGCAATGAGGAATTTCGTAGGTAAAACCCCCCAACTGGATTGCTTAACCTGTCTTGTACCACCAAGAATTTGCTTTCTCCTGTCGGTAGTAGTGGCTTATGTTGCGCACAATCTTGCAGAAGGATTGAACCCAGAGCCCTGTGTAATTAACTAAAGTACCTAAATGTTGCATATATTATAGATTCAAATCATTGTCCAATAATGCAGCACCTTTTAGATTGGAGAGCTCAGTGCACTCTCACAGTCTCACTTGGCACAGATGCCGTAAAACAGCAAGTTTAACATTTTCTGAATTCTTAAAAATATTCTTAGTCTGCTGGTAAAAATCAGGTATTCTACCGTTTTCCTCTCCTCTTTCTTTTGACTCAATATATATATTTTTTTGTAGCCAATAATTGCATATCTGGTCTTTTGAATACTTCCCTAGAGCATGAACTACACCGAAGTAAACAAAGCCCAGAAAACATGGAGTCTAAATTCCTTGCAGCTTCTACTTAATAACAGGAGCTGGTGGTTGGAGTCAGATGCTTAATGGAACTGAAAATACCTTTGCTGACATGCAACTTCCCATCTTTGTTAAGTTTTTAACAGATGTGCTGGGCTGGTGTCGCTCTCCCACATCTTTTTCAAAGGCGAATTTGTTTTACCAGCTTAGATTTTCCCGTCTATCAGCAAAACGTCCTGCAAATGTCCCATTTATCAGCAAACTGCTCCATTACATCGCATACGTACCAATGCTAAACACAAATTCCTAGAATCTGTTTTAGTGCGCAGTAACTGATGTCCGCATGGCAAGCCACCCTGGACATTTTGAAGGCTGGGTATGTTTAGTTTAATAACTTTGGGTGATATGTCCTGGATATAGCAGTCAGGGCGAGGTCAGAGAGGCCGCTGTGAACAAAACAGTGATTTTGCTAAGATGGGATGCTGGACAATGTATAACGGAGGGAAAGAATAAGAAGAGTTAAAGTGGCATTTCAGGGCACTTGTACCCAGGAAGCAGCTCTGTGTTAGGTTTCACGGAGCAATGGGGCGTGCTGCATCCAATGTAGGGTATCAGAAAGCAAGCGGAGTGTTGTGCCCAGGACAGGGGATCGGGAGGTAGCAAGGGATGCCATCATCCACGCATAGGTCAGAGGAAATGAGAAGCACCGTGCCTGGGAGGTCAAGGGTAATGAGGAGTGCTGTGCTCAGTTCAGTGATCAGTGAGCAGGACAGGGGTTTTGGCACCGTGACCAGTGTTGTTCCCAGTACAGAGTCAGGGGCATTAAGGAGTGCTATCACCTATTACAGGGGGCCAGGGAGGAATACCATTTCTACAAACTGGCCCAAAATTTGTATATGTAAAAATGTTTTCTTATTGCACTTGTCTAGGTTGCTACGCTACTTTGCGAATACAGAGCGCCAAGCCAATAGAGCCTAACTCATGCTTTGAGGGAGCAAATCTGCTTTGCAAATATTGTAAAGCATCTTTTAAAATATCTGCCAGAAACCCATTTATTTTAATCGGTGGCACTAACCGACTTTGTGAAGTGAATCTGATTTTGTGTAACTTTAGTGTTTTTCATAGAGACAGGAAAAATAAGAGGAATAGTTTAAATCAAAAATCTAGATTGGTTTGCTGTCACAAATAATTACTTTCCAGCCTAGTTTTACATTTAATGGCATAAACTGTAATTTAGTCGGAACATTAAACTATCTCAGTCTATAATTTAGGGGGCCATTTCTAAAGACATTTCTACAAGTAATATGGTATAGAAATGACCTTTTATAACATAATAAAACTGCCCGGATTATATGCTTGCAAACTTTTGTGCGTACAAGCGGTATGCATCTAAGCTTATACATCCTGGGCAGAGGAGCTCACAGGGGTGCGGTTGAGGAGGGGTTGTGTTTCTGAATGGACTTATAACGAATATGCATGAATATGTGCGTGCTGAATAGCAGATGTAAATGTGCGGGTGCACTTTCTTTTGGGTACTTTTCAAAAAGAAAGTACGGACATACTTTCCCTTTGAAAATTGGTATAATTTATGTGCATATTCACCGCAGAAGTTAGCTGGCCTGTATAAAATAATGCTCTTAAGGACTTCTAGTTAAATGCACTGGGGGGGGGGGGGGGGGGGGAATGTAGCTCTGCTCCCTGCAGTTAGCACAAACCAGCCATACGTTAATTTGGCGAATGGGTCGCAGATGCAAGTAAACCCATCCTTACGTTAGTAAACATGCCCCTTAATATGAATGGGATCTGTTTGTATCTAATATTATATGATACATCTGCCTCTTAACACCCCTCTATTGTCGTCACATGGCAGGCAATGAAACAGTAACAACTCACTTTAACGTTTTTTTAAGAGTGACACCACTGAGGATGGGTAACAAAAATGTCCATCATCTGTGGTATTGTGAAATCACTGCAGCCAACCAACCTTCATTTTCTTTTATGAAAACAGCTTCTCCGCTTCAAAGCAAGTCCGTGGGGATCAGATCTGAAAGAACTATAAGTGTGTGAGTATCTGCGTGTGTGTGTGTGGGAGAGGGGGGTATTGCTAATCTCTCCTCAGTATTAGAGGAGGCTATTTGTAAAAGAAAACGGTAGAATAATAAAAATGAGAAAAACTCAACTTTTTGTTTTTGCAGAAAACTTGTTGAAAACTAATTGTTTTTTCCCATAGGATTTAATTTTCATTTCTTTTGGTGAAACAGACAAAAATTGACAACATTCAACCCTGTGTTTTAATACCTTTTCAAATTTTGAGTGGACATGGCCTTTTGGTTACAGCAGTGGGCTGAGATACATAGAAGCCCCATTTTGCATCGGACATCCCTTTATTTAGTTATAAAATCTTATATATTGCCAAAGTGGCATTCAAGATGGTTCACAACAAAATAAGTCATTAAACATCTAAGTAGGAATTGGGACGTCCAGGTTGGGATGTTCAGTTCCCCAAGTATTGTGCTCCATGTGGAACCTTTTGTAAAAGTATAAGGGGTGCTGGCAATTACACATGTACTTGCCTGCAGATGCAGAGGAAACACTGATTTCAGAAACCTATATGTTCTTAAAAAAGAATGCCATCCCTTGGGGCTTTGCACGTGTAAAGGCCAGATTTTACAAAGTTGCAAGTGCAAGAGAAGTAAATCTAGTATGTCTAGCAAGTTAAGGTGATGCGTGAAATACTTTGTACTTTTTGAGGTTGTGTCAGAGGCCATCAAGAGAAGTACATTTGCACCTTTTGAATCTGTGCATCCTACTGCAATTCTGTGCATAAATAGTAGCATTCCAAATATGTGTATGCAATCTACAATGTCAATGCCTCTATGCATAGACTTACTGTGCACGGCTTCTGGAAGTTGGAGGGGGACAGAAGAATGCAAGGTGTTGCCAAAAAGGTGCATTCCCCTCCCTTAGAACACACACACAAGCATTCCCCTACCCCCCACACCACACACAGGCACTCTACCTCCATATAACAGAGACACACACACAAATTCACACACACATGGCACCTCCTCTCCCCTCCACACCACACACACACATACAGGCACCTCACCTCACCTCACCTCCACACCACACCACACCACACATACACACACAGGCACTTCATCTTCATACCACACACACATATACAGGCACACCACACAGAGATGCCCATGACCCACACATACAAAGGCACCTCCCACATGCCCTCCTATATATAGACAGGCACATCATAGTTGCACCACACACACATACAGACACGTAATATCTGAAGCTATAACTGTTATCTATATTTCTGTCTAAAGATGCCACCTGGCGGGAGCTCTGATGCTAGTCTTATGAGACTTGAGAACATGAGACCAGTGTGAGAGACAAGGGGGGGTGGGCATGAGGAGTTCACAAGCACTGCCTCTTAAGATTTTAGCCTGGCTCCTAAATCCATACAAAATTTGTCAGATCCTGCAATAGAGGCACATCATGTTCAGAGTTTTGGCACCAGCTATAGGCTGCACAGCTGCACAAATAAAGTCCTGTTACCATGTGCACCTCTCTGCTAGCTGCTGCTTTTATGTTTGCTGAACAGTAACATGAGGCACAGTTCCCTCTGGTCCTACATGCAGGCAACACTGCCTTTCCCCATGATTTGCCCCCTCCCTCGATCCCAGTGATGCTTATTCAGAGATGGGCTGTGGGGAGAACCAGCACTGCACCTAATCAGCAACACGGCCACCTCTGAGCAAGTAGCACTGAGATCGATGGAGGGGGAAGACTATGGGGAGAGGCTGCGCTACCTGCATATGGGATCAGAGAGGCCTGTGCGTCTCATGCTACTGCTCAGTAAAGGTGAGATAAAGAGTCGCCTGCCTCCTTTATTTCTTTTGTTACAACTGCAGGCAGAGAGCCTGGTTGGTTGGGGTTTCAATTTAAGTTTTATCTACATATTTCTATGAGTTTATTATAATTTATTCTGTACTTGGTGAGGGCATAACTGAGTATTGCCTGTGTGACTAAGACCAAATATTCTATTAGCATGGAGTTTCTGTGTAGGATCTGTAATAATCTGGCTTGTTCAGTTTCCCAAATAGGTGAAATGATGTTCTAAGGCCCACTACAATATTTATGGTGCTGCTTTTTTCTGGGTAGGCTCCTTATTGCATTAATTTTAGAAGCTGATTTTATTATGGTATGGTAGAATTGCATTATAGGTCTTCAGTGACTTTTGTAGGTTTTTTTGTTAGTTAACATGGAGGCCAATTCCATAACATGCATGTCCGGGCTGCAAAAACGTCCCAATCAAAAATGGGCCAAATTTCACACCGATTCCACAGCTTTGGGCATAGATGTGTCTGTTGTTCCAGAATCAGGGACATAGACATTTCCGTTGTGGCATGAGCAAACCACTGTGGAGAAACATGGGCCCTGCTGTTATGATGAGACATGGTATGCGCAGCAAACAGTTTGGACATCCCTGTGCTCACCGTGTTCTGAAAAGATGGACATTTCTGATTCTGCCTATCTCTGCCATATACACATGAATGTCTCTGATGGACACGCCTCCTCTATTAAAACGTGCATCTCCTAAGCTGCTCCTCTCACTGACAGTATTGTGCTGATGCAAACTACACATAAATACTGAAGATAAATAAATGTTGATGCAAACTAGACTAGATATATTAGTTTGTTGCATGCCAGGAACAGAGCAAGGTGATCTCAGTGCATTCAAAGATATAACAGTAGAAAGTGATATGCTTGCCATGACATACCTTGTATCAAAACATACATGGCAGTAGAAGAAATCTATAGTTATTTTTTCATTGGTCATCTCTAAGAACACTCACTACAATGTTAAGTATGGACCCTTACCAATCTCACACAATATGGTGCTTTTGGGCATGTTTCAGTGATGTTTGCATTGTTGAATACTCTTATTCTGAGGGTCTCTTATTATTGAAAGAGATATGTTTTGACATTTAGCTATGGAGAACCTTTTATGATTTTTTTCTGCCCTATCACACTGGCACCTGGTGACACTGTGGTCATCCATAGTCCATTTACTGGCCAGGCTTTCATGTCCCCTCTGAATTGCAGATGAGCCCACCAGATCCTCCTGTGCACCCTTCAAACCACATACACACACACTCTCACTTTCAGTCACAAAAACATAATTCTGCCAAAAAGATGCCCTGAACCTATGCATGACATAACATAATAGCATGGGGTACCAGGACTAAAAATATGATCTCAACTTGTCACCCAAGAATCCTTTTCCTACTCACACCAGGGCTGGCCCATCTACTAGGTGAGCTAGGCGACCACCTAGAGTGGTTGGCCTGGGTGGGCAGTGGCAGCAGCACACATGGGCAGCCACGCAGTCCCCTCCAGCTACCGACGATTCCGTTTGAGGGGAGAGCTGGGCAGTGTCAGTATGTCCAAAAGCAGCAGCTTTTTGCCGCCACTTTTGAAAATAATTCCACTGCCCACCTCCCCTCCCGAGATGGAATTGGTGGCAGCTGGGGGGGGGGGGGGGCAGCATCAGTTGGCAGAGTAGCATCAGCAGGGGTGGGAAAGCAAGGCTTGGGTTTCTGCCTAGGATGGCAGAAACCCTTGGGTCAGCCCTGACTCACACCCATACTATCCTTACCATCAGCAGCCCTATTTTTCAGAACATGAGAATTGCTAGAGTCCCCTAGATTGGCTCCTTTAGCACAAACAGCACATCTCAGCTTAGCCATAATACAGAAATATTAAGAAGAGCAATAGTGTGTAAGGGTGTTTATTAAATGTTTCTATACCTTACAACATTCCTTCACCTCTACTTTCTGTTCCTTAAAACTGCATCTTGTGTTTTTCCAGAATGCAGTCACACCAGTTCAAAACATAATTGTCACAACCAATCTTCAATCTGGGATGCATTGCAGAGAAGAGCAGAATTTTTTTTAAGTCCTGGCCTTATATCACATTTCTGCAGGAATAATGTGGACATCTGCAGGAAGCACTGAAAACGTACCGGGTCTTTCCTGAATACACTTTATATGTCTCTGTAACTGACCACACTCCTGTTTCGTCCCTTCTGGGCATGTTCTGAGATCCCCGTGCTGGCACAGTGGACAAGCAGTGTTTCAGAATACAGTCGGGGATGTTTTCTGCACAAAAACCTCCCCGCTGCACATACAAACCCCTTATTCATGTTCTGGAATGACCTCCATAGGATAAAAATAGGCACCTTCTTACTCTCCTAACCTAGGTGACCTGCAATGAAATTACCCCCCATGAGGGCAATTTTAGAACTGATGCAGAAGAGGATGCATCTGGTGTATGTGTAAAGAATGGCAGTTTTAGAAAAGGAAAGTACATGTACACTTTCCCTTCTAAAAGTACCACATACAGATGTATGAAGTATTATTCTTTCTGAACTAAGACACTAATACACTCCTTAATCACCTTCCATCTTGACTATTGTAACCTACTCCTTGCTGGTCTCCCTCTGAATCATCTCTCTCTCCTTCAATCTGTTCAACATTCTGCTGCACGGCTAATCTTCCACCAGCCTCGTCATGCCCATATTACTCCTCTTCTCAAGTCACTTCATTGGCTCCCTATCCGTTTCTGCATCCAGTTCAAACTTCTCCTGCTGACCTATAAGTGCATTCACTCTGCAGCTCCTCACTACTTTTCCTCTCTTACACCTCCCTACACCCCTCCCTGGAAACTCTGCTCTTCTGGCAAATTGCTTCTATTGGTGCCCTTCTCTTCTATTGTTAACTCCAGATTTTGCTGCTTTCACCTGCTGCTCCTTATGCCTGGAACAAACTACCTGAGTCTGTACATCAGGCACCTTCTCTGACCCTTTTCATATCTAAGCTAAAAACTCACCTCTTCACTTCTGCTTTCCTGATCTCCTTTGTGTTTTTTTACCATTCTCCCTAGATGTATCCCTGTCTACACTTATTGAGTTATCTGTCATGACTAGACTGTAAGCTCTGATGAGCAGGGACTGTCTCTTACATGTCTGTGCAGTGCTGCATACATCTTGTAGCTCTATTCAAATGCTCAGTAGTAGTAGTGATTCTCTGAACGTATAAAACCAGGTTTTCCATGTGAAAAGCTTTTCTAAAGTTACTTGCTATAGTTGTAAGTCAAAAAAAGAAAAACTTGGAGTTGCTGCACAGAAAATGTTTTAGCTATCCAAGTACTAAGAATCTGAATAATAAGTAGTCAAACTCTTTGCCGATGTTCTGTGCTAACACAATAATTATAAACAAATTCAGATGAAAAATTCACCCTACTGTGCAGCAGTGTTCCAGGCATTGCTTAGTATTAACAAAGACATTTCCACAATTTATCTGTAGCTAAAAGCTGTGCTCCTGATGCCTAGTATGAGGACCTGAGGACTGCGTCTCTACTGACATATAGATCCCAGCAAGAGAATTTCAGTGTGGGCAGGATTCCAGGGGTAATTTCAGATATAAATAATCACAGCATGTAGTTTGGCATTCCAGACATTTTGGAAAGTGATGTGTTTGTAGGTACTTCCATGCAAATATGATGTTAGATAGAAAAAAGAGAGTAGGAAACATATGTGCTTTTCTAAAGTTACCTGCTATAGTTGTAAGTCAAAAAAAGAAAAACTTGGACTTGCTGCACAGAAATTGGGTGCCTCGCTTACTATTTTTTTGTTTGCCCTTGTTAAAATTATAGGAAAGGGAAAGAGTAAAGACTATCTCATGAACTCCAGTATAATGTTGGAAAATGAAATGTGGCGCAAGGCACAGTACAATCCTTTTAACAACTTTTCAAAACTGTCATTTAATGTATTCAAAGTAATCCCGCGGCGCCGCTGGGCTCGGGCCCGAGGTCGGCGGAGAAACCGGGTCCCCAAGGGCCGAGCCTGCTCGTGTTCATGCTTAGGGGGGGGGGGGGCGGCTGAAGTGTGCTGGCACCGCACCCACGCTGTGACGTGGGATGAGACGATTGGAGCCGGCGGCTTGGGAGGCGGAGCCGACCAGGAAGCATGGGAGATCGCCGGCGTGCGATCTCCCTCTTCCTGTTGTGACCGGAAAATCAACCAGGTGTGTCTCGGCGGTGGACTCCTTCGGCGGTGGGGTTTTTTTCGGTATCGAGATGTGGGGGGGGGGGGGGCAGAGCAGGGTTAAATCAAGCGCATTAACTACACTTGAGGCCGGGGCATGGGGGGGGCTGCGGGTTTGCCGGGCATGGGGGCACCCGTTAGTTTACAAGGGAGCGGGAGAGGGAGAGAGACGTTTGGGGGGCAGTGGCACGCTGCGAGGCAGCGAACTCAGCGGGGCGTCGTTTACAAAAATAAACTATAAGAAACAAAAAAAAGATAATAATAAAATAAAATAAGGTGAGACAGAGGGAGAAGCACGGTTTAAAGTATAAAAAACAAAAACGGAGGGGGGGCAGTTGAACAAAAGGGTGTGCAGGCCTTAGCTGGGGCCCTGAGCCTTATCTTCCCAGGCCTTGGGGGGGGGGGGGGTGTGGTACTCAGAGTAGGGGGGGGCTGGGGTTGCGGACTGTGACGGGAGTTGGGGGTTTGGAGTGGAGGAGTAGCCTAGTGGTTAGAGCATCAGCCTAGCAGCCAGGAGATCTAGGTTTAATTCCCACTGGCACTCCTTCTGATCTTGGGCAATTCACTTTCCCTTCATTGCCTTGGACCGCACTTAAAAAAAAAAAAAAAAGAGGTTTTCGCATCCATGGCCCGCACTCAGAAGGGAAAAGGGGCGGATAGGAGGGCTGGCCCTGCTGGAGCAAAAGCCAGTGGGCGGGGGGCTGGTCGGCATGGGAGTTCGGCAGCAGGGGCAGGTAGGTCAGAGTCTGGGGGTGCAGCGGTGGCGGGGGGGGTCGAGGGCGAGTTCGCCAGACGCGTGGCAGGGGGTGGCAGGGGTGGGCGGAGTCCCGGAGCAGATCGGGCAGGCTCCCGCGGGGTAGTGACAGCGGAGTCCCTTGTGAGGCAGGGTTGGTGGCGCAAGGGCCCGCCTGGCCCACGGGTGTCGTGGAGGAGATGGTCAGCCCCCCTGTACTGTCCAGTGCTGAACCTTGCGGGGCGGTACTGGAGTCGGTGCGGGCGGACGGAGCAGCGGGCGACTCACCTGGTCAGGTCGGGGGGCCTAGGGTTGATCCCGTGGCATGCGGACCATTGGGGATGCGGGGTGGGGGCCTTGCTGGCGAAAGTGGACATCGAATCCGCATTCCGGTGCACCCTTCTGTTTTTCCGTTGTTGGGCTTTCGATTTGATTCACAGTTTTACTATGATAAGTGCATGCCTATGGGTTGTGCGGTGTCGTGCGCTTACTTTGAAGCCTTCAGCACCTTCCTCCACTGGGTTTTGGAACAGCAGACAGGTGTGTCCACTATCGTGCATTACCTGGACGATTTTTTGTTCGTAGGGCCCGGGCAGACCGGGACCTGTGCCCGGCTGCTGAGCGCCTTTCATAGCCTGGCTGGTGACTTCGGTATACCCATAGCAGCGAGCAAAACGGTGGGGCCTGTCACATGCCTTACCTTCCTGGGAATAGAGCTTGACACAGACAAAATGTTAGTGCATTTGCTGGTGCAGAAAGTTGAGCGACTCCGGAATTTGGTCGCATTCGTAGGGGCGGCGGGCAAAACCACCCTTCGGGTTCTGCAGTCTTTAGTCGGTCATCTCAATTTTGCTTGCAGGGTGCTGCCGATGGGGCGTCCCTTTGCACGGTGGTTGTCATTGACGATGGCAGGAGTGCAAAGGCCACATCATCGTATTCGGGTGTCGTCCGGAATGCGTGAGGATTTGCAGGTGTGGGATGCCTTCTTAGCAGACTTCAATGGCTGCAGGGTTGTGCAGTGGCCGGAGCAGTCGAATGCGGATATGCACTTGTTTACCGACGTGGCGGGCAGTTCTGGTTTTGGGGCATACTGCCAAGGAGCTTGGTGTGCTGAGGCATGGCCTAGCGAATGGGTGGCATCCGGGTTGACCCGTAACATTACCTTCTTAGAGCTCTTCCCCATAGTGGTTGCGCTGTGGGTATGGCCGGAGCGCTTACGGAATAAGAGGGTGTTGTTTTGGTGCGACAATGCTGCGGTGGTCGAGGTCATCAACCGACATGCGCCCAGGTGCCCAAGGGTTGCGGCGCTAATGAGAGTATTCGTCTTAGCTTGCTTGCGCCTGAACGTCACCGCCAGAGCGCGACATGTGCTGGGTGTGCAAAATTCCATTGCTGATGCTCTGTCCCATTTTCAGTGGTCGCAGTTCAGGCTATTGGCTCCAGAGGCGGATGCAGCTGCCTCGGAAGTGCCGGGCCATCTTTGGCAGGTTGGGACCCTGACGTGATGGCGTTGCTGTCCGTGTCAGTGGCACGCGGAACGTGGGCGAAGTATCGGCGAGGATATTCTCAGGTGAGTGAATTTTTGGACGCGAGAGGGTGGAAAGGGGGGAGTGTTCATGACGGGCTTGTAAGCCAATTCATGTTGTGGGCAAAAAGGGAAGGTTGAGCCCGGTCGGCGGTCGTCGCGGCATTGGCAGGGTTTTCCTTTTTCTGCAAGGCGGCCGGTTGGGGTAACCCTCGCACATCCTTTTTAGTCAAGCGCCTGCTGGCTGGGTGGGCCAGGGTGCACCCCAAGCTGCAGGATTGGCGGCTTCCAGTCTCTCACGATCTTCTCCTCAAGATTTGTGAAGTGTTACCGCGAGTCGCGGCTTTGGCTTTCGAGGCGGTTTTGTTTCAGGCGTTGTTTGTGACTGCTTTTTTCGGGGCTTTCCACGTTTGTGAGCTCGTGCCCAGGTCCGCGAGGAGGGGCGCTTGCGGTGGGCTGGATGCCAATTGCATGGCGGTGGAGGCGGCCCGGGTACACATCCTTGTCTCGCATTCCAAAACGGACCAGTCAGGTAATGGCGCATGTGTGATCTTGAATGCAATTTCCCCCTTGCCATCCTGCCTGTTTTTTTGCCTGAGGAGTTACTTGCAGCGGAGACCGGAGGCCTCAGGTTACTTTTTTATCCATGAGGATGGAAAACCGGTAACGCAGTTCCAGTTTACCGCGGTGTTGCGCTTGGTATTAAGTTACCAGGGCTGTGATGAGAGGAGTTATGCCTTGCACTCCTTCTGGATTGGTGCTGCCATAAGCGCGGCCACGGCGGGACTCAAGGGCCCTGTTATTCAATGGATTGGTAGGTGGCACTCGGGTGTGTACAAGGGATACGTGCGCCCGTGACAGTCCCGGGCCAGATCTCGGGCGCCATGGGAGCTGGCCTTCATTGAATGGGGGGGGGGGGAAAGGGGGTTCTAATCCTTTTGCTTCCTATTGCAGAAGTGGCCGTTGGTTGCAGTCCGATTTGTCTCCTTGCAGATGGTTCGTGCTCCGGAGAGTGGTGGATCATCGGGCATTCCTTTGTTTATTGGGCTGAGCGCAGGGCAGCAGTGCGGCCGTTGGGCATCCAGCTCGGGCTGGCTGCTTCGGGAATTCGGCTTTGCTGGATGGGACAACGTGGCATGCGATGGTGGCAGCTGATTGCCTGCGTTCAGGCGAAGATCGAACAGCAGCAGCGGCTAGTCGGGCTGCTGATCCACCTGGGCGGAAATTATCTGTCCAGCTGGTCATGCCGGCAACTTATCAGAACTGTGCAGAGGGACATCGGACTGTTGCATGAATTGCTTCCGGGGGTTGCCATTATTTGGTCTGATATCATTCCACGCCCTGCGTGCTGGCTCCAGCGGCAGTGGTTGCGGGGTCTGGTGAAGATTGCATTGGGTGATGCAGACCGGGGGGTGTCAGGTGTTGCACTCTTGGGCTGAGGTTAAGTGTGTGGGTTTGTATCGATTGGATGGTGTGCACCTCGCTCCGGTGGGGCAAGACCTGTTACTGAACGACTGGCAAGAGGCGCTTGAAGGTTGGCATTGGTCGCATCTGGTTTCGGGGGGGGGGGCGGCACAAGGATAGGGGCCTACCTTGTGCCAGTGGTGGGGTAACGAGCTGGCACTCGCCGACCCGGCGGTGCATTGGCGGCTGATGCCACTTTGCAGGGGAGCGGTGTGCTCCTTAGGTTGGGAGAGACATCACTGTTGGAGTCTCTGCCCGGAGGAAGGCAACTGGAGCCGGCCTTTGCTAATAGCACGGCGAGGCGGGCAGTAGGGGGAACGGGGGGGTGGATGATGCACCACCTTGCTAAAAACGGCTGGTGGGGGGCATCATCTGGATTGGGGTGGGGGGGGGGGAGTTGTTGTGTGGAATTAAGAACGTTGAATTGGCCCATGTTGGGCCGGTGTTGGTTTATGGTTATGTAGCTGCGACCAATAAAATATTGTTATGCCAAACCTCAGTGAGTGTGTGTTCCGTGAATGGGGCAATGATGAGCAGGGGGGGGGGGGGTGGGAGCTGAGATGTGGCTAAGGTTACGATGGAGTATGCAGGGCCAGACATCCGGATACCTTGGTTACTAGGGTAGTAGACTGTTTTTGCTTTGATAATAGGCTTTTTTTTTTTTAAGTGGAGGAGTTACCTAGTGGTTAGAGATTGGGTTCAATTCCCACTTGCACTCCTTGTGGTCTTGGGCAAGCCACTTTACCCTCCATTGCCTGGCAATCTACTTCTGGTCAGACCTTGCCAAGAAAATCCAGGGGCTGCTGGGTCACCAGGAATCAGCATCGACTCAACGGCACTTAAAAAAAGTCGTTTTGCTACTATTAGGGTGCATAAAAGAAGTTAGAGGCTGATAAACAGGCTGTGAGTGACTAGTTATTTTGGAGGTTGGCCTTGTATTTTAAACACTATCTTCTGTTGTCAAAATTTAGCTTCAGGAGTCTGCATTGTGGCAAACAGGTTGTTAATGACTATATAATGAGGCAGTTTTGGCTGACCCAGTTCTGAACACTCGTTAAAATAGATGTAAGCTTCATTATCCCTTTATGGACATGCAAACATGCTCCAGTACAAGGTTAGATCAGTCATCAGGCAATCGCCTGTGGGGGGGGGGGGGGGGCAGCTTCTAGGGGATGGTAAAGAGCAGTGCAGTCAAGGAAGAGCAATATTTTCCGACAGCCCTTTAATTCCAAGCATCGTCAGCATGTATTTTTACTTGTAGGAAGGGTTGATAATTTTCAAATAGCCCATTTCCTAGAGTAAATAGCTTCTGGAAATTGCCACATTTTATATGGAAAGTATGATTTCCAAGTATGCATTTTTACAGGATTGTTTGAGGCCAGGTGTGTTGGGATGATCATGATTGCTGAGGTTAATTAGTAAAAGCTCAAGGAAGTGGGTCCAGGAACCTGAAAGTTAAAGGAGGGGAGAGGATGCAAGGCTGAAGGGTGCCTAATACTCTCGGCTGATCCTTATTAAACAAAGGCTGACGAAGCAGACAAAGTATGCTTGATGCATTATGTTAGTGTGAACTGAAGGCAAGAAGGCAAAAATACTTGCTCAATGAAGAAAGGTGAATAGTGGAGTACCCCAGAGATCTGTGTGCTGGGTCCGCTTTTTTTTTTTAACATATTCGTAAATGACCTGGAAATGGGAACAACAAGCGAGGTAATCAGATTTGCAAATGACACAAAATTATTCAAAGTTGTTAAAACCCAAGAGGATTGTGAAAAATTGCAAGAGGACCTTGATAAATTGGAAGACTGGAGGTTCAGTGGCAGATGAAATTTAATGTGGACAAGTGCAAAGTTATGCACCTAGGAAAGAACAACCCAGATTATGCTTACACAATGCAAGGTGCCACATTAGGAACTACCTCTCAGGAGAAAGATTTAGAGCCTGATTTTCGAAGACAGTTACACGGGTAATAGCCCATGTTACCAATATAGATGCCTTAATCGGGATTTCCCTAAAGGCATTTACATAGGAAGTGCCTTTGAAAAATCCCGGTTAAATCCCTAACACTCCCAGATGCTATTGGAGCATGTTAGGGTATTCTGGGGTGGAGCGGAGGTGGGGAATGGCACTAAGTAGGTAGCAGCAATTTTCGATGCTGCCCGCTTAGCGCTCTGTGCCTTAAAGAAACCCTCACCTATCTTTAAGGTGCTGGGGCTAAACGGGCAGCATCAAAAATTGCTGCTACCTGTTTAGCCTCAGCGGCTTCTGGCCTGTGCAATGTGACCCAGATTTTCATTTCTGTTGCCGTGGAAATGAAAATCTGGGTTTGAGGGGTCGGCAGGCAGGGCTAAGCGCCTACAGCTTAGCCCTGCCCAGATGAAAATTGGGCCCTTAGGTGTCATCATGGATAACACATTGAAACCCTCTGCCCAGTCTGCAGCGGCGGTCAAGAAGGCAAATAGAATGCTAGGAATCAAAGAAAGGAATGGAGAATAAAATAAAAGATATTATAATGCCTCTGTATCGTTCCATGGTGCGACCGCACCTTGAATATTGTGTGCAATTCTGATCACTGTATCTTAAACAGGATATAGCAGAATTAGAAAAAGTACAGAGAAGAGCCACCAAAATGGTAAAGGGGATGGAAGGATGCCTCTAGGAGGAAAGGCTTAAAAAGTTAGGGCTCTTCAACCTGGAAAAGAGATGGCTGAGGGGAGATATGATAGAAGTCTATTAATAAAATGAATGGAGTGGAATGGGTAAACGTAGATCGATTGTTTATGCCATCAAAAAGTAGAAAGATTAGGGGACATGTAATGAAGCTACAGTGTAACCCGTTTAAGACATATAAAAGAAAATATTTTTTCACTCAATGTGTAATCAAACTCTGAAATTCGTTATTGGAGGATGTAGTAAAAGCTGGGTTTAAAAAAGGTTTGTACAAGTTCCTGGAGGAAAAGTCCTTAAACCATTATTAAAAAAGACTTGGGAAATCCAGTGCTTGCCTCAATACAAGCATTGTGGAACCTGTATGTCTTTTTGGAAACCTGCCAGGCACTTGTGACCTGGATTGGCCACTGTTGCAAACAGGATACTGGGCTTGATGGACCTAGGTCTGACCCAGTATGGCATTTCTTATGTTCTTATGTTCTAGTCTTTGTACTGCCACATGTATATACTGTCTGAAACATTTATTCAACCTGGTTCCATAGGCCATAATAGTGAAAATATAGCAGCCAGGAACATATATTAAAACAATGGTTTACAGTGTGGCAGGCTATGGCCTAGCATGGCCTGCTACTATGAAAGGCCTGTAAGTTAGGCCTGGATCCTAACCCCCATTATAGCTAGAAAAAGAACCAAAAATCTGTGAGAAATGAGAAAACTGTTTTAAACTGCTTAATAAGAAGTTTTACATGAATTCATAAGTCTTCCATTATTCTCTTGTGTGCAAAAGAAAGAAATGTTTCAATACATGCATTCCTGAAGCTAGGGATAACCTTGCAGTAGAGAAGTATCGAAATCAAGAACTGCACCATTGTTAGAACAATCCTGAGGGAGGGGGCTGGTTGCTAGGCCCCGGAGGGATTTCTGATTGGACAGGTGCAGGGAGCATGGAACCAATGAGAAGTTTGCATGTATCGAGTTAGAACCAATAGAAAGTTCTCATGTATCAAACTGAAAAAGAGGTATAAATGGTTATGTCTCTGTAGAAACTTTTGCTCAGTTCCTTTTGAAGCTTTGGCTGACTGGGCCTGTGTACAATAAACTGGCTTGGACCCTGTCAATTGACTCCTGGATTTATTCATTGATTGCACTTTGCTAAAGCATATTCTTGGTGCGTTGGCCGGGAAGTACGAGTAGTAAATGGTATTCAAGTGAGTAATCCACGAAATTCGCCTTGAGGTTTGGTCCGGTTGGACCGCGGGGGAGACCTCAGGCGCCGCCGGCCCCTTTGAGCCGGAGAGGGTTCCGCCTGCCTCGGCGGGCCATCAGGTCGAGCTGGCCAACACCTCCGACCCGGGGGAGTCCAGGTTCCAACTCAGAAGCTGGTGTGGTATCGGGGACCGGATCTGGTGAGTAGACATTTTTGTGATTCGATAGTCAGAAAGAACAGCCTGGGACAACGTCTTGCGTGCGCAGGACTAATTTGGTATATTTGGTATAGACTAACTGGGAAATCTCGCATGAGTATGCGCGAGACAAGGGAGCCTGATCACCTCCCATAAGGTCGGTCCTAGTAAGCTCCGTGTAAGAGAAAGTGGAAGCCGAAGCCATCGATCCTTCTTGTTTGGAATAGTCAATTAGTCAGAAAACTTGGGCACTTGAAATATGATATCTTGTTGAAATATGCTTGCTTGTGTGAGTGAGAGGTCTTGAAATACAGACCGAGCGAGAGCGGACTACTAAGTAGCGCAGTTCCTGGCTGGGCGACCGCGCCCAGGTCGCGAACAGGAGGAAGCAAGTGGTGTTTGTCCCCCCCAGTGTTCTGTGGGCTGTACGGACCCCTTACCTACAGCCATACTACCTATCCTTATTGTTCGTTGTCTTGTACGTCATTACGTGTACGTAGAGTACGTAGCGTACGTAGGTACGTTGAGTACGTAGGTAGTGTACGTAGGTACGTTCAGATTATGGGAGGGACGGAGTCCACGCAAACTCCGTTGGCATGTATGATCAAGAATTTCCGTAAAGGATTTTCGGGTGATTATGGTACAAAAATGACTCCATCTAGATTAAAAATGTTATGTGAAAGGGAGTGGCCCGCATTAGCTGCTTCATGGCCCTGTGGGGGCACCTTTGATTTAGAAACAGTTTTACAAATTCATCAGCTTATACTAAGAGTGTATCCTGACCAGTTCCCCTATATAGATTCCTGGTTAGGTGTGTGTGAACAGCAGCCCTCATGGATGAAGCGCTGTTATGAGGAACGCTGTAAAATATTTGTAGCTACTACTAGGGGAACTAGAAAAGCTAAGGAAGAGAAGCCGCCTCTGTATTCTGCCCTAGAGTCCCCAGATATTCTGGCCAAGTTACCCCAGCCCCCACATAAGTTAGTTCCCACAGCACCACAACCTGAAGTAGAGCCAGATGAAGGGCCCCAGAAAATGCCGCTGCAGCAGCCTAAGAAGCAACCTACCCCGAGTGATAGTCCCGAGTCAGGCCCAAGCACAGCGGGAGGACTCGAGTCCTCTGACGAGATAGAAAGCGGAGGCTCTCCTGCCAGTTCACGGTCACCCACCAAGGAGATTTGTGTCCGGGAGCCTTATGATTTAAGAAGCGTAACTCCCAAGAAGAAGGAGAAAGCAGGGCACCTAATGCCATTACGCCAAGTGCCTGGAATACCTGTTTTAAATGATCAGGGCCAGATGGCGCCAGGACCAACCAGCTTAGTTTATGTACCCTTTTCCACCACAGATTTATTAAGATAACGCACCAGTCTTGTATATGCCTGAGTGCCCTATTCCACTACTGGGCCGAGACATGCTTGCCAAGCTCCAGGCACAGATATCGTTTGCTGAAGGGGGAGAAATGAAAATGACTGTGAACCCAAAGCCTGCTGGATTGATGGTGCTTACTGTTCCCCGAGAAGAAGAGTGGCGGTTCTATAGTGCACCTCCAATAAAGTCAGCTAGTTCCTGTATACCCACCAACCTCATAGCCCCACCTGAAGTATGGGCAGAAGATAATCCACCTGGCCTAGCGAAGAACATAGCCCCTGTCATTGTCACCCTCAAGCTGGGAGTAGAACCAGTGCATGTGAAGCAGTATCCTTTCCCTCGACCAGCCATTGAAGGAATCCACTGCCATTTGATGAAACTGTTGAAGTACGGACTTCTCAAGGAATGCCAGTCACCTTGGAACACCCCCCTACTCCCAGTAAAGAAGCCTAGGACAGGGGACTACCGCCCAGTACAAGACCTAAGGTGAGTGAATGATGCAGTTGAAACTATACACCCTGTAGTGCCAAACCCTTATACTCTCTTGGGACTGATCCCCACTGAGGCTACTCACTTCACTGTCCTGGACCTGAAAGATGCCTTTTTCTGTGTACGCCTAGCCCCCACCAGTCAACTTTTATTCGCTTTTGAATGGCAAGACCCCACAATAGGAAGGCGGGGCCAGCTCACCTGGACCAGATTACCCCAAGGATTCAAGAATTCACCTACCCTCTTCAGTGCTGCCCTGAATCAGGATTTTTTCAAGCTACCATGTGAACCCAGGAGAAAGGGTTCTTCTTCAGTATGTGGACAACTTGCTCATAGCCACCAACTCAGAAAGTGAATGTCTACAAGCCACCAATGAACTCTTGCACCTTTTTAATGAGGCTGGATACAAAGTCTCAAGAGCCAAGGCGCAATTATGTCAAACAAGTTAAATACCTAGGATTCCAGTTGTCTAGCGGAATTCGACGCCTGGGACCAGAACGCAAAGAAGCTGTATGCAGTATTCCTACTCCAACCACCAGGAGGCAAGTGAGAGCCTTCTTGGGTGCCGCAGAGTACTGTCGTACTGGAGATGAATGCATGGCTGCGTGGATGGTGTCATCGAGAGCGTTTTGGTTTCCTAGACCATGGGATGCTGTTCCAAGGGTTGCAGAGCAGAGATGGCATCCATCTGTCCAAGAAAGGTCAACGCATCTTTGGTAGTAGATTGGCTAATCTACTGAAGAGGGCTTTAAACTAGATTCGTTGGGGATAGGTGAAGAAAGCCCCCAGGTAAGTGAAAGCCCCCAGGTAGGTGATACATTAAATACCTTTATGGAAATGGGTAACAGGGGTAACATATGGAAAGCAGTGTGTATAAATGCCTGTAACATGGGAAATAAGATCCCTGATGTTGAAGCTTTGGTGGGAGTGGCTGACTTGGATTTAGTGGCAGTTACAGAAACATTGTTCACAGAAAACCATGACTGGGATGTAACTATACCTGGCTATACTTTATTCAGAAAGGACAGGGTAGGAAGAAGGGGAAGAGGAGTGGCACTATATGTAAAAACTAATATTAAAGCTTTGGAATTACAGAGCTTAAAAGGGAGAGAGGAGGCATTGTGGGTTAAACTAGAAAGAGGGAAAGAGAAATCTATTTGCATTGGTGTGATATACAGACCTCCCTCACAAGAGGAAGAGGTGGACAGAGAGTTAATTGAAGACATATGCAGCATTGCTAGGAAAGGGGAAGTGCTACTGATAGGAGATTTCAATATGCCAGATGTTGATTGGCACATTCCTGCTGCAGTATCATCTAGAAGTAAGGAGATCCTGGATTCTCTACAGGAAGAACTATTCAGGCAATTGGTAACAGACCCCACACGTGAAGGGACCATACTGGACTTGATGCTTACCAATGGTGAAAGTGTTTCTGATGTTGTAGTGGGAGATGATTTTGCATCCAGTGATCACCAGATGGTGTGGTTCAGTATTAGGACTAGGGCTGTTAGAATCCATTCCAAGGTGAGGATCTTAGACTTTAGGAAGACTAACTTTGCGAAGATGGGCCAATACCTCAGGGAGTCGTTAGTGGGATGGGAACAGCTGGGGGATGTAGAAAAACAGTGGGCAAAACTGAAAGGGGATATTTTAAGGGCAACCGACCTTTTTGTTAAAATGGTAAATAAAGGCAAAAGGAAAAGGAGACCGCTATGGTTTTCTAAGGAAGTAGCTGAAAAAGTGAAGAAAAAAAGGGAGGCCTTCATGAAATACAAGAGATCACAGAGAGAGGAAGACAGGCATCTGTATTTGGAAAAACTTAGAGAAGCTAGCAAAGTAGTCAAGAAGGCAAAGATTCAAAAGGAGGAGGAAATAGCCAATGCAATAAAATGGGGGGATAAGACATTTTTCAGATATATTAGTGAGAAGAGGAAGGGCAAAAGTGGTATTGTCAGACTCAAGGGTGTAGGGGGGGAATATGTAGAAGCTGATAAGGATAAAGCGGAATTGCTTAACAAATATTTTTGTTCTGTGTTCACAGATGAAGAACCAGGAGCAGGACCTCAGAAAACACCCACAAATAGGAACAGAAGCGAGGGACATCTTGAACAATTTTCAGAAGACTGTGTTCGTGAGAAACTAGCTCAACTTAAAGTAGACAAAGCGATGGGACCAGATGGGATACACCCTAGAATACTGAGGGAACTTGGGGACGTTCTAGCAACTCCACTGACTGACCTTTTCAATGCCTCGTTGGAGTCGGGAGTGGTGCCAAAGGACTGGATAGAGGGTCATATGGTGCCTTTACACAAAAGCGGAAGTAAGGATGTGGTTCAAAACTACAGGCCGGTTAGTTTAACTTCGGTGGTGAGTAAATTATTGGAAACGCTGCTGAAAGAGAAAATAGTGAGGTTTCTGGAGTCCAGCGGATTACAGGATCCGAGGCAGCATGGATTCACCAGAGGCAGGTCTTGTCAGACAAATCTGATTGATTTCTTTGACTGGGTGACCAGGGAGTTGGACCGAGGGAGAGCTCTAGATGTGGTGTATTTAGATTTCAGTAAAGCCTTTGACACTGTTCCTCACAGGCGACTTATAAACAAACTGAGCACCCTAGGGATGGACCCTAAAGTTACTGCTTGGGTTAGAAATTGGTTGGGTGGGAGGCGACAAAGAGTACAAGTAAATGGAGCTCACTCTGAGGAGAAGGATGTTACCAGTGGTGTGCCCCAGGGATCTGTCCTTGGTCCGATTCTTTTTAACATCTTTGTTAGTGATATAGCGGAAGGGCTGTCGGGTAAGGTTTGCCTCTTTGCCGATGATACCAAAATCTGCAATAGAGTAGATACCCAGGAAGGTGTAGATAACATGAGGAGGGATCTAGCTAAGCTTGAAGAATGGTCTAGAATTTGGCAGCTGGGATTTAATGTTAAAAAATGTAAGGTCATGCATTTGGGCTGCAGCAATCCAAGGGAGCAATACAGTATAAGAGGTGAAGTACTTTTGTCCACTAAAGAAGAGCGGGACCTAGGCGTGGTTGTGTCTGATGATCTTAAAGTAGCTAAACAGGTAGAAAAGGCGACGGCAAAAGCTAGAAGGATGCTTGGGTGCATACGGAGAGGAATGGCTAGCAGAAAAAAGGAGGTGATAATGCCTCTGTATAAGTCTTTGGTGCGATCTCATTTGGAGTATAGTGTGAAATTCTGGAGACCGCACCTTCAAAAGGATGTGAACAGGATGGAGTCGGTGCAGAGAGTGGCTACTAAAATGATTAGTGGGCTTCATTATAAAGCATATGAGGACAGACTTAAGGATCTTAATATGTACACCTTAGAGGAAAGGCGGGATAAAGGTGATATGATTGAGATGTTTAAATACCTCCATGGCATAAATGTTCAGGGAGAGAGCCTCTTTCAATTGAAAGCAAGTTCTGCTATGAGGGGACATGGGATGAGGGTGAAGGGAGATAGATTCAGGAGTGATATGCGGAAATATTTCTTTACGGAAAGAGTAGTGGATCCGTGGAATAGTCTCCCAGTGGAGGTGGTAGAGATGAGGACAGTAACTGAATTCAAAAAAGCATGGGACCAACACAGAGGATCTCTAAAGGTAAAAAGTGGACTGTTGTAGTTGTTGATATGGAAGGACCGACTAGATAGGCCATGTGGTCTTTTTCTGTCATCATGTTTCTATGTTTCTATGTATATGGATCCCCAGTTTTGCGCTGCTAGCAAAACCATTGTATCAAGCTACCAAAGGAATAGAAAAGTCTCCATTGGAATGGGGACTTGAACAGGATGCAGCCTTTCGATCTTTGAAAACCGCTCTGATGTTATCACCAGCTCTTGGTCTACCAGATGTCCAGAAAAGCTTTCAGTCTCTATGTTCATGAGTCACAAGGAAATGTTCTAGGAGTGTTGACTCAATCTCTTGGATCTTGGAAACGGCCAGTAGCCTATTTGTAAAAAAAATTGGATGTAATTGCAAAAGGCTGGCCCCCTTGTTTGAGAACTGTTGCAGCTACAGCCCTCCTAGTGAGCAAAGCAGACAAGCTCACTTTGAGACAGAATCTTCAAGTTACTGTACCACACTTTTTTCTGACCAATATGAAACACAAAGGAAGTTTCTGGCTCACAAATTCACAAATGTTGAAGTATCAAAGTATGTTGTACAATTGATGGTCAGTCAAGCTCTGAATCCTGCTACGCTGTTACCAGTTGGTCTTGACCCCCCTGATCATGACTGTTTAGAAACTATGGACACTATATTCTCAAGCCGCCCGGATTTGACTGATGTTCCTTTGGAGAACCCTGAACGGACTTTCTTTGTAGATGGAAGCAGTCTTGTCATCATTAATGGACATTGTTGTGCTGGATATGCAGTGGTGACCCTTGATCTGGTAGTTGAGTTCTCAGCTCTGGCCCCAGAAACTTCAGCACAGAAAGCTGAACTGATAGCTCTTGCTAGAGCACTAATAATAGGAAAAGGGCTCTATCTAAATGTGTACCCAGATTCCAAGTCTGTCCTTACAACCTTGCATGTACATGGGGCCCTGTACAAAGAATGAGGGTTGCTCACCTCAGGAAGTAAGTCCATTAAGTATGGCCCCGAGATATTGACATTATCAGATACATACTGCCTACAGATTTCAGAATTTAGAAAAAGTAGAATGTATGAGTAGAACCCTGAAATCTCAGTTGTCCAAACTTTGCCAAGAGGTTCACCTGAAGTGGCCCCAGGTTCTTCCTATAGCCCTTCTTAGGATATACTTAGCCCCTGCTAAGTCTTTAGGAGTTTCCCCTTTTGAGATTATGTATGGGCGACCCCCGCCTATTGTATAGGAAATAAAGGGAGATATGGAACAGATTAGATCTGAAATTACTAGACAAGAACTAGTGGTTTTAAGTTCTGTTTTGCAGAGTCTTCATACGTGGGTACAAGACCAGCTGCCTATCCATCTAACAGAACCCCTGCATCCTCTCAAGCCTGGAGTCTCGGTGTGGATCAAAGAGTGGAGAAAGACATCGTTGGCACCGCATTGGAAGGAACCTTTTGTTGTCATCTTGTTAACCCCAACAGCAGTTAAAGTTGCAGAACTCGAACTCTGGATTCATCACAGTCGAATAAAGTCAGCAGCCATTGATAGCACTGTAGAACGGAAGGCAGCTACGAAAAGTTTTAGCTATGTGACAAAATTACCCTATACCCCAAAATGATGCTTTTACGCAAGTATAATATGTGTTTTAATTCTCACCCTTTCTCACTTGCGGGTGAGAATAATCAAAGGGGGGGAATGTGGCAGGCTATGGCCTATAATAGTCTGCAAATATGAAAGGCCTGTAAGTTAGGCCTGGATCCCAACCCCCATTATAGCTAGAAAAGAACCCAAAATCTGTGAAAAATGAGAAAATTGTTTTAAACTGCTTAATAAGAAGTTTTACATGAATTCATAAGTCTTTTATTCTCTTGTGTGCAAAAGAAAGAAATGTTTCAATACATGCATTCCTGGAGCTAGGGACAACCTTGCAGTAGAGAAGTATCAAACTTAGAAACTACACCATTGTTAGAACAGTCCTAAGGGAAGGGGCTGGTTGCTAGGCCCCGAAGGGATTTCTGATTGGACAGGTGCAGGCGTTGGAACCAATGGGAAGTTTGCATGTATCAAGCTGGAACTAATAGAAAGTTCTCATGTATCAAACTGAAAAAGAGATATAAATGAGTATGTCTCTGTAAAAACTTTGCTCAGTTCCTTTTAAAGCTTTGACTAACTGGGCCATGTGCACAATAAATTGGCTTGGATCTTTGAACAGACTCCTGGTTTTATTTATTGCATGCTTATCAGCTGCTACAATCCGACTATCTCTCTCCATGGGACTTATCCAAGTATGTCCCTTTAAATAATCAGGCTCATTTTATTTTGCTAATTTTTTTTTTATCAGTAGCATATTTTATTTAACTTTATTGTCCTCAGTCTGTTTCTAGGTTTGGTGGGTTGTCAGCATGACTCAGGGGTGGTGGAAGGCCTTTTTCTTTGCAGGGGGGTCCAAGCACTGCCTCAAGCTCCACCCTGTGGGCAGAGACCCTTCCTGTTCTGCTCACAGGGACCCCTGCGAACAGAACAAGAAGGGTCTTTGGTAATATCATGGCCGCCAGGCAGCAGGCTGCTCATGGCGATCTCAGTGATTGATTGATTTATTGATTTATTTGGCTAAGTTTATATACTGCTTTTCGCAATGGTCAAAGTGGTTTACAGTGAACTGGAGATAATACAAGGAACGTTTACATTAGAACAGGTAACTTTGTACAGTAAACAGGGGGTGGGGAAATTGGGATGATTAAATGTGTACAGGTTGATGATCTATGCATTCTTGTAGTGCTTGATATGTTGGCTATGTATGTGTTTGTGAACTATCTACATATTCTTAGAACATAAGAACATAAGATATGCCATACTGGGTCAGACCAATGTCCATCAAGCCCAGTATCCTGTTTCCAACCAGGGGCGGCCCAAGGGGGGTGCGGGGCCATGTGCGGAGACTCGGTGTGGGGCCTCATTTGCATAAGGGACTCATTTGCATAAATATTTGCATGATGTTACCATACGCTAACTTTTAGTAAACATGCCTCTTCATGAGTATATGGATAAAGAAAGACTAAAAGATTTCTACATTACTATAATCCAGTGCCAACCGCCAGGCACATTAGGAACTAATACAAACACTGCCATTTAGAACCTATAGCAAACCCGCCGTATCATAACACTACCAGGACTCACAAAGCACCATACCCTACCTATCAGAAGGCAACACTGCAAATATTAAACCAATACATTTCAGAGAATAACAATACATGACCTACTGGGGAAAGAGAACAAGTGGCAATGTCAAATAGGAATTACATAAACAGAATATCTCAGCTCAGTTACACATGCAGAACATAGACCATCCCCAAACAAGGAATCACAATTTAGAAACAGGAAGACAATAATTAAACTGGGAACCCTAAAAGCCAAACTTGGAATGTACAACAACAATGTAGAAATAAAACTATAAATTAATTTCCTCTTGTACTAAACAAAGCACAGACGTTAATGATGCACATTTCCCAGAGCTGACATATTCCAGTTAATAAATTTAAAATAAAGAGATATCTTTGTATCTTTTGTGCATTTTTTTTTCAGTTGCAATTGTTCCAGCCACTTTCTTCTGGTTTCTTTGTGTCTTCTGCTAACTCTCCATCGTCTGCTGTCCATTTGTCCTTAATTCTCTCTTCTAGATTTTGTCCATTCTCTCTCTACATCTACTTTAACATACTAATCTTTCTCCTTTTGCTCTTTCCTCATTCCTATTTCATCCACTCAAATTTTACCACTCCATCCTCAATCCCCACTTACTCTCCCAATACCCGGCCAATTGTAGATTTTTCTTCCCTCCCACACAAAATATTTTTCCCCTCTCCATTTCACTCTCCCAGCCCCATCCCCATCCCATTCTAATCTCCTCCAACATCAGCTCCCTTCTAGTTCCAGCCCCACCCAGTATCCGCTCCCTTCTAGTCCCCGCATCAGCCCATTTCCAGTCCTAGCTCCCCCATCCATTTCCAGTCCTATCCGAGTCCCTTCATCACCTCATTTCCAATACCAGCCTCCCTTCAGCCCATTTCTAGTCCTTTCCTAGCCCCACCATCAGCCCATGTCAAATCCTAGCTCCCCTCCACTCAGCCCATTTCCAATCCAAGCTCCCCATGAGCCTACTTCCAGTTCTAGCCCCTCCATGAGTCCATTTCAATCCAACCCCCCACCACAGACCATTTCCAATCTTAGCTCCCCCCAACACCCAATTCCCAGTCCTATCCTAGCCCCTCCATCAGCCCATTTCCTGTCCTAGCTCCCTCCCCTCACAGCCCATTTCCATTCCAAGCCCCCCTCCCCATCATCTATTTGCAGTTCAAGCCCCCCCTTTCCCTCAGCCCATTTCCATTCCAAGCCCCCATCCTCATCAGCTATTTGCAGTTCAACCCCCCTCCACTCAGCCCATTTCAAGTCCTAGCAACCCCCCAACCCATTGCCAGTCCTAGCCCCCCATAGCCTATTACCAGTCCTAAACCCCCATCAGCCCACTCCCAGTCCTAATCCCATCAGCCCATTTCCAGTCCTGACCCCCATCACCCAATTTTCAGTTTAAGCCCCCCTATATCCCATTACCAGTCCTAACTCCCCATCAGACCACTTCCAATCCTAACCCCATCAGCCCATTTCCAGTCTTAGCCCCCCCATAGCTCATTACCAGTCCTAACCCCCATCAGCCAACTTCCAGTCCTAAGCCCATCAACCCATTTCCAGTCTTAGCCCCCCATAGCCCATTACCAGTCCTAACCCCCATCACCCCATTTCTAGACTTAGCCCCCCCATAGCCCATTACCAGTCCTAACCCCCCATCAGCACACTTCCAGTCCTAACCCCATTAGCCCATTTCCAGTCCTAACCCCCCCAGCCCAGGGAAAATTAAAAAAAAAACAAAAAACTGTCTGCCGCCACGGCAGAATCGAGTGTCCCGCGGGGCACCCCCTGCCCAGCAAAGCCTGCCCTCCCTGCATCAGCTCCTTCTCCGCAGTCGCACCGGCTTTCAGAGCGTGAAGGGAGACTAGTTTCCCTTTCGCGGCTCTGTTAAGCCCGCGGGGGGCTGATGGGAATTTTCCCATCAGCGCTCGTGGGCTTAACAGAGCCACGAGGGAGAAACTCTCCCTTCGCGCTCTGAAAGCCGGTGCGACTGCGGAGAAGGAGCTGATGCAGGGAGGGCAGGCTTTCCTGGGCAGGGGGGGCCCCGCGGGACACTCGATTCTGCTGCGGCGGCCGCTGCAGCAGACATTTTTTTTTTAAATTTTAAAATTTACTTTTAAATCAGAATGTTATTTGCGCGGGACCCCCTGAAACGCGGGGCCCTGTGCAAAATACATTCTCGCTCAATGGACGGGCCGGCCCTGTTTCCAACAGTGGCCAATCTAGGTCATACGTACCTAGCAGTATCCCCAAGAGAAACAGGTTCCACAATGCTTGTATTGGGTCAAGCATTGATATCCTGGGTCCCTTTTTAATAATGGTTTACCCTGTAGCTTCATTGCATGTCCCCTAGTCTTTCTATATTCTGATAACGTAGAACAATTGATCTACGTTTACCCGTTCCACTCCATTCATTAATTTATAGACCTCTATCATATCTCCCCTCAGCCGTCTCTTTTCCAGGTTGAAGAGCCCTAACCTTTGTAGCCTCTCTTCATAGGAGTAGCCTTCCATCCCCTTTACCATTTTGGTGGCTCTTCTCTGCACCTTTTCTAATAACGCTATATCCTTTTTAAGATACGGCGACCAGAATTGCACATAATATTCAAGGTGCGGTCGTACCATGGAACGATACAGAAGCATTATAATATCCTTTGTTTTATTTTCCATTCCTTTCCTTATGATACCTAGCATTCTATTTGCTTTCTTGGCCGTTGCTGCACACTGGGTGGAGGGTTTTAACATGTTATCCACGATGACTCCTAAATCTTTTTCCTGGGTGGTGGTTCCCAATGTGGAACCTTGCATTGTGTAACCATAGTGTGGGTTGTTCTTTCCTAGGTGCATAACTTTGCACTTGTCCACATTAAATTTCATCTGCCATTTTGATGCCCAGTCTTCCAATTTATCCAGATCCTCCTGCAGTTTTCCACAGTCCACTTGGGTTTTAACAACTTTAAACAGTTTTGTGTCGTCTGCATATTCGATAACCTCACTAGTTATTCCCTTTTCCAGGTCACTTATGAATATGTCAAAAAGTAGCGGACCCAGTACAGATCACTGGGGTACTCCACTATTCACTGTTTTCCATTGGGAAAATTGGCCATTTAGCCCTCCCCTCTGCTTTCTATCTTTTAACCAGTTCCCGATCCACAATAGTACACTGCCTCCTATCCCATGACTTTTTAGTTTTGCCAAAAGTCTCTGATGAGGGACCTTGTCAAAGGCTTTCTGAAAGTCCAGATACACTATAATCAACCGACTCACCTTTGTCTACCTGTTTATTCACACCTTCAAAAAAACATATTAGATTAGTAAGACAAGATCTTCCTTGTCTAAAGCCATGTTGGCTGTCTCCCATTAGGCCATGACTATCTACATGCTGTGTAATTTTGTTCTTTATGATGGTTTCTACCATATTCCCCAGTACTGACGTCAGGCTCCCGGTCTGTAATTTCCGGATCACCCCTGGGACCCTTTTTAAAAATTGGCGTTACATTGGCGATCCTCCAATCTTCAGGTATTACAGATGATTTTAATGAAAGTTCACAGATTACTAATAGCAGGTCTGCAATCTCATATTTCAGTTCTTTCAACACTCTTGGATGTATACCATCGGGTCCAGGTGATTTGCTACTCTTCAGTTTATCAAATAGTTGTAATACATCTTCCCAGTGTAGCGATATTTCTCTCAATTCCTCTGCAGTATTACCTTTAAATAGCACTTCATTCTTGGGTAACATCCCTACATCTTCCTCAGTAAAGACTGAAGCAAAGAATTCATTCAGTCTCTCCGCTATAGCCTTGTCTCCTCTTACTGCCCCTTTTACCTCTCTATCATCTAACGGTCCAATTGACTCTCACAGGCCTTTTGCTACAAATGTACTTGAAAAAGTCTTTATTTCATGTTTTTGCTTCCGTAGCAAGTTCCTTCTCAAATTCTCGCTTTGCCTGCCTTATCAATGCTTTGCATTTAACTTGCCAGTGCTTGTGCTGTTTCCAGTTTTCGTCATTTGGCTCTTTTTTCCATTTCCTGAAAGTTGCTTTTTTGGCAGCAACAGCCTCTCTGACCTCACCTTTAAACCATGCTGGCAGTTTTTTGGACTTTCTTCCACTTTTCTTAATGCGTGGAATACAGCTGGTCTGGGCTTCCAGGATAGTATTTTTAAACAACACCCAAGCTTAATGTAAGTCTTTAACCTTTGCAACCGCTCCTTTTAGTTTTTTTCCTAACTATATTCCTCATTTTATCATAGTCTCCCTTTCGAAAGTTAAAAGGTAGTACTGTGGATCTCTTTACTATCCCTCTTCCACTAATTAAATCAAACACGATCATGCTATGATCACTATTGCCAAGTGAGCCCAACACCCTTATTTCTTGCACCAGATCTGGTGTTCCACTAAGGACTAGGTTCAGTATGGCTTCCCCTCTGGTCAGTTAATGAACCAGCTGCTCCAAGAAGAAGTCATTTATTTCATCCAGAAACTTTATCTCCCTAGCATGTCCTGCCGTGACACTGACCCAGTTGATACCAGGGTAATTGAATCACCCATTATTATTACTCTGCTGTGACTTTTGTTAGCTTCCTTGATTTCTTTGAGCATTTCATCATCCATTTGTTCATTCTGGCCAGGCGGTTGATAGTACACCCCCACTGCCATCACCTTCCCCTTCATACATAGAATTTCAATCCATAGAGATTCTACAGCAAATTTTGTTTCCTGCAAAACTTTAATCCTTTCTGACTCAATGCCCTCTCTAACATAGAGCGCAACCCCTCCACCAATTTGATCAGTTGTCATTACGATATAGTTTGTATCCGGGTATCACATTGTACCACTAGTTATCCTCCTTCCACCATGTCTCTGAGATTGCAATCATATCTTGGGCAAGCCACTTAACCCTCCATAGCCCATGTTCCCTGTAAAATAGTTATCTCCAAGTTATAATGCCCTTTTCAATGTAATTTCAGTTTGTTCAATGTAAACCGCACTGATGCAGAATAGCGCGGTATATAAGAGAATGTTAATAAATAAATAAATAAATAAAATATCTAACCTCTCATTTAGTGCTATATATTCTAACTCTCCCATCTTATTGCTTAGACTTCTAGCATTTGCATACAAGCATTTTAGAGACTGTATTTTATTAATATTAATCTGGCTATTGGTAGGCATGGGTAATTTGGAATCTTTACGCTCTGTCTGCACCATACTCAAGGGCATTTGGGCTACTTTACTCTTTTTTGAAACCTCACTGCTTTTGGTTCTATTCTTCAAGGATACCTTCTTCCGAACCATGCACTCTTGGGCAACTGTCGGCTTTCCTCTGTTTTCTAGTTTAAAAGCTTCTCTATCTCCTTTTTAAAGGTTAATGCCAGCAGTCTGGTCCCATCCTGGTTAAGGTGAAGCCCATCCCTTCGGAAGAGCCCCTCCTTTCCCCAGAATGTTCCCCATTTCCTAACAAATCCAAACCCCTCATCCTTCCACCATCGTCTCATCCATGCACTGAGACTCCGGAGCTCTGCCTGCCTTTTGGATCCAGCACGTGGAACGGGAAGCATTTCGGAGAATGCTACCCTGGAAGTTCTGGATTTCAACTTCCTACCTAAAAGCTTAAATTTAGCCTCCAGAACCTCCCTACCACATTTTCCTATGTCATTGGTACCGACTTGTACAAAGACAGCAGACTCCTCCCCAGCACTATCTAAGATCTTATCTAGGCAGTGCTTGAGGTCCGCTACCTTCGCACCAGGCAGGCATGTTACCAGGCGATCCTCACGTCCACCAGCCACCCAGCTATCTACATGCCTAATGATTGAATCACCAACTATAACAGCTGTCCTAACTCTTCCCTCATGGGCACATGGCCCTGGAGAAACGTCCTCAGTGCGAGAGGGTTTTACATCACCTGGAGGACAGGTCCTAGTTACAGGATCACATCCTGCCACACCAGGGTGATGCTCTCCTGTCACGTGACCTCTCTCCTCCATGGCAACAGGGATGTTGCCAGACTGGAGGTGGGACTTCAGGACTATATCCCTGTAGGTCTCGTCCATGTACTTCTCTGTCTTTCTTATGTCTTCCAGGTCTGCTACTCTACCCTCTAGAGTTGGAGTTTAGGCGCAAATAAGGAATGGTGTTCAGTTGTTGGGGTATTGGGGGGGGGGGGAGGAAGCAAATTGGAGGGTAAAGAGGCGAGTCTTGAGGAGTTTGTGGAAGGTTAGTAGGTCCGTGGTGTTTCTTATGTTTGCCGGAAGGGAGTTCCAAGTAGTTGGGGCATAAAATTTGAAGGCTCTGGCACGAGCCTGTTTGGTACTCTGTTATAGTTTGGGGGGTGGTCAGTGTATTCATGATGGAGGTTCTCCAGGATCTGTTTGATTGTTGTGGGGTGATGAATGTGCTGAGGTGGGTGGATGATTGATGGTATAGGGCTTTGTGAGTCATTAGCAGGATCTTGTAGAGCATTCTGCTTTGCAGAGGGAGCCAGTGGAGGGGTTTGAGGATGGGGGTGATGTGTTCATACTTGGATGTGTTTGTAATGGTCCCTGCAACTGTATAAAGAGCCATTTGAAGAGGTTGAAGCATTGATTTAGGGAGTCCGTGATATATTGAGTTGCAGTAGTCAGCATGGGGTGTTTTGAGGGCTTGTAAGGCTGAATGGAAGTCTGATGGGGCGAGGAGAGGATAGAGGTATTGTAGTGTGCAGGTTTTGTAATAAATTGCTCTTGCTGTATTCACTATTTGTAACTGAATTTCAGTGTTGAGAGTGATGGAGGTGGGATGGGGGGTGAAGGAGATATTCCTGGTGATGAGTAGGGCTTCCGTTTTCTTCAGGTTTACTGACAGGTGATTTTCAGATAGCCATTGTGAGACATCAGAGAAGCATTGCTGGAGTTTGTGGTATGATAGTTTATTGAGGTTGAGTGGTGTGTAGAGAATAATGTCATATGTGTAAATGTGGTAATTGATGTGTTTTTGGATGAAGTTACAGAGGGGTTGCAGGTAGATGTTGAAGAGGAGAGCAGAAAGAGTGGATCCTTGAGGGATGCCTTGAGTTTGAGTGTATGGGGTTGATGATAGTGACCCAATTCTCATCAGCTGGGTTCTGTTGTGAAGGTAGTCTTGAAACCATCTTAATATGGTGCCCTGTATTCCAATTGCCTGGAGGTGCTATAGGAGGGTATTATGGTTGATGGTATTGAAGTCTAGGAATATCATGATGAATCCTTGGTGGATGTTCTGGGTTCCCTTTATGAGGTTGTTGAGAGGAGAAGTTAGAAGGGTTTCCATTCCATGATGAGGTCGGAAACCGTGCTGTTGAGGGTCGAGTGGGGCATGTGTGTCGAGGTGATCCTGTAGCTGGGTTTGAACTGTTTTCTCTATTATTTTGGATAAGAATGATAGGCTTGCAATAGGTCTGTAAGAGGATGGATCTAAGGGTCAAGGTGAGACTTTTTTTAAGAGAGGGCAAATTGAAGAGGTTTTTAGGCAGATTGATAGGTAGCTATGTAGCAGTGAGCATTGGGTGAGTTTGCCTGGGAAATGTGCGAGTTCAGACAAGGTTGCTTTAATCCAGCTAAATGGACAGGGGTCGAGGGGGGAAGTGGTGGTGTTAAGTGATGAAATGATGCTTTGGATGTTTTCAGGTGAGATTGTTTCAAAGGTGGTCCATGAATGCGTTGGCTTGGTAGGTGATGAGGATGAGTCAGGTTGGGCTGATGGTTGGGGGTGGTGAGTAGAGAAGTAGTCTGCCAGCTATTGAGGGCTGATGGGGTAGTTTGTCATGCTGTTAGTGGGTGTTGACGTGAGTTCTTTTACAAAGGTGAATAATTCATGTGGGAGGTTGAGGGATCTTTGTATTAGTTTTGTGTGGTAACTTTGTTTTGTGAGATTGGTAGTTTGGTTGTACTCTCTTAGGAGGGTCATGTACTGAGTTTGATCTGTGGGTAGTCATGATTTTCTCCATCTCCGTTCTTGCTTCCTTAGTTGAGATTTGAGCTTGCAGAGGTTGAGTTGTACCATGGGGTCTATTTATGGGCAGGGTTGTGAGGATGGGTCGAGGTTGGTAGAGAGGTGGCTTTGCTGAGGAGTTCATTCCAGATGTTGTTGGCAAAGTCTAGGTCTTGAGGTTCTGTGGTGTTAATTGGGGAGATTTGGGCGAGGAAGGAGTCTTTGTGGAATTGTCTTAATCAATTCCTGTGCAGGTTGGGGATTGTGGACTTGCAGAGACTGTTGAGAGGTAGCTGAAAGGCTACTACCTTGTGGTCTGACCAGGGTACTGGGATGATTTGAACTGTAGGTGGGGAGGCGATGTGGGTGGGATTGTTACTGGTAAAGATGAGGTCCAGGGTGTTGCCTTTGCAGTGGGTGGGGGAGTTCACTATTTGCGAGAGGTCCATTGCTGTCATTGCTTTCATGAAGGCTGTTGATTGTTTGGTTGGGGCTGATTGGAGGTTGAGGTCTCCCAGCAGGATGAGGTCCTTGTGCTTTGTATTGTTCTTGAGAGTTGCGTGAATCAGGTCAGAGAGCTCACTGGCTGGTGCTGACGGGGAGCTGTAGACAAGGCAGATGGTGAGTTGTTTGTTTGTGATGGTGAGTGTGGCGAGGGTAGTGATGGATTCAGCAGTTTTCTTGGTGAAGTTTAGGTCAGATTTGGTGAAGATGAGGACGCCACCTCCTTTTTTATGAATGCGTGGGTAGTGGAAAAGACTGAAGTTTGGAGGTCGAATTTGGTTTAAGAAGATTGTGTCGGTTTCTGTGAGCCAAGACTCTGTGATGCAGAGGATGTCCACGTTGTAGCTGACGATCTCTTATGGGTGTTGTTTTGTTCTTTGCTGAGCATGCATTGATGAGTGCGTAGTTGAGGAGTACTGAGGTAATGAGTTTAGTTCCGATGGAGGACTGGGTGTTGTGTGCTGAGATGGTAATGAGGTGTTTTGAGTTGTGGGAGGGGAAGGGAGGGAGGTTAGCTATTATGTTGTATGGGCGGAAGGGATGATGAGTGATGAAGAAGGGGGGAGGTAGCAGGGGGAGTTGGGTGGGGATATAGGAGGGATTTTGTAGTGTAAGGTAAGCTATGTAGGGATAGCAGGGAACAGATGAGGGTGTATAGTTGTAACATGTTTGGTAATGAGAAGAATTTTCCCTCAGCAGGTAGCCAATTAGAGCTGTGAAAAGGTATCAGTTGTGCCTTAGTGCCTCTGTTTATCTTGAGTTTCTGGGCTATTAGAGTGTTAGAGGAATGCTAATTTGGTAGCTGAGGAGTATAATAAAGTCATATGCTATTGATCTTATGTATGTGGTCTGAGGCTGTGAGTACAACAAGATACAGAATACATGACAAGACTTACAATTTTATGGCTGAGTGTCCAAACGTCCAAGTAGTTTTGCTTTCAGGCTATGAGTCTTAGAGTGCTGTATTGTCTGGTCGTGCAGCGGAGTGTGCTTATTTTCCTTGTTGGCGGACTGGCCTTTGGTCCCTGCCAAAGGGCCCTCTAGCGAGGGCCTCAGGCACGGGCTCGCCAGGCATGGGCATGCCTTGATGCAGCAGTGTTTAAAGTTGTGGGGTCTGCCGGGCTGATTTACTTGCTGGTGGGGAGTGGGGAGGAGCTTAACTTCCTGCTCCCTGCAGGTCTGTCTGATCAGTGCGGCAGGAGGAACTGATTGCGGCAAAGACCTTGCCTGTTCTGTCCGCGTGGTTCAGATCTCCCGCAGGCAGACAGGAAGTCTTTGCTGTTATTGTGGCTTCTCTTCTGTGGTGGAAGATGAAATTCCTACAGGCAGCCTGCTGGCCACAGTCATGCCAAAGACCCTTCCTGTTCTGTTCACAGATTAGGTGGCACCTAACTGTGTTTTTTTTCCCACCTTGTTTTGGCTCTTGAATGGGTCTGAGATAATGGACTTTAATAAAATTGATTAAAATGGAAGTAACGGCTTCGAGAGGCTTTTAAACCTCATGGCCGATCTTCCGACAAAAAAATTATTTTTAGCGTCAGCTCAATTCGTAATTTTTGTCACTCTTCTTTAGTTTAAGATTTTGTAGTTGTTGAGTGCTTGTTTTTTGTAGTTCTGTTCACAGATTGGGCAGAAAGGAAGAGTCTTTGCCGCAATCGCAGCTTCTCTTCTGCCTGCGTGGGAAGGGATCTCTGAAGGCAGCCTGCTATGCCATGATTTTTGGTGGGGCCAGGATCTGTGTGGCCCACCCCTTTCCGATGGCTATGGCATGACTGATGGGTAGAAGTGCCAGAGTTTGGGTAGGTGTGTACATTGTAGGCACAGATAGTTCATGGAAGGGAGAGAGCATGTAAGGATGGATGATGCCAAGGTGCATGTTTAGGGAGGTTAGAATGTTGCACCCAAGTAATATTTATCAGAGTGCTTTAAAAGAAAGCATGGAGGTATTGTTCCTTTTAAAAGACAATATTCAAAGACATGAATATGGATAAATAGCAATTTGTGCATGCAAACTGTCTGAAGATTGCCCTCCCTCAATAAATAAGAGCATGTAGAGTGTTGCACAACACACATACTTTTAGCGGCATTTAGAAGAGGCATTCCTCAGGGGAGTGGTTAGGTCAGAGAGGAAAATTACTACTACTACCACTATCTATCATTTGTATAGCGCTACAAGGCGCATGCGGCGCTGTACACGTGCAAGAAAGAGACAGTCTCTGCTCAGAGCTTACAATCTAATCAAGACAGACCACCCAACAACTGGGGACTAGGGGAATTCAAGGGGAATGGCAAGATACAGATAAGTGATAAGCAGGAGAATAAGGGGTTCAGGTTCCAAACGCAGCCTCAAAGAGGTGGGATTTTAGCCTGGATTTGAATAGGGCCAGAGAAGGGGCTTGATATACTAACTCAGGTAGTTTGTTTCAGGCATATGGAGCAGCAAGATGGAATGAGTGAAGTCTGGAGTTGACAATGGCAGAGAAGGGCACAGATAAAAGGGATCGGCCAGAGGAGCGGAGTTCCCGAGGAAGGGTGTAGGGAGTGATGAGAGGAAAAGTAGTGAGGAGCTGCAGAAGGAATATACTTATAGGTCAGTAGGAGAAGTTTGAATTGAATGCAGAAACAGATAGGGAGCCAGTGAACTGACTTGAGGGGTTATGTGAGCATAGCAACATAATCCACATATATTGCACAAAAGAGGTGCAAATGTCTGCAGGTACTTTGTACTTCTGACAAGTTTCAAAGTGGAAGTACACTATACTTTCTCTTTGAAAATCATTTTAAAATCACTGATTGAGGATACTTTCAAATTTCTCTGCAAAGTAGGGATGTCAAACTCCAGTCCTAGAGGGCTTTAAATCAGGTCAGGTTTTCAAGATAACTCCCTAAGGAAATATGCATGGATATAAGTTTGCATGCACTGCCCCCACGGTATGCAAACATATCTCATGAATATTCATTAACGACATCCAGAAAACCAGGCTGGATTGTGGCTCTGCCTTAAAGTGTTTAGGAAAGGCTCCTAAATGGGATTTTCACAGCTTTCTGTTTTGATGCTTTTTCATAGCGTAAAAGAAAGCCAAGCAGCAGGTTTCAGCTTCCAGTATTTGGCATGGGAGGAAAAGAAAAGAAAATAGTCTTCTACAGAAGATAATAGGTACTACCCAGCATAAAGAGGAACCCAAAAGAAATGTATTTTGGGTGGAGGAATCTGGCAGGAAAATAAATGTCATGTATGTGGGTGACTAAGTCCTGGTGGGCTGGGTCACGGCCTGACTGAGAGCAATACTGAATCGTCTCTAGTGGTTTTGTCTTCTGTTCTCCCTGCTGGTCTTTTTGGAAACGACACCACAGAGAAGTCCACCAGTCCTTTAAGACAGCAGATATTTTTCAAAGCCCGAACATCCGATGCTATTTGTTAAATGGTGACCTAAAACACTGGCGGAGAATAGACCCTATAGTGGTTGAATGCTGGGTCAGTTGCAACATTTTGATGGTGAGCAAGAATTAAGGTTCAGGTAAGTTCTTCTCAGTCCTTCTCTTCATTCACCAGTCCAATCAGAAGGCAGACCTTGGTTGCGTGCAAGGGGGTAATTTTGTAAGGGACTTGAGCATGTAGAACTGCATTTCACGCGCTCAAATATAATCTTAAAAAACTCCCTTGAGGTTATATATGCATAAAAAGTAAGTGAAAAAATAAGGCCTTCATTTCCACAATATGGATTTTTCACATGTATATGTGCATAAAATGCCTTTTATGGAGGAGTAGCCTAGTGGTTAGAACACTGGCTTTGTAACCAAGCAACCAGGGTTCGATTCCCACTGGCACTCTTTGTGGCCTTGGGCAAGTCACTTCATTGCCTCAGAAGAAAGGCCTAGCAATCTACTTCCGGTGACACTGCCAAGAAAACCCAGGAGCTTCTGGGTCACCCGGAGTCAGGACTGACTCAAAGGCACACATTGCATTTTGCACCCCACACATCGAAGGCGGTGCTAGGACAAGGAGGCACATACCTGTATGCAACTCAGGATTAGATGTGTTTGGATAAGGAATTTTGGCAGAGCATAGAGGGTGCTGCAAAGTACGCACATGGGGGGATTTATTCAAAGCGATTTAACCAGTTAGCAGACCAGATAGCCAGTTATATGTTGTCAGCGGGATATTCAGCTGCACTAAACCATTTAATGCCACTGAATATCCTCTGCTACCTAGTTTGTATACTCTGACACTACCTGGCCAGCGCTGGGGCGTTCCAGGGGCAGCACTTTGATACTTTATAAAAGGGCCTCTTTTAAAAATATTGAAGTTTGGGGTGTTTGGCTTTAACAATTTCTTGGCACAAAACGTGGAATACAACAAAAGGATGTGTAAAATATAAAAAACGTTTATTACTTTATTCCACTTCAGCCACTGGCCTGACACTGGCCGTGTTTCGCAAAACCTTCCTCAGGGGCAATAATGGCTGTATATTGTGTGCTTTTATTACTGAATTGGCTCCTACCTTATTGCCATAAGAGAACCTGAATGAGATTAACCTTTAACCTCAAAACCACGTGTTCTTATGCTGCCGTAGTACTATTCCTATCTGAGGTGAGGCGGCGTTTCGGAAAGCGTGTGCACACCGGTCCCAGCTGCACAGGAGCGATTCAGGCAATTATGAGTCGAGATGCCTGAATCGCTCCTATATTACGGCAGCATAGTACTACGGCAGCTCCTGTACTACGGGCCAGTGGCTGAAGTGGAATAAAGTAATAAAAGTTTTTTATATTTTACACGTCCTTTTGTTGTATTCCACGTTTTGTGAATGGTTTAACAATTTCTTGACATGGCCATTAGACTGGCACCCTTGTCAGCTCCTTTTTCCCCACTGCAAATGCTGGTTTTATGGCAAAAATTTCCTGAATATAAACCTCTATTGACAACGGTGTTTGCCATTTAAAAGTAAAGATGCTGTGCCGCAGTTTTCTCGATGAGCTTTTAAACCCTGTACCTGCAAATGGTAAATATTTTTTTAATGCTTTTTGTCTGCTTTTTTCATTAAAATAAAGTTTTGATGACTCATGTTTTGTTTGTACGTTTATTTTTAAGTCTGATCGTGTATATAATTACTTGATGTTGGGATAGCTGACCTACAGCTCTTGCATCCTGTAGCTGCAAGACAGACCGCACATGTTTAGTGAGTATTCACAGCCCACCTCTTAGATTTTTAAATTATTATTATTTTTTAGCCATTTTTAACCTCTTCTTAACTCTCTTAGAACTTTTAATTATGGATCCACAGTCTCAGCATTAAATGTAGATTCACATGGCCATTCTTGGCAAGACAAATGTGCTTCACCTTCGACAATCAGGGTTTCAAGAATACCACAGTGCAGAAATCTGTCTTTTAGCATTGACAAGCAAAATTAGAGAGGCATTAGATAGAGGCAAATCAGCTATTATGATCTCCCATGATTTGACTTCAGCTTTTGACTTGATTAATCATCAATGGCTTATTAAACATTTGGTGGGATTAGGATTTAAAGAGGTTTTTCTGATGGTTGATTTCCTGCCTTACAGGTCAGACTTTTTAAAGTTACTTGGCAATCCACCATAAGTTATAATGCCCTGTTCAATGTAATTTCAGTTTGTTCAATGTAAACCGCACTGATGCAGAATAGCGCGGTATATAAGAGAATGTAAATAAATAAATAAAAATAAACTATTGTGGGGTATCTCAAGGGTCTATTTTAATGCCTAGGGGCCTGATTTTCAAAGCCCTAGGCATGTGCTACACATGTAAAAGCCGACCTTACCCATGTAAAACTGCCATAACCATGTAAACCAGGCATTCAACAAGGCGGCTTGAATTGAAGAGGCCCAGCTACCTGCAAAGTGCTAAGTGCCGAGGTCAGAGGGCGGAACGGGGGCATGTTGCCATGAAACCCATGTAAAATGGATTTCTGAAAGCCATGTGTGCCAATATTAGATGCCACTAACCGCATAAGCTTAAGCGATGTTTCCCAGTGCATACGACTGCTGATGGTGAGCGGCAAATCCGTGTAATGGCATTACAGTGCATAGTAGAGTGAAGGGAGCATTGCAGACCAGTTCCAAAACTGTGCAGACGTAAAGCTTTGCTGGACTGGCAGAGAAGCCATGTGGGCATGCACATGGTGTTCAGAGGTGGAGATGAATCCACCATGCCTGGGTACAGCAGAAGATGCGTATCTATCAGCAGGCTGTAGCCCAGCATCCGAAACACAGGTACCATGCCTCACATGTACATAGGCCCAGGGTGAGCTACCTGCAATTGATGGAGGAGGAGGTCTATCAGAGATACAGACTGGATGGAGCAACGATAACAGTTGTACAACATACTCAGCATGGACTTTGAGCCTTCCTCATCCAGAAGTCAGGCCCTGCCAGTGGCTATGACGACCACTGCCCTGGGATATCTGGCAACTGGCAGCTTCCAGCATGTGATAGGGGTGACTGTCAGAATCACGCAGTCCATTCCAGCCACTGCATAAGTTCCTTCACCAGGGCCCTGCTGTGGAGGATATGCCACCTCATAGCCTTCCCCCTGAAACAGCAGATGTGGCAGGAGACCATGCAGGCAGTCTACAATATCACTGGATTCCCATTGGTGCTTGGAAGTATAGACTGCACCCACACTGCACTGTGGGCAGCAGAGGGCATACAGAGCAGGCATAGTTACATATTGATGAACTGTGGCAGGTTGTTGTGGATGCCAACATGACCTTCACTAATGTGTGTGCCCACTACCCAGGGTCCTGCCACAATGCATTTGTCCTTACCCAGTCCAGCCTGGGACAGGCAGCAGCCGGGGGTCAGCTTGGAAATATGTGGCTGCTAGGTGAGTGCACATGTGTGAGCCCCAGGACAGGCCCAGAACAAATGGTTGCTGTAGTATAATGCTATGTGTTATGCAAACAGGTGGGGATATATATATTATGTACATATGGCAACACATGATGGCCACTGTGTGAACATGTGCTGCTGTTCCATCGATCCATGCGCACAGTGGGTCATGACGCACATCATGGAGGCAACCAGAGGAAGCCCCATGCCCAAGAGCAGACAGCACACACCAACATGTGGCATGTGGAAGAGCATAGGCTAGTGCCATGTAGTGCAGCCACATGGCAGCAGCATATGTAGGGCACAGCCATGTCTGCCCCATCCCAGTCAGAAGACCCCCCAATCACATTTCCATGCTATGCCTCTGACCCCCCCTCCCATTAGGCCAGCCCATGTCACAGTCCCCCATTGCCCCACTCCTAATGCCTGACTGCCGCACAAGCCATATGTTGGTGTCCTCTCACTGCCACAGTGTTGCTGACCATTACATATTGCACCCTGCCCTGCTAGTAGATGGTGTGCTGTATGCTGTCCATAGCAGCCCATGAACTGTAACCAACACATGTCCCATGCTCATGTGCACATCTCACATTGCCTCCCACAGGTGACTGTGGATACTCCCTGAGGACCTGGCTACTGATCCCAGTGCCATCAGGAGGAGCTGTACAATGCCACCCATCAGCAGACCCAGGTGATTGTGGAGTGAGCAGTAAAGGTGCTGAAGAGCCACTTCTGGTACCTCAATAGGAGTGGCAGAGAACACCTCTACAGCCCGGAGAATGTATGCCAGATATTTGCATTGTGCTGCATACTTCACAACTTTGCACAGATGCGTGGATTACTGGACCCAGAGCCAGTAGTTGCGGAGGAATGGGAGGCTGCAGAGGCAACAGATGGTGATGGGGAAGAAGCTGGGAGCCAGCAGCAGGCCCAAGCACTGGCCCACCGTACGAGGCTATTACATGACAGTTTCTGTGGTGGCTGCCCCACACCAGCACCTGGATAGGATACACACAATTGCCAATAAAGTGCCCAAAACTATGCTACATGTGCAGAGTGATTATTTCCCCCCATGTGTGTCCTCTGCCCCCAAGCTCCCTGCTGGCTATGGGCGCTTGCTGACATGCGCACTGCGATGCAGTCCAATGATGTCCAATGATGTGCTGGCAGCGTCACCCTCCCCAGCAAGGCAGGCCAATGGACATGGGTCAGGGCTACCAGGTGGCTGTGCTGGTGCACCGGTAGCCCCAGCACCCACCCCCTGCACCTGCATGAGGCGCACCAAACTGTGCAGGGAGCCAGTGATTGTTGCCTGGTATGCCACCACCTCCCTTATCAGATGCAGATTGTGCATGATCACCATTACGCATTTGTCAGGTTCTGTAGCATCACATCATCAACATGCTGCAACAGCCAGACAGGGGGTGGCAGGCAGTGTTGGCAGATCCGCTTGCAAGGACAGATGGACAGCAGATATGTGGATTCTGCAACTGGTCCCCTCAGACCCTTGGGCCAGGGTTGCAGGGGCTGGGGGGTGGGGCATATGTCCAGGGCATCTGTACTGGCAGGTGTTGTCCCCTGGGGTGGGCAGTCTGACCATAGCTCCTCATGTACCGTGCATTGCCATTGCTGTGCATGCCCTGTGGTGTTGCTGCGAACTGCCACCAGGGGTGCAGTGGCCTCTCCACCTGCTGTGACTGGATATGCATTCTGCTTTGGGCAGCCAGGGATGGCACCTGTACCAATGCATGGCACATCCCCTCACTGATACTTGCTCTGCAAACAATGGGGCTGCCACCAGCATGTGGCTTGACACCACAGCCCTGTCTCCCTGTGCAGGCTCACAGCTGTGCCTTTCACAGTGTGTATAGCCTAGCATGGCCCCCTGGCCCATTCAGGCTTCTTTTCCTGTGCAGGCAGAGTTGGATGGCCCTCCATATGGCCATGGTCAGCCGCAGGTTTGGCCGCCAGCTCCCCCTGGGGTATAACATCCCCTCGTACCAAAGCACAGATCAGGCAAAGGTCTCAGACTCATCAGGGCTGAAATTTGCTGTCCTCCTCACCGCCATGTTACTAGTGTCTATCCGCCCAGCAACAGGGGGTTTCTTGCACAGGCAGCCTGTGGGACCTGCTGACAGTATCATCAATGCACGGGTACATGCATACTTGCTGTCCTCCTTCTCTAGCCGCTGGTTTGGACACATAGACAGGTATCGTGGGCTAACGTTAGGTGCTGAGCCCGGGTTCCAGACCCTGCGCCTACCCATCTAAGCCGTGCTGGGCCCCTGCTGCTGTGCTCGGTTTGTGCTGCATTTTCAATGCTTGACCATTTTTGAAGGCGCATGATGCACGATTTAAGCACTTTTCCTGAGTGGGTATCTTTCTGTGGGTATGACATGCCTTGGTGCCTTGTTGAAAAGAACCGAAGTGCAGTATAGAGGGAAGCTTCTGAATCCCTGCAAATCAGGTCAGAAACCTCCCGAGGAATCCTCTGCCCAGAGCATGGAATTATCTCTAAGTAATTGGTTTGATGGTGGTGACAATAAATGGTCCGTTCTATAGATTAAGGTTCGATTAGCTGAACACCGAAGTAAGTTGAAATGTAAGTCTTTGACAGCTCCTATTGTGGATCATTGTCTCCAAGAAAACCACAAATTTGAGGACTTACGTTGCTTCTGTATAGACAGGATCCTGACGGGTTATGAGGGAAAGTCTCGAGACCAAACGCTAATAATTAAAGAACAAAGATGGATCTTTACTTTACAATCGGTTATTCCAGGGGGTTTAAATACTCAAATTGACTGGAACCTTTGTGTTTAATGAGCAAGTACACATGTGACCATTTAGGTTTAGATTGGATAGGGAGGAGTAGCCTAGTGGTTGGGGCAAGGTACTTCAGGCCGGAAGGTCGGGGGTTCAAATCCCACTAGAGGACAGCAACCTGGGGCTGGAAGGACTGGGGTTTCTAGTCCCACAGATGCTCCTTGTGGTCTTGGACAAGCCACTTAACCCTCCATAGCCCATGTTCCCTGTAAGTATTAGTGTATGTGTCTCATATCCCCATGTGTTAAATGTATCCCCCACTTGGGTTGTGACCGCTTTGATTGAAGGATAAGGTGGTATACAAAACTATCTAAATAAATATAAGGCTCTTTTTTGGAGCAAGACCGCATGCGCGGCGTTATAGACACCGATGGTCGGAAGGTGAAAGAATCCTCGGGTGAAGCTTATGGTATTATTATTTTGATATTGAACAACTGCATTACTGATATGTTTTTTTCAAAGTTATAATGGAGAACTCTTGTTGTGATTCCCTCTAATAGCCGTGGAATTGTGGAAGCCGAGTGGGCAGTCTTTTTAAGAAGTTGATGGAGGATAAATATGGAAAAAACCCCTGAGGAAACAGACTGGTAGTGAAACGTAGCAGCGCTGAGACTGGCGTTGGAACATCATTAAGATAAGCACAAATCCTTTCTCCTTCTAAAGAGATTAATTGATAAGCTTTTGAAATTACCAACTGATATATCCACACAGTCTGAATTGAAGAACAATTGTCTAGATACCGATGAGATTTGGAATATGGTAAAAGCGACACATTGGTCATTGATGCAAAGTTGAGCATTTGGTTGATGATATATTACAACCGTAGCTCTTACAAGTCTGAGACCAGTTGCTTAAAGTTAAAAAGTTTTTTTAAAGGGAGCATATTAGAAATTAGAAGTTCTCGAGTTGATATTTGAGCAATAAATACATATATAATCTCAATTGATGGTGGTGACACTGGAGGTGGTCCTGTGGGCAAGGGCTCACATGAGACCTTTGCAAGTGGCCCTACTTTCCAGATGGAGACTACATGTATGGAGCTATAAAGTGAGGCTACATCTTGTCATGCACATACCTCCCAGGAGCTGGGCACTTCATAGTAGGTGAGCTCTAGTCTTTTCCTGCTTTTATCCTATTGCTTGTCTCCACCCTATGAGGCAGCATGACCCAATTAGTTTCCTTCTAGATCCTTCTAGATGTTTGGGTCTTGGACAAGGCACCCACTGACTGGTTGTCTATTCTTATATATACAACCTGAAACTCTCAATCTCAGAGAGATTTTTTGTGGGAGCTCCGAGTTCTTTGTTCGATTCCACAGGTACACTACCAAAAAACTGCCTCCAGTTTTGCAACTGATTCCTATAGATTTTGGGGTGCTGAATCCAGGAAAAATAGCCAAAATGTTCCATCACGTCACGTTTTCTTGCAAAATTAGATTTCTTACCCATATAAGGAATGTTCACATAATTTCTTTTTAGCCGACTGCAGTTTATTTTCTTGGCCCAAAATAGAGGTTGTAATGGTTAACTAACTAGAAACACTCCCTCATGATATTTTAGAGTGTTTTGTATTCATTTTATACATTAACAGGACAATTGGGAGGCGGGGGGCTAAATCCAGTACTCGCGCTGGCGCATGTTCTTTCCTGTTCGCCTCGCCTCGTTCGCTCGCTCAAACACGGTGGTTGCGACATGAACGTTCCTGTCAAATTTCAGTTTCTTGCAAGTTCATTATTACCTTTTGTTTGCTCAGTCGTAATCCAGCTTTATTCCGAAGTGGTTCACTACAGTTGTAGTTTGCAGTGCTGTGTATTTGTGATGGCTCACAGAGCCAGAGGTTGCGTCAACTCTCCGGACAGTTTTTGTTTTATTTGTGGGGAATATACCGTGAAAAAACGGCAGAGGAACATTTCTGCATTTATTAAAAAAGTATATTTCGCCTATTTCGGTTTGAAGTTAGGCGATTAAGACAAACCGTGGGCTCCTCACAAAGTGTGCAAGACATGTGAGGAAGATCTACGCTTATGGATGAAAGGTAAAAAACAAGCATTTCGTTTCGGAATACCTATGATGTGGCATGAACAAAGAGACCACAGCAGTGACTGCTATTTTTGCTCTTGCATTGTGAAGGGATACAACTTAAAAAATAAGAACGTAATAAGTTACCCCAACCTTCCCTCAGCAATTAGGCCTATGCCTCATAGCAACGAAGTACCTGTGCCTGAACCACCAAAATCTTTGGATCATATTTGTGTGGACGGTTCTGATCATGATGAGACTCATCAGATGGCTTTTCCCGATGAGTCCAGTACTTCCGAGTTTGAAACTGAACCAGATCCGAAACCTGAACTTTTCTCTCAAGCTGAATTGAATGATTTAGTCCGGGATTTAGGACTCCCAAAAGATGCTGCCCAACTGCTAGGTTCTCGGCTTAAACAGAAAAATCTATTGTCACCAGGAACAACTTTTTATTGGTACCGCAACCGCGACACACAATTTTTGAAGTATTTCAGCAAAGAGGAAGATTTGGTATTTTGCAACGATATATACGGAGTGATGGAAAAGTTTAAACTCAAGTATGATCCTGCTGAATGGCGGCTGTTCATTGATTCGTCAAAAGACAGCATAAATGGTGTTCTTCTTCATAATGGCAACACATTCGCTTCAGTTCCTATTGCTCACTCTGTTATTCTCCAAGAAAAATACGAGAATTTGGCCCTGATTCTTCAGAAGATTCGTTATGATGAGCATAAGTGGATGATTTGTGGAGACTTTAAAATTCTATCCATGCTATTAGGGCAGCAATCCGGTTTCACCAACTATCCCTGCTTCCTTTGCTTGTGGGATAGCCGGGCCCGCGACCTACACTGGGGGAAAAAAGACTGGCCAATTCGGGAGTATTTGAGACCCGGTGAGAAAAATGTTCTTCATGAGAGCTTGGTACCTCGTGATAAAATTCTATTACCACCTCTCCACATTAAGTTGGGTCTCATTAAGCAATTCATCAAGTCCCTTCCAAAAGATGGTGAGTGCTTTCGGTACCTTTGCTCAAAGTTCCCCTGACTTTCTGAAGCAAAGCTAAAGGAAGGAGTGTTTGTTGGCCCTGATATAAGGAAACTCATTTCAGATGGAGCATTCGCTGAAACGATGTCTGAGAAGGAAAAAGAAGCCTGGGATTCCTTCAAGGATGTTGTTCTCAAATTCTTGGGGAACAGACGGGATGAGAACTATAAGGATATTGTTGCCAGGATGCTCAATGCCTTCAAAGAACAAGGCTGTAACATGAGCCTGAAAGTCCATTTCTTGCACTCCCATGTGAACTACTTTCCCGAAAACTTGGGGGCGTACAGTGAAGAACAAGGTGAAAGGTTTCACCAGGACATCAAGGACGCAGAGAGAAGGTACCAAGGAAGATGGAACACCACTATGATGGCTGATTTCTGCTGGTTGCTGCTGTGGGAAACCCCAGATGAAAAATACGCCAAGCAGCGCACCAAGAGAAGCATTCGGGTGAAGAAGAAATGGGCCCACCAGGAGATTGATTGACCCAAGAATGACTTTAAAATCTAAACTGTTTTGACAAATATCGTGTTTTTACTAAACTTTGAAATAAAAATTTGCTAGTTATTACCACAGTGTCGGATCTCATTTATTAGAATTTTATTTTCACACCATCGGGTGTTTGTCTTCATGTATTGCAATGGTGCGGTTTGCGTTTTCTATTCTTACATACATACCTGTACAACATTTTTTGCACATTTCTTTGCTTTGCTTTGTGTCTAACCTCACTCTTATATGCTCAATGTTTGTGCACATGTATGTGGCTGTTTTAAGTGCAGACAATTTTGCTACCATCACAGTGTGTTTTGTTGACATTACTCTATTCTTATGTGCTGCCTTGTTACAATTTTCTTTATTCTTATTTGAATAACTACTAAACAATTAGTATAAAGAATTCATCCAAGAAACTTTTATCTCGATCGCACTCAATCTGAAACGTTCACCTCAAACTGCTAACCCAATGTAGCAAAACATCTGTACGTGATGGAGCAAATTGGTTACCAGATTTGGATTCAGCGCACCAAAAAACGTAAAAATCAATCGAAACATTAGAGGCAGTTTAAAAAAAAAATTTTTTAGTGTACCTGTGTTCTTGGTATCTGACCTCTGACAGCCTTCTGATATCAAATCTTTGGTGCTTACCCTGACCATAGTGCTTACCCCTGACCTTGGTGCTTACCCTGACCTTTGGTGCTTACCCTGACCTATTCCTTATTTCTGCCACTGCCTGATGTTTGGATTTGGTGCTACACCTGGTTGTGCTCTGATGTCTGCCTGTTCCTGGACTCTTCCTGATGTTTGGTTGGTCAATCCTATGCGCCCATTTTTTCTTCTGCCTCCTCTTCTGTCTGTCTTCTGGTGTCCACTCCACTAGGTACACCTGTGCTTCAAGCCCTGGTTACCTCCTAGTACCGGAGGAAAGGAAGGATACACTCTTTCAGTATTTCAGTCCCTAGGAGTGACATCTTGAGGAACTGCAAAAGGGGACTACTACTTCTGGAGAGAGATCTGCAATTGTAAGTATTTACTTCTGAGAATTTTTTTAAATCTTGGGGAAAAAAAGAATTCTTTAGATTAAAGCTGATGAATCTGTGAACCCAGAGTAATTGTTAAATCAGTCAGGGCCTAGTAGCAGCAAGAGTTTGCAGTTTAAATTTAAAACACAGCAGAGAGCTTTCTGGTTATATTTAGAACCCAAGACTCCCTTTAACAAAGCAAGGGCTTGGGAACTCCTCTTGGAGATTGGTCACAGATTACCTTAGAAGTACAGGACAGGGTACTGTGTAGCAGTCAGCTTTTAATAAGCCTTCTTTCCCTCCCACCATCCCCGACACCCACCCACCCCTGGGATAACCGTAGCTTTATTGGTGCTTCAACCTCTTAAAGGAAAGGAGGTGCCATATTCACTTTCAGGTGCAGCTCTTTATTCTCATCAGCATACATTAAGGACATGAGATTAATTAAACTTCAGGTGAACAAAGTACATTAAACGTATTAGGTATAGTTTTATTAGTATAAGTATCCCTAGCAACCCTTAGTAAGTAAAGAACTTAAATATCTAAACACAACCTTAAAGCGAAGAAGCAGACAGCAGTCCAGCAGCGAGATGGGGGCTTTCCAGTCTTTTGCACTGAGTGTCACATGTATGATTTTCTCCCATTTGGTGAAGGGTCTTACGTGTGTACAAGGTGCAAGGAGCTCTTTGCTTTTAGGGAACGAGTCTGATCTCTGAAAGCAAAAGAAGCAGACTTGGAAGACATAAGGAATACAGAGAAGTACATAGACGAGACCTACAGGAATATAGTCCTAAAGTCCCACCTCCAGTCTGGCAGCATCCCTGTTGCCATGGAGGAGAGAGGTCATGAGACAGGAGAGCATCACCCTGTTGTGGCAGGAAGTGATCTTGTAGCTAGGACCTGTCCTCCAGGTGATGAAAAACCCTCTTACACTGAGGATGTTTCTCCAGAGCCATGTGCCCATGAAGGAAGAGTTAGGACAGCTGTTATAGTTGGTGATTTGATTATTAGGCATGTAGATAGCTGGGTGGCTGGTGGATGTGAGGATCACCTGGTAACATGCCTGCCTGGTGCAAACGTAGAAGACCTCACATGCCACCTAGATAAGGTCTTAGATAGTGCTGGGGAGGAGTCTGCTGTCTTAGTACATGTTGGTACCAATGACATAGGAAAATGTGGTAGGGAGGTTCTGGAGGCTAAATTTAGGTTTTTAGGTAGGAATTTGAAATCCAGAACTTCCAGGGTTATGTTCTCTGAAATGCTTCCCGTTCCACGCGTAGGACCCAAAAAGCAGGCAGAGCTCCTGAGTCTCAATGCGTGGATGAGACAATGGTGCAAGGATGAGACAATGGTGCAATGATGAGGGTTTTGAATTTGTTAGGAACTGGGGAACATTCTGGGGAAAGGAGGGGCTCTTCCAAAGGGATGGGCTTCACCTTAACCGGTATGGAACCAGGCTGCTGGCATTAACCTCTAAAAAGGAGATAGAGCAGCTTTTAAACTATATAATAGGGGAAAGCCGAAAGTTGCCCAAGAGTGCATGGTTCGGAACAATGTATCCTTGAAGGATACTACCAAAAAAATGAAGCTAGGGTACATCAGCAGAGAGGTTGCAATAAAGATAAAAGTAGCCCAATTGCCCTTGAGTACAAAGCAGACAGAGTTTAAAGATTCCAAATCGCCCCTGTCTACCAATAACCAGATTAATATGAATAAAATACAGTCTCTAAAATGCTTGTAAGCAAATGCTAGAAGTCTAAAATTAAGACGGGAGAATTAGAATATATAGCACTAAATGAGAAGTTAGATATGATTGGTATCTCAGAGACATGGTGGAAAGAGGACAACCAGTGGGACACTGATACCTGGGTACAAACTATATCGTAATGAAAGAGCTGATCAAATTGGTGGAGGGGTTGCGCTCTATGTCAGAGAGGGCATTGATTCACAAAGGATTAAAGTTTTGCAGGAGATAAAATTTTCTGTAGAATCTCTATGGTTTGAAATTCCATGTAAAAAGGGGAAGGTGATGGCAGTGGGGTTGTACTATCAACCGCTTGGCCAGAATGAACAAATGGACGATGGAATGCTCAAATAAATCAGGGAAGCTAACAAAAGTTAAAGAATAGTAATAATAAGAGGTGATTTCAATTACCCCGGTATTGACTGGGTCAGTGTCACAGCAGGACATGCTAGGGAGATAAAGTTTCTAGATGAAATAAATGACAGCTTCTTGGAGCAGCTGGTTCATGAACCCACCAGAGAGGAAGCCATTTTGGACTTTGTCCTTAGTGGAACACCAGATCTGGTGCAAGAGATAAGGGTGTTGGGACCACTTGGCAATAGTGATCATAGCATGATCGTGTTTGATTTAATTAGGTTTAGGTTAGGTTTAGGTTTATTTATTTGATATGACCGCCTTTCTGGGTAATCAAAGCGGTGTACAATTGGTAAAATACATAAAAATTCATAAAATACATAGAATAAAATTATACAAGTAAAATTATAAAATACATAGCATAATTTATACAAATCATAAAAAACATATTACATAAACTTTGGGCAACATATTACATAAAACTTTGGGCAAGCCAGAAAAGAAAGGAAATATACAATTTGTGTAGGATAGAAGCTGGTATGCAGAGAACACAAGACAGGATACAATAGGTGGGTAGATACAGCAGGAGTAGATTCACACAAAAGGGGAAGGGATATTGAAGGCCAATGAAAAGAGATGAGTTTTAAGGTTTTTCTTGAAAATTGTGAATTGTGGTTCCAATCGGAGGGAAGGGGGAAGAGAGTTCCAATGTGCGGGACCAGCAAAGAAGAAAGCAGACTGACGCGTGAACTGAAGGTGAGCGCGGGAAGGTGGGGGAGGGAAAGGCGGTTAAGATGGAAAGAACGTGGAGTGAATTAATGGAGGAGGGATGGTAAGGAAATCCACAGTACTACCTTTTAACTTTCAAAAGAGAGACTATAATAAAATGAGCAAAATAGTTAAGAAAAAACTAAAAGGAGCAGTTGCAAAGGTGAAAGACTTACTTCAAGCTTGGGTGTTGTTGAAAAATACTATCTTGGAAGTCCAGGCCAGCTGTATTCCATGCTTTAAGAAAAGTGGAAGGAAGTCCAAAAAACTGCCAGCATGGTTTAAAGGTGAGGTCAGAGAGGCTGTTGTTGCTAAAAAAGCATCTTTCAGGAAATGGAAAGAAGAGCCACATGACAAAAACGGGAAACAGTACAAGCACTGGCAAGATAAATCCAAGGTATTGATAAGGCAGGCAAAGAGATAATTTGAGAAGAAACTTGCTGCGGAAGAAAAAACGCATAATACTTTTTCAAGTAAATTCATAGCAAAAAACCTGTGAGAGTCAGTTGGACCATTAGATGATAGAGGGGTAAAAAGGGCAGTAAGAGGGGACAAGGCTATAGCAGAGAGACTGAATGAATTCTTTGCTTCGGTGTTTACTGAGGAAGATGTAGGGATGTTACCCATGACTGAAGTGGTATTTATAGGTGATACTGTAGAGGAATTGAAAGAAATATCGATACACCAGGAAGATGTATTACAACTATTTGATAAACTGAAGAGTAGCAAATCACCTGGACCAGATGGTATACATCCTAGGGTGTTGAAAGAACTAAAATATGAGATTGCAGACCTGCTATTAGTAATCTGTGAACTATCATTAAAATCATCTGTAATACCTGAAGATTGGAGGATCGCCAATGTAACGCCAATTTTTAAAAAAGGTTCCAGGGGTGATCCGGGAAACTACAGACCAGTGAGCCTGACATCATTACTGGGAAAAATGGTAGAAACCATTATAAAGAACAAAATTACTCATGTAGATAGTCATGGCTTAATTGGAGACAGCCAACATGGCTTAAGAGAGGGAAGATCTTGTCTTACTAATCTGTTATGTTTTTTTGAAGGTGTGAATAAACAGGTAGACAAAGGTGAGTCGGTTGATGTAGTGTATTTGGACTTTCAGAAAGCATTTGACAAGATCCCTCATCAGAGACTTTTGGCAAAACTAAAAAGTCATGGGATAGGAGGCAGTGTACTATTGTGGATCAGCAACTGGTTAAATGATAGAAAGCAGAGGGTAGTGCTAAATGGCCAATTTTCCCAATGGAAAAAGGGGAATAGTGGAGTACCCCAGGGATCTGTGCTGGATCCTCTGCTTTTTGACATATTCATAAATGATCTGGAAAAGGGAATAACGAGTGAGGTTATCAAATTTGCAGATGGCACAAAACTATTTAAAGTTGTTAAAACCCAAGAGGATTGTGGAAAATTGCAAGAGGATCTTGATAAATTGGAAGACTGGGCATCCAAATGGCAGATGAAATTTAATGTGGACAAGTGCAAAGTTATGCACCTAGGAAAGAACAACCCATTCTATGGTTACATGATGCAAGGTTCCACAGTGGGAACCACTACCCAGGAAAAAGATTTAAGCGTCATCGTGGATAACATGTTGAAACCCTCCACCCAGTGTGCAGTGGTGGCAGAGAGCAAATAGAATGCTAGGTATCCTAAGGAAAGGCATCGAAAATAAAACAAAGGATATTATAATGCCTCTGTATCATTACATGGTACGACCACACCTTGAATATTGTGTACAATTCTGGTCGCCGTATCTTAAAAAGGATATAGCATTATTAGAAAAGGTGAAGAGAAGAGCCACCAAAATGGTAAAGGAGATGGAAGGATACTCCTATGAAGAGAGGCTAAGAAGGTTGGGGCTCTTCAACCTGGAAGAGAGACGACTGAGGGGAGATATGATAGAAGTCTATAAATTAATGAATGGAGTGGAACGGGTGAACGTAGCTCGATTGTTTACGTCATCAGAATATATAAAGACTAGGGGACATGCAGTGAAGCTACAGGGTAACCTATTTAAGACTAATTAGAGAAAATATTTTTTCACTCAACGTGTAATCAAACTTTGGAATTTGTTACTGGAGGATGTAGTAAAAGCTGTTAGTGTAGCTGGTTTTAAAAAAGGTTTGGATAAGTTCCTGGAGGAAAGGTCCATAAACCATTATTAAAAGGGATCCAGGATATCACTGCTTGACCCAATACAAGCATTGAGGAATCTTTGTCTTTTGGGGAGACTGCTAGGTACTTATGACCTACAGTAGATTCGCCACTGTTGGAAACAGGATACTGGGCTTGATGGACCTTGGTCTGATCCAGTATGGCTTATCTTATGTTATTATCTAAAGAGTGCAGCAAGGCAAAGCCTGTATTGGTGGTTTAGCAATGTGAAAATGAACAAGGGAGGCCCCTAGAAGAACTGAAAGGGTGGTTCTATCCACAGATGCTACTCCCATGGGATGGAGAGCACTTGGTTAGGTGCCCCAAGGATGCTGGACACAGGAGGAGGAGGTGGTGAACAGAGAAGCAAAACTGCTCAAAACCAAAGCCATCAGATTTGCTTTAAGTGACTTTCTCCCACATCTCAAAGGCAAAGTAATGAAAATATTGTCTGACAACACCACAGTGGTGGTATGTGTAAACAAGAAAGGGGATACCAGGAGCCCGCGTTAACAAGGAAAGCCGGGTTTATTATGCTGCGGATGGAAGTGCTTCTGAATTCACTGAAGGCAAGGCATAGATCAGGAGTGCAGTATGTTGAGGTGGACTTTCTAAGCAGACAAAATAGATTTGAATGAATGAGATATCAGGCAAAGCCTCTGTCATGATTATGGACAGATAGGGATAGCCAAGCATGGACTTAATGGCGTCAGCAAGGAATGCCAAGGTGCCAGTATTCTTCAGTTTGGAGGTGGACAGTGGACATCTGAGGTGTCCTTGCAGCGTTTGCCATTGTAGAGGATCCTTTATGCTTTCCTACCGTGGCTATAGGTAGTTAGAGTGATGCATAAAGCGGCAAAGCAGCTGCACTAATCATTTGTAGCACTGGACTGACCAAGGTTCCCATGGTATGCAGATCTTCTGAGATATTTAGTTGGGCAGCCAATATATCTCCCACAAGTCAGGGGTCTACTCAGCAAGGGCCTATCTGTATTCAGTATTGGATGTCATTCTTGCTTAAGACTTGGTCCTTGAAATGTGGCAATTAGATAAGAAAGGTTATTCTCCTGCATCCACAAGGATGTTATCGGTTTTCAGGAAGGAGTAAGATATATTTCACTACTATTTAGAACACTGATACAATCTTGGAACTTGAACTTGGTGCTAAAAGGTACTGATGGTACCACTCGGTGGTGTACCAAGGATGGGCAGTGGGTGTGGCCTGCCCAGGTGCTGGCTGGGAGAGGTGTGCACCCCTGCCGGTCCCATGGAGGTAGTATGATTAAGCTGCCTTGCTACAGTGCCTTGCACTCCAGGGGCCAGCCGGTCTTCTCTTCCAGCTGAAGCCTTGCGAATCGTGAGACTTAGGGCAGGTAGGAAGAACGGCCAGCCCTTGCAGCACGAGGCACCACGGTAAAGCCATCTTAAACTTAGGTTTGCTGCGTTGCCTCTGTGGAGCTGGCAGTGGGTGCTGGCAGTGCAGTGGGGAGCCCATCCCGAGTGACATGGGGGGGGGGGGGGAGGTTAGGAATGCCACTGCTACCACTATTTAAGCCATTGAAATGAATTCAACTTACAAAAATTGTTTAGGAAAAATGTCTTTTTGGTGGTGACATGCTTGTCTAGAAGAATATCAGACCTGCAGCCCCTCTCTTGTACAGCGCCATACTTAAAGATATCAGACTACAAAGGAAGCCTGAGACCAGTGCCCTCATGCCTTCCGTAATTCTCACGATCAAAGTCTCATGATTATCACAAGACTTCAGCCTGGGAAGGAACAGCTGCCGGACCTGGAACAGAGGCAGCACGGCAAGCCAGTAAAGGTATGTTTGCAGCACGCGCCTCCGCTGTGTGGGCCCGGAATATTGCTACCCTCTTGGCCAGAACTCTCGGTGGACTACACCCACTACCTCGCCCTTGGTACACCACTGCACTTCCCTGCTATACTAGCCTTTATAGGGAGGTGGGCAAAATTTTTTCTGTCTCCACCTTTTGGAGGAGGAGTTATCCCACTAGTCTAGGCAGACTAAAGGAAAGAAAGCTATCAGATAAATATAATTTCACCTTTTATGGAGGGGTGTTCGCTGATCTCCTGAAAATGAGCTGTGGCTAGTAACTCATAGATAACTATCCACAACACACAAAAACTCATGTAAATACTTTAGAGTCTCATGAAATAGGCCAAGGTCTCCTTGACATGAACCCTCAAAATGAGATATAGGAATGTGTATGGTGCGGTGTGTGGGAGGCTGGAGTTGCTGATGCCGCTACCTGCTTTGTAGATAAATGGATGACTCACGTTTTCAACAAAGTCAATCTGGCACTACTCATAAGCACAATATTTATTTGGAAAGAAAAGAGAAAGACATATAAGATTGCAAAGTCCAATTACATTTGGGTGGGAATGATAAAAAGCAGAACAGACAGCGAGCTTTTCCCCGGAACACAGAGACATCTGGTTATATATCTATAGGTTATATTATACCATATAATTATAGGAAACAGAAAGAATGAGCATATGAACTAAGAATGTCTGAAACCAAATTGCAGGATGAGGATATATTCTGTGATTCATTAACTTGATACTGTGCATTTTGGATTTGCACCCAGAATTTGCGAATCCTCATGTGATAGAGGATTAATCTGAAGAATGCTAGTGACTAATATGTTCATGATTAGAGGACTGTATACTCCATTCGGTGTTGGCAATATTACTCCATGTTTATATCAAAGAATTAGTCGATAACACCTGAGAATACTTACGGTGCTTGTTGGCGGTCTTAAGGTAAAGGGACCTATTTTTAGGGATTTGGTATGATTTTTATATCAACAAGGTTTAAAAGGGCTTTGTGCTTTCAGCTCATGGATAAAATCCTTTTCACTTTTTACTCATGTCAAGAGCCTCTCTCCATTTGTTCCTCAGCTATGTTTGCAATACACTTAAAAGAAAAAAAGAGTAGATGTAAATGAAACCTGACTATTTAATATCTGAAGACCTCGTTTCAGGAAGGGGTTTGCCCTGTTTTGTGTCTGTAATAAGCCATCTTAGTGAACTGGGTATTGAAAAACGATACAGAAGCTGGTGGATCTTATTGGTGTAATAGATTTATGGAGACATAAGCTGTGGAGGACAAGGATCCAGTTTGTTAGAGGCACAAAGTATACTGGAGGACATTCAATGCTGATGGCCGGATATGACCCTGGCATTGAATATCTGGATTCAGTTTTCAGTGGTGACGGCTAGCTGCTGTAACAGCATTAGCTGCAGCCGTTAATTATCCCCCCCCCCCTCACCTCCATAGGCCTGTCTAGCTCTAAACCAACTGCCCAAATTTAATAGTCCCTTTCTTCTCCCTCAGAGACCTTCTGTGCTTGTCCCATGCTTTCTTGAATTCAGATATAGTCCTTGCCTCCATCATCTCAGGTGTAAAGCTATTTCACGCATGCGCAACCTTTTTCTGAGAGCCAGGGAAGACAGGTTCAAATCCCACTCCTTGTGATCTTAGGCAAGTCACTTAACCCTCCATTATCCTGTGCAAACTTAGATTGTCAGCCCTCTGGGAACAGGAAAAAAATAACTGCGTCTTGAACTTCTGAGAAAGAGGCGAGCTAGATCCAGTTCCCTTTCCCTTTTTTATAAGGAAGTATTTCCTTAAATTATTCCTAAGTCTACCTCCTTCACTTTCCTCTCATTCCAGAGTCTCCTTTATGTTGAAAGAGGCCCGTCTCCTGTGCATCTATACCGTGGGGTTATTTAAATGTCTCTATGATATCTGCCCTTTTCTGCCTTTCCTCGGTGTCTACCCTCTCCACATATTGTATCTTCTCCTCATTTATTCCATCAACATATACATAAGCTTGTGTTTCAATAAATCTATTATTATAAGGTACCACCAGGCTCTGTCAACTTTGTTATGGAAAACTAACATAGTCTTCCCCTCTGACGTATGTTTAGTTCTTTTAGCCATTTGTAGGAAAAAGATCGCTACACGAGTTAAAGAATTCATCATTGTAATCATTTTGCTATCATTTCCATGGTAAATTTGTGAGGCAGTGGTTTGACGTGTACAAAAACTTATTGAAAGGTTATTTCTGGCTATGTTAAACTGTGTTGCATGTGCATAGTGCTGCTTGTTGGATAAGGAAAAGATTAAAAACAGATCGGAGAAGACACGTGCTCATTCAGATTGTGTATCACCCCTCAACGGGATTTCCTGACTGGATTTCAGGCAAATCTGTCACAGGTTCACTGTACCTGTGGTGTGGACAAAGGGATGCTATGAATGAAACACATATTGGGGTTGATTTGTTAAGCTTACATGCAAGAGTGGTAAATTGTGTTTAGAGAATTATGTTGTAGCTTTCTTACAGCCTGAAGGCATGTTGGGGAAGTTTACTGTGTTTACCCATTGTATATTGCCATTTTTCTTGCAAGGTGCTGTGGTTTACCCATGGAGCAGTGATGAATGAAATCAAAAGAAGAACTTATTAACTAACTAAGAGGCCTGTTTACTAAATTGTGTTAAGAAGATGGAGGGTAATTCTATAATAGTGTGTCTGAAGTTTGTGCATACATGCCACTTGTTAATTCACATCTCACTTGTTAATTGTTCTATGTAAAACAAGCTCTGCATTGTTAATTGTTGTTAATTGTACACCGCAACTGATCGCTGGAAGATGCGGTATATAAATAAGTGTTAAATAAATAAAATAAATAAATAAATCTCCCAATCTTTTTTCATGCCCTCCCACCTTGGCAACCATTTTTTTAGTGGAAGTCCACAAGCAGGCAGTAGAATCTTACAAGAGTGCAATGGCTCTCTGGCAAAGGGAAATATGTTCCTGCAAAGTAAAGGTGGAAACACTTGAAAATGTAGCGATACAAAGGGATGTTAGATTGATAAGCTTTCCAAAGTTTATATTTCTTTCTTTTGTTGAAACATTTAAAAAATAATGGAAGGTCCAAAATGCAATTCCCTAAACATCTAAAGGTATATACGCTTTGATTTTGTAGAGCTAGTGGAATAGAAAGTCCTTTCATAAATAAAAAAATAAATAATATTGTCATATGTTTAAGAAAAGAGAGATGGTATCTGTGGCACAAGTGTCTACTGCACAGTGAGTGCTGGGACTTTCCAATGGTTTTGAAACATCTAGAGAGAAGTCACTAATACTTGCTGCATTGGCTGGGATTTCTTGCTTAGATATTTCTTTTGTCATACAGTTGTGGTCAACATTATTGGCACCCTTGCATTTTAGGTATGTTGTGCACAAAATCTTGAGAAATAATTGGAATATTCCAAACTGTAGGTCATCATAATATTTTAATGGTATGTTCAAAGGTATACAACAACAACAACAAAAAGATCAGTGCAACTTAAACATAGGGGTATGTTTACTAAAGGGCATTAAGGGAGCAAGTGTGCCGTTAACGCCTGTTATCGGCACCCTTTCACCCTTAATGCTGCGAAAAAGCTATATTAACGAGCATTAAAGGTTCCTGCAGCATTTAGGGAACAGTAGGCTGAGAGTGGGCGTTAACAGCGGGTGCTCCCTTAATGCCTCTTTCGTTAACACTCTTTAAAATGCTGGGAACCCTAATGCCAAGTAAACCCCAGGGCCGGCCCATCCATTGAGCAAGAATGTTTTTTGCACAGGGCCCCGCGTTTCAGGGGGCCCTGCGCAAAGAACATTCTGCTTTTTTTCAAAATTAAGCTAAAAAAAAAAAGCTGGCTGCTACCGCTGCTGCTGCCGACGCAGCAGCGGCAGAATGGAGTGTCCCGCGGGGCCCCCTCTGCCCAGCTGAACTCTCCCTCTGCGATGGCTGAGCCCCTCTGTGCTGGCTTTCAGATATATGAAGGGAGAGTGTCTCCCTTGCGTCTCTGTTAAGCCCGCAGGGGCTGATGGGATTTAACAGAGACGCGAGGGAGACACTCTCCCTTCGCGTATCTGAAAGCCGGCACAGAGGGGCTCAGCCGTCGCAGAGGGAGGGAGGGAGGGACTCAGCCGGGCAGAGGGGGCCCCGCGGGACATTCCATTCTGCTGCTGCCGCCGCGGCAGCAGCAGCGGTAGCAGCCAGTTTTTTTTTTTAAATGTTCCTTGAACCGATGAGGGGGGGGGGTTAGGACTGGTAATGGGCTATGGAGGGGATTAGGACTTGAGGTGGGCTGTGGGTTGATGGGGGGGGTTAGGACTGGTAATGGGCTATGGGGGGGTTAGGACTGATAATGGGCTATGGGGGGGCTAGGACACGAAATGGGCTGATGGGGAGGCGTTAGGACTTGAGGTGGGCTGATGGGGTTAGGACTGGTAATGGGCTGTGGGCTGTTGGGGGGGTTAGAACTGGTAATGGGCTATGGGGGGGTTAAGACTGGTAATGGGCTTTGGGCTGATGGGGGCTGTCTGGTAATGGGCTATGGGGGGGGGTTAGGACTGATAATGGGCTATGGGGGGGCTAGGACAGGAAATGGGCTGATGGGGAGGGGTTAGGACTGATAATGGGCTGTGGGCTGATGGGGGCTGTCTGCTAATGGGCTATGGGGGGTTAGGACTGATAATGGGCTATGGGGGGGCTAGGACAGGAAATGGGCTGATGGGGAGGGGTTAGGACTGGTAATGGGCTATGGAGGGGGTTAGGACGACTTAAGGTGGGCTGTGGGTTGATGGGGGGGTTAGGACTGGTAATGGGCTATGGGGGGGTTAGGACTGATAATGGGCTATGGGGGGGCTAGGACAGGAAATGGGCTGATGGGGAGGCGTTAGGACTTGAGGTGGGCTGATGGGGTTAGGACTGGTAATGGGCTGTGGTCTGTTGGGGGGGTTAGAACTGGAAATGGGCTATGGGGGGGGGGGTTAAGACTGGTAATGGGCTTTGGGCTGATGAGGGCTGTCTGTTAATGGGCTATGGGGGGGTTAGGACTGATAATGGGCTATGGGGGGGCTAGGACAGGAAATGGGCTGATGGGGAGGGGTTAGGACTTGAGGTGGGCTGATGGGGTTAGGACTGGTAATGGGCTGTGGGCTGATGGGGGGGTTAGGACTGGCAATGGGCTATGGGGGGCTGACTGGAAATGGGCTGATGGGGGTTAGGAATGGTAATGGGTTATAGGGGGGGGGCTTAAACTGAAAATGGGGTGATGGGGGGTTAGGACTGGAAGTGGGTTGATGGGGGGCTAGGACTGGTATTGGGTTGGGGGTTGCTAGGACTGGAAATGGGCTGATGGGGGGCTAGGACTGGAAATGGGCTGATGCAGGGACTAGAAGGGAATGGATGCTGGGTGAGGCTGGAACTAGAAGGGAGCTGATGTTGGGGGAGGATTAGAATGGGATGGGGCTGGGAGAGTAAAATGGAGAGGGGAAAAATATTTTGTGTGGGAGGGATGAAAAATCTACAATTGGCCAGGTATTGGGAGAGTAAGTGGGGATTGAGGATGGAGGGGTAAAATTTGAGTGGATGAAATAGGAATGAGGAAAGAGCAAAAGGAGAAAGATTAGTATGTTAAAGCAGATGTAGAGAGAGAATGGAAAAAAACTAGGAGAGAAGAAAGGACAAATGGACAGCAGACGATGGAGAGTTAGCAGAAGACACGAAGAAACCAGAAGAAAGTGGCTGGAGCAATTGCAACTGAAAAAAAAATGCACAAAAGGTAGAAAAATATCTCTTTATTTTGAATTTATTAATTGGAATATGTCAGCTCTGGTAAATGTGCATCATTAACGTCTGCGCTTTGTTTAGTACAAGAGCAAATTAATGTATAGTTTTATTTCTACAGTGTTGTACATTCCAAGTTTGGCTTTTGGGATTCCCAGTTTAATTATTGTCATCCTGTTTCTAAATTGTGATTCCTTGTTTGGTGATGGTTTATGTTCTGTTCATGTGTAACTGAGCTGAGGTATTCTGTTTATATAATTCCTATTTGACATTGCCACTTGTTCTCTTTCCCCAGTAGGTCATGTATTGGTATTCTCTGAAATGTATTGGTTTAATATTTGCATGTTTCCTTTTGATAGGTAGGGTATGGTGCTTTGTGAGTCCTGGTAGTGCTGTTAGGATACGGCGGGTTTGCTATGGGTTCTAAATGGGCAGTGTTTGTAGTAGTTCCTAATGTGTCTGGCGGTTGGCACTGGATTATAGTAATGTAGAAATCTTTTAGTCTTTCTTTATTCATACACTCATTAAGAGGCATGTTTACTAAAAATTAGTATATGGTAACATTATGCAAATATTTATGCAAATGAGGCCCCTTATGCAAATGAGGCCCCACACCAAGTCTCCGCACATGGCCCCGCACCCCCCTTGGGCCGCCCCTGGTAAAACCTCACGGAAAGGGGGTATTTTGAGGGGAGAGAGCCTATCTAAACATCTGCAATGTGATCCAGAGACAGGTGAGCCCCAGATAGTGATAATAGTGCTCCATTAGCAGCAACAGCATAGTGCCAAAGTACGAAAGGGCAGTATGTTGATGGTGCAAATGGGGCAAAGGGGGTGGCAAGTGGGTCATGCAGTGAGGATTGCTGGTGTGCAAGGCAGAGCAGGAAGCTGCCCAGGTTGCACATCTGTGATGTCCACCATGATGCCACAGTGACAGTGGTAGAACAAACATGCTGCTGCTGCGAAAAGGTGATGAGCAACATGGGGCGATCCAAGGGTCCCTGGCACCTTAGGCATAGACCCTGGCTGTCCCCCCTCCCGTTGCTGCTGATGCCGGCTCTGGAGGAGGCAGCCTATAGTGCCAGCAGCTGTAGCACTAGAGGGGGCTGCAAAAGCAGATGCCCAGGGAAATACCACTGCTGTGGCTGTCCGCCTCTCCCTGAGACATATCTGCAGTTGGTGGGGATGGGGTTATGCTGGTGGCAGTTGTTTGGGGGGGCTGCACAACTACCCCCATGTGTGTCTATGCCCCCCCATCCAGAACTGGCACCCTAGGCACATGCCTAAGCTGCATGGTGGACGGGTCTGGGCTGCACCCCACCGACAGCATGCTGCCATGTCAGATATCAGACTACAAGGGAAGCCTGAGACTGGTGCCCTCATGCCTTCCGTAATTCTCACGGCCAAAGTCTCATGATAATCACAAGACTTCAGCATCCACCTCCAGCAGCATACAGAGTCATGGCGACATAAAGACTGGACAACATGTCCCCCTCCAACATACCTTGTCAGACAGGTATGGCATAGGGCATGCAGAGATCACTGCAGACATATGAGACCCCTACTCATGCACACATTCACCCTGTCAGTGACCACAGCTCCACATAGGAACTGCTGAATCCATATGGCAGCTCTGTGGTGCAACACACAAAGCCAGTATGTGTATGAATGGATGATCACAGGTTCACGACCTTGCTGCAGATCATGTCTTGCATGTCCCTGTGGGTAAACTTTAGCCTACAGTGCACCAGCATATGCAAACCCCAATGAATGAGCCAGCAAGGGTCCAAACACCCATCAACCACACAGACAGACTCCATTACCACAGCTGGATGGAAAGGCAGACTGATAGCACCAGCACACCGAGCAGGAATTAACAATGGGTGTGAATGTCAGAGCATGCTATCAGTGCCTACACAATGAGCACATGTTAACAATGCCTGAGCTGATATAGAGACCAAAGTGGAAGGCAGGAATGCCAACCATTCCCACTTTTGTACAGCCTGGCGATGTGTGTGTGTCTCTCCAGTGTTCTGTGGCCTTCTGCACTGCACTGTGCCCACATTGCCTAGGCTGTTCCCAGTGTTAGTCTGCAAATGTGCATGATGAGGAGAAGAGGATTGTGGATATGACCTGAAACAGAGCGGTTTGCCCAGGATGTGTCTGCAGTGGAGGTTGGGTCAATGGCTGAGACATTGTAGTGCCCATCTGCCAAGTTCATGACCTGGGTGGCCACAGCAGTTCAAGCTGCGAGGGCACTCTCACTCTGACCAAGCTGTGACCATGGCACAGTTATGTATCCACATAGTGCTATATAGTGTCCAGCTCCAGTTATGTGGCTACTTTCTCTGTACTGGGAGCCCAAAGGGTGGGTATACATGGCTGCTCTGTGTATATGCATTGTGTGCTGACTGGCCATAGGTGGTATGTGCATAGCTGAAACAGCCCTGTGGTGGGCAGCAGGTATATAGTCTGACTGTGCTTACTGTGGTTGATTGGTATTTTCAGATGGTTGGGACAGCAGTTGTTCCTGGCCTGCTCACTGTGGTCATGGCAGGACCAACAGGATAGTAGCAACAGCCCGATGCAAGCCTAGAAGCCCCCACTGCATTTGCACTCCTTATGTGATATTTTGGAATGTGGTACTGTCACACTTTGTTTGCCACAACCTTCATGGATTGACAACACCTCCTTGTGACCTTGAGCAGATCACTTAATCCACCAGTGGCTCAGCTGACTGCAGGACCGTACAATCCCTGTTTATCATCTGACATTACCAATATGTCAGTAAGATGTACCCCGACGTAACTGTACTGATACAGCGGTATACAAACAGGCAGTTACATGCATACAGCTGTAACTTATATGTGAGACATGAGTCATGCTTGACATCATGACTGACTATACAGCTTTGGCTCCACCACATCTCTGTAGTACATGAGGACACATCCTACCCTGCAGGTATCAGCTCATGTCCGTACATGCTCCATTTGCCCAGTTTGGATGACACCTGTCCAGTTGTTATCTGCACATTTGTCTGGGGTGTTGTATGGTGGTTGTGTGGCTGGGACAGGTGTGAGACCCACATGTCTGGGATCAGGCCTTCCACGTGGCACTGACATTTTCCCACACAGTACAAATACATTGGTAATGGCACCTACGACATCAGTGCTGTCAGCCCATACCACCCTCTCCTTTGCTGTTATCCTTCTTTCAGCCCATCCATCCGCCTCTGTCGGCTATGTGCAGTTATGTCTTCTCGTGCAAGCTGCTACTTCATGGCCTACACAGGTACTCTTTCCTGCATTTCAGCTCTTCACGCATGTCTCTCATGAGCCTGATCTGCACGTCACCACTCCTGCTCCGTCCTCCTTTCGCTGTACACATCCTGCAACTTCTGACTCCTCTGGGGGGACATGTCTTTCCCATCTTATACCACACAGTGACATTGTGCCATTTTACATTGGCACCCCACCAATGCATCACTACAGCTGCCTCCCACATGCTCTTCCAAGTTACTGGCTGCCACGTAGGGTGCCCATGGATCTGGCAGGTTCATCGGCTCCCACCTCTCCTTCCATCCATCACCTTTACATTGACTTTCCTTGGTGCTCCCTTATCCAGTGGTAGGGTGACAGCCATTTTCAGACATTAAGGTGCATGCTTGACACCTTAATGCCCAATGTCCTGTTAACACACGTTAAATGGCCCTTTGTGCCCTTAATGATAGAACGCCTCCTACCTGCTCAGCACCCTTTATGCATGTAAAACCCCTTATCACTGCCATTAACTCCTGCTACCTTAACGCCCTTTAGTAAACATACCCCATAGTAATTTCTTAGAAAAAAAACAAAATATGACCTGGACAGGATTAATGGAACATTTCACTAATATTTAGTTGCACAACCCTCGGCAGTGATGACAGCCTCCAAAACGTTTCTTGTAGCCATATTATAAGTTCCGTACATCTGTCTGCTGGTAGTTTCTCCAGCTCTTCAACTGCAATTTGTTTCAGTTCATGAATGTTACCAGGATTCCTTTTACCAATGGCAGATTTCAGCTCTTTCGAAAGGTTTTCAATTGGATTGATTCTCATTGCTGGCCAGTTTAAAACAGTCCATTTTTCCTTTTTAACCATTCTTTTGTACTTTTGGATGTATGTTTTGGGTCATTGTCCTGCTGGAGGACCCATAATCTTCCACCCAGACATAGCTTTCTGTCACTAGGTAGCACATTTCTCTCCAAAATATTTTAGTACTCCTCTGACTTCATGATTCCTTTAATACATTCCCAGGCCTCCAGTTCCTGAGGCAGCAAAACAGCCCTACAACATTATGGAACCTCCATCATAGAAGAAATTGACCAAACAGACCCTTTCTTAATGTACCAGGATAAAAGCTTTGTAATAAACTATTTCGTTGAACCAGCTTACAGTATAACGCTATTAACATTTGCTGATCCTGTTGGTATACCATCACATCTAAAAAATCAATCTTTTGAAGGTGAAAATGTGCAGTAAATTGAATATCAAGTCATTCTTGTCCATGCTGAGGATTTGTATAGTCATTTAGTAGCATGGGGGTATCTGCACAAAGTTTTAAATCAAGCTTACAAGGGAGTCAAATTTATACATCGAGAATGGTTAATGGGTGACCTTCAGATTACTGGAACTTTATTAAGTTCAGTTGTTCCAACACCTGATCATCAAGAGTCTAAATTTGTTGGGGGGGGGGGGCGGGGTTCCCTACATGTCCTCATCTTGTCAAGTTAATACATTGCTTAAAAATAGTGGCAGATATTGGCCCTTCATGAATGTTTTCAAGGGAACTTGCAAATAGTAGAGGTAACAATATTAAGGATCAAGTGGTACATACAGTGGTGATAGCAGATCGCCCTTTAATTTCTGACAGGGTTCAGGGCCACTGTAGTTGTGTATCATGCAAAGTTTGTGAATCCTTCATAGTTGGCCCTAGTTGGACAGATCCTATCACCGAAAAGAATGTATCAATCATTCTCAATTACATACATCTTGTTCTTCATGTGTGGTTTATATGATAGTCTGCCCTTGTTATCTGAAGTATATAGGATGGGCTATCTGTCTAATAAAATTTAGTTTGCATGAACATCAATCGAGACTTAATACCAAGGTGATGAGTCACTGCGTTCAATTTCAACATGCATTTGCAGACTTACAATGGAGAGTGATGGATTGTGTACCACATTACCCCTGTGGGGGAGGAGGGATCTTGAACATAAATTTCAGATTTTAGAGCAATCATGGATTTTTGAATTGTCAGCAGTAACCCCGGATGGATTAAACAACGATTGGATTGGTGGAGTTTATTATAACATTGTTAGCTGGGAGTGAATATCTATTAGATTGTAGTTGCTGAATATCACATGATCAGTTCCTCTGACTTCATGGGCTATGAATAAAGGCGGAGCTAAAACTGAGGAAGTCCATTCAGAATTGGGCATTGCTGTGCATTTGGGATGTTTCCCTTCAAGAGCATTGATACAGAGCTCAGAAGGTGTGAAGGCGAGCTCCAAACATAGTGCTGTGTTCGCTGTCTATTATACACAGAGTGAGGGTTACTGCTACCCCATTGCAAGGTTTCAAGCTAATTGGACATCAGCGCCAACAAATCACAAGTTGAACTGCATTCCTATACGATTCTGGGATTTTCACACATGTGGTTGTATTTGATACACTTTAGTAATGGTTTTTCCATACAAACCTTAAATGATAAAAAGGAAAGTTTGTCACGAGAGGACCTTTGCCCTCAAGTCAAACATGCCGACCAAAGTTTTTGGTATTTTTAGTAACAGCTCCGGCACATTTAAAGTCTGACCTTTTTGAGTTGAATAATCATGTCCTGGCAATGGCCCAGTTTTTATACTATTTCCTATTTCCTTTTTTAATCGGTCTAGTTTATATAGTCCACTGGGCATTTTTTTTTTAGGAGATATTGGACATTAAGGCGTTGAACTGCAAGGGTGCCAATAATGTTGACCACAACTGTAAGAATGAGCTATTTTACAATTTCAAAATCTGTACGTTTCTTGATATTTCCAGAACTGCCCAAATTAAGAGAAGGACATTTTTGTTGTTGAGGCCTATTGCAGTTAAGTGTTCTTGTCCGGCTAAATTTCACATGTAAGTGTGTGCTATATATTTTCTTTGAACGTGAACACTTATCTACCTTTCTGGAAGACAAAATCTTCTTGCAACCTCCAGGCACAATTAGGCTAGCAATTTCTCCATCTCCTTGCATGACATGGAGTTTAGTTTAAGGGTATTAAGGGTATCTGTCAGTAGCAATTCTGTTTTTCTTTTTTGAGAATTATATAGATATATATTTTTTTCCTTAAAATCAGTTGTGGATCTCCTTGATATTTTCTGGACTTTATAGCACTTATTTTATTTTTGCATTCTTGTTGGTGTGTTTTTCCATTTTGGATGTGGACATAATAGGAGTCATTTTATAAGGAAGCACCTAATTTTAGGCGCTAAGAATGCACATAAATGCTGGTATTTCAGTTATGTGCATAAGTGTTTCATACATGCATAAATTACCTCTTATAAAAGACTGACCAATGTAAAAATGTGCGTGATAATTTGATGAAGCATACTTTCATGTAGATGTGCACAGGGGGGTAGGGTGACTGCTTACGTTGATGATGCATCAAAAATTCTTTTGCTGCCATGTAGATTAAAAAACAAGAATTGAGATGCTCCTCTAAGTTTGTAGTACATGCCCATTGGTGAGTTTGGGTGGCTCATGGCCAGGTAGAAGTGATCACATCTTAAATTAAGGTGTGTTCTCTGCTACATGCGATGGCAATATATTAAGACAAGTAGGCGCTTACTTGACTTTATAAAAAAATGCTTAACTAATTTATTACAGTACTGTCAAGTCAATGCTTACTCCTGATAACTCCTGGGTTTTCTTTGCAAGGTGCGACCAGAGGTAGATTGCCAGGCCTTTTCTTCCGAGCCAATGGATTGTAAAGTAACTTGCCTAAGGCCACAAGAATGCCAGTGATCGTTTGGGTATTAGACTATTACTCTAACCACTAGGCTACTTCTCCACTCCAGGCTTCACTTAGGTGTCTTAATATGCATTTTAACTAGGGACCCTCTTATAAAATTACCCTCCATGTGCTATTCTGTACAAGATGTTTCTTGAACTTTATTTTTTTCATATCTATCATCTATCTATCTATCTATCTATCTATCTATCCAAGTTAAAATAATAATCATGCAAAATTGCAAAATGTTTTCCATCTTAGTAAGAAATTCTAGGATATCTTTTAAAGAAACCTGGGGGTTGCAGAGACTTTCACAGGTTTCCTCAAAGGGGGAACAATTTCCAAGAATGAAGCCTTCAATAGGAACAGAGAGAAAATATCAACCCTCTCCTTGTTTTATACAGATATTGAGGGCAATGATAGAACAAGGATTCAAACAGTGGCAGAAATTCAAACTGAGGGCCCCCAAGCAAATTATCTGGAAGGATCCACAGAGCAGGGGGGAATCCACCTCAGAAGATATGGGAACAGCTATAAATGGGCCCCGGTTTTCTCTGCCCCCTCCCCCTATATTGCAGGGGCAGCTTGGGTGGAATTTATGCCCCTGGGTTGAGAAGCTAAGCAAACATGGCGGGTGGGGGGGGGGGGGAATTGATGTTGCTTTAATTATGCAAATGTACATATTTATCCAAAATGGTAGGAAATTTGAGAGGAGAAATCTACACTGAGCAAACTGGATGGACCAACTTCATTAGTCACCATATACTGAGATACTATGTATTAAAATTTCTAGTTGGAAGGAATGGGGGGTGAAAGCTCAGCTGCAGTGGCAATGCCATGTTATAGGGATAGAGAACATAAGAATGCCAAAATTTGTGTTCTATGACCATCTAAACACAGATTAGAGTAGATCATGCCTTAGATTCGAAAATAAATGTTGTTGCTGTTAAGTGCTGTTGATGCAACCTTAAAATCTGCAAAACAGACCTCAGCAGTTGGAAGGAGATGGACAGGACTAGATGGGGGTAGCTCTGTCACTTGGCCATGCATGCTTGGAAACCAAAGGAACACAATTGCGAAAGGAAAAGAACGAGAGGTAAGCTTTTTAACTTCATCAACTGCAGATTTTACCTGCATAATCTGTGGTCACTCTTATGAGACAAGAATTGATCTTGTATCAAATCCATGGAAAAACTCATGTCATCACTGATTGAAGACGCCATCAACTATAATGACACATACTGAGAAACATCCAGAATCCCCAGTGGGCATATTAATGAATGACATGTTTGTATATTTTCTGGTATTCATTACAGGTTATTGGACAGTTTGACTAAAAGAATGAGGCCTGGATCATTATTTTTGGAAGTGGTTCTTTAGCCAAGCATTACGTTCCTATTCAATGCCTAGAGCTCAGGTCATTTCCATTACTAGAAACCCACTTTTCAAAATAAAGCATTCCTGTGGCTGCGAATGGGTTTGAATGGCAAATTTGAAATGCTAGCTACGCTGGGACAATCAGTGTCCAGGACAGATTTTAGTCATTCAAAACTTTGGTTCAAATTTTTGAGATTGTGCTTTTCAATTAAGCGAGTTGCAGATAATACAGAATTTGACCGTAGATGTAAACGAGTGCGTTGGCCAGCAGAGGTGTCTCTCTGGCATGGTTTGCCTAGGATGCAGGGACCATGAACGATTTGCTTCCTGAATTCTGCCTCCTGTCACAGTGGGGCCTAGTTTACTAAATGTTTCCCCCATGGACCTAGTGGGAGGAAAATCTCAATGAATCAGGCCCTCAGTGTCACTCTGGTTCCAGTAAGTAATGCCAGTAGTACGGGGCTGAGAACTAACAGCATGTCAGGCGCTTTTCTCCAATGAAGGCTATACATCAGAGCAAGGAATCTGCTAGAGCCGAAGAAGGTGACAGGGGAAGAACATCCCTTTCTCTTCCATCGACAGGGGTAATAACTCCTGGTTCTCTAGGGACAGATTGTAAAAGCCAATAGCCAGGAGCTGTGAAGCAGGGAGGGCAGGAGAATTGAAAATTAAAAGGAGTGAAAATTTTGTGTAAGACTTTATTTAGCGAGATGCTGGCATAAATCCATTCAATTCCATTCTTTACTTGCTGGCATTGAAAGCTTTCAATTAGACTGTTTATTATTTAAAATATACAGTTTTATTGTGAGTGATTAGGTATAGCATATTGCCATATCTATCCAATATCCATAGTTAATATAAAATTATCTACTTCTCTCTCTCTCTCGCTCTATATACATTTTTTAGTACCTATTCAATAAAAATATATCTGGTTTTATTAGCAAGCCTCAACCTCATCCCTTTTTTATAATGGGAACATAGGTATCTCTGTGCCTTTATAAAAATACATCAATTTACCTACCATGCAGTAGCAAGAATCAAGACTTACATTCCCTGACTTTTGGATTCAGATTCTCCTTTGTATAGTCTGCTGTTGTGTCTTGCTTTGGATTTCTGTATTGCTAAATAATTATTCTTTTACCAAACATACATTATAAAAGCACTAATTCTATCTATCTATGTGTGTGATAAATACACACACGGTGTCAGATATATTGGGATCTATGCAATAAGTTTCATGCTAAACATTTTTTTACTGTGCAACTTGCTAAAAATATTTTGAGCACGTTAACATGGGAATTAATGTGCTATGCAAAAGCTTTTACAGAGGGTAAGGTAAAACCTGTCCCCAATAGCATGGTTGCCTTACATAGAAAGGTTTGATATCCACATTAGTGGCAGCCTAAAATCCCCCAAAGTGAGAGGGCTGATTAGCAAAAACAATTTCATCCTCATCCCCTCAAGGAAAAGATGCAGGAGTTTGCATGTCCCAACCTCTCTCCTAATATATATGATGAAGGGAGTTCCACAGCCCCGACATGGAGTTCTGGTGAGGGTGGGCATCTCTTGGCTGCTATGGCCCAGCCTGTAAGTTTTATACTTGTTGAAGTGGATGGGAGCTGAGGTTGGTGCTACTGAGCCCTCGTTGTTGCATATGATGAGTGGCGGGATGGATTTGGGGTGTGCTGTTTCTTTTATCTTTTTCCTGGGAGTAAAGGTGAGTATACACCCAGAGTAAACAAATGCATTTACACTGGTTTTGGAGCAGGTGCAAATTTATGCATTGATGTTTGGGCGCTATTAGGGCTAGTTCTGGACGAAATGGCTTATCATAGGGATATGTACATTTCTGAAGACCTTTAATGAAGAAATCCCTGATGCAGAAGACGTTTTTCAAAATTCAATATCACATCAGACTGAATGAACATGTATTGGGCTGACATCTTAAGCTACATAGTTTGCTATTTTGGATAAAATATATTTATCGCTGTAGGTAATACGGACCAATGATGAAACTACTGAGTAAGAGATGATGTTTTTGAGCTCTATAAGGTTTTGATGGTCCTCTATAAAATCCAGATAATCAGCATTTATATATTTATATATATATATCATGCCGGGATACCTATATGGTTTATGCAGATATTATTGACCTTAGATGTTTTCGGGCTTTTCTAGTTTCACCTTTGGTGTCCTTTTCAACTTCTCACAGAAGTATCCTGTTATTTGTATAAACATGCAGACTTTTTTTTTTTTAAGGCTAAAGGTGTTCCTAGGGACTTGGTCAGGGAAGAAAACTACATGAATAGATGTAATGTAAAAAATATAGGGGGATATATTCAAAGCGGTTTTGCCGGTTAGCAGACCTGATAACCAGCTAAACCGTGCTCAGCAGGATATTCAGCGGTACTAAAGCCAGTATAAACGGCTCAACGCTAACCGCTTAGTGCTGAGGCGTTCCAGGGGCAGCTATGTAGGTTACCTAATCAGTGGTGATATTCATCCGCTAGTCGGCTGACCTAAACCAGCTAAAGTTAGGCAGAAAAAAGGCTGTCCTAACTTTAGCTGGTTTAGCTACTCAGCTTGCAGCTGAATATCGCTATTGACCTGAAAGCTAAAATGCTAACCAGACAATCCAGATATTCAATGCTGGTGGCCAGATATGGCCCAGCTTCGAATATCTAGTTATTATTTAAAGAAGCAATGGCCAGCTTTAATAGCACTGGGCCACCTTCATTGAGCATGACCCCCCCCCCCCCATTCATTATACTCTACTCTTATTGGAGATGACTTAGAGCATGCACATAAGTTTTATCCTCTTTACAACGCAATGTTAGACCACAAACTATGAAGATGAGTTTGGTTTCTGTGAGCTGAATAGCACATGCATCAGGCAGCTTCCTCTGAATTTATCCTGTCATGTTCTTTTCATCTTGTCTGACTTATTTAGTAGGGGGCTTCTGTATTAAACGTTTATAAGAGGAGGTCTAGGCAGTGAAGCACACAGGTGCATATGTTGTGCCCATTTTACAATGGCAACATTTACATCTACAGTATGTGACGTCACAAAAATACTCCCACAGAGAACTGATCCCTGATCTGAGGCAGGCACAAAGCACTTGCCTAAGTTTCTGCCGACATATACCAGGGATGAGCGCAGGGCAAAAACGTTTCTGTTCATCTTCACTTTGGCCTTTTTCCCATTTTTTTGCCTAATTTCATTCATTTGTTTTAATAACAAATTCTTATCAAGCATTAAAACTTAAATTGTAGGTTACGGTGTTAAATTGATTTTGTGTACACTAAGGGACCCTTTTACTAAAAGCCGATAAGGGGTTGCATTTAACATGCATTACAAATGCGCATTAAGTGTAAAACCTCCGTGTTTGTAAGTCACACCCCTAACACCTATGTTCCCAGCAGTTAAGATGTGACCAAGTACCTTAACATGCAACACACTTAACGCGGCTGCACCTGACACCCCTAGAACATAAGAACATCAAGCCCAGGATCCTGTTTCCAACAGTGGCCAATCTAGGTCATACGTACCTAGCAGTTTCCCCAAAAGACACAGGTTCCGCAATGTTTATGTTTATGTTAGATGCACTTGTGCTAATTGCCCTTGCATTAGTGGTAATACACTCTCCTTGCCCATACTTGGCCCATTCGCCACCCCATCATGCCATGGTCAAATCTGACAAATCTGCAATCTGGACATCTAAGCCAGAACATCTAGAAAAAAAAAGCAGCAGGCATGTCCAGGTGCGGACATGAGTTCACAAATGTGGACATCCAAATATGGATGTCTCCAGGGACGTCTAGTCATCCCCAAAATAGCATTTCAGAACCAAGATGTCTAGGAATAGTCTGATGGTTAGTGAAGTGGGCTATGACTGGGGAAGCCAGGGTTGAAATCCCACTGCTGCTGCCATTGAAATTGTGCTGAGTATTGGGATTGATAGTGTGCTTTCTCCTCTGGATGTTTTTCTGCTAGAACACATCCTTTCCAGATACCTGTTCATGCCTGGAGCAGGTCTAAACTTAGATGCCATGCCCAGGTTCCTGGGAATGCCCCCACCATGCCTTCACCTTGCCCATGTTCATACTTGGACATCCACAGACCCAGCTTCTAAAATGGCTTTGGATGTCTCTATGCCTGTTTTCAGATATCCAAAGCATGAATGAAGCTTCCAAAATGACTCTCATGCTATCTAAAAGTACACATTATGGAGGCAATTTTATAACCATTATTAAAACACATTTGTGGCAGTGTATGAACATTAATGGTCTCTTACAAAATAGTACTCAGTGTAAAAGTATGCATGTAGACATGAAAGCACGCTGTTTGCTTAGGCATAGCCAGGAGTGCAGTCTGGGCAAAGCGTGGGTGGAGTTGGCAAGTACACACATTGATTATAAAAGACACCAATTTATGTGTGCACTTGCAAACCTTACACATTTTCATTTACATCTGCTGTAAAGCAGATGCTACCATCCCCACCTGAGTCAATCAACATTCTTTGCCAAATGGAAGATGGCATTTAATGTGGACATGTGCAAAGTTATGCACTTAGGGAAGAACCACCCAAACTACAGTTATACAATACAGGAAAAGGATCTAGCTGTCATTGTGGATAATACCTTGAAACTGCAGCGGTGGCCAAGAAAGCAAATAGAATGCCAGGAATCATAAGGAAAGGAATGGAGACTAAAACCAAGGATATTATAATGCCTCTATCGTTCTATGGTGCGACCACACTTTGAATATTGTGTGCAAGTCTGGTTGTCATATTTTAGTAAGGATATAGCAGAATTTAAAAAGGTACAGAGAAGAGCCACCAAAATGATAAAGGGGATGGAAGGATATCCCTACGAGTAAAGGCTTAAAAGATTATGATTCGTCAACTTAGATAAAAGATGGCTGAGGGGAGATGTGACAGAGATCTATAAAATAATAAGTGGAGTGGAACGGGTAAACGTAGATCGGTTGTTTAATCCTTCAAAAAGTAGAAAGACAAGAGGATACGCAATGAAGTTACAATGTAGCACATTTAAGATTAATTGGAGAAAACATTTTTCGACTCAGCGTGTAATCAAACTCTGGCATTCATTGCTGGAGGATGTAGTAAAAGCTATTAGTGTAACTGGATTTAAAAGAGGTTTGGACAAGTTCCTGGAGGAAAATTCCATAAAGCATTATTAAAGGGTGTTAAGAATATCCACTATTTATCCCAGGGATGAGCAATATGAAATCTGTCTACTTTTTGAGAACCTAACAAGTATTTATTACCTAGATTGGCCACTTTTGGAAACAGGATACTGGGCTCGATGGACCTTTGGTCTGACCCAGTATGGCATCTCTTATGTTCTTATGCTATTAAATAGAAGCATTGGTCCATGCCTGTAGCAGCGCAGATAAAAAGTTAGGTATGTTAATTGACTACTATTTAATCACAAGACCACAAATACAAGCTGCTGTTAAACATGCTTTTTTAAACTGAATTGTTTGACGATTAAAACGTTTCTAACTTATGAGAATTTTTGTTCTGCAATTTAGGGGTATGTTTACTAAACCGTCTTAATGTGCGCCCGGCGACATTATCGGGCGACAAGGTACCTTATCGCGTGATAATGGCGCTTTATCAGGCGCAAAGGTACCTTAGCGTGCAATAACGCACGCAGCGGCGCAAATGAGCGCTGCAGGTGGAGATAGGCTTCCGGAGGGTGGAGGAAGGCTCCCCAGGGGCGGAGAGAGAGGGTCAATGGGTGGAGAGTGGGAGGGGAGAGGCTCCCTGCACACTAACGCCGTGGAATCCGGGGCTGAAAACTAACGCCAGTGAAACCCTGGCGTTAGAGCAGATTTAAAGGGAAAAGAAACCATTTCCGTCAGCAATGTACAGCAAAACCAGGGAAACCTACTAAAAGTGATAAGTGTGATACATGTGCACGGAACAATAGGGCAAATAAACAGTGAAAATGACCAGAAGAAACTATAAAAAAAACATAACCAAGCTGGGCAATAGTGATATTAATGGAAAACATCAAAAAACACTCCCGAGAGTTGTTCTCCTTGTTCTTGGAGACTGGAAGGATCATGTCTGCTTGATGGTCTCTCTTTCCATCATGTTTGTTTAGCAAAATGTGTGCCCGAGCATTTACAGTGGCTAGACAAATGCGTTGGAGTCCTCTATTCTTGGAGCTGAGAATTATTACTCAACTTATAAGATTCTGGGAGCAGATGAAGTTATATTTATTTCAGCAAATTATTTCTACTGCTTTCCCTAAGATGTTCCATCGTCCACCGAGTTATAATTAGGTAGAATTAAATATTAACAGATTTTGTTGTCTAGCCTGATGCTATTTGCTGGGCAGCATGTTTCCTTGGAAGGTAGAGGAGTTTTTAAAATCTATTATTGTAGCCTTATATTTTTTTATTATATGTTATATGCCTTATCCATAGTATTATTACCAACCATATTGTACAGTGTTCTACACGCCAACTGAGTTACGAGTCCGTGTGGGATCACACTGTCATGTCAGTTAAGTGCCGTTGAATGTTTTTCAATGATTTTAAATGCATTTAAAAATTTGTAAAAAACATTAGTGCACCTTAGGAGCCTATGAATGACAGCTGGAGTAGAATTATGAGCTGGGTAAAAGTGTTTTTTTACACTACCAGTTAATATCCCACGACTGACGCTTCTTATCCCACTTCATTTTATCTCCCATTGATAGGTGCTAATTTGCTTATTTTCGGCTCTCCGTTTGGCATAGTGAATAGGTTTTGAGCCAGGGTTGTTTTTTCTTTTAACCATCTTCCTTGTGGTTGGTAATAATTGTTTTGAGAAAGGGGGTTAAGAGTTTAGTTTACCGGTATTTATCCATAGTGTATCATTTTTTGTTATTTGTTTATTTTTGTCATTTAATAACATTTGCTTTTATGCTTTGTCTTTGTATAATTTATGTATTTTACTGTAACTTATCTGGATTTACAGATTGTGCAGGATATAAAGCAGCTGATATTCAGAAGCCTTAGCCAGTCAGCTAATGGGAGGCCAGGCAGCTAAGGATGCTGACCATGATATTCAGTGGCACTGAATATCCCCACAGGTTGCCCCAGTACTATCCAGTTAGTGCAGGGGTGCTCTGGGGATGGAGAGAGGGCGGTGTTGGCACTATCCACGTAAGTACTGACACTTATCCGGTTATCAAATTTTCAGTTGGCGCCAATCTGGGTGACTTAGGCTGCATGAAAAGTTGTCATAAGTTGCAATCCAGATACGTGCCAGCATTTATGTGGATAGCGCTGCTCAGCTTAGGAGGTGGAAGGGATGGGTACCAGCTTTGGTGTCTGGTCTGTTGCTTAGAGGAGAAAGAATGAACTTGTTGTCATTAATCGAGATCTCGATAAACCGAGTTACCACGAGATAAAGTGACTTCCCTAAAGCAAAAGCTCTTAACCCAGTCCTTGGACACACCAAACCAGTTAGATTTTCAACATTTCAAAAATGAATATTTATATATTTAAAAAATTGTATGCCGCTTAGAAGACATCTAAATGGATTCCGATAAAACACTCAAATTTAAAATGACATAAGACCATAACATAAACACTACTAAAATAATAATGAAGAAACAGTAAGACAGCCTTTTCTGCAGGAGGATCTGGATAAATTGGAAGACTGGGCATCCAAATGGCAGATGAAATTTAATGTGGACAAGTGCAAAGTTATGCACCTAGGAAAGAACAACCCACACTATAGTTACACGATGCAAGGCTCCACATTAGAAACCACCACCCAGGAAAAAGATTTAGGAGTCATCGTGGATAACATGTTAAAACCCTCCGCCCAGTGTGCAGCGGCGGCCAAGAAAGCAAATAGAATGCTAGGTATCATAAGGAAAGGGATGGAGAATAAAACAAAGGATGTTATAATGCCTCTGTATCGCTCCATGGTACGACCGCACCTTGAATATTGTGTGCAATTCTGGTCACCGTATCTTAAAAAGGACATAGCGTTATTAGAAAAAGTACAGAGAAGAGCCACCAAATTGGTGAAGGTGATGGAAGGCTACTCCTATGAAGAGAGGCTAAGAAGGTTAGGGCTCTTTAGCCTGTAGAAGAGACGGCTGAGGGGAGATATGATAGAGGTCTATAAATTAATGAATGGAGTGGAACGGATAAACGTGGATCAATTGTTTACGCTATCAGAGTATAGAAAGACTAGGGGACATGTAATGAAGCTACAGGGTAAACTAAGACAAATAAGAGAAAATATTTTTTCACTCAACGTGTAATCAAACTCTGGAATCTGTTACCGGAGGATGTAGTAAGGGCTGTTAGTATAGCTGGGTTTAAAAAAGGTTTGGACAAGTTCCTGGAGGAAAGGTCCATAAACCACTATTAAAAAGGGACCCAGGATATCAATGCTTGACCCAGTACAAGCATTGTGGAACCTGTGTCTTTTGGGGATATTGCTAGGTACGTATGACCTAGATTGGCCACTGTTCGAAACAGGATACTGGGCTTGATGGACCTCGGTCTGACCCAGTATGGCATGTCTTATGTTCTTATGTTCTAAGAATGTGCCTGTGTTATAGGACTGCCTAATATCAGACCATACCCATTCTATGAGTACGCCTAGCAAAATAAATCAAATTGCCTTCAGTTTCTTCCGAAATCCTTCAATACAGGATAATGTTCTCACCTTTCCCAGGAGGGAATTCCAGAGCTTTAGCATTGCGATTGACAACATATATTCTAGCTGAATTTTAAAATGAATAATCCTGAGTGATGATATATCAAGCAGCAGAGAGTCTTGAGATCTCAAAAAACGTGGTGAACAATGCATTTTTAAGACTGATGTAATCGCCAATAGCACCTCACGGTTGAGAGTTTTGAATACTAATCCTAACACCTTAAATATAGCCGGCCATTTAAGAGGCAACCAGTGAAGTCATCATAACACTGAAGTAATATGCTCCCTTTGTGTCACGCCTGTTATGTAGCTATCGTGAAAACCTGATTGGCTTGGTTTGTTCTGAGAACTGGGTTGAGAACCACTGCCCTAAGGGCACACAAAGTCAATGGGAGAGGAGAACTAGAGTTAACAGACAGCACTAGCAACCACTCCTTTGCTTTTCAGTATATACTTCTTCACATCAGAAAGACTTAAAATTACTTACGTTTTCTAGGATACCTTTGCTGACAAACATGTATAAGGCTTTGACAAAATCAAAGGCTTGGGAGATGGTGGTGGTGGTGGTGGGGGGGGGGGGGAGATATAAAGAGGCTTTAGTGAAACCGCAGCTCTTAAATGCTCCTGTTCCTGCAGCCATGTACTTGGCTAGTTTCAAAACTGCGGCTGGTGTTTAGTTAAACCTTTTACAGACTCAGTTCACTGAAGGTGACAGAAGCACTCACTTGAACTCAATGTAAAGTCGATGTGACAGTAAATTTTTCAGTTGGAGACAGGAGATCTTGTTACAGGAGTCAGTATGGGGGTCAGGGCAGAGCCTGTTGATGATTGAGGAAAGGAGAAGTAAATTCATTTTGCTTCAGGCACTTTGTCAAGCACCAGCAGCTTACCACTGAGAACTAGTCACCCGTTCTAGTCTTACGGCTCTACAGGTCACTCCTTTGATATAAATCATAGCACTGCAAGCTGCACAGCGGCCCATTGCCATTCCAGGGGAAATAAAAAAGAGGGATGCTTCATTCTGAATTCAAATGGCTGTGAATATCCCTCCACATGTTGCTGTTTAATGCAATATGTAGTTAGATATTGATCTCCAGAATCAAGTCATTAAAATGTTCAGTTTTTGTTTATTGGAATGAAGCAATTAAATGGTTCAGTTATGCCAGACCTTACCTTTTCTGATGAAAACTATTGATTCCCTGCCGCAGCTTTATAAGCGACAATGTTTTTGATTGCTCTTGACAAACCTCCTTGGAGTGTTAATTAAAATTGTAGCAGATGAGCAGGTGTGGGAGATCATTAGCCAGTGTGGCTCGCGCGTCTACACTTCATATTCTGAAGTCCTGCATAATGAATAGGGCACAGGAGGGGACAAGCTATGTCTCCATCAGCAGAATTAGCTGCATCAGGGTTTTTTTTTTTTTAAAACTCAGTGACGTGCAGGTTTAAAGACTTATCAACGTCTTGGTCGCTCCCGTGTCTAGATGGGCCACGCGCGCACTAGCTGGGTTTAATTTCGTCAATGTTTTTTTGTTTCTGGGTGTTGGCAAGATTCTCATTGTGTTACCTAATATCGAATTGTATGATGCGAAGAAATGTGGGAGCTGCAGTTCATAAGGCAAATGAATTAATATATAAAGGGGGCCATGTAACAACACTTAAGAGGTGACCCACCTCTTCGAGGCTTTGTTTGGTTCCTGACCCCTTTTTACTCCTGTTTAATCACCAATGCATGCATTAATCATTTCCCTCTGGAACTACCCTAGTCCCCTGGTTGTTGCGTTCATCTGTCTTGATTAGATTGTAAGTTCCATGGGTAGGGTCCCTCTCTTGTATGTGTTTTGTGTACAGCGTTGCATATGCATTATGTTACCATAGTAGTAGTAGGATTTTATAAACCTTTTTTGCACGTTAAATGGCTTTCAATAATGTTAGGTCATTCCTAAAAGTATGTATGGTGCAAAGAGGAATGTATTTATTGAGTAGGCACGCTCTGGGGAGGCGACTGGGAGGAGCATGGGCAAAGTCATGATATGCACCTATGTGTATACTTTACACACTAATATTTATGCCGTTCCCGAGTAGGCAGGATTTCTGCTAGACACGCCTAAGTGACTTTTATAAAGTAGGAGAAAAATGCCCTTGCCTGCCTGGTTCACTTAGGAGACCTATTATAAGATGACCCTCTGGGTGTACACACTGTCCATTGTGTGTGCATGTTGATCATGGTGAGCTATGCAAGAATGTATTACCTTGCATGTAAAAAGGGTGCAAAAAAGAAATTAGTCTAGGCACAAAAAGATTTGTATGCACATGCATTCACATTAAGGAACATCATATGAAAATGAGGGGAAAAAAGTGTCCAGTTTTCCACTAAATGTGCATGGGAACTGCTTTATAAATCACTGCTCCCAACAGCATCCAACCCACTCATCCCTTCCTGATATCGCCTGACAATTGTTATCTCCTCCTGATACCCCTCAATCCCTCCCAACAACAAGAACCCCTAATACCCCAAAAATCCATGTTCCTTGATTGATCCTCTTGCTCCCCCATCCCACTCTAGATCTTAATGGGATGTCCCTGATATCTAGTGGTGAGCAAAAACGATCCCCAGTCGTTCCAACTCCGGGGAACTCCTGTGTTCAAAATGGCATCTGTGACCACTAGTGGTAGTCTAGCGGTACTGCCATTAGGGGTTAAGTGTCAAATAAGGACAAAACATCCCTTTTTAAAAGCTTGACCTCTAACAGTAGTACTGCAAAGGTATCCTTAGGGGTCATGGGTACCATTTGGAATCTTGGACTCCAATAGAGCAGGGCCAGCTTAGGATCGGTCCTGCTTCCCACTAGACATCAGGAACCTCTTGTAAGAGCCAGGGGTGGGATCAGAAGATAAGAACAAGAGCATAAGATATGCCATGCTGGGTCAGACCAAGGTCCTTCAAGCCCAGTATCCTGTTTTCAACAGTGGCCAATCTAGGTCATAAATACCTAGCAGTCTCCCCAAAAGACACAGGTTCCACAATGCTTGTATTGGGTCAAGCAGTGATATCCCTGGTCCCTTTTAATAATGCTTTATGGACCTTTCCTCCAGGAACTTGTCCAATCCTTTTTTAAACCAAGCTACACTAACAGCTTTTACTACATTGTCCGGTAACAAATTCCAGAGTTTGATTACACGTTGAGTGAAAAAATATTTTCTCTTATTAATCTTAAATAGTTTACCCTGTAGCTTCATTGCATGTCCCCTAGTCTTTCTTTATTCTGATGACGTAAACAATCGATCTACGTTTACCCGTTCCACTCCATTCATTAATTTATAGATCTCTATCATATCTCCCCTCAGCCGTCTCTTTTCCAGGTTGAAGAGCCCTAACCTTTTTAGCCTCTCTTCATAGGAGTATCCTTCCATTATTTTTACCATTTTAGTGGCTCTTCTCTGTACCTTTTCTAATAACGATATATCCTTTTTAAGATACGGCGACCAGAATTGCACACTATATTCAAGGTGCGGTCGCACCATGGAATAATACAGAGGAATTATAACATCCTTTGTTTTATTTTCCATTCCTTTCCTTATGATACCTAGCCTTCTCTTTGCTCTCTTGGCGTCCGCTGCACCCTGGGCAGAGGGTTTTAACATGTTATCCATGATGACGCCTAAATCTTTTTCCTGGGTGGTGGTTCCCAGTGTGGAACCTTGCATCGTGTAATCATAGTTTGGGTTGTTCTTCGCTAGGTGCATAACTTTGCACTTGTCCACATTAAATTTCATCTGCCATTTTGATGCCCAGTCTTCCAATTTATCAAGATCCTCTTGCAATTTTCCGCAATCCTCTTGGGTTATAACAACCTTAAATAGTTTTGTGTCATCTGCAAATTTGACAACCTCACTCATTATTCCCTTTTCCAGGTCATTTATGAATATGTCAAAAAGCAGCGGACCCAGCACAGATCCCTGGGGTACACCTCTATTCACCTTTCTCCATTGGGAAAATTGGCCATTTTAACCACTTTAGCTTTATCTTTTAACCAGTTCCTGATCCACAAAAGAACACTGCCTCCTATCCCATGACTTTTTAGTTTTGCCAAAAGTCTCTGATGAGGGACCTTTTCAAAGGCTTTCTGAAAGTCCAGATACACTATATCAACCAACTCACCTTTGTCAACCTGTTTATACACACCTTCAAAAACACATAACAGATTAGTAAAACAAGATATTCCTTGTCTAAAGCCATGTTGGCTGTCTCCCCTTAAGCCATGACTATCTACATGTTGAACAATTTTGTTCTTTATGAGGTTTCTATTATTTTTCCCGGTACTGACGTCAGGCTCACCAGTCTGTAGTTTCCCGGATCACCCCTGTAACCCTTTTTAAAAATTGGCCTTACATTGGCGATCCTCCAGTCTTCAGGTATTACAGATGATTTTAATGATAGTTCACAGATTATTAATAGCAGGTCTGAAATCTCATATTTCAGTTCTTTCAACACCCTTGGATGTATACCATCCGGTTCAGGTGTTCTGCTACTCTTCAGTTTATCAAATAGTTGTAATACATTCTCCTGGTGTATTGATATTTCTTTCAATTCTTCTGCAGTATTACCTTTAAATACCACTTCAGTCATGGGTAACATCCCTACATCTTCCACAGTAAAGACCAAAGCAAAGAATTCATTCAGTCTCTCCGCTATAGCCTTGTCCCCTCTTACTGCCCCTTTTACCCCTCTATCATCTTATGGTCCAACTGACTCTCACAGGTTTTTTGCTATGAATGTACTTGAAAAAGTTTTTATTACACATTTTTGCTTCCACAGCAAGTTTCTTTTCATATTCTCTCTTTGCCTGCCTTATCAATACCTTGCATTTAACTTGCCAGTGCTTGTGCTGTTTCCCGTTTTCGTCATTTGGCTCTTTTTTCCATTTCCTGAAAGCAGCTTTTTTTGGTAAGAGCAACCTCTCTGACGTCACCTTTAAACAATGCTGGCAGTTTTTTGGATTTCCTTCCACTTTTCTTAAAGTGTGGAATATAGCTGGTCTGGGCTTCCAAGGTAGTATTTTTAAACAACACCCAAGTTTCATGTAAGTCTTCAACCTTTGCAACTGCTCCTTTTAGTTTTTTTCTTAACTATTTTCCTCATTTTATTAGTCTCCCTTTTGAAAGTTAAAAGTGGATTTCCTTACCATCCCTCCTCCATTAATTAAATCAAACGCGATCATACTATGATCACTATTGCCAAGTGGTCCCAACACCCTTATCTCTTGCACCAGATCTGGTGTTCCACTAAGTCCAAAATGGCTTCCCCTCTGGTCGGTTCACGAACCAGCTGCTTCAAGCAGCAGTCATTTATTTCATCTAGAAACTTTGGGGTATATTTACTAAACCGGGCTAACGGTTAACCTGAGCTATCTGCCACTAGGTCCCATATTATTCAATGGGACCTAGTTGCAGATAGCCCGGGTTAACCGTTATCCCGGTTTATTAAACAGACCCCTTTATCTCCCTAGCATGTCCTGCCATGACATTGACCCAGTCAATACCGGGGTAATTAAAATCACCCATTATTATTACTGTTCTTTAACTTTTGTTAGCTTCCCTGAGCATTTCATCATCCATTTGTTCATTCTGGGCAGGCGGTCAAAAGTGCAACCCCACTGCCATTGCCTTCCCCTTTTTACATGGAATTTTAATCCATAGAAATTCTACAGCAAATTTTGTTTTCTGCAAAACTTTAATCCTTTGTGACTCAATGTCCTCTCTAACAGAGCTGATCAAATTGGTGGAGGGGTTGTGCTCTATCACTACGATATAGTTTGTACCCAGGTATCACAGTGTCCCACTGGTTGTCCTCCTTCCACCATGTCTCTGAAATACCAATCATATCTAACTTCTGATTTAGTGCTTTATATTCTAACTTTCTTATTTTTTAGACTTCTAGCATTTGCATACAAGTATTTTAGAGACTGTATTTTATTCATATTAATCTGGTTATCAGTAGGCAGGGGTAATTTGGAATCTATAAGCTCTATCTGCTCTGTACTCAAGTGCATTTGGGCTACCTTTCTGTTTATTGGAATCTCTCTGCTGATGTGCCCTAACTTCATTTTTTTGGTAGTATCCTTCAAGGATATATTGTTCCAAACCATGCGCTCTTGCTCTCTAGTTTAAAAGCTGCTCTCTCTCCTTTTTAAAGGTTAATGCCAGCAGCCTGGTTCCATTCCGGTTAAGGTGAAGTCCATCCCTTCGAAAGAGCCCCTCCTTTCCCCAGAATATTCCCCAGTTCATAACAAGTCCAAAACCCTCATCCTTGCACCATTGTCTCATCCACGTATTGCCTTTTGTGTCCTGCGCGTGGAATGGGAAGCATTTTGGAGAATGCTACCCTGGATGTTCTGGATTTCAACTTCCTACCTAAAAACCTAAATTTAGCCTCCAGAACCTCTCTACCACATTTTCCTATGTCATTGGTACCGACATGTACCAAGACAGCAGACTCCTCCCCAGCACTATCTAAGACCTTGTCTAGGTGGCGCGTGAGGTCTGCTACCTTCGCACCAGGCAGGCATGTTACCAGGTGATCCTCATGTCCACCAGCCACCCAGCTATCTACACGCCTAATGATCGAATCACAAACTATAATGGCTATCCTAACCCTTCTCTCATGGGCACATGGCCCTGGAGAAACTTCCTCGGTGCGAGAGTTTTTTACATCACCTGAACGACAGGTCCTAGCTACAGGATCACGTCCTGCCACATCAGGGTGATGCTCTCCTGTCATGTGACCTCTCTCATCCATGGCAACAGGGATGCTACCAGACTGGAGGTGGGACTTCAGGACTATATCCCTGTAGGTCTCGTCTATGTACCTCTCTGTCTTCCTTATGTCTTCCAAGTGTGCTACTCTTGCCTCCAGAGATCGGGCTCGTTCCCTGAGAGCAAAGAGCTCCTTGCTCCTTATGCACACTTAAGACCCCTCACCAACTGGGAGAAAATCATACATGTGACAATCAAAAAAGACTGGAAAGCCCCCATCTCACTGCTGGACTGCTATCTCCATCTTTGTTTTAAGGTTGGGTTTAGATATTTAAGTTCTTTACTTACTAAGGGTTGCTGGGGATACTTATACTAATAAAACTATACCTAATACTTTGTTCATCTGAAGTTTAATTAATCTCAGGTCCTTAATGTATGCTGATGAGAATAAACAGCTGCACCTGAGAGTGAATATGGCACCTCCTTTCCTTTAAGAGGTGTAAGCACCTATAAAGCTACAATTATTCCAGGCATGGGTAGGTGTCGGGGAGGGAGGGAGGGCAAGAAGACTTATTAAAAGCTGGCTGCCACACAGTACCCTGTCCTGCGCTTCTAAGGTAATCAGGATAGAAGGAGTCTTGGGTTCTAAATTTAACCAGAAAGCTCACTTCTGTGTTTTAAATTTAAACTGTTAGCTCTTTGCTGCTACTGGGCCTGGACTGAGTATTAAATTTAAACTGAAAGCTCTCTGCTGGGTTCTAAATTTAACCAGAAATCTCTCTGCTGCGTTTTAAATTTAAAGTGAAAACTGACTGAAGTGGTATTTAAAGGTGCAGAAGAATTGAAGGAAATATCGATATATCGGGAAGATGTTTTACAACTATTAGATAAATTGAAGAGTAGCACTTCACCTGGGCCGGATGGTATACATCCAAGGGTGTTGAAAGAACTGAAATATGAGATTGCAGACCTGCTATTAGTAATCTGTGAACAATCATTAAAATAATCTCTAATACCTGAAGATTGGAGGATCGCCAATGTAACACCAATTTTTAAAAAGGGTTCCAGGGATGATCCGGGAAACTACAGACTGGTGAGCCTTACGTCAGTACCAGGAAAAATGGTAGAAACCATCATAAAGAATAAAATTACTCAGCATGTAGATAGTCATGGCCTAATAGGAGACAGCCAACATGGTTTTAGACAAGGAAGATCTTGTCTTACTAATCTGTTATGTTTTTTTGAAAGTGTGAATAAACAGGTGGACAAAGGTGAGTTGGTTGATATAGTGTATCTGGACTATCAGAAAGCCTTTGACAAGGCCCCTCATCAGAGACTTTTGGCAAAACTAAAGAGTCATAGGATAGGAGGCAGTGTACTACTGTGGATCAAGAACTGGTTAAAAGATAGCAGAGTTTTGGGCTAAATGGCCAATTTTCCCAATGGAGAAAGGTGAATAGTGGTGTACCCCAGGGATCTGTGCTGGGTCCGCTGCTTTTTGACATATTCATAAATGACCTGGAAAGTGGAATAACGAGTGAGGTTATCAAATTTGCAGATGACACAAGACTGTTTAAAGTTGTTAAAACCCAAGAGGATTGTGGAAAATTGCAAGAGGATCTTGATAAATTGGAAGACTAGGCATCAAAATGGCAGATGAAATTTAATGTGGACAAGTGCAAAGTTATGCACCTAGGGAAGAACAACCCAAACTATGGTTACACAATGCAAGGTTCCACATTAGCAACAACCACCCAGGAAAAAGATTTAGGCGTCATTGTGGATAGCATGTTAAAACCCTCGGCCCAGTGTGCAGCGGCAGCCAAGAGAGCAAATAGAATGCTAGGTATCATAAGGAAAGGAATGGAAAATAAAACAAAAGATATTATAATGCCTCTATATCGTACCATGGTGAGACCGCACCTTGAATATTGTGTGCAATTCTAGTCGCCGTTTCTTAAAAAGGATATAGTGTTATTAGAAAAGGTTCAGAGAAGAGCCACCAAAATGGTAAAGGGGATGGAAGGATACTCCTATGAAGAAAGGCTAAAAAGGTTAGGGCTCTTTAACCTGGAAAAGAGACGGCTGAGGGGAGATATGATAGAAGTCTATAAATTAATGAACGGAGTGGAACGGGTAAACGTAGATTGATTGTTTACGTTATCAGAATATAGAAAGACTAGGGGACATGCAATAAAGCTACAGGGTAAACTATTTAAGACTAATAAAAGAAAATATTTCTTCACTCAACGTGTAATCAAACTCTGGAATTTATTACCGGAGGATGTAGTAAAGGCTGTTAGTGTAGTTGGGTTTAAAAAAGGTTTGGACAAGTTCCTGGAGGAAAGGTCCATAAACCATTATTAAGAAGGGACCCAGGATATCAATGCTTGACCCAGTACAAGCATTGTGGAACCTGTGTCTTTTGGGGAAACTGCTAGGTACGTATGACCTAGATTGGCCACTGTTGGAAACAAGATACTGGGCTTGATGGACCTTGGTCTGACCCAGTATGGCATATCTTATGTTCTCTTTGCTGCTACTAGGCCCTGATTGATTTAACAAGTACATTGGATTAATCAGCTTTAATCTAAAGAATTCCTTCTTCCCCAAGATTTAGAAACATTCCCAGAAGTAAATACTTACAATTACAGATCTCTCTCCGGAAGTAGCAGTTCCCTTTTGCAGTCCTTCAAGATGGGGTGCTAGTCTTGAGGGGGTCGATCAGGCAGAGGTTCTAGATGTTAGTGGTGTTGGGAAGGGGAGGTTCTTGATCAGGGGTATGGGAGGGGCGTCTGAGAGGGTGTTGATTTTAGGTGTTTTGGAGGCAGTGATGATTATTTGATGGGGGGAGGGGGTATCTGGAGGTGGTTTGTGGCCTTGGCTTTTAGGCCTTGCCCATTTAAGTATAAAGCTGACATTTAGAATTTTTAGTATCCACTTGTAATCCCCTTCTAAAATGTGGAATACACATCAATATTTTAGGTCCATGCAAACCACTTCCTAGCCATGAAATCTATGTATGGTGGGGATTACCATGTATAAATAGAGCCGATCCACACATTTAAAAAACACAATCAGGCTCATTCCATGCCACGAATAGCTATTCGTGCCCCCTCCAACCGGTGTCTAGTTTCCTTGCTAGTTGTACAGGGAAGCTAGATGGAGGCAGGAAAGGGGAGGACCGAGGGCAGTGTTAGGGCGGGCAGTGGGTGGTCACCGGCCCCCGACTTACAGGGACGATTCTAATGTCAGCCCTGTATGTCTGGTGCCGGCGACTTGAGCGGCGAAATTATTCCACCTCCGAGGTGGAATAACTTCCTTGGATGTCGGGGATCGGCCAGCCTGGGGCCGGGAAAGGGTGACAGGGGGCAGAGAGCAATCCCTGCAGCCCGATCCTGGTCCTGGGAGGCCAAATCGGTGGTCAGGCTCCAGGGAATAAACTGTTTGTTCCGCTAGCTGAGATCGTGGCTTTTAAATGGAGCCGCAGTACCATGGCAACTGGATGTCATGTCACCGTGGCTCCATTTAAAAGCCTTGACTGAGTTAGTTGGGCAGTGCCTGAACATGCAGGCTGGGCTGAATCATAGTCCCGGCCTGGACGTACAGGCCTGTTTGTGATTCTGATCCCACGGGGCTAGACATTGTCAGACGGCTGCCTAGGGTGAGAACTTACACAATCTTGACGATGCATATATTCATATGATTCTTGCAAGGTATTGTGGGTATTGTAGTTCATTCACTCCCAAACACAGCTGATGACAATAATTTGAGTTGTGAAACCAAGTGGTAAGATCAATAAAATACTTCTTTTATTGATGGGGTTTAATTCACCCAGCACATGTATGCTTGATAGCACTATAAATGAGGTTACTTGCTTGCAGTGTTTAAAATGGATAACAAAAAGTCACAAAGTAAACCAGAAAACAACCTTCAGCTTGTCAGGCAATTAGCTAATGTTTTCTTAGCAAGTAATTACCAAATACAAAGGCACAAAGTAAAGAATAAACTTTGCTGGTTAGGTTAACTTCTGCTTATTTTCCACGCCGATCTCAGCAGTGATTCTCCCTTGCTCACACACACAATCAGGTACAGCCCTAATTACTATCAAAGGACCAGCTGAAAGCCTTTAGCTGGCTGGCTGCTACTGTGTGAGCCCAAATCCTGCTTTAAGAGCTGTTTGCAGTGGAAATAAAGAACAAAGTTAGGTTTCTTTGTGATGGCTGATGTGTTTGCTCATAGAAAACTAGCAATAGCATTTAGATAAAGAACAGTCCATGTAAATAGTTTCATCTGCTGTATTTCCCCCTGCATCAACAATCATAGGGTCAATATCATACATTGGCACAGATGAGTCTTTCATTAAGGCACTATCATGAGAATGCTTATTCTCTTGCTGCCATTCTCTATTATAGATAGGGTCTGGATCAGTGTTCATACCTGAGCCTCTCCTGCTATCATTATTCCTCTCTGTATAGCCTGGCCAATATGTAATCCAATTCTGATGTCCAGCCTTCCAATCTTGATCCCTGGACACTGGATCTTCTCTCACATACCTTCTGGCCTTGGTCTGAAAGTCCCTTCCACATGCAGTCTTCTCTCTTCCAGGTAGCCACTGGTGATTCCTATCTCTGCCACTCCATTCCTCTGGCTGAATCCAGTCCAATGGACTCTGCTGGCCTTTGGAATACCTCCCAGTATGAGTACTGCCTTGGAATCTCCCAGACCTTCCAATGGCCTTTCTTCTCTTCCTTCCAGAGAGTTTCCTTCTCTCTCTATCTGCTTGGCTTGGCTTCTGTTTCTCCAGGTGATACTGGTGCTTGTAGCTGAAGCTCTCCCCTCTGTATCTCTTCCTGAAGCTGTTCTTGAAACTGTTGCTGAAACTGTTTCCTGAAGAATAAGCTCTATTCTTATCCTGTTCTAATGTGTGCTGCTCCCTAACACAGCCCAGCTGTGTTGAATCAGGCCCTGCCCTTTGAGATGAGTGCTTAGGGATTACCTCATAGCTCTCTTGATTGCACACACATTCTCTCACTTCAGCCCCTCTCATGGCTGCTGGAAACCTGGTGCATTCTGGGACTGGTAGTCTTTTATGTGAAAACTCTGTTTTCTCAATTCTACCAGAACTGACAGGTTGCTTGTTCAGAGTCACATCATCTTTTCTATAGCTCCTACCTGAGCTATGATAAGCTTCCTTATCACAACATGCCCTGCGGGATCAGAATCACGACGCCCTCAGTTCAGACCGGATGTACAGAGGGTTCTATGTCCAGGATAGAATCGGGCTGTATGTGGGGATGCTTGTAAAATAAGGACTCATGTCTGTTAACGGAGGCAGTGGCAGACTGTTTTGGTACAGCCATTGCAGTGTGTATAGTACAGAGGCGTTAGAGGAAGAACTGTCAGATGGCAGGTCCCTTCTGAATCAGGATGACCAGATTAGAGTGTACCTAACTACTTCATCTCGCATCACTCTTAATGACTCGTCAAACAGATGGTTCTAAATGTCTTCTGAGTTCTCTAATCTCCTTTGGTCAGTGCTGAAAATATGTATTTTTTTAACCACCACTGCTAGCGTTTAAACAAAAAAATACTTGCTGCTGGGTTTATATAGTGACCCAGTTAAATTTAGCTTGCTCATGCTATTTAGAGAGCATTTTGGGGTTTACATGCATGAGTCTGCATGAGCATAATGGAACTGATTTTATAAGGAATGCATGGAAAATTATGAGCTAGTTAAGCGTGCAAGTCCCTCTTTTAAGGGATTTAGTGTGCAAATGGGCACTATGCGTGTGCTTTAGGCACCTGCTGTCCTGTAAGCGCGTGCCTAAGTCACATCATGTGTACTTTTAGTATGGAGTGCACAGAGGTGGCGCTCAGGAGGAGCATAAGTGGAGATTAAATTTACATGTGTAAATTATAAAAGATTATACTTTACACACGCATCTGAACAATCTAGAAGCAGGCAGTTAGGACTGCTCTATACGCCCCTATTTTACAAAGTAGAGTATGCACATGTTTTGCTTTATCAAATAGGCCCTAAACACACGCTAACTGCACGGGAGTTTATTTCTGACAGCTTTTACTCCCAGTTTGCACCACTTGTTAAGTGGCTTTTGGACATGGCCATATATTTTTTTGATGAGCCTATGCTAAAATTAGTGTGCGGGAGATTGTAGGTCTTTGGTGAACTACAACATGCAGAATGTTAGCTGTATATTTAATTGCTTGATGTTGTAAAACCAAAAGGCTTATTTGACAACTTCAAGCTGAAGTGGACCAATTCAGCTTTTTGCTTTGGAGGTATTAACTTAGCAATGCTAAATAGTGCTCCCAAATTCTTAATCTGCTTGTCTCTTTATCTCTGCTTCCATCAGTTCATTTTATTCCTTGTTCTCCTTTCTTTCAGAATTATTTTAATTTACAAATGTATTTGTGCAAACAGAATCCGGTGTGAATGACATCTGTCTACTGCCAATATGATCTTTCAGAAGCATTGCTTTTTTTACAATGCTGTTTTCTTTATTTTACCTTTACTGTAAGTGAATAACATGGTGTGAAATTGTTTTAATAAATATCTGCCTATACTCAATGTCTTTGAGAAAAAAAATATTGAATACGTGTCACTGTCATTCTAAGAGTCACTGCATTTAAGTACCTGCGAGTTTTAGGATTTCGATTTAATTCCAAACCCACGCTCATTTACAGAGTAATTCTCAGTCCTAAAGGACATATAATAGAGACAGATATTTATGTTTATTGGATTGCTTGATATACCGCTCCTTTATAACACCTGGGCGGTGCACAATTAATAGAGCATACAAAGATGGCTATTGCCAAAAAAGGAAAGGAACTACAATGTTGGATAGGAAAGAGACAACTCAATCATACAAAGCAGGAGTGAAAGAGATAGTGAAGCTAATAGGAGAGAGTAGTCAGGCAAGGTGGGAGGGGGGGGGGGTGGTGGAATGCAGAGCAGAAAAGATGAGTTTTTAGGAGAGAGTCTTAAATTTGGGGGGAAGGATGATTCCAAATGGAGGGCGGTAGGGAGGGAATTCCATAGGAAGGGACCCGAGAAAAAGGCAGCAGAGTGGCAAGTTTGATTGTAGGTGAGCGCGTGATGGAGGAGGAAGGTGTCAACTATTAATATGGACTGAATGGAGGCTACGGATAGAACTGAAGAGAGTCTGATAGGTACTGTAGAGTATGTGTGTATATGGTCTAGTGTACCAATATAAGAATCTTATAAGAGATGTGAAAGTCGATGGGAAGCTAGTGCAGTGGAGTTAAGAATGGCTGGAGGTGGGTACACAAAACAATTTCCATTCCTGCCCCCTTCCACATTCCCTAGTTCTTGATATTGTGAAGGTCAAAAGGTTGGGTAGGCCCAGGCCAACCCCATGCTGCTGCCTATAAATGGAGATGGAGGTTGGGGGTGAGGTGAATTTTAAGATCACAAGAAGTGGCATTTGAACCTTGGCTTTCCTGGCTATCTTTTGCTTCCTTTTGCAGTGTTCTTTATGCAACATTTTTTAATTAGCAAAAAAATCTTTGCCTTGTAGAAGGGTTCCTATTGTAGCCAGCAATGAAATGAGCCCCACTTCCTTCCCCACATACTGATACCACAGGGCTGGAGTGGGAGAGGGGCTTGTTAGTTACTACTACTACTACTACTACTACTATTTAACACTTATATAGTGCCATGCACGCAGCACTGTACAGACATACGTACAAGAGACAGTCCCTGCTCATCAGAGGCTTGCTCGTCCGAGCCTACAATCTAGTCATGACAATACAGAGCATAATTCAATCACGACAATACAGAGGATAAGTCAATCAGTGCAAAGTACAATAAGGTCATGAGGTGAGGTTTAGGTTAAGAGGAAGGATAGAAGTCAGGATCTGAACGCGATGGTGAAGAGGTGAGTCTTTAACCTGGATTTGAAGAGGGCCAGGGAGGGTGTCTGGCATATAGACATAGGTAGGCTGTTCCAGGCGTGGGGTGTAGCGAGGTGAAAGGAGCGGAGTCGGGAGTTGGCGGTGCGAGTGAAAGGCCTAGATAGAAGTAGTTTGTTAGCGGAGCGAAGTTGCCGAGTGGGGATGTAGGGAGAGATAAGAGATGAGAGGTATTGAGGGGCTGCGGAGTGAATGCATTTATAGGTCGGTAGGAGGAGATTGAACTGGATGCGGGCTTGGATGGGGAGCCAGTGAAGTGACTTGAGAAGAGGAGTAGTGTGGGCATGGCGAGACTGGCGGAAGATTAGTCGAGCAGCATAATTTTGTACAGATTGAAGGGGGACGAGATGGCTCGCGGGGAGACCAGCAAGGACTATGTTGCAATAGTTGAGGCGAGAGGAGATTAAGGAGTGGACAATGATGTAAGGTCATGCATTTGGGCTGCAGCAATCCAAGGGAGCAATACAGTATAGGAGGTGAAGTACTTTTGTCCACTAAAGAAGAGCGGGACCTAGGCGTAGTTGTGTCCGATGATCTTAAAGTAGCTAAACAGGTAGAAAAGGCGACGGCAAAAGCTAGAAGGATGCTTGGGTGCATACGGAGAGGAATGGCTAGCAGAAAAAAGGAGGTGATAATGCCTCTGTATAAGTCTTTGGTGCGACCTCATTTGGAGTATGGTGTGCAATTCTGGAGACCGCACCTTCAAAAGGATGTGAACAGGATGGAGTCGGTGCAGAGGGTTGCTACTAAGATGATTAGTGGTCTTCATTATAAAGCATATGAGGACAGACTTAAGGATCTTAATATGTACACCTTAGAGGAAAGGCGGGATAGAGGTGATATGATTGAGATGTTTAAATACCTCCGTGGCATAAATGTTCAGGGAGAGAGCCTCTTTCAATTGAAAGCAAGTTCTGCGACGAGGGGACGTGGGATGAGGGTGAAGGGAGATAGATTCAGGAGTGATATGTGGAAATATTTCTTTACGGAAAGAGTAGTGGATCCGTGGAATAGTCTCCCAGTGGAGGTGGTAGAGATGAGGACAGTAACTGAATTCAAAAAAGCATGGGACCAACACAGAGGATCTCTAAAGGTAAAAAGTGGACTGTTGTAGTTGTTGTTATGGAAGGACAGACTAGATGGGCCTTGTGGTCTTTTTCTGTCATCATGTTTCTATGTTTCTATGTTTCTATGTTAGCGGGATCGGAACAACTAGGAGATGTAGAAAAACAGTGGGCAAAACTGAAAGGGGATATTTTAAGGGCAACCAACCTTTTTTGTTAAAATGGTAAATAAATAAAGGTAAAAGGAAAAGGAGTCTGCTATGATTTTCGAAAGAAATAGCTGAAAAGGTGAAGAAAAAGAGGGAGGCCTTCATGAAATACAAGAGATCACAGAGAGAGGAAGACAGGCATCTATATTTGGAAAAACTTAGAGAAGCTAGCAAAGTAGTCAGGAAAGCAAAGATTCTAAAAGAGGAGGAAATAGCCAATGCAAAAAAAATGGGGGGGGGGGGGGGTAAGACATTTTGCAGATATGTTAGTGAAAAGAGGAAGGGCAAAAGTGGTATTGACAGACTCAAGGGTGAAGGGGAGGAATATATAGAAGCTGATGAGGATAAAGGTGGAATTGCTTAACAAATACTTATGTTCTGTGTTCACTGATGAAGAACCAGGAACAGGACCTCAGAAAACACCCACAAACAGGAACAGAAATGAGGAGCATCTTGAAGAATTTTCAGAATATAAGAACATAAGATATGCCATACTGGGTCAGACCAAGGTCCTTCAAGCACAGTATCCTGTTTCCAACAGTGGCCAATGTAGGTCATAAGTACTTAGCAGTTTCCCCATAAGACACAGGTTCCTCAGTGCTTGCATTGGGTCAAGCAATGATATCCCGGGTCCCTTTTAATAATGGTTTATGGACCTTTCCTCCAGGAACTTGTCCAAACCTTTTTTAAACCCGGCTACACTAACAGCCTTTACTACATCCTCCGGTAACAAATTCCAGAGTTTGATTACACGTTGAGTGTAAAAGTAATTCTCTTATTAGTCTTAAATAGGTTACCCTGTAGCTTTATTGCATGTGCCCTAGTCTTTTTATATTCTGATGACATAAACCAATCGATCTACGTTTACCCGTTCCACTCCATTCATTAATCATATCTCCCATCAGCCGTCTCCTTTCCAGGTTGAAGAGCCCTAACCTTTTTAGCCTCTCTTCATAGGAGTATCCTTCCATCCCATTTACCATTTTGGTGGCTCTTCTCTGCACCTTTTCTAATAACGCTATATCTTTTTTAAGATACGGCGAGCAGACTTGCACACAGTATTCAATGTGCGGTCGCACCATGGAATGATACAGAGGCATTATAATATCCTTTGTTTTATTTTCCATTCCTTTACTTATGATATCTAGCATTCTATTTGCTCTCTTGGCCGCCCCTGCACACTGGGGGGGGGGGGGGGGGAGGATTTTAACATGTTATCCACGATGACGCCTAAATTTTTTTCCTGAGTGGTGGTTCCCAATGTGGAACCTTGCATCATGTAACCATAGTTTGGCTTCTTCTTTCCTAGGTGCATAACTCTGCACTTGTCTACATTAAATTTCATCTGCCATTTGGATGCCCAGTCTTCCAATTTATCAAGATCCTCTTGCAATTTTCCACAATCCTCTTGGGTTTTAACAACTTCAAATAGTTTTTGTGTCATCTGCAAATTTGATAACCTCAATTGTTATTCCCTTTTCCAGGTCATTTATGAATATGTCAAAAAGCAGCGGACCCAGCACAGATCCCTGAGGTACTCCACTATTCACCTTTTTCCATTGGGAAAATTGGCCATTTAGCCCTACCCTCTGCTTTCTATCTTTTAACCAGTTCCTGATCCAAAATAGTACATCACCTGCTATCCTATGACTTTTTAGTTTTGCCAAAAGTCTCTGATGAGGGACCTTGTAAAAGGCTATCTGAAAGTCCAGATACACTATATCAACCAACTCACCTTTGTCTACCTGTTTATTCACACCTTCAAAAATACATAACAGATTAGTAAGACAAGATCTTCCTTGTCTAAAGTCATGTTGGCTGTCTCCCATTAAGCCATGACTATCTACATGTTGAGTAATTTTGTTCTTTATGATTGTTTCTACCATTTTTCTCGGTAGCGACGTCAGGCTCACCAGTCTGTAGTTTCCTGGATCACCCCTGGAACCCAAAAATAGGCGTTACATTGATGATCCTCCAATCTTCAGGTATTACAGATGATTTTAATGATCGTAATCTAATTAATAGCAGGTCTGCAATCTCATATTTCAGTTCTTTCAACATCCTTAGATGAATACAATCCGGTCCAGGTGATTTGCTACTCTTCAGTTTATTAAATAGTTGTAATACATCTTCCCCATGTTGCTATATTTCTTTGAATTCTTCTGCAGTATCACCTTTAAATGCCACTTCAGTCATGGGTAACATCCCTACATCTTCCTCAGTAAAGATAGAAGCAAAGTATTCATTCAGTCTCTCCGCTATAGCCTTGTCCCCTCTTACTGCCCCTTTTATCCCTCTATCATCTAATGGTCTGACTCTCTCACAGGTTTTTTTGCTATGAATGTACTTGAAAAAAAGTCTTTACTATGCGTTTTTGCTTCCACCGCAAGCTTTTTCTCAAATTCTCTTTGCCTGCCTTCTCAATGTCTTGCATTTAACTTGCCAGTGCTTGTGCTGTTTCCAGTTTTCGTCATTTGGCTCTTTTTTCCATTTCCTGAAAGATGCTTTTTTGGCAACAGCCTCTCTAACCTCACCTTTAAACCATGCTGGCAATTTATTAGACTTCCTTCCACTTTTCTTAAACCATGGAATACAGCTGGTCTGGGCTTCCAAGCTAGCATTTGTAAGCAACACGCAAGCTTGACATAAGTCCTTAACCTTTGCAACTGCTCCTTTTAGTTTTTTCTTATTTTCCTCATTTTATCATAGTCTCCCTTTCAAAAGTGAAACGGTAGTAATGTGGATTTCCTTACCATCCCTCCTCCATTAATTAAATCAAACGTGATCATGCTATGATCACTATTGCCAAGTGGCCCAACACCCTTATCTCTTGCACCAGATCTGGTGTTCCACTAAGGTCTAGGTCCAAAATGGCTTCCCCTCTGGTGGGTTCATGATCCAAGCTGCTCCAAGAAGCAGTCATTTATTTCATCTAGAAACTATCTCCCTAGCATGTCCTGCTGTTACACTGACCCAATCAATACCGGGGTAACTGAAATCAGCCTTTATTATTACCGTTCTGTAACTTTTGCTAGCTTCCCTGATTTCTTTGAGCATTTTATCATCCATTAGTTCATTCTGGCCAAGCGGTCGATAGTACACGTCCCACTGCCATCGCCTTCCCCTTTTTACATGGAATTTCAATCCATAGAGATTCTACAGCAAATTTTGTTTCCCGTAGAACTTTAATCCTTTGTGACTCAATGCCCTCTGTAACAGAGCGCAACCCCTCCACCAATTTGATCAACTCTATCATTACGATATAGTTTGTAAACAGGTATCACAGTGTCCCACTGGTTGTCCTCCAGCTCCTTCCACCATGTCTCTGATATACCAATCATATCTAACTTCTCATTTAATAATATATATTCTATCTCTCCCATATGATTTTTTAGACTTCTAGCATTTGCATAGAAGCATTTTAGAGACTGTATTTTATTCATATTAATCTGGTTATCGGTAGGCAGGGGTAATTTGAAATCTTTAAGCTCTGTCTGCTCTGTACTCAAGGGCATTTGGGCTACCTTTGTCTTTATTGGATCCTCTCTGCTGATGTCCCCTAACTTCATTTTTTTGGTAGTATCCTTCAAGAATACATTGTTCCGAACTATGCGCTGTTGGGCGACTGTCTAGTTTAAAAGCTGCTCTCTCCTTTTTGACATTTAATGCCAGCAGCCTGGTTCCATCCCGTTTAAGGTGAAGCCCATCCCTTCGGAAGAGCCCCTCCTTTCCCCAGAATGCTCCCCAGTTCCTAACAAATCCAAAATCCTCATCCTTGCACCATTGTCTCATCCACGCATTGAGACTCCGGAGCTCTGCCTGCGTTTTGGGTCCTGCACGTGGAACGGGAAGCATTTCGTAGAATGCTACCCTGGAAGTTCTGGATTTCAACTTTCTACTTAAAAGCCTAAATTTAGCCTCCAGAACCTCCCTACTACCTTTTCCTATGTCATTGTTACCGACAAGTACCAAAACAGCAGATTCCTCCCCAGCACTATCTAAGACCTTGTCTAGGTGGCGCGTGAAGTCTGATACCTTTGCACCATGCAAGCAACTTACCAAGCGATCCTCACGTCCACCAGCCACCCAGCTATCTACATGCCTAATGATTGAATCACTAACTATAACGGCTGTCCTAACCCTTCCGTCATGGGCACATGGCCCTGGAGAAACCTCCTCGGTGTGAGAGGGTTTTACATCAGCTGGAGGACAGGTCCTAGCTATAGGATCACTTCCTGCCACTCCAGGGTGATTCTCTCCTGTCACGTGACCTCTCTCCTCCATGGTAACAGGGATGCTGCCAGACTGGAGGTGGGACTTCAGGACTATATCCCTGTAGGTCTTGTTTATGTATTTCTCTGTCTTCCTTATGTCTTCCAAGTCTGCTACTCTTGCCTCCAGAGATCGGACTCGTTCCCTGAGAGCAAAGAGTTCCTTGCACCTTGTGCACATGCAAGACCCCTCACCAACTGGGAAAAAATCATACATATGACACTCAATGCAAAAGACTAGAAAGCCCTCATCTCATTGCTGGACTGCTGTCTGCATCTTAGTTTTAAGGTTGTGTTTAGATATTTAGGTTCATTACTTACTAAGGGTTACTGGGGATACTTATACTAATAAAACTATGCCTAATACGTTTAATGTACTTTGTTCACCTGAAGTTTAATTAATCTCAGGTCCTCAATGTATGCTGAAGAGAATAAACAGCTGCACCTGAGAGTGAATATGGCACCTCCTTTCCTTTAAGAGGTTTAAGCACCTAGAAAGCTACGATTACCCCAGGGGTGGGTGGGTGTCAGGGAGGGAGGGGAAGACGACTTATTAAAAGCTGGCTGCTACATAGTACCCTGTCCTGTGCTTTTAAGGCAGTGGTTCTCAACCTTTTTTGTACCGTGACCCCTTTTATCATTGGTCAACTTGTGATGACCCCCAATGATAAAATCAAATGTGTCTCTCTTCCTTTACCGTTAACGCATGTAATCATTTGTTGAATTATTAATATATTATAGGCCTTTGCAATATGTTTTTATTTATAAAATTTACTTATTTAAACCACAATAATTAATCACAGCAACAAGTAACAATATTTGATTTCAAAATTATGATGATTTTGTAGTCATATTGCTAATATGAAATACAATTATTTTTTCTACCTTTGTGGTCTGACTAATTTATTCTCTGATCATGCTGGTCCCGATCTGAGACTTCTGCTTTCCTTTCTTCTCTTAGCTCTCTTTCTGTGGTCTATGGTCCATCGGCCATTTCTTATCTTTTCTTTTGTTTTCTTCACTTCTTTCCGTCAGCCTATTTCCAGTCCCCTTCTAGTCCAAATACCATGGCAGCCCCTCTCAGCATCCACTCCCTTCCAGTCCCATTCTCCCATCCCCTCGCATCAGCCCATTTGTAGCCCTAGCCCCCAGTTTTCTTCCAAGGCTAGCAGCTCTATCCTTCCCTCCCCACCATCAGCCCATTTCCAGTTGAAGCCCCCCAATCAGCTCACTTCCAGTGCTAGTCCCCCCTCAACCCCATTACCAGTGCTAGGCTCCCCTAATCAGCCCATTACCAGTCCTACTCCCCATCAGCCCATTTCCAGTTGAAGCCCCCCCAATCAGCTCACTTCGCGTGCTAGTCCCCCCTCAACCCCATTACCAGTGCTAGACTCCCCTAATCAGCCCATTACTAGTCCTACCCCCATCAGTCCATTACCAGTCCTAGCCTCTTCTAAATCATGCCTAACCTCCATGATCAGCTCATTTCCAATGCTAGCCCCCCATCAGTCCATTACTAGTCCTACCCACCTATCAGCCCATTACCAGTCCCAACCCTCCCCATTGATCAGTCCATTCCCAGTTCTAGCCTTCCCTAATCAACCCATTACCAGTCCTAGCCCCCCACCCAATCTGCCCATTACCAGTGCTAGCCCCCCATCAGCCCATTATAATCCTAACCTGCACTGTCTCTCCCCTCTGTCCAGCATTTATCCCGTCTGTCTAGTATGTCCCCCTGTCTCTCCCCTTTGTCCATGCCAGCCCCCCTCCCTTCATCCATGTCAGCCCCCCTCTGTCCATGTCAGCCCCCTCCCTCCATCCATCCATCCCTCCATATCAGCCCCGTCCCTCCCCCATGTCAGCCCCGTTGCAGGTTCCCTGCCCCCTCCTCCCCTCTCCCTATATCTGCCTGCTACTGCCCTGTTCTTCTGCAGCCGCGGTTCCCTATATCTTAGGGAACCACGGCTGTGCCGGTAAGCTGTTGCGAAGCCTTCCTGTCTCTTGACAGGCTCTGTGCAGCATTGTCTCGCCTCCAAAGGAAGTTGTTTACCACTTCCTTTGGAGGTGGGACAATGCTGCACAGAGCCCATCGAGAGACGGGAAGGCTGTGCAAACGTTTCACAGGCCAGCTGCGGTTCCCTAAGAGACAGGGAGCCGCGGCTGCAGAAGAAGGGAGGCGGTGAGTTTGCCGCTGCCGAGATGTGGACTTGGCAGCGGCAGCAACTTGTGTGATTTTTAAATTTTTTTTAACTGGAGTGAGGCGATCCCTGCTAAATCCTGTGGTGACCCCCGTGGGGGTTGCGACCCACAGGTTGAGAACCGTTGTTCTAAGGTAATCTGTGACCAATCACCAGCGGGAGTCCCACAGCCCTTGCTTGGATAGAGGGAGTCTTGGGTTCTAAATTTAACCAGAAAGCTCTCTTCTGTGTTTTAAATCTAAACTGAAAACTATTTGCTGCTACTAGGCCCTGACTGATTTAACAAATACACTGGGTTCACAGATTAATCAGATTTAATCTAAAGAATTCCTTTTTCGCCAAGATTTAGAAAAAATCCCAGAAGTAATACTTACAATTGCAGATCTCTCTCCAGAAGTAGCAGTCCCCTTTTGTAGTCCTTCAAGACTGAGAAGCACAGAACTCTGGTTGAACTATTTATGCCTGTGCTTTTGAGGTAAGCTGTGACCAATTTCCTGAGTGATTAACACAGTCCTTGCTTGACAGTGGGAGTGTTTCAAACTGGCCTTTTGATCCATTGCCTGACTTTAACACCTATTTAAAAAATTTCACAGGTCTCTTGCCCCCTATGTAGAAGGCCTCTTTCTAAAGAAATAATTTATTGCTCAAGGAATACTTACTCTGTTTTGCCTTTTATGCTAAGTTATATTCTGATTTGATTTAAATTAAAGTTCTTTGCTGCTACTAGGCCCTGACTGAGTATGAAATTTAAAGTAGAAGCTCTCTGCTGGGTTCTAAATCTAACCAGAAAGCTCTCCTCTGTGTTTTAAATTTAAATTAGCCCTGACTGCGTTCGTGAGAAACTGGCTAAACTTAAAGTAGACAAAGTGATGGGACCGGATGGGATGCACCCTAGAATACTGAGGGAACTTGGGGACTTTCTAGCAGCTCCACTGACTGACCACTTCAATGCCTCATTGGAGTCAGGAGTGGTGCCAAAGGACTGGAAAGAGGCTCATGTGATCCCTTTACACAAAAGTGGAATTAAGGATGTGGTTGAAAACTACAGGCCAGTTAGTTTAACTTTGATGGTGAGTAAATTATTGGAAACGCTGCTGAAAGAGAAAATAGTGAGGTTTCTGGAGTCCAGCAGATTACAGGATCTGAGGCAGCATGGATTCACCAGAGGCAGGTCTTGTCAGACAAATCTGATTGATTTCTTTGACTGGGTGACCAGGGAGTTGGAAAGAGGGAGAGCCCTAAATGTGGTGTATTTAGATTTCAGTAAAGTCTTTGACACTGTTCCTCACAGGCAACGTCTAAACAAACTGAGCACCCTAGGGATGGACCCTAAAATTACAGCTGGGGTTATAAATTGATTGAGTGGGAGGGGACAAAGGGTACAGGTAAATGGAGCTTACTCTGAAGAGAAGGAAGTTACCAGTGGTGTGCCCCAGGGATCTGTCCTTGGTCCGATTCTTTTTAACATCTTTGTTAGTGATATAGCAGAAGGTCTGTCGAGTAAGTTTTGCCTCTTTGCGGATGATACCAAAATCTGCAATAGAGTAGACACCAGGGAAGGTGTAGTTAACATGAGGAGGGATCTAGCTAAGCTTGAAGAATGGTCTAGAATTTGGCAGCTGGGATTTAATGTTAAAAAATGCAAGGTCATGCATTTGGGCTGCAGCAATCCAAGGGACCAATATAGTATAGGGGATGAAGTACTTTTGTCCACTAAAGAAGAACGGGACCTCGGTGTGGTTGTGTCTGATGATCTTAAAGTAGCTAAACAGGTAGAAAAGGCGACAGCAAAAGCTAGAAGGATGCTTGGGTGCATAGGGAGAGGAATTGCTTGCAGAAAAAAGGAGGTGATAGTGTCTCTGTATAAGTCTTTGGTGCGACCTTATTTGGAGTATTGTGTGCAATTCTAGAGACCGGATCTTCAAAAGGATAAAACCAGGATGGAGTCAGTACAGAGGGTGGCTACTAAAATGATTAGTGGTCTTCATTATAAAGCATATGAGGACAGACTTAGGGATCTTGATATGTACACCTTAGAGGAAAGGTGGAATAGAGGTGATATGATTGAGATGTTTAAATATCTCCATGGCATAAATGCACAGGGGGAGAGCCTCTTTTGATTGAAAGCAAGTTCTGCTACGAGGGGACATGGGATGAGGGTAAAAGGGGATAGATTCAGGAGTGATATGCAGAAATATTTCTTTAAGGAAAAAGTGGTGGATCCGTGGAATAGTCTCCCAGTGGAGGTGGTAGAGATGAGGACAGTATCTGAATTCAAAGAAGCATGGGACAAACACAGAGGATCTCTAAAGGAAAAAAGGGGGACCGTTGTAGTTGTTGATATGGAAGGACAGACTAGATAGAAAAATGATGACAGAAAAAGACCACATGGCCTATGTTTCTACCTCACCTCAACAAACAGAATTTCGTTAAACACCTCATTTCTGTTTGGTGATTCTTGCTACCACTCCCTCCCCCTTGCAATACTCAACCATTTTTTCCAGGGTCATCTCTCATCCTTCCTCTAGGGAAACCTTTCATGAGAGGATATCATAACTTCACGGAGGGGTGATGTCTTTTTGTGTCCCACTTTGTGGAAAGGTTGGTGACCAGTGGTCCAGGCTCAGAGTGATCCTCGTTTGGCATTGATGATGAAAGGGGAGCTCGAGCTACTGACCCTATCAGTACAGGTGCAGGGGTTACATTAAAATCACTGAGGTGGAAACCATATACCTTTTCTTCTCCTTCAACTTACTACCTGCTCTTCTGATAAACTAGATAATAGGGGAGAGTCGGCAGTCGCCTAAGAGCGCATGGTTCAGAACAATATATCCTTGAAGGATACTACCAAAAGAATGAAGATAGGGCATATCAGCAGAGAGGTTCCAATAAAGACAAAAGTAGCCCAAATGCCCTTGAGTACAGAGCAGACAGAGCTTAAAGATTCCAAATTACACCTGCCAACCGATAGCCAGTTTAATATGAATAAAATACAGTCTCTAAAATGCTTGTATGCAAATGCTAGAAGTCTAAAAAAAATCAGATGGGAGAGTTAGAATATATAGCACTAAATGAGAGGTTAGATATGATTTGTATCTCAGAGACATGGTGGAAGGAGGACAACCAATAGGACACTGTAATACCTGGGAACAAAGTATATCATAATGACAGAGCAGATAAAATTGGTGGAGGGGTTGCGCTCTATGTTTGAGAGGGCATTGAGTCACAAAGGATTAAAGTTTTGTAGGAAACAAAATTTGCTCTAGAATCTCTGGATTTAAATTCCATGTAAAAAGGGGAAGGCGATGGAAGTGGGGGTGTACTATCGACCACCTGGCCAGGATGATGAAATGCTCGAAGAAATCAGAGAAGCTAACAAAAGTTACAGCACAGTAATAATAATGGATGATTTCAATTACCCCGGTATCGACTGGGTCAGTGTCACGGCAGGACATGCTAGGAAGATAAAGTTTCTAGATGAAATAAATGACTGCTTCTTGGAGCAGCTGGTTCATGAACCAACCAGAGGGGAAGCCATTGGCAATAGTGATCATAGCATGATCACGTTTGATTTAATTAATGGAGGAGGGATGGTAAGAAAATCCACAATACTACCTTTTAACTTTCGAAAGGGAGACTATGATAAAATGAGGAAAATAGTTAAGAAAAAACTAAAAGGAGCAGTTGCAAAGGTTAAAGACTTACAACAAGCTTGGGTGTTTAAAAATACTGTCTTGGAAGTCCAGACCAACTGTATTTAAGAAAAGTGGAAGGAAGTCCAAATAATTGCCAGCATGGTTAAAAGGGGAGGTCAGAGAGGCTGCTGTTGCCAAAAAAGCATCTTTCAGGAAATGGAAAAAAGAGCCAAATGACAAAAACTGGAAACAGCACAAGCACTGGCAAGTTAGATACAAGTTAGATATAAGGCAGACAAAGAGAATTTGAGAAGAAGCTTGCTGTGGAAGCAAAAATGCGTAATAAAGACTTTTTCAAGTACATTCATAGCAAAAAACCTGCGAGAGAGTCAGTTGAACCATTAGATGATAAAGGGGTAAAAGGGGCAGTAAGAGGGGACAAGGCTATAGCGGAGAGACTGAATGAATTATTTTCTTCTGTCTTTACTGAGGAAGATATAGGGATGTTACCCATGACTGAAGTGGTATTTAAAGGTGATACTTACTGCGGAAGAATTGAAAGAAATGTATTTAAATATTTTTTCTATAATGTTTCGCCTCTTCTGCCTGTATCTATACAAATTGAGATTTTTAAGTCTGTCCCCATATGCCTTATGATGAAGCCGTCTGCACCAACTCCATCGTATTTACAGTTGTGGTCAACATTATTGGCACCCTTGCTGTTTGACCCCTTAATGTCCAATATCTCCTAAAAAAAAAGTGGCAAGTGAAACGGCTTTGGACTATATATGCACACATATTTGACACATAAAAATAAAAGAATAATAATTTAAAAAGGAAATAGTATAAAAGCTGGAACATTTTTGGGACATGATTATTATACTCATATACTCCCTCAAATATCTTAAAAAGAAGGCTTACAATCTTTAGCACTTCAATTTTACAATCATGCAGCTATGAAATTAACCACAAACAGAGAAACCATCAGAGCATTGCTAAGGTTTCAAAAAACTGGTCATACCTGCATATCTTTAAATACCAGCTATATCATTCATCAGTCTCATCTGAACATGTAGCAAAACTACAATTATTCTTCATGACAATTTCACCACAAAACACCCAACATGATATCATGTTTCAGACTAGCATGTCTTGCTTCAAGGAATTAATTTTACACAAACAAAAACGTAAGTCCATCAAAAACTAGCTCCTAAGCTAGGGACATGATTATTGGCACCCTTATAAACAATTAAAATCAGTTTGAACAGAAGAATCACATTCCTATTGCATTAAAATTAGATGCACCTGTGATCACATGACTTGAATCAACCAATGAATGATGGCTCTAATGTTTAAAATGACCACATTCACTCCCTGTTCCATTTTCACAATGGTGAAGACAAAAGAGCTGCCTGAGCCCGTCAGAAAAGCCATTATCACCAAACATCAAAGGGGTAGAAGGCCATTTCCAAAGACCTTGGTATTCATGCGTCTACAGTTGGCATTGTTAAGAATATTTCTGCTGATGGAACTGACAAGAACGTCCCAGGACGTGGTGGGAAGAGGAAAATTAATCCAAGAAGTCTTTCAAGGATAGGGAAAAACACCATGTACAACATCCATACAGATTAAGGCTGACCTGGAGCAATCTGGAGTGGTGGTTTCAACGCACACAATATGCTGCACACTAAACAAAGGAGGACTTAATGGGCAAAGGCCAATGAGAACCCCACTGCTCAAAGACAGATATAAAAAGGCATGCCTGATCTTTGCCCAAACCCAACTTGAGAAGCCACAGTCCTTCTGGGAAAATGTTCTGGGGACTGATTAAACCAAACTTGAGCTCTCCAGCAATGCAGACCAGCGATACATTTGCAAGCAAAGAAATGAAATTTATAATGAAAAAACACCCTTCCTACAGTTAAATATGATGGAGGTTCCATAATGTTGTGGGGCTGTTTTGCCTCCTCAGGAACTGGAGGCCTGGAATGTATTAAAGGAATCATGAAGTCAGAGGACTACCAAGGTATTTTGGTGTGAAATGTGATACCTAGTGTCAGACAACTAGGTCTGGGTTCAAGGTCATGGGTCCTCTAGCAGGACATTGATGCAAAACATACATTCAAAAATACAAAAGAATGGCTAAAAAGGAACAAATGGACCATTTTAAACTGGCCACCAATGAGTCCTGATCTCATCGTGTCCTGATCTAGTCTTGAAGGACTAGAAAAAGGGATTGTTACTTCTGGAGAGAGATCTGCAATTGTGAGTATATACTTCTGGGAATTTTCTGAAAGGAATTCTTTCTATTAAAGCTATTTAATCTGTGAACCCACTATTTTTTGTTAAATCGGTCAGGGCCTAGTAGCAGCAGTTTAAGTTTAAATTTAAAACACAGAAGAGAACTTTCTAGTTACATTTCATACCCAGCAGAGAGCTTATAGTTTTAATTTAATAGTCACTCAGGGCCTAGTATCAGCAAAGTATTTTTAGTTTAAATTTAAAACACAGAAGAGAGCTTTCTGGTTAAATTTGGAACCCAGCAGAGAGCTGTAGTTTAAATTTAATAGTCACTCAGGGCCTAGCATCAGCAAAGTACTTTTAGTTTAAATTTAAAACACAGACGAGAGCTTTCTGGTTAAATTTAGAACCCAGCAAAGAGCTTGTAGTTTAAATTTCATAATAAGTTAGAGCCTAGTAGCAGCAAAGAGCTATAATTTAAATCAAATAAGAATATAGCTTACCTCAGCAGTACAGGACAGGGTACTGTGTAGCAGCCCTCTTTTAATAAGTGTTATTTCCCTCCTTCCCTCCCCACACCCACCCACCCCTGGGATAATCGTAGCTTTATAGGTACTTATACATCTTAAAAGACAGGAGGTGCTCTCAGGTGAAGCTTGTTACCCAAATCAGACATACACTAAGGACCTGAGATTAATTAAGCTTCAGGTGAACAAGGTATATTAAATGTATTAGGTACAGTTTTATTGGTATAAATATCCATAGCAACCCTTAGTAAGTAAAGAACCTAAAGATCTAAACAAAAACTTAAAACTAAGATGCAGACAGCAGTCCAGCAGTGGGATGGGGGCTTTCCAGTCTTTTGCATTGAGTGTCACATGTATGATTTTCTCCTAGTTGGTGAGAGGTCTTACGTGTGCACTAGGTGCAAGGAGCTCTTTGCTCTCAGGGAATGAGTCCGTTCTCTAGAGGCTAGAGTAGCAGACTTGGAAAACATAAGAAAGACAGAGAGGTACATAGACGAGACCTACAGGGATATAGTCCTGAAGTCCCACCTCCAGTCTAGCAGCATCCCTGTTGCCATGGAGGAGAGAGGTCACGTGACAGGAGAGCATCACCCTGGTGTGGCAGGAAGTGATCCTGTAACTAGGACCTGTCCTCCAGGTGATGTAAAACCCTCTCGCACCGAGGAAGTTTTTCCAGGGCCATGTGCCCATGAGGGAAGGGTTAGGACAGCCGTTATAGTTGGTGATTCGATCATTAGGCATGTGGATAGCTGGTGGACGTGAGGATCGCCTGGTAACATGCCTGCCTGGTGTGAAGGTAGCGGATCTCACGCGCCACCTAGATAAGGTCTTAGATAGTGCTGGGGAGGAGTCTGCTGTCTTGGTACATGTCAGTACCAATGACATAGGAAAATGTGGTAGGGAGGTTCTGGAGGCTAAATTTAGGCTTTTAGGTAGGAAGTTGAAATCCAGAACTTCCAGGGTAGCATTCTCTGAAATGCTTCCCGTTCCACGTGCAGGACCCAAAAGGCAGGCAGAGCTCCGGAGTCTCAATGCGTGGATGAGACAATGGTGCAGAGATGAGGGTTTTGGATTTGTTAGGAACTGGGATACATTCTGGGGAAAGGAGGGGCTCTTCCGAAGGGATGGGCTTCACCTTAACCGGGATGGAACCAGGCTGCTGGCATTAACCTTTAAAAAGGAGATAGAGCAGCTTTTAAACTAGATAATAGGGGAAAGCCGACAGTCGCCCAAGAGCAGATGGTTCAGAAGAATGTATCCTTGAAGGATACTACCAAAAGCAGAGAGGTTCCAAAAAAGAGTAAAGTAGCCCAAATGCCCTCGAGTATGGAGCAGACAGAGCTTAAAAATCTCAAATTACCCATGTCTACCAATAGCCAAATTAATATGAATAAAATACAGTCTCTAAAATGCTTGTATGCAAATGCTAGAAGTCTAAAAAATAAGATGGGAAAGTTAGAATATATAGCATTAAATGAGAGGTTAGATGTGATTGGAATATCAGAGACATGGTGGAAGGAGGACAACCAGTGGGACACTATGATACCTGGGTACAAACTATATCGTAATGATAGAGCTGATCAAATTGGTGGCGAGGTTGCGCTCTATGTTAGAGAGGGCATTGAGTCAGAAAGGATTAAAGTTTTGCAGGAAACAAAATTTGCTGTAGAATCTCTATGGATTGAAATTCCATGTAAAAAGGGGAAGGCAATGGCGGTGGGGGTGTACTATCGACCGCCTGGCCAGAATGAACAAATGGATGATGAAATGCTCAAAGAAATCAAGGAAGCTAACAAAAGTTACAGTGCGGTAATAATAATGGGCGATTTCAATTACCCCAGTATCGACTGGGTCAGTGTCACGGCAGTACATGCTAGGGAGATAAAGTTCCTAGATGACATAAATGACTGCTTCTTAGAGCAGCTGGTCCATGAACCGATGAGAGGGGAAACCATATTAGACCTAGTCCTTAGTGGAACACCAGATCTAGTGCAAGAGATAAGGGTGTTGGGGCCACTTGGCAATAGTGATCATAGCATGATCGCCTTTGATTTAATTAGTGGAGGAGGGATAGTAAGGAAATCCACAGTACTACCTTTTAACTTTCGAAAGGGAGACTATGATAAAATGCGGAAAATAGTTAAGAAAAAACTAAAAGGAGCAGTTGCAAAGGTTAAAGACTTACATCAAGCTTGGGTGCTGTTGAAAAATACTATCTTGGAAGCCCAGACCAGCTGTATTCCACGCTTTAAGAAAAGTGGAAGGAAGTCCAATAAACTGCCAGCATGGTTTAAAGGTGAGGTCAGAGAGGCTGTTGTTGCCAGGAAAGCATCTTTCAGGAAATGGAAAAAAGAGCCAAACGATGAAACCTGGAAACAGCACAAGCACTGGCAGGTCAAATGCAAGGCATTGATAAAGAAGGCAAAGAGAGAATTTGAGAAAAAGCTTGCTGCGGAAGCAAAAACGCGAAATAAAGATTTTTTCAAGTACATTCGTAGCAAAAAACCTGTGAGAGAGTCAGTTGGACCATTAGATGACAGAGGAGTTAAAGGGGCACTAAGAGGCGACAAGGCGATAGCGGAGAGACTGAATGAATTCTTTGCTTCGGTCTTTACTGAGGAAGATGTAGGGATGTTACCCATGACTGAAGTGGTATTTAAAGGTGCGGAAGAATTGAAGGAAATATCAATACATCGGGAAGATCTATTACAACTATTAGATAAACTGAAGAGTAGCAAATCACCTGAGCCGGATGGTATACATCCAAGGGTGTTGAAAGAACTGAAATATGATATTGCAGACCTGCTATTAGTAATCTGTGAACTATCATTAAAATCATCTCTAATACCTGAAGATTGGCGGATCGCCAATGTAACACCAATTTTTAAAAAGGGTTCGAAGAGTGATCCGGGAAACTGCAGACCGGTGAGCCTCATGTCAGTACCAGGAAAAATGGTAGAAACCATCATAAAGAATAAAATTACTCAGCATGTAGATAGTCATGGGCTAATGGGAGACAGCCAACATGGCTTTAGACAAGGAAGATCTTGTCTTACTAATCTGTTATGTTTTTTTGAAAGTGTGAATAAACAGTTGGATAAAGGTGAGTCAGTTGATATAGTGTATCTTGACTTTTAGAAAGCCTTTGACAAGGTCCCTCATCAGAGACTTTTGGCAAAACTAAAGAGTCATGGGATAGGAGGCAGTGTACTACTGTGGATCAAGAACTGGTTAAAAGATAGAAAGCAGGGTTGGGTTTAGCAGGGTTGGGCTAAATGGCCAATTTTCCCAATGGAGAAAGGTGAATAGTGGTGTACCCCAGGGATCTGTGCTGGGTCCGCTGCTTTTTGACATATTCATAAATGACCTGGAAAGTGGAATAACGAGTGAGGTTATCAAATTTGCAGATGACACAAAAGTATTTAAAGTTGTTAAAACCCAAGAGGATTGTGGAAAATTGCAAGAGGATCTTGATAAATTGGAAGACTGGGCATCAAAATGACAGATGAAATTTAATGTGGACAAGTGCAAAGTTATGCACCTAGCGAAGAACAACCCAAACTATTGTTACACAATGCAAGATTCCACATTAGGAACCACCACCCAGGAAAAAGATTTAGGCATCATTGTGGATAACATGTTAAAGCCCTCGGCCCAGTGTGCAGCGGCAGCCAAGAGAGCAAATAGAATGCTAGGTATCATAAGGAAAGGAAAGGAAAATAAAACAAAAGATATTATAATGCCTCTATACCGTTCCATGGTGAGACCGCACCTTGAATACTGTGTGCAATTCTGGTCACCGTATCTTAAAAAGAATATAGCGTTATTAGAAAAGGTTCAGAGAAGAGCCACCAATATGGTAAAGGGGATGGAAGGATACTCCTATGAAGAAAGGCTAAAAAGGTTAGGGCTCTTTAACCTGGAAAAGAGACGACTGAGGGGAGATATGATAGAAGTCTATAAATTAATGAACGGAGTGGAACGGGTAAACGTAGATCCACTGTTTACGTTATCAGAACATAGGAAGACTAGGGGACATGCAATGAAGCTACAGGTTAAACTATTTAAGACTAATAAAAGAAAATATTTTTTCACTCAGCGTGTAATCAAACTCTGGAATTTGTTACCGGAGGATGTAGTAAAGGCTGTTAGTGTAGCTGGGTTTAAAAAAGGTTTGGACAAGTTTCTGGAGGAAAGGTCCATAAACCATTATTATGAAGGGATCCAGGATATCAATGCTTGACCTAGTACAAACATTGCAGAACCTGTGTCTTTTGGGGAAACTGCTAGGTACATATGACCTAGATTGGCCACTGTTGGAAACAGGATACTGGGCTTGATGGACCTTGGTCTGACCCAGTATGGCATATCTTATGTTCTTATGTTCATCCAATCAAGAACCTTTTGAAAGAGCTAAAATCTGACATTGGTAAAATGAATCCTGGAAACATTCATGAGCTGGAACAAATCGCAGTTGAAGAGTTGGAGAAACTACCAGCAGACAGATGTACAAAACATAGATGGCTGCAAGAAACATTTGGAGGCTGTCATCATTGCCAAGGGTTGTGCAACCAAATATTAGTGAAGTGTGCGATTAATCCTGTCTCGGTCATATTTTGTGTTTTTTTTTCTCAGCAACTATTATGTCTAAATTGCACAGACATCTTTTTTTTGGTTGTATACTTTTGAACATACTATTAAATTATTATGGTGACATACAGTTGAAATATTTCCAATTATTTCACAAGATATTTTACAGAATATACCTAAAATACAAGAGTGCCAATAATGTTGACCACACCTGTTTTTCCTTTTAAAGGTGTGGTCTCCAAACTTGCACACAATACTCCAAATTAGGTCTCACGAACGACATAAAGAGGCACTATCACCTCTTCTTACACATTCATTTGGCTTTGGAGGGGATATTCAGTAGCAGGAACTGGGAATGTGTTGATGAATTGCCAATTCAACGGAGTTAACACAGTTTGCAGCTGCATTAATCCCTTCGAATATGCCCCCCCCTATGCTTTTTCTATAAGAGGTCAACAGCTATGGAATTCATTGCCATTCAAATCATGATGTGAGAGAGATTCTTACATTTAGAAAAATGTTAAAGTCATATATATTCCAGAAAATATTTTCTTAATTGAAAGTTTTAAGATGATAAAGAATTATGTATGTTTAGTTTTACAGTTTTGTGTGTATTATTGGAAACTGCTGACAAGCACTCTATAAATATATTAAATGAAATGAAATGATAGGGGTATGTTTACTAAGTCACGATAGCTGCAAAAGACATGCAGTTTCTGCAGGGGGCATTCCCAGCATTTCCCCTGCAGATGTCGCATTTAAAATGTGGGTTTCATGGGAGGACAGCTTCATGGATGCAGCTATCTGCACCCATTGAGGTGGCGGTAACTGTATCAGCGAAGCCTGCAAAAAGAGCAGCTATTGATGCAAATGCCCGCGGTAGCTGCATGCTCACTCTCCGCCCACTTTTGCAGGTAACGCAGGAAATGCAGCTAGTGTGGAAAGAGGCCCGTGGTAGCTGCATTTTTTATGCATTAGCTGTCTTCGTGGCAGACAATGCCACATTAGCTCTGCAAAGACAGCTAACGTGCTTTAGTAAACATGTCTGTGCTGTATAGCGCCGCATACGACTGATAGTGTTATATAAATGCTGAGTAGTAGTAGTAGAAATATAACCCATAGAATATGTAGATCTTTAAGACTGAGGAAGGTTTTTACTGCATGAATCAGCCTCAGTGAAAGCAATTTCACTACAACTGGTATCGGATGGTCTTTTATTCCTATTTAATCTTTATTATATTTAAAATGAACTCCAAGATAAACCTTTGTGCAGATATATGACATCATATTGTAAATAAATACAATGGGAAAATAATCAAATGCACAAAAAAGCCATCACAATGTCTAGTCATTCAGTCCTCTTATAACAGGGGTGATTTAGCGGAGGCAATTCAAGAAAAAGCTAAGAATTCAAGAAAATAACCTACTGATAGCCCAAAACAAAATTACAATTAAGCAGATGTTCCTGGACTAGCCTCTTGCACTGGAGTTGAAGAACCCAGTAACCCCGGACTGTGATCGCCAGAAGGAAATTGTGTAAACTGGGGTGGGCCATAAAAAACATATTTGCAACTTTGATATTTACACATTCACATGGGAAATGTAATCAAAATAGTGCTCCCACTTTCAAAACACCAGGCCACATTAACAAAACTCTTCCTTCTTGCTGGACGACTTTAGTAACATTTGGATACCTTCTAATTTTCAAACCCAAGAAGAGCTCATTCAAAAGATAATAAAAAAAGAACTTTAAAATAAAAAAAAAGTCCTGTGAGAGTCCATGACTAAGATTTATTTATTTAAAACATTTATAGCTCACAAAAGAAAATGTATAAGAATTCACGAAACATACAATAGAGATCAATCCATTCTAAGTTAAACATTTACAACAGTAGGCTACCTGACACATCTACTAACTAAATTCCACATCACCCAGTAAAGGCTATAGTAAATAATCAGGGGACGTAAAGAAGGAATGGTCAAAAAAAAAAAAGACCGATTGGCTGACCACAAGCCTCATCCAAGGACATAACATTGCAACTCTGAAGTGATGTAATGCTGAGTTTCTCCAGCTAAAGCTTGATAAACTATTTCCAAAACAACTTTAAATTTCATTCTCCAGAGAACTGGAAGCCATTGCATAGATGACTAAATGGGAATTATATGCTCATAATGATTTACCCCTGCTAACAAAACACCTAAATCACAAGCACGGTCAGTTATTGAGAATGACAAGCCATCCAAGACAATATTTTCTGTCATTGGCTCAACAGAAGATAGAGATGGTAACAAAATCTCAGTTTTACCAACATTTAACATCATCCTGGCCTTGAACAGCCAATCCTTCACTACTGCAACTATAGACAACTAATTGGACGGCTGTAGAAAAACCCAGATCAATGGGTATAAGAACTTGAGTATGATTAGCATAAATGAAGTAATACAAAGGCAATCCTGCAAAGATTTTACACCAAGGCTAGAAAGGCTAGAAATTAAATCCCAATGGAAGAAGTGGAGAGGGACCACAGCCACGCGAGATGGTCTTCTATTAAAACGCTTTGAGGACCTGACTCGGCCAAGTTTTGACAATTATGCCTGCAACAGGGGTCAACAAATATTCCTGGGTCTATGTGCCCAGCTTTCTCTGTGCCCCTTTTGAAATCCATTCTGTAAGCTCATCTCTTTGAGGCTGCTTTTAGATCCTGATGCCTTGTTCTCTTATCCTTTCCCTTCCCTAGTTGTACCCTTGTTCTCGGCTATTGTATTGTCTATCTTGAGTAGATTAAAGGCTCTGACAAGCAGGGACCGTCTTTTTCTGCACTTGTCTGTACAGCGCTGCATACACCTTGTAGTACTATATAAATGATTAATAGTAGTAGTAGTAGTAACAAATAGTTCAGCTGACTGCAATATAAAAGCAATACAACATCAAAATGAAAAGCTGAGAACAAGTGTACAACATTCATTGGAATGCTGCTTCTTGTTAAAATTTGTAAGTGTTTTGGTGGTAATTTTATGACATGGCGCCTAGGGTAAGTGAGCAGGAAGGCACATATTTTGGTGCTTTTTTACAAAGCATATGTAACTTTATAACATAGAAATGCAAATCCATCAGTAATAATGCTTATATATAATGCAAACTCAAGGAATACCCCAAGGCAGGGGCGGCCCAAGGGGGGTGCGGGGCCTCTTTTGCATAATGGACCTCATTTGCATAAATATTTGCATAATGTTACCATACACTAACTTTTAGTAAACATGCCTCTGAATGAGTGTATGGATAAAGAAAGACTAAAACATTTCTACATTACTATAATCCAGTGCCAACCGCCAGGCACATTAGGAACTACTACAAACACTGCCCATTTAGAACCCATAGCAAACCCACCGTATCATAACAGCACTACCAGGACTCACAAAGCACAAGACCCTACCTATCAAAAGGCAACACTGCAAATATTAAACCAATACATTTCAGAGAATAACAATACATGACCTACTGGGGAAAGAGAACAAGTGGCAATGTCAAATAGGAATTACATAAACAGAATACCTCAGCTCAGTTACACGTGCAGAACATAGACCATCACCAAACAAGGAATCACAATTTAGAAACAGGAAGACAATAATTAAACTGGGAACCCTAAAAGCCAAACTTGCAATGTACAACACTGTAGAAATAAAACTATAAATTAATTTCCTCTTGTACTAAACAAAGCGCAGACGTTAATGATGCACATTTCCCAGAGCTGACATAATCCAGTTAATAAATTCAAAATAAAGAGATATTTTTCTACCTTTTGTGCATTTTTTTCAGTTACAATTGTTCCAGCCACTTTCTTCTAGTTTCTTCGTATCTTCTGCTAACTCTCCATCTGCTGTCCTTTCTTCTCTCTTCTAGGTTTTTTTCCCATTCTCTCTCTACATCTGCTTTAACATGCTAATCTTTCTCCTTTTGCTCTTTCCTCATTCCTATTTCATCCACTCAAATTTTACCCCTCCATCCTCAATCCCCCACTTACTCTCCCAATATCCGGCTAATTGTAGATTTGTCTTCCCTCCCACACAAAATATTTTTCCCTCTCCATTTCACTCTCCCAGCTCCATCCCATTCTAATCCTCCCCCAACATCAGGTCCTTTCTAGTTCCAGCCCCACCCAGCATCTGCTGCCTTCTAGTCCCTGCATCAGCCCATTTCCAGTCCTAGCCCCCCATCAGCCCATTTCCAGTCCTAGCCTCCCATCAGCCCATTTCCAATCCTATCCTAGCCCCACCATCAGCCCATTTCCAGTCCTAGCTCCCCCATCCATTTCCAGTCCTATCCGAGTCCCTCCATCAGATCATTTCCAATCCCAGCCCCCCATCAGCTCATTTCTAGTCCTTTCCTAGCCCCACCATCAGCCCATGTCAAATCCTAGCTCCCCTCCACTCAGCCCATTTCCAATCCAAACCCCCCCATGAGCCTACTTCCAGTTCTAGCCCCTCAATCAGTCCATTTCAATTCAAGCCCCCACCACAGCCCATTTCCAACCTTACCACCCCCAACAGCCCATTTCCAGTCCTATCCTAGCCCCTCCATCAGCCCATTTCCTGTCCCAGCCCCCCCACTCAGCCCATTTCCATTCCAAGCCCCCTCCCCATCAGCTATTTGCAATTCAAGCTCCCCTTCCACTCAGCCCATTTCCATTCCAAGCCCCTGTCCCCATCAGCTATTTGTAATTCAAGCTCCCCTTCCACTCAGCCCATTTCCAGTCCTAGCAACCACCCCCATCCCATTACCAGTCCTAGCCCCCCCATAGCCCATTACCAGTCCTAACCCCCCCATCAGCCCACTTCCAGTCCTAACCCCCCAATCAGCACATTTCCAGTCCTAGCACCCCATAGCTCATTACCAGTCCTAAGCCCCCCATCAGCCCACTTGTAGTCTTAGCCCCCCACAGCCCATTATCTGTCGTAACCCCCATCAGCCCACTTCCAGTCTTAGCCCCCCATAACCCATTACCAATCCTAACCCCCCATCAGCCCATTTCCAGTCTTAGCCCCCCATAGCCCATTACCAGTCCTAAGCCCCCCCATCAGCCCATTTGTAGTCTTAGCCCCCCACAGCCCATTATCTGTCGTAACCCCCATCAGCCCACTTCCAGTCTTAGCCCCCCATAACCCATTACCAATCTTAACCCCCCATCAGCCCATTTCCAGTCTTAGCCCCCCATAGCCCATTACCAGTCCTAAGCCCCCCCATCAGCCCCTTTGTATTATTAGCCCCACCACAGCCCATTTCCTTTCATAACCCCCCATCAGCCCACTTCCAGTCTTAGCCCCCCCATAGCCCATTACCAGTCCTAACCCCCCCATCAGCCCACTTCCAGTCCTAACCCCCCATCAGCCCATTTCCAGTCCTAGCCCCCCCAAAGCCCATTACCAGTCATAAGCCCCCCATCAGTCCACTTCCAGTCTTAGCCCCCCATAGCCCATTAGCAGTCCTAACCCCCCCATCAGCCCATTTCCAGTCCTAACCCCCTATAGCCCTACCAGTCCTAAACCTACCATCAGCCCATTTCCAGTCCTAACCCCCTATAACCCTACCAGTCCTAAACCCCCCATCAGCCCATTTCCAGTCCTAGCCCCCCCATAGCCCATTACCAGTCCTAACCCCCCCATCAGCCCACTTCCTGTCCTAACCCCCCATCACCCCATTTCCAGTCCTAGCCCCCCAAAGCCCATTACCAGTCCTAAGCCCCCATCAGCCCACTTGTAGTCTTAACCCCCCCCCACAGCCCATTACCAGTCATAAGCCCCCCATCAACCCACTTGTAGTCTTAGTCCCCCCACAGCCCATTACCTGTTGTAACCCATCAGCCCACTTCCAGTCTTAGCCCCCCCATAGCCCATTACCAGTCCTAACCCCCCAGCCCATTACCAGTCCTAACCCCCCATCAGCCCATTTCCAGTCTTAGCCCCCCATAGCCTATTACTTTACTAACCCCCCATAGCCCATTAACAGTCCTAACCCCCCCATAGCCCATTACCAGTCCTAACCCCCTCCCCCCATCAGCCCAGCTAGGTTAAAAAAAACACAAACTGGCTGCTGCTGCCGCTGCCGCCGAGGCAGCGGCAGAATCGAGCATCCCGCGGGGCCCCCCTGCCCTTCAGAGTCTTCCATGTGGCCTCAGCGTGGGCTTGTCAGAGCCGAGTGAAGGGAGAGTTTCCCTTTCTCGCGGCTCTGTTAAGCCCGCCACGGGGCTGATGGGAAATCCCATCAGCCCCGCGGCGGGATTAACAGAGCCGCGAGAGGAGAAGCTCTCTCTCTTCGCGCGGCTCTGACAGCCGACACTGAGGCCGCATGGAGGACTCTGCAGGGCAGGGGGGGCCCCGTGGGATGCTCGATTCTTCCGCTGCCACGGCGGCAGCAGCAGCAGCAGCCGGTTTGTGGTTTTTTTGCACGGGGCCCTGTGCAAAAAACATTGTTGCTCAATGGACGGGCCGGCCCTTCCCCAAGGTTCCTTGCTCTCAGCAACTCTTTAACATTTATCTCCAACCCCTATGTGAAATAATACGATCTGACAATATCAACTACCACCTGCATGCAGATGACATCATGCTGTATGGACCCATTTACAACAATTGATCCAAATAACCTGAAGCTAATTACTGCTTTAATGATGTCTCCAGATGGCTACAAGAAAACAATCTTACCATAAACCTTAAAAAAACAGAAGCACTGTTTGTAACAAAGGAACAATCCTTCGCTTCCCCTCCATCCCTCAACCTAGGCATTACCTCCCCTGAACTCACTGGAATCTGCAGAGACTGACGAAGAAACCGATCCATCGGACCTCCAGAAACAAGCAGTAAGCCAGGGGGTGGTTGTGAGGGCTGCAAACAGCCCCGCACCTTCCGTTTGCGCCGCATAGAAAGAAACAGCTCCACAGCTCAACTCCACAACTCCATCCTGTTTATATCCTTTAGAAGGTACGTTGTCCAGACTTGCCCACAATACTCCAAATGAGGTCTCACCAAAGACTTATACAGAAGCACTATTACCTCCCCTTTCCTGCTGGCCATTCTTCTCCCTATGCACCCAAACATCTTTCTGGCTCTTGCCATTGCATTTTCTACCCGTTTAGTCATCAGAAACAATCATGCCCAGGTCACATTCTTCTTTTGTGGATAGAAGTACTTCACCCCTATACTGTACCACTCTTAGGGGTATGTTTACTAAACCATCTTAATGTTACCGGCGTTAGTTGCAGTCTTACTGTGACGAATACCATATAAGGTAGTGGGCATTCCGGTCTTAAGGTAGCATTTTGTGTTATCGCGTGATAAAGTCCATTATCGCGCAATAGAGGGAGCCGTGGCACGTTAACGCGCATTAGCCTTAATTAGGCATGCTGAACTAAAAACAAAGCAACAGAGGTGTAGCACAATGGTTAATACATTGACTGATGAAACAGGGGTCATGAGTTTGATCCCCCAGTGGGCTTAATGAGTAAGGCTGTCTGAGGCATTGCCCTTTACTTTAAATCAGTGCTGTCTGAGGCATTTTCTTTTTAAATTTAAATTAGTGCTGCCAGCAAACACACCCTCACAGTGCCGTAACCTAAGGTGCCGCATAAGGTGCCCTATGAGGCACTCCAGAAGGCACATTATAAAGCGCACTGTCCGCCAAGGCACCTTATAATGTTCCCTATAGGGCGCCTTATGAGGCACCTTAAGGTTACAGCACTGTGTAGGTGTTTTTGCTGGGAGCACTAATTTAAATTAAAAAAGGAAATGCCTTAGACAGCCCTATCAAATACCCCCACTGCAGGATCAAACCCATGACTTCTGCCTCCACAGTCAGTGAAGTAACCAGTGGGCTACATCTCTATAGCTACTAACAAACCCCTGGCTGGCTACAGAAGGACTGCAGGTCACCACACAAACTGTCTGCTGTGGTTACCAGGATATGGTTAACCCACCCGTACCCATGATGCACTGCACATGCAGATCAGCAGTCTACAAATGATCACAAGATGCACCTCAGCCTGGTAGGGAGAACTGACCGTGTGTGTTACTGGCACAGAGTAGCTACAGACCGACACATTATGGGGGTACTGTGTTCACCCTGAGGGCGAGTTGGGGCGCCCAGCACCAGGTGCACAGCACCTGGCTTAGCTGAGATAGGCTATGCTACAGGTCGCCATCAGTGCCAGTGTGTGATAGGTAGTCCTTGCAGACACACCTAGGATACACCTGTGTCCATCTGTATTTCCCAGTCACGTCTAGCCCTTGTGGACTATGATGTATGTAGAATAGTGCATATCCTGTGTAGGTGCCATGGTCACATGATTTAAGTGAAGTGGGGTGTTTGGACCCATAGGCGGATTATGTACCACCACCCAACCCGCCCTCTGGGGCTCAGGGTGGGGGACAGGATCTCCCACCAACAGATCCACATTCTACATCCCTGCAATAGTGGCAGTAGAGGGGACCATCAACCCCAATCCTGCTGGAGAACAGGCACCCTACAGGGCAGTCAGTGCAGATCTGTACGCATCCATAAGGCAATGGCAGAAAGACAGTAGGCCTGGAAATGCTCAACTGCCCCCCCCACCAATATCTGACAGTCTCCAGCCGCTGCACGCTGCAAGGTGTTCCAGCCATACACATACTAACTGCAGACAGTCTGCTAGTTAGTCCATAGTGCATGTTCCTGGAGGAGATGCATGCACCCAAAACTGGGATGTGAGCACACACACACCAAGCAGATAAGTCAGTGATTGGGCCCCAGAAAAGAGAAACCAGAAATATCACTTGAGAGAAATACTATAGAGCAGTATGAGGGAACCTAGCCATGCCGTGGTCACTGCTCAGTCAGGGTGAGAGTGACCTCCCAGCAGGACATGCTGTGGCCACCCTATCCGTGCAGGTGGTGGCTGGGCACTACAATGTCCCAGCCATTGCCCTATGCAGATGCATCCTGCCCAGGCCACCCTGTCCGGGCCATACCCACAGTACCTTGCTCCTCATTATGCACATTGGCAGGCTAACACTGGAAACAGTGCAAGCAGTGTGGGCTGAGTAAGGTGTAGGCATCCACAACACACTGGATAGACCGACACATACTCCCACACCTATGCCAGCATTGTGCAAATATAGAGGCTTTTGGCAGCCCTGGCCACCACACCAGTCCTGGGCACAGTGCAGGCATGGCTATGGTACGCAATACTGTTGGGGTCACTCGCCGGGGTGGTAAACACTGTCAGAAACCAAAACTGAAACACACTCCACAGATATCAGAAAGGTTGCTATGATGCAGCTCTATCAGCAAATTGTGCTTAACTTAGGAATTGATATCTGCCATTAATCATAGCAACCTTTTGATATATGTGTAACGTATTCCCAAGTTTAGGGCGGCATTGCTAAGGTATGCAAGGGCTAGTATTGGGAGATGCTGCTGCGCGCAGGGCCCAACAGCCTGACTCTCCATGAAGCTTTGGATAGTAGAACCTGTGGGTGTGGGTGTTTCTGCCCCTGTTGGCCGCTGCTCTAGGGCAGAGGTTCCCAACTCCGGTCCTGATGGGCCAAACACTGTTCAGGTTTTCATGCTGTCCCTAATGAATATGCATGAGATACATTTGCATACAATGGGGCGGCGCATGCTAATGCAGCACAGGCATATTTATTATGGACAGCATGAATCCTGAATGGTATTTGGCCCTCCAGGACTGCAGTTGGGAAACTCTGCTCTAGGGATTGCACATGTTTATGGTGTCTGTGCTCTGTAGGGTAAAATATAGGCGTTCAGGCATGTTTATTTTATCTGCAATAAAGGTTCCGTCTTTATTACCACGGTTTAGTACTGGGTAAAATATGGGAAAAGGATTGGCAGGAGCCACAGCTGAGACTTGAACTTGTGACCTTCTGCTCCTGAACACACTGGCTGTGTGTACTGCACCACAATGTTGCCATGGGGGACAGTTCATTTCCTGGGGATATCATGACTGTTCGTCAGACAGACCCTGTCTGTTGCAGTGTATGGCACCCACCTAAACGGGGCTAGGCCATGTTCTGCGAGTGACATCGATGTTCTATATTGACTGGCTCCACACGACGTAGGCACGGGTTGTTTTTATCATGACACATAGTCTCTGGTCATTAATAGTACGAGTTACACCTTTTTTGATTCAAACAGTGCATTTATATATTTTTCAATTCTATGATATCACGTTAGAAATGCTCCACTTCTCATTACACATCTGTGTGCCATTTTCCTCCTCTTCTTTTTAGGATAAAGCATCATTTGATATCCATTGCCTTCTATTGTAATATCTGCGGTCTTACTTTTCTAACTAGTCTCAGATTACATATAGTAAGCAGTTTCAACATGTCTCCTTAGCCCCTCCCATCAAGTCACGTCATTCAGTTTTGGCGCAAATACCAGCGTTTTTTAAAGGTGTAAGTCATTTGGTTCAAGTTCTTTTGATGTCGGTAGAAGAAGGTCTTCGTTTGAAGAAGCTTATCTTTTGTACTTCCTTTAGGTATGTAGTTGGTTATAATTCCAAAGGTTTTATTTTTTAATACAAAAGCACTTTATGTGATCTATTTAGTTTGTAGATATTCAGTAGCTAAAGCATCAAGATATACACTTATTTCCAGTTTATTTAGCTTGTGCAACATGGTATTACGGTATGCGCTGCTACACATTCCTGCAGGCACGCGGGCCAAGTAAATTTTACAGATTAAATGCTCTCTACATAATATCCCCATAGCGCGCCATTTTGGGTCTCTTTTTTTCATAATTATATTCATTGCAAAAGGACTTAATTTTGGTTCTTATTACATTCGGCAATTTTTATCTCCTTTGCCCGATTATACATTGGGTCTCCGTTTGGTTTCACTTTATATTCGACGAACTAGCACATCTAGATATGTGTTACAATGTCACTAAGATTACATAATAAGTTGGTCCACACTAATTTCCTGATACATTTGTACATATGATATAATTTCATAGTTTTTATTTTTTAATACAAAAGGACTTAATGTGATTTATTTAGTTTGTAGATATTCAGTAGCTAAAGCATCAAGATATACACTATTTTCCAGCTTATTTAGCTTGTGAAATATGGTATTACGGTATGCGCTGCTACAAAATCCTGCAGGCACGCGGGCCAAGTAATTTTTACAGATTAAATGCTCTCCACAGAATATCCCATAGCGTGCAATTTTGGGTCTCTTTTTTCATAATCACATTCATTGCAAATCTTGGTCTAACAAGCTTAAACTTGAAGGCTCTTAAGGTACTACGCTGATTTGGCAAAAACTATATATCCTCCATAGCTCAATTATGCAATTGGTCTTCTTCTCTTTTAGTGAATCTTCACGGTGTGACGATTGCTTCTCACTTCCCGGTAAAAAAATTTTATGTAAGTAAAATCTTGCACAATAAGAACTTTACTTACCTTCCATTCATTTAAGTTGGTCTACGTACCACGGGGTTGAGGTGCACTGCTGTAACAAATATTACCATGAGAGCTTATTTTGAAACGATGCAGTTCTTCTATGTATACCAAAGTTTTTTACATTACAGTTGTGTTTTCCAATTAATATGGTCTCTCAGCAGGACCCCAAAAGAGATTAACCCAGGAGTTAGGCAGTTTTACTTATAATTGGTTTCTTTCAATTTTTCTTGTCTTTGTCTAGTAGGTGTTGATATATTGTCTAATTGCATGGCTAAGGGTTCCAACATTAATTTTATTTATTTATTTATTTAACAGTATTTCTAAACCGCCTTATCTTATTAATCAAGGTGGTATCACAGCAAACAATCGGGTAAAGTGAGAGTGTTAAACATGCAGTGAGGGAGAAATTTAGTTGAGTGTGTGTTGTATTGTGTGCTAGATTGGTTTGAGCTATGTACAATGTGTGTTGTGTTGTGCGCTAGAGTGGTTTGAGCTATGTACAAGATGGGCTATATACAGTGATGCAAAAAACATTTTCTATACATACAGTGTTTAGGAGGTATCATGTGCTGTTATACATTCTCTGAGGTTATGTGATGTGTCCATAGTGTTCTATGAACAGCATGTTTTTTAGCTGTTTTCTAAAGTCTTTGAGGTCTGTAGTTGCCCTCAAATCGTCCGGTAGCTTGTTCCATATTGTTGGAGCAGCCATGGAGAGTGCTCTGTCTGTTGTGTCCTTGCGTGTGTGTTTGAATTCACTTGGGGTGCTGACTCGGTTGTGTGTTTGTTTTCTTCTAGGACGTGTGCTGGTGTCCGGTTGTATAAGGGTGTGCAGGCTGTTGGCTGATGTGTGCTGATTTATCTTGAATAGGTTTATGATAGTTTTGTATCTGATGCGTGCACCGATTGGGAGCCAGTGTAAGTCCTTTAAGGTAGGTGTGATGTGCTCCTGTCTTGCAGTACCGGATATTATTCGTACTGCAGTGTTTTGTGCTAGCTGGAGTGGTTTGAGGGCTTGTTTCGGTAGTCCAAGGTATATCGGATTGTAGAAGTCCAGTAGTGGGGTTATCAGTGCTTGACAGACGGTACGAAAGTGTTCTAGGGCGAGGAGTGGTTTCAGTCTCCTGATGATTCGCATCTTGTAGTAGACTTTTTGGATTGTTTTGTTTATGTGTGGCTTGAGGTTTAGTTTATTGTCTAGAGTAACACCGAGGTATCTCACTTCTGATCTTATTGGTATAGTAGTGTTTTGAATCTTGATATTTGGCGGGTGTATGAAGCTTTGGTTCCGAGTGATGATTAAAGCTTCGGTCTTGTTGTAGTTTATTGCGAGGTTGTTGTTTTGACACCAACTCGTCATTTGGGTAAGGCAGTCTGTTATCTTAGAGAAGTCCGGGTTGTCGATTGATATCGGGGTGTATATCATAATGTCGTCTGCATATATTGTGTATTGAATGTTGTTCTCTTTCATGATGTTGCAGGTTGGTTGGATGTAGATGTTAAATAGGAGTGCTGAGAGTGCGGATCCTTGAGGAACTCCTTGACGGACATTTATGGGTCGGGAGGTGTTGTGTCCCACCTTGACCTGTAGCTGTCTTTCGGTTAGGTATGAGTGGAACCATTCCAATGTGATACCGTGTATACCAGTGTTCTTTAGTCTTTCCAGGAGCGTGTTGTGGTCCACTGTGTCGAATGTTGCACATTAATGGTGTGGTTTTATTTAGCATGTCATTTCAGAAGTTCGAAATAAGTGGCAGTGAGGTCAATTTATAATGGGCCATTTTTATCTTTAGCCACTCCTCTAAACGCGCAATTACGTCTGCAGATTCTCTTCAGTGCTACATATGTGAGTAACATATACAATTCATGTTAGGTCATACATTCTTCTTCCTTTTCTCTGCCCTTCTCCCTCCCCCCCTTTCCCCCCTTCCCCTCCCTTTCCTCCCTCCTCCCCCCTCCCCCTCCCCCTCCCACTCCCCCTCCTTCCCCCCTCCCCTCCCCTCTTCCCGCCCCCCTACTTCTCCCCCCTCCCCCTCCTTCCCTTTCCCCCTTCCCCTCTCCCTCTCCCCCTCCCCCCCTTTTTCTCCCCCTCCTCCCCCCTTCCCCTCCCCCCTTTCCCCCTTTCCCCCTCCCCCCTCCCCCCTTCCCTCTCCCCCCTTCCCCTCCCCCTCCCCCCTTCCCCCTCCCCCTTCCCCCCCCCTTTCCCTCCCCGCCTCTCTGGTCCCTAGAACATGTAGTTTGTGTATAAGATTGCATATATACAATTAGGAATATGCTTTTCCAAAGGCAATTTGTTTAGACTTACATATTTAGTGACTACCTTGTAGTTTATTTATTATGCACTTGCCTGTCAGTTTTTAGTATATTTATGTGTTTTCCTTCCACTCTGCATTTTGGTTTTATACATTTGAATTTATTCATTACATATATATGTTATTTATATATATATTTTTATGAACATTTCTTATCGACTTCAGTTTTACTCTTAAGTTTGTTTAATTGTTTATATTACGTTTTTATTATTTATGCATTTTGATGATTTTAATGTGTTATCATTTTATATTGACCTATTTTATACTAAATATTATTGTTCTATTTAGCTGTGTGCCCCCTGAAGAAGGCTACGGCCGAAATGCGTAGGGGTCAATAAAACCTGTTCCACCAATCCATAGCTCTTGCTTCTTGTGTTCTCCTGCTGTGGGCAGATGCCACTGCCCCCTCCGCCACCAGCACCGCTCCGCCACCATGCTGCCATGCCATTATTCCGGTGGTGCTGGTGGTGCGCAGTCCCAGGCCATCCAATATGCCGGTAGGCAGATGCCTATGGTGTGGGTTCTCGGGTAGGGGTGCCTACATAGACATGTGCGCTTCCCCCCCCCCCGCACCGCCTGCCAATCTTATGTGCCCTTGGGGGTAGCTGCTGGGTAATATCCCCTGTGACACTGTGGGACACACACTTGTGTCCATGTTGGACCCTTGTCAGTTGCTGTCTTGCTGCTTTACAGTTTCAGCATTCCTATGTGCCACCTAGGCATCTGCCTAGCCCGCACTGTGCCCCAGCTGGACCACAGCATGTGCCGCCTGCAGCCCCCTGTATCCCATTTACAGCATCTGTACATTTGCCCTTGCCTACGTGCCCACTCTGTTGTTGCTGCACATGTGCACGCCATAACAAACCTGTCCAATCTAAATGACAGCAACCCTGATCAGCACTATTTCAATGGAGTGGAGGAGTGGCCTAGTGGTTGGGGCAAGGTACTTCAGGCTGGAAGGTCAGGGGTTCAAATCCTACTAGAGGACAGCAACCTTGGGCTGGAAGGACTGGGGTTTCTAGTCCCACAGGTGCTCCTTGTGGTCTTGGGCAAGCCACTTAACCCTCCATGGCCCATGTTCCCTGTAAAATAGTTATCTTCAAGTTATAATGCCCTGTTCAATGTAATTTCAGTTTGTTCAATGTAAACCACACTGATGCAGAATAGCACAGTATATAAGAGAATGTAAATAAATAAATAAAAAATGTGGGATCATTCACTTTGTAGGGGGACAGAGCATAGACCTTTCCAAACATGATATCTTAATTTATACGCTTTGTTGCTTTATGTTTATGATTAATATCACTATTGGACAGCTTGGTTATTGGGATTTTATATGTGGTTGTGGTCCTTTTATATGTTTATTTGCCTCTTTGTTCCCTGCACATGTATCACAACTATCACTTTTCTGGGTTTCCCTGCCTTTGCTGCACATTGCTGACTGAAATGGTTTCTCTTTCCTGCAAATGTGTCTTAACGCGAAGGTTTCACTGGCGTTAGTGTTCAGACCCGGATTTCACAGCGTTAGCGTGCCTTAACGGTGCCGCTGCATTATCGCGCGATAACATTACATTATCGCGCGATAACGTTACATTATCGCGCGATAACGTTACATTATTGCGTGATAACGTTACATTATCGAGCGATAACGGTAAATTACCGTGCAGTAATGGTTCATTACTGCGCGGTAATCGTGCATTATCGCACAGTAACGTAACGTTATCGTGCGATAACTGTACATTATCGCGCGATAACGGTACATTATCGCGTGATAATGGTACATTACTACCGCGTGGTAATTTACCATTATCGTGCGGTAATTTACCGTTATCGTGTGGTAATGTCACATAACGTTACATTATCGCGCGATAGTACCACCGCTGCGACGTTAAGACGGTTTAGTAAACATACACCTTATCTGGTTCGGCTGTCATTCCCCAATGCCAACCAGTGCGCCGTTGCGTTTCACTGAAGTGTTTTATCAAGGGGTCATATTCTGCACTTAATTAAGCAGTTTAAAGATATATGATTTAAGAATGGAACCACAGATTTGTGAAAACATGATAATATAGAGGAGGTAGATTTAATAGTGTATGTGCTTTATACTTCCAGAAACGGTGTGTGAACTAAGTGCGGAATATGACCCCTTGATAAAACACTTCAGTGAAACGCAACGGCGCACTGGTTGGCGTTGGGGAATGACAGCCGAACCAGATAAGTACTTCAGTACCACTATATAAGTTTTGAAGTAATCGACAGTGGACTTATTTGATATCTGGTTTGGGCTAAACAGAGCTAGAGCACTTGAATGTTTTGTAGATGATATGCTGGGAGATTAAATGAACATACTCAGCTAAAAAACCAATAGGAAAAGCGAAAGAAGCCACAAAGAACAGGCAACATAACAGATCGTTGATGCAATTAAAGAGCAAGAGTTCAAGATTTCATCTTAAACTCATTATTAAGCTCTTCCACAGTCTGAGATCTGGTTGCCATTAAAAATATACCTCTTTAGGTAAAAAGTGGAGCGTTAAATTTGTTATATCGGAGGCCGCGGGCCCACGTGCCCGACGGCCATCTGTAACCGGGGGGGCGGAGTGGCGGGGTCCCCGGCGGCGGGGTGAGGCGCGCGCCCGAGAGGAGTTTTCGTTTAAACTCATTGGCTCCCGCGGGCCCTGGCGGCTATGGGAGCCAATGAGGTGGAGGGGCGTGAGGGTGAGCAGAAGGGAGCGAGCGGTCAGACGCCAGTCCTTCGGAGCCGGGAGAAAGGACGGGCGTCTGGCTGCAGCTCGTTGGAGACGGTTTACCGTTGGTGCGGGTCCGGGAGCAGTCGCGGGTGCGGAAGGGCTGCTGTGCGTTAGAGAACTGCGGCGCCTGCGGTGGTCAGTGCTGAAAGGGCGGAGGGACGAAAAGCACGGCGTCGGACTGGAGAGCAGTCCCGCGAGCGTCCTCCTTTTGCTTACAGCTGCGGCTCTCTTATCAGCTGCTGGGGGGGATGGGGGGGGGCTCCGTTTTCTCTTATCCAGTCTGCAGAGCTGCACGACTTACAGAGGTTCTCAGTGCAGCTTGATTCGGGTGATGATGGGGAAAGGGGGCAGGGAAAAAGGGGGTGGGGGAATGAGGGGCGGTAGGCAGCCCCCGGGCCGGGCTCCTGGAGGCTCGGGAGGACAGGCTAAGGGGAAGAAAGGGGCCCCACGGCAGGCTGGGCACAGGGACCCAGGCAGGGGTGGTGCTTCAGTGCCCCCTGGCGGTTCTGGGAGGCCCCGGGGGTGTAGGGCAGGCCGTGGCTGGGGGGTGGCACAGGGGGCCCTAGGGGGGCCCGTACAAGGTGAGGGTAGGGGGGTGAGGTCAACAAGGGGGGTGGCAGGCAGTGCCGCTCTGCCCCAACCGGTTGCGGACCCCTCGGGGGTGGGGGGGGGCACCGCAGTTGCCGGCAGGGTGGCAGTGTTCAGCCTTGGCAGCTTCCTTGGGGTTTGCCGGGTTCCCCTTCCTTTTTTCCGGTGTCTCCACAGGTGCAGACCGGCGACGGGAGGAGAGCGGCTCAGATCGGTGAGGTGGCGGTGCAGAGCGCAGGACCGGTTCCTGCTGAAGGACCAATTCCGGAGAGTGAGGACCTGCAGGAGGTGCTTCCGGCGTCTTCATCTACCTTACCAGATATCGTGCAACCCCGGAGTTCGGCTTCTGGTGAATTACAAGAGCATCTGGCGGAACAGAGCGTGGCGGTTAGCCAGGCAAGGGGCGTTGGAGGCAAGGTGAGGAAGAAGAGCCGTCACTCGCGTAAGCGGCATCGGAGGGGGGGCTCATCTTCGTCTTCATCTTCGTCGTCCTCGTCGGGTGGTGGGGGGGTGATCAACCCGTAGGGGGTGGGGGGGGGTGGTAATTGGGGGGGGTGGGGGTGCTACGCTGGCTTCGTTTTCGGAGCTTTGGGAGGGGGTTCCGCGTAAGCTTAGGCGTAAGATATGGAAGCGGAAATATATCGATATATTCCGCCTGCTGGAAGGTAGGAAGCGTTCGGGAGAAAGCAGGCGTAAACGGAAGGCGGACGAGAAAGCGGGCAGGGTCAAGAAGACTTCTAGGAATGTCATCAACTGGACGAGGGCTTTCCTGCGGTTAGTTAGCGTATGGGGGCAGCGTTACCCGGGGCAATACGGGATGTTACTTGCCTATGCCGACTCGATTCTCGAGGCAGCTCAGACTCATGATGGTTGGGCATGGCTCAACTATGATGAGAAGTTTCGGGATAAGATGGAGGAGAATCGCGCCTTGTCATGGGGGACCCAGGACATCAGCCTCTGGTTGACGCAGATGTCTGCGAAAGGGGGGGTTGGTGCTGGCGGGCAAAAAGGGGTCTCCGGTGCATTGGCAAGTGCAGGGCGGCCCTTTCGGAGCGGCCCGGCTCATGGGTTGCAAAAAGGCGCTGGCGAGGGGGTCGGGGACATCTGTTGGCACTTTAATAAGTCGTCTTGCCCCTTTCCGGACTGTAAGTTCCGACATAGTTGCTCCGTCTGTGGGGGAGGGCACTCCGCGCTCCGTTGCGGCAAGAAAGTGCCCACCCCCCCTGCCGCGAAGCAATGACAGTAGGATGGAGTTGGCCCCTATCCCTATTCGTTTATCAGCACTCAGGCCTTGGTTGCGGCAGTATAGGAGGGTTAGGGCTCGGCGGGTATTGGAAGGGGATTTCCAGTTCGGGTTCCCCATACCAGTGGTGGGGGATGGCAGCCCGGAGATGGCGCGCAATGCGCCATCGGTGAAGCGTCTAGTGCAGGTGGTTAGGGGTAAGCTGGCCGCTGAGCTGGCCCTGGGGAGGATGGCTGGGCCCTTTGTGGACCGGCCGTGCCGGAATTTCGTGGTTTCTCCTTTGGGCATTGTCCCGAAGAAGGAGCCCGGGAAATTCAGGCTCATTCACAACTTGTCTTTCCATGAGGGGTCATCGGTGAATGATCTTATCCCGAGGGAATTGTGCGCGGTGCGGTACGCATCGTTCGATGAGGCAGTGCGGTTAGTGCGCGAGTGTGGGCACAGGTGTTTGCTAGCGAAGGTGGATATTGAGTCCGCTTTTCGCCTGCTGCCGGTGCATCCTGATTCCTTCCATTTATTGGGTTTTGTGTTTGAGGACCACTTTTACTTTGACAAGTGCCTGCCGATGGGCTGCTCGGTCTCTTGCTGTTACTTCGAGATGTTCAGTTCCTTCATGCACTGGGCTCTGGAGGTGTCCGTCGGCTCTCAGAACGTGGTCCACTATTTGGAAGACTTTCTATTCGTTGGTTCGGCGCAGTCTGGGCTCTGTCGGGAGCTGCTGGATGGTTTCACGCGGCTTGCGCGGGAGTGGGGGGTGCCTCTGGTGGCGGGCAAGACTGAGGGCCCTTCAACGCGCCTCACATTTCTGGGAGTAGAATTGGATTCTGTGGACATGGTAGCGCGCCTGCCTCCTGCCAAGGTGGTGCGTTTGCGGGTGTTAGTAGCGAACGTTTTGGGGTCGGCGAAAGTCACGTTGCAGGAGATGCAGGCCTTGTTAGGCTCCCTTAACTTCGCCTGCAGGGTTATCCCTATGGGCCGGGTGTTCCGGCGGCAATTGGCGGCGGCTACATCGGGAGTGCGGCGTCCGCATCATCGCATCCGGGTTTCCCGGAGCATGAGGGCGGATCTGGGGGTTTGGGACCAGTTCTTGAGAGACTTTAATGGGGTTACGGTCCTCCTCGCGAAGGAAGTGTCTACGTTCGATTTTCAGATTTTCACCGACGCGGCGGGTGGTTTCGGACTTGGCGTCTATTTCGGGGGAGCATGGTGTGCTGAGCCGTGGCCGTCGACCTGGCGGGCGGCGGGCTTAACCGACAGTATAACGTTTCTGGAGCTGTTCCCCATTTTGGTGGTTCTGGAGCTCTGTCCGGATAGGCTTCGCAATAGACAACTGTTGTAGTGGTGCGACAATGAGGCGGTGGTACATGTTATCAATCGCTATGCTCCACGTGCATGCGAGTGGCGGCTTTGATGAGGGAGGTGATTTTTGCCTGTTTGCAGTTGAATGTGGTGGTGAGGGCTCGGCATGTGCCAGGATATGCTAACCAGGTCGCTGATGCTCTTTCTCGTTTCAAGTGCGATTTGTTTCGGCGCTTGGCACCAGAGGCAGACCCGGTGGGGCGGTCAGTCCCCGAGCGTTTATGGCGGCTTGGCCTCCAGGTATCCTGAGCTTGCTGAGGTACTCTGTGTCGTCAGCGACCTGACGCTCTTACTGCAAGGGCTGTGACAGTGTGGTGGACTTCTTGGTGACGCGCGGATGGCGTCAGGGCCCGGTGCCTGATCACCTCATTGGTGCATACATCGTGGCAGCAAAGGCTACGGGGGTTGCTAAATCAACTGTGCGGTCTCACCTTGCCGGTTTTGCATTTTTCTCAAGGGCGGTGGGGTGGGCTGTGCACAGTTGGGGGTTTCTTTCTCACCGACTCTTGTTGGGGTGGAGCGCGCTACCCCCCCCCCCAGGTGGACACGCGGCGGCCAATTACCCCCGATCTGTTGGTGCGGATGAGCGCTGCTTTGCCATCAGTAGTGGAGTCTGAATACGAGACCATGCTGTTCCGGGCTGTGTTTTGTCTGGCTTTCTTTGGAGCCTTTCGGTCGGGGGAATTGGTGGCGTCCAGTCGGGCGTCTGGGGGTGCGGCTCTGCAACTCCAGCATGTGCGTGTGGCGCAAGGACAGCTGAGCATAAGGCTGTCTAGGTCTAAGACCGATCAGAAAGGGCGGGGTGTGTGGGTGCATTTAAGACCGCTTGCGGCTTCTGCTATCTGTCCAGTAGCGGCGATGGCGGCTTACTTGCGGGTACGTCCTCCGGGGGGTGAACTGCTCTTTGTGCATGCGGATGCGCGGTGTTTGACGTGTTTCCAGTTCGCGGCGGTGCTGCGGATGGTAGTGCAGCAGATTGGCTTATCACCTGGTGACTTTGCCCCACATTCCTTCCGGATTGGGGCCGCTACTAGTGCGGCGGTGGCAGGTTTGCCTGCTACTGAGATTCAGCGGATTGGCCACTGGCGTTCAAATGCCTTTATGGGATATGTACGTTTGTGAGCCTGGCTGTCTGGGTATTGGGTGCTAACTGTGTTTTTTCTTTTAGATGGGATTCCGACGCCGTTTGCCTGCTGGATCATCGGCCATTCTTTTGTGTACTGGGCCGGCCAGCAGGCAGCTTTACGGCCGCTTGGGGCAAACCTTGGACTGAAGGCTGAAGAGGTGGCATTATCATGGCTGGGCGAGCGCGGCCTTCGCTGGTTGCAGCTCTTGCCTTTGCTCCGGCACCATCAGCGCGTCAGAGGATCCCCGGAGTGCTTGTTGCTGCATCTCGGCGGCAATGATTTGGGGTCTTGGACAGTAAAGCAGCTGATTAGAACGGCTCAGCGGGATTTGGGGGAAGTGTTGTTAATGTTCCACGGTGTTGTATTGCTCTGGTCCGACCTAATTCCCAGGCCTGCTTGCTGGGGTCACCGGCGGTGGTCCCGTGGGTTGGTTAAAGTTAATCGGCAAATTGGCCGTTGGGTGGTGGCACACGGGGGTTACCAGATTTTGCATTCCTGGGTGTAGGTCGAATGTGCAGGCCTGTATCATTCGGATGGAGTACATCTTTCCCCGGTTGGGATAGATTTACTCCTGAATGATTGGCAGGAGGCCTTGGAGTTGGCTGTGTCGGGTGGGGTGGCTGGTCGCAGCTTTGATTTTTGTGGGGGGGCTCAGGGACAGGTGTCACTGAGCCTGTGGCGGGATCCCGGAGGTGTCCGGGGTCCAGAGGCATGGCAATATGCAGGGCGGGGGTGGGGGTACTCCCGACCCGGAGAAGCCCTCGGCTTTTGCTAGTAATATGGCGAAGCCGGAAGAGGGGGATGGAATTGCCGGGGAACGGTTCTCAGTGGAGGTGGGAAGGAACTCACTTTGCTACCCATATGGCTGGTGAGGGATTGTCCCGCTGCCGGAACCGTAAGTTATACAGTTATGGTTGTAAGGTTATGTTGTGCTTGTTTAATAAAGCTGCGACCAGTTAATTTGCCAATAAGTGATTCTGTGGTGGTTATTTGAAGGGTAAAAGGGGGGGGGGGGAATGTTGGGGTGGAAGGGGAGAGGGCCACGTCCGCCTTACCTGGTTAATGATACTTGTTAGCATATGCTGATGACATTCTCCTTTATATGCCTTTCATGACAGACCAACCTGATTTTACACCGCTGATAAACTGCTTCAACGCAGTTGCGGAATGGCTCCTCACACAGAACTTGAGAATCAACCACAGCAAGACTGATGTAATGTTCATAACGAAGAACCAGGACTTCGCACCCCCACCCACACTAAAGGTAAATGGCACAGAACTAACAACCAAATCTACCATCAGATACCTAGGCATCACCCTCGACAATAAAATGGACATGAAGGCACATATAAAAAACACAACAAAATCAATCTACCACAAAATAAGGACTCTTCATCACTTACGACCACTGCTTGAGCATACAGACTACCGAACAATCTACCAAGCTTTGGTGATGCCCCACATCGACTTTGCAAACGCAATCCTATACAGTCTTCCACAAGCAACTCTAAACCCTCTTCAACTGGCAATGAACACAGCAGCCAGGGTGCTAGAAGGAATATCGAAGACCGATCACATCACACCAATACTGAAAAGGCTCCACTGGCTACCTCTCCAAGCTAGAACCCTATATAAGAATATCATCATGACCTTCAAAGCCCTAAAAATCAGTCCCCCATAACCATCACCGAATTGATACATACCTCAGCTCCTATTAGAAGTAGAAGATCCGTAGCAGTAAACACTTTAACAGTCCCGAAACAATCAACAAGATGCAAAAAGTCAACAACCAACAGAGCCTTCTGCTTCTATGCCCCGAAAGCCTGGAACTCCCTCCCTCCCGACATCAGAGCTATTACAGACCTAACCCAACTTAGAAAGGCCCTAAAACATCACCTATTCACCAGATACTTCCCAGCTTAGTCCCGACAAGAAATTACCCTCATGATGTATATAATGTAGATACTTATTGTATAACTCTTGTTAATTTACCCTGTTATCCAAGTTTCTAATCCCTGAAATGCACATGTTATGTTTTGATGTAAACCGCACTGATGTCAATAGCGCGGTATAAAAGAAATACTAAATAAATAAATAAATAAGCATGCTACATCTGGGGCTCTCCTTTGGTCCAACTCTGATCACCTAGTCAAAGAAATTAATGAGATATGTCAGACAAGACCTTCCTCTAGTAAAACCATGCTGCCTCAGATCCTGCAATCCATTAGACTCCAGAAACCTCACTATCCTCTGTTCTAGCAGCATTTCCGTTAATTTACTTACCACAGTGGTCAGATTAACCAGCCTGTAGTTCATACTTCGGCTTTTGTGTAGAGGTACCACATGTCCTTTGGGACCACTCCTGACTCTAAAGAATCATTGAAAAGGTCAGACAGTGGAGCTGCTAGAACTTCCTCAAGTTCCTTTAGTATTTTGGGATGAATCCCATTTGGTCCTATCGCTTTGTCTAATTTTAGTTTTCCTAGTTCTTCAGGAAAGTCATTCAAGATCTTCTTCACTACTGCTCTTTTTTGTAGGTGTTTTTGGAGGTCCTGCTCCTGGCCCTTCATCTTTGAACACAGAACAAAAAATATTTGTTAAACAATTCTGCTTTATTCTCGTCAGCTTCTACAGATTCCTCCCTTCATTCTTGAGTCCGACAATACCACTTTTGCACTTCCTCCTCTCAGTAACCTATCTGAAAAATGTCTTGTCCCCCTATTTTACTGCATTGGTTATTTTTCTTCTATTTATATATTTGCTTTACTGACTACTTTCCTAGCTTCTCTAAGTTTTTCCAGATATTGATACAAGGAATCACAGAAGGAGGAAGATAAGTATTTTATGACGGCCACCCTCTTTTTCTTCACCTTTTCAACTACTTTTTTTGAGAACCATAGTGGCCTCCTTTTCCTTTTACATTTATTTACTTTCCTAACAAAAAGGCTTATTGCCCTTATAATATTCCCTTTCAGTTTTTCTCATTGCTTTACTACATATCACAGCTGTTTCCATCCCACTAATGACACCTTGAGGTATTGTCACATCTTGGCAAAGTTAATTTTCATTCCAAAGGGGCATGCCCTTTAATATTCTCTGGATGCTATGGTCACCTAGACAAATAAACAAATGTGCACTCCGATAGCAGAAAAAGCAGGCCAGGGTGTCAAATACCTGGGAGGGGGTGATTGGGGGCACTTGTGTAGCTGAATTGGTGTGTATATGGAGATCAGGAGCAGCAATGCACTGGATGAATGTATAAATAATTATGGAAAGTTGCTATTTGCACATATAGAACTGTCAGGTTTGCCCGAGATTGAATTCATGACCTCAGACCAGATTGGTAACTGGAGAAAAAGCCCGCCCCCCTAGAGGAGACCATTGGAACAGCAAGAGGTATGTCCTATGAGACACCATATATAAAGAAGTCTACCTAGATAGCTGGTTCAACAGTTCAATCTTACTATTATTACTACTAAACATTCGTATAGCGCTACAAGGCATACACAGTGCTGTCCTGCACCTACTGCTACTCATCTCCACTTCACTTTCTCAGTGGAGTGTTTCTGCTGCTTCATTTGATGCCTGCTCTATACCTAGTTCCTGTCTAATGTCTGGTTCCTGCTCTGTGCTCCATCCTTGCTCCATGCAGGGTTCCTGCTCCATGCCTGTACTGCTCTACTTTGCTCTGGGATAGCTTTTCCACCACATTTCTGCCAAAGGTAGGTCCTAACAGCGTGAACCAGCCTACTCTTTTCTAGCATTTTTAATCACAATTGATGGAGTTCCTTACTTTTTCTATTGACTTGCTTTTATTGTAAACCACTTCATTGCTTGCTAAAGACGGTATAGTAAATGCAATAAAACTATAGATCAGCATGGAATTAATCACAGACACTTCTGAGGAACCTTGCAAGCTGTGCAGGTCAAATCCAAGATCTTTGGCACAGAAATGTAGCAAGGACAATGGGTTAATCCTGCCCTAGAACTATGTATACCCTTTCTGACCCCTCAAAGTAAACTTAATCATTAGCTTACTCACCAAGAAAAACATGTTATGGGCGACTCCCTTGTTGGAATAGAATAGCACTAGCCTGATCAACCAGGAATATTTTATGGCTGCTCTTTCCTATGCTTTCAGGGAACCAGACCGAGGCCAGCTGACAGAGAACATCATTATGACTCTCAGTGACCTTAACTAGAATGAGTCTGCCATCCATGCCCATTTCCAATGAAGCCTTGCTGGTCCTCTGGCTCACTGGAAGATCTCACGTTACTATACTAATCTAATCTACAAACATGAAATTTTCTGAAACTTTGCTCTGATGATCCTGGAATTTATCAGTGACAGTCTTGCCAATGGTGATGTCCCATCACCCTGAAAGCATTCCATTATTCATCCATTGTTAAAAAATCATAGTCTTGACTCATCTTTACCTGAAAATTACTGCCCCATTTTCAATATACCCTTCTTAGGTAAACTTCTAGAAAAAATGTCTATGAGCAAATCTCATGTTTTTGGGAGATGAATAATTCTTTCCATCCCCATCAGTCTGGCTTTCAGCACCGAGACAGCTCTCCTAGAGTTAATTAACAAAGTGGCATCTCACCTGGATAATCTCTGTGATGTTTTAATTGTACAATTAGATCCAAGTTCTGCATTCGATGTGATCGATCATACACTTCTGCTTACTCGCATTAAAGAATCATGGATCTCCACTACTGCCTTGAACTGGTTTCACCCATATTTGCCCTATCATTCATTCCAAGTCTTCAAAAATGGCTACTTATCAAACAAACACATTTTCTCCCAGTCCTTTGATGTCACTCAGGGATCCATTCTTGCCCCAGTTCAGTCTACTGCAAACTGGTTAAGCACCCATAAAATGGTCTTAAATCCTAAAAAACCTGAGGCACTTTGGTTGTCCCATAATAACAATCCACTCCCTTTTCATCCTCAAATGTCCTCTGTCCCAATTTTAATAAAAAATAAAAAATTCTATTCGCTCCCTTGGAATTCTATTAGATGATCACTTTTCAACTGTTCATCTCCAGAACTGTTCAGAACTCTTTCTTTGCACTGAGAAGGATTACGAGCGATGAAACCCTTCCTTGAGACAACGGTTCTTAATATCACCGAATTTCCCTCCCATCTGAACCCTCAACAAGAGGCATTATGGCTTAGCAAAATTGACCTAAAAAAGAAATCCAAACTTAAACATGTATGTGTGACACTTACACAATGACTTTTCTCTGTTGATCTTTTCTATGTATAGGTTTGTAAACTGGCTCCTCTCGTTGTACATGTATGCGGTTGGTCCATAAACCAATGCAAAAAAGTTAATGTTTGTAGAATCATTTCTCCATAAGGCTTATTTTTGTCCACTAGGGATAGCTTGCTTACCTGTGAAATTTCAGTCTGATTGCAAAACATTTAGAGGTCACCCCATTCTGAACATTTTATGGATGGGAAAAGGCATTTATGTATTGAAAAAGCATGTTTCTTTGCAGAGGCTGTCATCTTTATTCGATTTCAGTTTGAAGGGCGAAATAAACAGGGTTTAAGACGAATGATTCCCTTAGTACCTCCTGAAATGAGCACTTTTTAAAAATCTATATGTGCCAGAAAACATGCCTATAAATAAATTTTGGTCATATATGAAATGGAGAAAACGTGTAGATTTTTGATCACCCCAGGCCATGCCCGAACTATGCCCCCAACACACCCTCTTTCAATTTCTACATATTAGTGGCACCCACATGTAAGATCAGATTGTGAGCCCTTCGGGGACAGGGGAATAAAAAGTGCCTGTTAGCATATATCTGTAAACTGCTCTGATACACAAAGTAAAGGGCGGTATATCAAGTGCCTAAATCATAAACTCTCCATGTGCTTGTCATCAACAGGATAGATTATTGCAACTCTCAAGTTGCTGGTGCCATGCATTCACAACTAAAACATCTATAAAATCATACAAAATACAGCGGTTCAACTCATCTATAGGGCAAAAAGGTATGATCATGTAACCTCCCCTTGCTCCGCGAACAGCACTGGCTTCCTGTTTTCTTTTGTATAAAGTTCAGATTACTAATACTGACTCACCGTACCTATTATTCTGGCCTTCCCACATATATGTACACTTGCCTTATCCCATACTGCCCCTCTTGTGCCATTCACTTCTCAAATCCAAATCTCCTTGTCATTCCTACTAAGTGCATTCTATATCTGGAAATCCATTGCTCTATGGCTTTTAGCTTTTTAGTGCCTCAGCTGTGGAACTGTCTGCTAATAGACTTCCTTCTTGTCTGTGTGCATATGGTTTAATTTATGTTTCAATATGACTATTTACATTTTATTGTAAACCACATAGAAATCTTTTGCTTTGCAGTATATAAATATAATAATGAAAAATGAAAATGAATGCTAGATTAGTTATGAACAAAGCTGTCATTATTTGCAGCAATATTTTATCCTATAAGTTATACATCTCATTTATCACTGAAACTTGGATGGCAGAAGAAGCAGGCCCAATTATCTCTCACCTCTGCCCTCAAAGTTTTGAAATTTTGTTTCAGTCCTGGGGAAGGAATAAAAGGGGAGGGTGGTGGCAGTGTTTTTTGGTCAACTCTTAACCTATGTGAACTCTCAACTGGCAATTTGGAGAATCAGAATGTATTTTAGTTGGAACGAAAGCTAAGACGCTCCCAGATTCTCTATTGATATATTGTACTCAGAGAGAGTATGGTTAAAGATGGTTCCTTGAATTTCATAGCCGAAACGTTTCTTGAAATCTAAAAGAGTGATAGTACTAGAGGATTTCAACATTCATTTAGATAAGTTTGATTATCATCTTTGATCTTAATTTCATCAAATAATTGATATGTTTGAATTTGTTTTAAATTAAAGAGGGAATCCCTCATGATAGGGACATCAATTAGATCTGTAGGGCTGGTACCTCTTGGCTGCTCAGACCCAAAAGCCTGAACCAAAACGTTTCTGCTGTTCAAGCTTCAAACCTGCAGATCAAGCAATTCTGTCAAGTTATGAGCCATATAGCATGACCATTGTTTTTGAGCCATGGCTATGTCCAAGAACTCACTGCTGAGGCTGTTTCAGTTCTACTGGGCCCAATATTTGCAACAATGTATGAACCTGCATACCAGCATCTTTCTCTCACTATGGACCTTTATTTCGAGGACCATCTGACAACTGGTATTTGATTCACTGACGATATCACACAGTATCTGAGACCAGCCAGTCCTCGTGTTGTGATGAGGAATTCAGGACAAAGAATTAAAAGCAGGACACAGAGGGACGCAGACACTTTTAGAGGCTTTTTAGAGAGCATTCTGACATCTGAGAAGATTCTGACTCACCTTTCAGAAGTTACTCTTTCCACTTTGCCTTCAGCATTCTGGCAGGCCTGCTTTCTCTGCTATTTTCTGCACTTCATGTGCTTTGCTTGCCAGCCTGCCTCCTTCTAAAAGACAGTGTGCAAGGACAAGGATTCTCTCCCAGACCTGAAGCTCTGTGTTATCATGCTGCTCGGCTGGACACCTGCAGCCTGTGTTGGACCACCATCAGCCATTGGACTTGGTGCCATTCTGGAGATGATTTCTCAGACCCAGCCACAATTGTCCTTCTGACAAAGCTAAGGTACTGGTCTTAATTCTCCCGGTGGTGGGCCTAGGCTGACAGCCAATTTTCTGTATGTCTGAGTGCAGAGTGGATCAGTGACGTCGGTTTCTAAAACAGTGATTTATGATCTTAGTGTAATTGCAATCATAGGGCTACATGACTTGTTACTTCATAACCTAATTTATTCTATATCTGCATTATTTTTCTGTCAGCAATAAAGTCTAATTTTCATATATACACCCTCTTGCACGTGGTTCATTGAGAGATAGACCTATAGAATCTTAGGAAAAGAGGGAAGTAGCAATTACTCCTGGATCTAGCGAGTATTTATATATTTACAATAATCCCCACAGATCTCATGATAGGAAGCAATCACAATCACAAACCGGGAACAAGAATGCCACATGAGCTGTTCATGAGAAAATAATTAGGTCTGACCACAGATTAATTATTTTTAGGATAAGAAGGGACAAAAAATTGCATCAATTTGTCAATTGGGAGTTATCCCCTATCTAGCCTCTCCAAGAAGGTCTATATTTAAGGCTGCCATTTAGTGATGCCAGAAATATGCTGGATGACTGGTATGCTAAGTTAAGGAAAATGTGGCCAGCTCTAGTTCAGAGAAAAAATACCTCCAAACCATTTATGTCTAGGGTACAAGGATTCACAGGCTTTCTCCTGCTTAATCAGGAGCTGCATCAATTAGAATGAAATGAGGAAGGGAGGCCAGGATGATATTAAGTCTACCTGGAAGGAGAAATTTAAATTTTATAGGCGAGCGGTGATGAGTCAGGTGAAAGATTTCTTTCTCTACTACTGCTTATCATTTGTGTAGCGCTACAAGGCATACACAGTGCTGTACAGAGACATGTAAGAGACGGTCCCTGCTCATAACAGTTTACAATCTAGTCAAGACAGACAACACAACTGGGAACTAGGATATATATAGGGGAATGGTAAGGAAACACATAGGAGGTTAACAGGAGACTAGGGAGATCAGGATCCAATAGCAGTCTCAAAGAAGCGAGTTCTTAGCCTGGATTTGAACCCGGCCACAGATGGAACCTGGCATACTAATTCAGGCAGTTTGTTCCAGGCAAAAGGAGTAGCAAGGTAGAAGGATCAAAGTCTGGAGTTGACAATGGAAAAGAAGGGCACAGATAGAAGCGATCTGCCAGAAGAGCAGAGTTCCCAAGGAAGGGTGTATGGAGAGATAAGAGGAAAGGTAATAGAAGTTTGAACTGGATGCAGAAACAGATAGAGAGACATTGAAGTGACTTGAGAAGAGGGGTGACATGAGCATAGGGACACTTGCAGAAGATTAGCCTTAGAGTTGAGATTTGAACAGATAGAAGTAGGGAGAAATGATTCAAAGGAAGACCAGTGAAGACGAGGTTGCAATAGTCTAGACAGGAGGTGACTAAAGAATGGATAAGGGTATTTGTAGTGTGTTCAGAAAGGAAGAAATTAATTTTGACAATGTTATAGAGAAAGCAGAAAATGGTTTTAGCTAATCTGTTGGATGTGCATGGAGAAGGACAGGCAGGAGTCAAGCTGACCTCAAGGTTGTGAGCCAAGGAAACAGGGAGGGGTACAGTGTTATCCACAGAAATAGAAAAAGGAGGAAGGGAGAGGTGGGCTTAGGGGGAAAGATAAGGAGCTCAGTTTTGCCAATGTTCAATTTCAGATGGTGGTGAGACCAGGGGCGGCTCAAGGCAATCTGCTGCCTGAGGCGAAGTATGAAAAGGCGCCCCCCCCCCCACCTTAGAGGTGGGGCAGGGCTTTTTCAGAGATCCAATCAGAGACTGAACCAAACCAAAAATCCGATTAGATTATATGGAGGAAATGCAAGATGTTTGCACACAGGGCCATATCGAGCTGCAATCACACCCTGTGAGACTTGCAGCTCGGGCGCACGCCCCCCCCCCTCTCCCCTCATACCTCCGTCCAGCGCTACCTGCTCTTTCCCTGCTGCTGCTGCCCTCTGTTTTTTTCACAGAGGCGCCAGCAGCAGGGAAAGAGCAGGCAGCGCTGGACCGAGGTATGGGGAGGGGGGGGGGGGGCATGCGCCCGATCTGAAAGGCACCGGCACTTTAAGCAAATCTATCCCTCCTTGACATCGAGTCGGAGGAGGGAGGGACCAGACCTGCTTAAAGTGTTAAGAAAAGGTTTGGGGAGCACATTTTGGCTGCCTGCTATTGTCCTGCCAGCAGCAGCAGGGCAACAGCAGACAGCCGAAATACGCCTCCCAAGCCTTTCCGCCCTGTGTGGCTGCACCGCTTGCACAGGGCTAGGTACGATCTCATTTGCACACCAAGGAATTTAAAGACAGCAAGAACTAACAGCACAGATTATAAAACTAAATTATAACTCATTTTTATTTTGTTATTAAACTGCGTTATGGTTCTTGCTTTTTCTTTTTCAACATATATTTTGCATCCACAGTAGGTGCAGAGCAGAACCAAGACATTCACCTACAAAGCTCAATATTTAAAAAAAAAAAAAATCAGATTCTGATCATCTCACTAACAACAACAACAACAACAACCACTATTCTCCAGTACCAAGCATATTGTGAACTAATACAAAACTCTACAACAAAGAACAAACCTACCATACCATACCATACCATACCATATCAGCACAGACTTCCAAAACTCACGTAAGGAGCCCATCCAAAAAAAGCATCACTGTAAATACTACAGTGGGCCCTGGAACATCCATACACCTATTTGAAAGCTGAACAAGTCAAATTACTACAGTACAGTATAGATCCTTATGGACAAACTCCATGTTAACAGAGCACCTGACCTCAGTCACACACTCGCAACATCGACCCTCACCAAGTACAGAATAAGTAATCACAAAGTAAAGTAAAAATAATAATATGTAGACTAACTTTAAATTGAAACCCCAAGAAGCCAGAGTCCACATGCAGTGCAACATCAGATAAATAAGAGATGCAGTTCCCCAATACTGTGTAAAATATAAAAATAGCACAAAGTCCAGTCACTAAAATTAAATAAAATTATTTTTTTACCTTTGTTGTCTGACCATTTTATTCTCTGATCATGGTGGTCCCGATCTGAGGCTTCTGCTTTCCTGTCTTCTCTTAGCTCTCTTTCTGTGGTCTATGGTCCATCTGCCATTTCTTATCTCTTCTTTTGTTTTTTTCACTTTCTTCCATCAGCCCATTTCCAGTTCCAATAACCCTCCCCAGTATCAGCCCCCTTTCTAGTCCTTCCCTCCCAGTACCTTCCAATGTCAACTGCCTTGCATTCCCACGACTGCAACTGGTGTCCAGTCCCTCTCCTTCCCCCCTGTCCAGCCCCTTCTTGTCCAAATACCATCCCAGATATTAGCTCACGTCCACTCTCAGTACCACCCTCCAGGTCAGCTCCCGTCCAGTCACCCTACCCTCTGTCCATCCCCCTTCCAGTGCCATTTGCATGTCAGCTCCCTTCCAGCCTTCTCCCCATTACCCAACCACCTACCACTCCCATCCACAAGTGTTAGCTCCCTTCCAGTCCCCCTTCAGTACATCCCAGGTGTCAGCTCCTTTCCAACCCCCTCCTTCTCCTATGTCAGCTCCCTTCGTGCCCCCTCCTTCCCCTGGCAGATCCTCCCATTATCTGCTCCCTTCCAGTCCCATTCTACCATCCTCCCGCATCAGCTCATTTGTAGCCCTAGCCCCTAGTTTTCTTCCAGGGCTGGCAGCACCCTCCTCCCCTCCCCCATTAGCCCATTTCCAGTCCTATCTCCCCCCCTCAGTCCATTTCCAGTCCTAGCCCCCAATAGCCCATTACCAGCCCTAAACACCCCCCATCAGCCCACCTCCAGTCCTAGCCCCCCCATCAGCCCATTACAAGTCCTAAACCCCCTCATCAGCCCATTTCCAGTCCTTGCCCCCCATAGCCCATTACCAGTCCTAAACACCCCCCATCAGCCCACCTCCAGTCCTAACCCCCCCCCATAGCTTATTTCCAGTCCTAGAACCCCCCTAGCCCATTATCAATCCTACCCCCCCAGTCCATTACAAGTCCTAACCCCCCTGGGAAATTAAAAGAAAAAAAGAACCTGGCTGCTGAAGCCGCGGCAGCAGTAAGTGTCCCAGGGCCACCCCGGCAGAGCCCTCCTGTCTCCCTCAGCGCGGCTTACAGAAGCAGACTCAGCAGCAACTTGTGCACTTCATTTTTGGGGATTTTTTTTAACTTTTGAAGGCGAAGTGAGGCGGCTGTTTTGGGGGCATTTTTTGCTGCCCTCAAGACTTTGCCGCCTGAGGCAGCCGCCTCACTTCGCCTCATTATAGAGCCGCCCCTGGGTGAGACATCCAGGCAGTAATGTCAGATAAGCAGGCAGAGATCCAGGCCTGGATTCCTGGAGAGATTTTGGGTTCAGGAGATGTAGATCTGAGAGTCATCAGCATAGAGATGGTACTGAAAACTATGGGATGATATGTGCACCAAGGGACTGAAAGTAGAGAGAGAAAAGGAGAGGTCCCAAGACAGAGCCCTGGGGTTCACTGACTGAAAGGGGGATAGCAGTAGAGGAGGATCCACCAGAACATACACTAAAACTGCAGTGGGAGAAAAAGAGGAAGAAAATCAGGACATGACAGAATACATCCAAGCGAGGACAGGGTATCGAGGAAAAGGTGGTAATGAACAGTGTCAAAAGAAGCAGAAAGGTCAAGAAGGATGAGGATTGAGTAAAGGCCCTTAGGTTTGGCGAGGGGCAAGTCACTGGAGATTTTGGCAAGAGCCGTCACAGTAGAAGGTAGAGGGCAAAAGTCAGATTGCAGTGGATCCAGAAGGGACTTAGAGGAGAGAAAGCCAAGACAGCAGTAGTGAAGCACATGTTCAAGTAGTTTAGAAATAAAAGGCAGGAGAGAGATGGGCTGATAATTAGAAGGACAGATAGGATCAAGGGATGGTTTCTTGAAAAGAGATGTAACCACAGCATACTTGAAGGCTGCAGGAACAGTTGTGGTAGCAAGAGATAGGTTGAGGATATGACAAATGGAAGGGATAACAGTAGAGGAGATGGAGTTTAGTAGATGGGTGGGTATGGGATCAGAGGGGAAGATAGTAGATTTAGAGGAGGAGAGAAGATGTGTGGTTTCTTCCTCATTGATTTTAAAAAATGAGCAAAGGGCAACAGAGGTTGGGGAAGGATTAGGGAAGAAAGAAGGGATAGGGATGACCCTGGGGGGAACTTGAGTAATCTTGTGGACTTTATCATAGAAGTAGTCAAAGTCCGAGCCGAAAGGGAAGGAGGGATCAGAGGCAGAGATGCTTGAGGAGAGCTAAGAGTTGTAAAGAGACAGCAAGGGTCAGAGATGAGAGAATTAGTCAGATGGACATAGTACTTTTGCTTGGCAAGTGCTATGGCAGACTGGAAAGAGGCTAGCATGAATTTGAAATGTAGGAAGTCTGCAAGAATACAGGATTTGAGCCAAAGGTACTTAACTGAGCAGACACAGGAATGTAGGTAGTGGGTCTTAGAGGCCAGTTAGGGCTGAGGTACAGTACGCCTCACAGGACATGAAGTGAGAGGAGCAAGAGCATCCAGAGCAGAGGAGAGTACAGTGTTATAGGAAGATACAGCCTCATCAACAGATTCAGATGACAGTGGAGAAAAGAGGTGATGAGACAGCAGTGGAGAGAGCTGATGGGTCGATAGGGTGAAGATTCCTAAAGATGTTCGAGATAAGGGAACAACTGGAGGTGCAGAAATTTGAAGGCAAGCAATTAAAGAAGATGACAAGGTCAAGGCAGAGGCCTAGCTGGTGAGTAGGGACAGTAGAGCATAGCTGGAGATTGAATGAGGTGATGAAGGAGAGGAGTTTTAAGGCATGAGCGTCAGAGGGATTATCAAAGCCCCAAGAATAAGTGAGGGGAGGGAGGAAGATGCATCCAGAAAGAGGGAAAGCCACAAGTCAAAGTCAGTGAGAAAGGTAGAGGTGGACTTATCAGGGGGTTAAGAAATGAGGTAGTAGAGTAAAGAGGTGGATGGCATGGACTTCAAAGGAAGGAAAGGACTGAGAATGAGGCAGAAGGAGGGGTTGAAATCAATAGGAATGACAGAGTAGAAATCCAACACCACCACCATGTCCAATGGAGTGAGGCATATGGGAGAATTGGTAACCCCCATGACAGAGGGCAGCAGATGAAGTAGAGTCTTCGAGGAGAAGCCAGATCTCAGAGCAAGAAGGTGCAGAGTATTCGAGATAAAGAGGTCATGAATGAAGGCGAGTTTATTAGAGATGGAGTGTGCATTCCACAAGATGCATAAGAAAGGGAGGGAGGATGGGGAAAGGAGAGGGATAGGAATAAGATTTGAGAGGTTACATGTGGATCTGCCCTGAAAGCATGAAAAAAAAAAGACTAGGGAGGTCAGGGTTGGGATTGATATCCATGAATGACAGAAGGAGCAGGAGACTGCAGGGGAGAGAGGAAGGGGCACGGCAGTAACAAGAATGAGGTTCTTTCAGAGAGAGGGGAGATGGCTAAATGAGAGGAAGAAAACTGTGAAGCTGAAGAGCATATGACAGGGTAGAAAACAAGATGGCAGGAGAGGGAATATGGTAAGGGGGGAGGGGTGATAAGGAGTTGGGGCATGAGATCGTTGGAATGCGGGAAGAAGATTAAGGAATTAGAAGCCAATAAAAAAATAGTTCTCTATTGGGATTATTAAAAGAGATCTATTTCAGGGTAAGATAAATGAGACCACTGAAAATCTGATTTCCATGATGGGAGACAAATTAGCCACTTTCATACAGAAAAAAGTGAATGATATTTCTGCTAACATTTCTAATGAGCATAAGGACAGTAAGGCTGTGATTAGAAGGAAAGAGAAGGATATAGACATGCACGCAGAGGTAACATGGAACACTTTCAATGAACCTTCATTGAAAAAAATAGATTAAATGTTTTGGAAAGGGAAAATGCCTGGCGGATCCCATTTCAGCCTGGGCATATAGCCATTTATCAGAAAAGAATATTTGAATTTCTATCTTCTTTCATAAGATCAATATTGAGAACAGGAGAATAACCTCCATTTCCAAAACTGGCATATGTTATGCTATGACTAAGAAAGGCAGGTGATGCCCAGTTAGGACTGAGAGCTGATACAGATGAACAGTGGACAGAGGAGAATCATGGTTGTTGGTTCTTGATTTGTCATCCACCTTTGATATGATAGATCATAGGTTGCTTATACAGCGTTTAAGTGAATTATGCATTAGATGTACAGTTTTCAGGGTGATTTAATGTGTTTTTGACAGACTGTTCTAAATAGTTTTCTACTGCAGAATGGTACATCATCTAGGGACAGTCCCTTTGAAAATGCGCTATCCAGCAGAGTTCTCCTGCATTGTTCACCCTTTATGTTCACACAGTCCCAACAATTATTAGCAGTTACAGCTTTACACCTTACTTATATGCAGAGGATGCACAGATGTTTGTACTTTTAAGAAAAATGCTGCAGAGGTTTTAGGACAGCTTGAGGATTGTCTTTACAAGTTTAAAGACTGGTAGACTATTAGTAAGTTGCAACCAAATATTTAAAAAAATAAAAAGAGAACTGGTTATGGTTGAGAAGAACATTAAAATCTTCAGAATAGGTGAGTTTAAAGATTGCTGGCTCTAATATGCCTCTCTTGCTCAAAGTTCGTAGTCTCGGGGTCATTAGAGATTTCCAATTGACCATGGAAGCATAAATCAATGTAGTGATCAAAACTGCTTGGTGGAAGTTGAGGATGGTTCATCAAATCAGAAGCTTCTTAGACCCTCTGCAATTTAGAACAGTGATACAGAAAGTGGTAATTAGCCACTTAGATTACGGAAATGCCATTTATGCAGATCTCCTGAAGTCCTTGTTGTACAGATTGAAAAGAATATAGAATCTGGGAGCAAAGATAATCATATTTAATTCCCACTGGGATAGGTGCTCCCTGTTATTAAAGACGCTTCACTGACTTGCCTTCAAGGCTAGAGAATTATTTAAGTCAATGTGTTCAGTCTTTCATGCCTTACAAGGAATGGCCCCAGATCACATGAAGCATAAATTAAAACTTATGAACTGACTTAATTTAAGACTGAGTGAGGCATGTAACTTGGTCCATTTAAGACCTAGACCTCAGAGATAAGTGACAACCAGACGCAGTGCATTTAGCTGGTCACCCCAGATCTGTTGAACAAACTCCCAATTGAATTAAAGAGCAAAAGAGCCACCCCTCCTTTCATCGGTATCTGAAGACCAGTTATTTGCACATTTAAATGACGACTACAACTAGCATCTTCTGATCGTGTCTGCTTGTTGACTACTATATTCTGGCTCAGCAAAATACGTCTATTTTTTAATTTTAGTTATGTATACCTATTGCAGACTGTCTGTGGTAATTGATATATGTTTAATCTATATATAGTAAATATGGGAAATATTTACTACAGTCCACACTGGTAGCACATGTTTGCGGTGTAAAATTAGCGTGGAGGCCCGCACTAATTTTTGGGGGCACATGCATCCATCCCCGGTCCATTATCGCATGCTAATGCATGGCATCATGCTAACCAGCACGCGGGTGCACTTGAGGTGCATTAAGTGCAACCACACTAACGGCAACAGACACAGTTACACATGCCTAAAATGCCAATGTTAGAAGGTGGGTGCTGATAGCATGTCCTGGTTATCTCGAACCTGCCCAGTCTCTGCCCAATCACGCATTAACCGGTTAGCAAAGGATTTCTGGCAAGGGGCCCCATGCCATTAGCACCCCTATGTTACTACGTTATTATTTTATGCTTTATATAATCCACTATATACACATCTGATTGGATGAACAGATGGAATATAAGCATTAAAATTAAATTAAATGGCTGGAAGAGGCACAAAGTCCCGAATAATCAGAACATGCACCCGCGTAGTACTGGGGAAGGAGCATGAACGTGGCTAAGGGACATACATTTGATTGGGGGGGGTTTGTGTTTCATTTTTGTGCATAAACATTTGCATGCAGAAATGTGAATTTTATTTACTAAATTTAAAATTATTAACAATCTGCTAGGACAGGCAACAGAAAAACAGGAAGGATTTAAGTTTCAGCAGCCATTACGTCGATGTTATTATATGCGTAAACAATTTTATGCTCATGAACAATAGATTCATGCACATAATAAAATGAGCAACAGAAAAATGAGTAAAATAAGACAATAAAATACAGTTACAAACTAAATGAAAAGGGGGGTTGCATACTGTAGCAATTACAGGAAAGGAAGGACAGGCAGGGTAAAGTTCTAAGTTTAGGATTAATATTCTGCTTGGCTCTTACTTGATACAGTGCTATCAAGAATAAGAAGGTGTTGAACAGGAACACGTAGGAGATGGCTTTTGCTCTAAGGAGCCCACAGTCTATTTGAGATAAACAGAGTAGATAAACAGGAATTTGGTGAGAATCAGGGCTTAAGCTAATGGGTAGAGTTTATTTGAAGAAAAAGATCACTTTCGTAATTAGATTTATTCATTCATTTGTGACATTTGCCGGATCGTCTTTTGAAACTCAGAAAGCCATCAGGGAAGAATCAGTAGAAAACATTTGCCCTAGAACCAATCTAAAAAAAAGCAAAGCATTTAGGACAGAATTTTAGAAACCTTAGGTTTCATTTCCACATATGAAAAGCAGATTCATACGTTCAGATCGCTACTTATACCTATATGGCAAGAAAACGTGGTGTTTATACGGTGTGTATAGATGGCAGCATGCAGAGATTTCAAAGGGACATGTTTTGGGTGTGTTCTGTGTGGTCCTTCCAAGTATTCGTATCTTCTCTATTTTAGAACAGTAATACCTGCATACGGGTTGCACTTAACCCATTTAAGATACAACATTCCTGGCTAACTCTCTTGGACCTGAAGTTTTAAAGGAGGACTTGAGGGGGAAATAGTTACAGTTTCACAAGATGGCTTACTAAGAACTGCTTTTGTATGCACGGGTGTATAAAATTTGCCTCCTATATACAATTGTGGTCAACATTTTTGGCACCCTTGTATTTTAGGTTTGTCGTGTTCAATATCTTGCAAAATAATTTGAAATATTCCAACTGTATGTCATAATATTTTAATAGTATGTTCAAAGGTATACAGCAAAAACAAAAAAAGAAAAAAAATAGATGACTACAACTTAGACCTAGTAATTTCTGAGAAAAAAAACAAAAACAAAAGATGACCTGGTCAGGATTACTGGCATCCTTCACTAATATTTGGTTGCACAACCTTTGGCAGTGATGACAGTCTCCAAATGTTTCTTATAGTCATCTATAAGTTTCGTAGATCTGTCTACTGGTAGTTTCTCCCACTCTTCAACTGTGATTTGTTCCAGCTCAGGAATGTTTCCAGGATTCCTTTTACCAGTGATAGATTTCAGTTCTTTCCAAAGGTTCTGGATTGGATTGAGATCAGGACTCATTGTTGGCCAATTTAAACAGTCCATTTGTTCCTTATTAACCATTCTTTTGTACTTTTGGATGTATGTTTTGAGTCACTGTCTGCTGGAAGACCCATGACCTTCGACCCAGACCTAGCCTCCTGACACTAGGTAGCACATTTTGCTCCAAATGCCTTGGTAGTCCTCTTACTTCATGATTCCTTTAATACATTCCAGGACTCCCAATTTCTGAGGCAGCAAACAGTCCCACAAAATTATGGAACCTCCACTATACTTAACAGTAGGAAGGGTGTTTTTTCCTTATAAGCTTCATTTCTTCACCTGTAAATGCATCGCTGGTCTACATTGCCAAAGAGCTCAAGTTTGGTTTCATCTGTCCATAAAACATTTTCACAGAAGGATTGTGGTTTCTCAAGGTGGATTTGGACAAAATACAGGTGTGCCTTTTTATGTCTGACTTTGAGCAATGGGCTCCTCCTTGGACTTTGCCCATGAAGTCCTTCTTTGTTAGGTGAGCGGCGTATGGGACGGGATGAAAACCACAACTCCAGATTGCTCCAAGTCAGCTTTAAATGTTTTGGATGTTGTACATGGTGTTTTTCCAACAGTTTGCACTAACCTTCAAAGGCTTCTTGGATTAATATTCTTCTTCCCTCCATGTCCTGGGAGGTTCTTGACAGCAGCAAACTTCTTAATAACATTGTGAACTGTAGATAGAGGAATCCCAAAGGTCTTTGGAGATGGCCTTGTATCCCTTTGAAGTTTGATGTTTAGTGATAATGCTTTTCTGACTGTCTCAGGCAACTCTCTTGTCTTAACCATTGTGGAAATGGAACAGGGAGGGAATGTGGCCATTTTAAACATTAGAAACCATCATTAATTGGCTGATTCAAGTCATGTGAGCACTGACAATTGATCACAGGTGAGTAATTTTACTGCAATGGGAAATGTGGTTCTTCCCTTCAAACTGATTTGAATTGTTTATAAGGGTGCCAATAATCATGTCCTAATTGCGGTAAATCACTAACCCACTTATGCCACCACTATAATACTCCTATTAAAAGAAGGCACATATAGACCACTCAAATGTTAAGCAATTCGAATTTCCCAAGATAAAGAGGACAGAGTGTATTCACTATATTAATTTTTTGTCGGATTGCCTGTCGTGAGGATGATAAATCACTCTCTTGAAACAGGCTCTCCATTTTAATCAATTTTAAAAAAACGGCCAACCGGCCCAAATGCGTGAGGCTATATGTTCCCCAGAACCAACCACCGCATAATTCATATAGTGCTTTTTAAAAAAGCTAAATGTCATCTCACGGTCTTGCTAATTTGCCTAAATACATAGTGCAATCACACCCACAGCACTCTTAGGGGCATGTTTACTAAAACCCTGTTAATGTGCGGGCCGCGGTAGTGTGCGGATGCCATATAAGGAGGGGGCGTTCCGTCCTGAAAAAGAAACAGCCGTGATTGACATATGCGCCTAAGGTGCGCGGTGCCCATGTGCGACCCGCACATTAGCGCATGAGGAAGCTGCACGGGAGGCATAAGTGGCGCGCTGATGTGTATACAGAAGAGCAGAGCCACAGCACAATGGTAAAGACACTTACCAATGGTGAATGGATAAGGGGTTAAATACCCCACATTTCTCAATGAACACAGCTGGCTGATGGCATTTAAATAATGGGCAGCATAAGGTGGCGTGCTGATGGGCATAGAGGTGGCATGCTAATGTTTTTGGAGGCATTTTAATACTGGGAGGCATCAAGTGGCGTGCTGATGTGCAAGCAGAAGAGCAAAGCCACAGCACAAAGGGTACCAGACACTGACCAATGGTGCAGGGATCAGGGGTTCAATCCCCCACAGTGCTTAATGAAAACAGCTGGCTGAGGTATTACTTTAGGAGCTAGTCCAATATTGTGTGGCATAAGGCAGTGTGCTATTGATTTAGGAGGCTTTTTAATATTGGGCGGCATAAGGCGGCACTCTAATGTACAAGCACAGGAACAGAACCACAGCACAATGGGTAAGGCACTGACCAATGGTGCAGGGATCAAGGTGTCAGTGCCCACTGAACAAGGCTGGCTGAGGCATTACATATTATGGGGAAGATTGCTTTTGGCAGGTCAGTTTATGTTTATTTTAATTATCACTACTAGCAAACGCACTCTCAAAAGCGTGTTAACATAAGGCGCCCTATAAGGCACATTTTAAGGTGCACTGTCAGCCAAGGCACCCTAGAAGTTGCTTATAGGGTGCTTTAGAGGGTGCCGTATGAGGTACCGCAAGGTCAGAGTACTGTTTTTTATGGCAGCACTGTGCAGTTTAAGGAATGAAAAGCATAAGTAGGTGCACTGACAGGCAAGGAGGCCAGCAGCAGTGGAGCACAATGGTTAAGGCACTGACTGCTGATACAGGGGTCATGAGTTTGCTCCCTAGGGTGCCTAATATGTAAGGCTGGCTGTGGCATCAGCTTTGCATTGTACATTTTTTCCAGCAGCACTTTATTTATATTTTATTAATTGCTGCCAGCAAACATGCCCTCACGTGCCGTAATTGAAGGTGCCATATAAGGCACCCTACAAGGCACTCCATAGGGCACATTAAAATTGCACTGTCCGCCACAGCACCCTAAAATGTCCCAATAGGGCACCCTATAAGTTGCGTCACAGGATAATGTATAGTGCACCTTATATGGACGGGAACCATAAGGTGCCCTATAGGGCGCCCTATAAAGCACCCTCAGAAGGCACCTTTATGGGTACAGTACGCTGAGGGTGTTTTTGCTGGCATCAAAATATGTACATTAAAAAAAATAATGCATTGGACAACCCTATCAAATAACCCCACTGTGGGTTTGAACCCATGACCTCTGGCTTCACAGGCAGTGAAGTAACCATTGGGCTACAGCTCTATAGCTGCTAGTAAGCCCCTGGCTGGCTGCAGAGAGCCTGCACGTCACCACACAGACAGTCTGCTGTGGTGACCAGGATAGGGTTAGCCCACCCATACCCATGATGCAATGCACATGCAAATCAGCTGTCCACAGAATAAACACAAGATGGGCAATTCACCCCCACAGCACCTCGGCCTGGTAGGGGGTACTGACCGTGTGTTTTACTGGCACAGAGTAGCTACACACCATCACATTGTGCGGGTACTGTGCTCACCCTGAGGGTGCAATGAGGTGCCCAGCACCAGGTCCACAACACCTTCCATGGCTGAAAGAGGCCATGCCAGAGGTCCAAAGCAGTGTTAATGTGTGAGATAGGTAGTTTCTGCACAAACACCTTGGATATCTCTGTTACAGTCAGGTGTAGCCCCCATGGACCCCTAGGTGGCCCATATACCACCCCCCCCCCCCTCCTCCTCCCCCCAGGGCCGAGGGTGGAAAACCGGGTCTCCTATCAATAGATCCACAGTCTACCTCCCTGCTAAGGTGGCAGTAGAGGGGACCATCAACCCTGGTCCTGCTGAGAAACAGACACCCCACAGGGCAGTCAATGCAGCTCTATACACATCCATAACACAATAGCAGACAGACATTAGGCCTGGATATGGTAAGCTGCACCCCACCACTATCTGATCTGTTCCTGCTGCAAGCCACTCCATCAAGACACATACCAGCTGCAAACAGCCTGCTAGTTAGTCCATAGTGCATGTGCCCAGTGGAGATGCATGCCACCCAGAACTGGGATGTCAGCATACACAGCAAGCAGATAAATCAGTGACTGGGCCCCAAAAGGAAACCCATATCTATCACATGAGAGGACATACTACATAGCACTATGGGGGTACCTAGCCATGCTGTGGTCACTGCACAGTCAGGGTGAAAGTGATCTCTCAGCAGGACATACTGAGGTCACCCTGTCTGTGTAGGTGGTGGCCGGGCACCTAAAATGTCCCAGTCAGTGCCCTATGCCCTGTGCAGATGCACCCTGGCCAGGCCACCCTGTCTGGCCTATACCCATGGTACCGTGCTCCTCATTATGCACATTGGTTGCCCAATACTGGCAACATTGCTGGCAGTGTGGGCTGTGGAAGGTGTTTGCAGCCACCACACACTGGATAGACAGACAGCCACCCCCACACCTATGCCAGCATTGTGCTACTATAGAGGAGTTCAGCAGCCATACCCACCAAACCAGTCCTGGGCACAGTACAGGCATGGATATGGTACGCAATACTGTTTGGGGGTCACTCCCCAGGGTGGTAAAACACTGTCAGAGACCAGACCTGCAGCACACACCGCAGACATCACAATGATTGTTATGGTGGAGCTCAATGAGCAAAATGTGCTTAACGTAGGAATTGATATCTGCCAAGTTATCATAGGAAACGTTTGATAGCTTGTGTACCATATACCCAGGTGTAGGGTGGCATTGCTAAGGTATGCAACTGCTAGTATTGGGAGATACAGGCAGGGCCCAATGTCCTGCCTCTCCAGGAGGCATTGGCCAATGGGGCCTGTGGGTGTGTGTGTGGGTGTCTCTGGCCCTGTTGGCTGCTGCTTTACGGCAGAGTTTTTCCCAACTCCAGTCCTGGTGTTCCAAACACTGTTCGGGTTTTCACATGCTGTCCTCATGAATATGCATGAGCTACATCAGCATACCATGGGGTGGTGCATAGATATGCAGCACAGGCATCTTTATAAGAGGCAGCATGGAACCTGAATGGTGGGGGGCCCTCCAGGACTGCATTTTGGGAGACTCTGCTCTAGGTAATGCGCCTGTTTATGGTGTCTGTGTTTGGTGTGGTAAAATATAGGCGTATTAACCATGCGTATGTTCTCAGCAATAAAGGTTTGTCCTTACTATCATGGTTTAGTTGTAGGAATAATATGTGGACAGGATTGGCAGTAGCCCCAGCTGGCCTTTGAACCTGTGACCTTCTGTTCTTGCACACACTGTCTGTGTGCACTGCACCACCGTGTTGCCACAGATATGCTATGTTCCCTGGGGAGTCCATGACTGTACATCCAACAGAGCCTGTCTGTTGCGGGTGGACGGTGCCAGCCTGCACAGGCCTAGGCCACTGTCTGCTGTGGTTTGCAGCCACTGCCCCCTCCACCACCTGTACCCTTCCGCCAACATGCAGGACATGTCCTTATCTGGGAAAAAGCATATGTCCTGATTGACTGGTGGCACTCCAGGACTGAATTTGGGGGACTCGGCTGTAGGTAATGCCCATTGTTATGGTTTGTGTGCGGTGGTAGGGTAAAATATAGGTGTTGGAACCATGCTTATGTTCTCTGTAATAAAGGAATGTCTGTACTATCACTGTTTAGTGGTGGGTAAAACTATGGGGACTGGGATGGCAGGAGACCCAGCTGGGATTTGAACCTGTGACCCTCTGGTCCTACAGGCACTGACTGTGTCCGCTGCCACCACACTGTGGCCACAGAGACAGTGCAGTCCCTGGAGATAGGAAACCTGGCCGAACGAGCGTCAGAAAACCCTGCTCTGCACAATTTTACTGTGGGCTCATTTACCTTGTATGGGGACAAAAGTGCAAATAAACCTCAAAAATTACCTCGAAAAAAAGGGGAAAAAAACCTAAACCAAGCTGGGCAACAGTGATAGAATGGGCAACATAAAAGACACTCCCAAGAAAGCTCCAATAAAATGAAGTGATTTTTGAAAGAGTCTACGGAGCGTAGACCCTTCCAAAAATCATTTCTTTTTTTTGGAGCTTTCATGGGAGTGTCTTTTATTGTTGCCCATTGATATCACTGTTGCCCAGCTGAATTATAATTTTTACAATTTTTCTTGTGGTCATTTTAAGGTTTATTTGGAATTTTGTTCTGTGCACATGTATCACACTGCTCACGTTTTGTAGGTTTCCCCTGTTTTGCTGTACATTGCTGACGTAAATGGTTTCTCTTCCCTTTAAATCGGCTCTAACGCGAGGTTTTCACTCGCGGTATTTTTTTTGACCGAAATTCAGCCCCGCTCCAGTGTGGGGAGCCTCTCCTCTCCCTCTCGACACCCATTGACCCGTCCCCCCGCACCTCGGGAGCCTTCCTCCGCCCTCGAAATGTCTTTCCACGCCTCTATCGCACATCAGCGCGCCGCGCACTTGTGCGTGCGGTGCGCACTTGTGCATGCAGTGCGCACATGTGCATGCGGTGCGCACATGTGCGGGGCACCAAAAATGCACTATTAGCGTGCGCTAAGGTACCTTAGCGCACGCTCAAGTGCGCCCCGCACAATTGCGCGGTTTAGTAAACATACCCCTTATACTCATCTGGAACACATCCAGAGCGGAATGCGTAAACAATGTATCACGCCGAGAATACAATCCTTCACATATGGATACTAAATCCAGTAAATTCAACCGCCAGTCCCCCAATGGTACTGCCGTGCTGTTTAAGTGCTGTTAGGTGCTATCATCAGTCTGTTGGGTTACCGCGACACAATCATTGTGTTTCAAGCCTGTTCATCTCATGGCTCTTTATCAAGCTACGTTAACCCAACTTCCTGCTCCGATAGCATGATGACGTCATCGGGAATTACTTGTAACCTATTCGGTCATGATAGACGTCAAGGCACTTTAAACTTCAAGCTCAGTGCAAAGACCACCATTCCTACTTCGGTAATTTAAACCACCAGGAGAAGTGGATTGAAGCATGTATATCCATTGTTGTTCTTTATAACGAAGTTGGCCTTGCCCAGTCACCCCCTCTTATCTGCGGAGGAACCATATTCAATAAAAGCCATTTTAAAGTGACCAAAAGAATGATCATACTGGATACAGTGCTGCACCAATGGTGGCTGCCAAAACTCTAGTATTGATCCGAGAGCAATGTTCATGTAAATGCTTTTTCACTGCACACGTCATTCCAACATATGTTTTTTCACAGGGGCATATTATTAGGTAAACTAAAAAAGACGAATCGCAATTAGTAGCATGACATAATCTGTATCTGCGTACCTTTCAACAGTAGTAGCTCCTGTGACTTTTGCTCTACTACTGTTGAAGGTACTGAATGGTGTGAAAGAGAAAATAGCAAGGTTTTTGGAGTCCACTGGATTACAGGATCAGAAGCAGCATGGATTCACCAGAGGCAGGTCTTGTCAATCTGATTGATTGTCTTTGACTGGGTGACCAGGGAGTTGGACCGAGGGAGAGGCCCTAGATGTGGTATATACTTAGATTTCAATAAAGTCTGACACTGTTCCACACAGGTGAGTTATAAACAAACTGAGCACCCTAGGGATGGACCCTAAAGTTACTTATTGGGTTAGAAATTGGTTGAGTGGGAGGCAACAAAGGGTACAGGTAAATGGAGCTCACTCTGAGGAGAAGGATGTTACCAGTGGTGTGCTGCAGGGATCTATCCTTGGTCCAATTATTTTAACATCTTTGTTAGAGATATTGTAGAAGAGTTGTTGGGTAAGGTTTGCCTCTTTGTGGATGTGGACCACAGGTGCTCCTTGTGGTCTTGGGCAAGCCACTTAACCCTCCATTGCCCATGTTCCCTGTAAGTATTAGCGTATGTGTCTCATATCCCCTCGTGTTAAATGTATCCCCCAATTGTGTTATGACCACTTTGATTGAAGGATAAGGTGGTATACAAAACTATCTAAATAAATAAATAAATAGATACCAAAATCTACAATAGAGTAGATACCCAGGAAGGAGAAGATAACATAAGGAGGGATCTAGCTAAGCTTGAAGAATGGTTTAGAATTTGGCAGCTGAGATTTAATGCTAAAAAAATGCAGATCATGCATTTGGGCTGCAAAAATACAAGGGAGCAGTACAGTAAAGGGGATGAAGTGGAGGGTGTCCACAAAAGAAGAGAGGGACCCGGGCGTGATTATGTGTCTGATGATCTTAAAGTAGCTAAACATTTTAGAAAAGGAGACGGTAAATCTAGAAGGATGTTTGGATGCATAGGGAGAGGAATGGGCAGCAGAAAAAGAGGCGATAGTGCCTCTGTATAAGCCTTTGGTGCGACCTCATTTGGAGTATTGTGTGCAATTCTGGAGACCGCACCTTAAAAAGGATATAAACAGGTTGGAGTCGGTACAGAGGGTGGATACTAAAATGGTTAATGGTCTTCAATATAAAGCATATAAGGACAGACTAAAGGATCTTAATATGTATACTTTAGAGGAAAGGCGGGATAGAGGAGTTATGATAGAGACCTTTAAATACCTCATTGGCATAAATGAACAGGAGGAGAGCCTCTTTCGATTGAAAGTAAGCTCTGTTACAAGGGGGACATAGGATGAGGATGAAAGGAGATAGACTCAGGAATAAAATGCAGAAATATTTCTTTACAGAAATAGTGATAGGTGCATGGAATAGTCTCCTAATGGAGATGGTAGAGATGAGGATAGTATCTGAATTCAAAAAAGCATGGGGACAAACACAGAGGCTCTCTAAAGGTAAAAAGGGGACTGTTGTAGTGGTTGATATGGAAGGGTTGACAAGATAGGCCATGTGGTCTTTCTGCCATCATGTTTCTATGTGTCTATTAAGAGATTGAACTGCAAGGGTGCCAATAATGTTGACCATAAATAGAAAGGGCGCGGGCAGCGTCCATGCGCCCGGAAGTAACCGGGTGCGCGGCGGCGTCGACCTTAGGCATGGTTGGGGGGTGGGGGGGGGGGGAGGCGAGGACGTGATTATGCGTCGCGTGTCGCATCATTCAAATTGATTGGACGGGGTGGGCCCATGCACTGTACTGACGGGCAGGGGGGTGCAGACGTCCACTTCTATGCGGCTTGAGCACATGCGGAGGGAAGGCTGACTTGCTCCTTGCCGTCTTCATCGGGACGTGCGTCTGGGTCTCGGCTGAGTTGGTGACGGGCAGCGGAGTGTAGGCGCGTGAGGCAGCGGGTCGTGCTGCATGGCGGGATTTACAGTGCCGAAGCCTCGATTGATCGTACTCTCCGAGAGCGAAGTCGGCGGGCAGGGCGAGTGTGTAGTCTCTCTGTGACAGCGGCAGTGCTGCGGTTTGTTACTGGTGGTATCTTTCTTTCCATTCTCCTGGCTTGTGGGTTGTTTTACGCAGAATTTTTAAAGTAATACCAGTCAGTATTGTCAAGTTTTCCTTTCTTTGGAATTTGTGCTTTACTTTCAGCATGCCGGCAGGCCGTGGGCAACGCAGTTTGGGGCGCGGGAACTCTAGGGCGGGCGGTCTGTTAGCTCGTGGGGGTGCAAAAGGCCGAAAAGGAGTGGGGGCTAGGACTGGGGGTCAGCGAGGAGGAACTGTGCGCCCTATGCCAGTTTCTGTGGCAAGCAAGGCCGGTGCAGCTGCCCAGGTGAGGGGCAGAGCTGCGAGGGCGGCGGGTAGGGCTCGAGGAGGCCTGCAGTCGCGTTCACGTGTGCGCGGTGCAGTTGCGGAAATTAGCGGGGTGCAGGGGGATGCAGTGGTTTCACCTGTGGTGGCAAGGGATCCAATGGGTTTCAGGGGGTGTGTGGAGATGCGGTGGACCAGAGTTCAGGGGTGGTGACAAGTCAATCTGGGAGTGCTACCCGGCCTAGTTTTTTCGGGACTACAGGTCAGGGGTCAAGATGGGGGGCTGGCAGGGGTCTCCCTTATGGGCTGGGCGATGCAGGGATGTTGGGTAGTGCAGCGGGGGGTCAATGTTCTGGATGGGCGCATTGGGTGGCGGGCGGTCAAGGTTTCGTCTGGGGCTGAGTGGGCACGTGCTTGGCAGCCATCTTGGACGGTTGGGTACCCCCCTGCTCCTGCTCTTTGTCCTTTTGCTTCTCCACAGCTTCCTTGGCTTTCGGCCTCAGGACCAGCACTCGGAGCGGCGGGACGACAGCCAGCGTGATGGCAGAACCACGCAGGGAATCCGAACAACGTAGGGAATCGGCCGGGGATGCGGTCGGAGCACTGGAACAGCAGTCTCAAGAGGAAGCCCACAACGGAGGCAGTGCAATCGCCTGGATGCCGAGGACGCCGGTGGGGTCAGGTGAGTTACAAGCCGATATCGGATCTCATGTGGGGGGCAGCGGGGGGTAGGCCGGAGCGGTCCCTTAAAGCGAGCAAAAAACGAAAGCATTCGTGCAGGCGGGGTCGGAGTTCTGATTCGTCGTCTTCTTCTTCCTCCGAGTCTTCGGCTTCCTCCTTATAAGTTGACGCTGGGCGGATTGTGGTACCGGATGGGTCTGCGGCAGAGGCTGGCGGTCTAGCCGGCCCCGCAAATGTGACGGCGTTGGCGGAGTTATGGGAAGGTGTTTCCTAGGAAATGGAGGCGAAAAATTCGCAAGAGGAGGTAAATTGATATCTTTTCGGTTTGTTAGAAGGTCGGAAGCGCTCAGGGGAGAGCCGCAAAAAGCGAAAAGAAGATGAGAAGGCGGGGAGGGTAAAGAAGGTGTCCAGGACGGTGGTCAATTGGGTACAGTGCCTTTTTGCGATTGGCTAGTGGTTTGGGGGCACCATTTCCCCCGGTCAATATGGTCTTCTGCTTGCCTATGTGGATTCCATTCTGGAAGCCTCTCAGACTCATGAAGGGTGGTCGTGGCTTAACTACGACAAGAAGTTTAGGGATAAGATGGAGGAGCACAAGTCGTTAACCTGGGGTATGCAGGACATCAACTTGTGGCTCACACAGATGTCGACACAGTCATCGGCAGGGAGTGGAAGCGGTAGGGGATCTATGGGTTCAACTGGTGGAGTTGGTCGTTCCTTTCGGGGCGGGGAGTTGTCTCCGCCCGTTAGACCCTGCCAGTGGCAGGAGGGGATGTCTGTGTGGAGATTTAACAGGTTGTCCTGCCCGTTTCCGGACTGCAAGTTTCGGACACGCGTGTTCCTCGTGTGGAGGGGGTCATTCAGCTGCAAAGTGTCTTAAAAAAGGTACGGCAGTGCTGGCTTCACCGGCCCTCAAGTAGTTTGGGTAGTTTTTGGTGTTGCGCCCACACCTATTCGAGTCGACCGCTTGCGGGAGTGCCTGTTGGGGTATCCTAAGTGGGGGTGGGGAACTTGTTAAGGTGGGGTTTTCAGTATGGTTTTGTTCTACCGGTTCAAGGTATTGTTTCAATGGCTTCCGCGAGGAATTCTCCTTCGGTGCGGCGATTTGCCTTGGTGGTGCGTGACAAGGTGGCATCAGAGTTGACATTAGGTAGGTTCGCGGGGCCTTTCGTTCAGCTGCCCTTTCCGGATTTTGTGGTGTCGCCGGTGGGGATCATACCGAAAAGGTTCCCGGCAAATTCAGGATGATTCATAACTTGTCTTTTCCAGGTGGTGCTTCGGTGAATGATCACATACCGCGTGTGTTTTGTACCGTGCATTATGCCTCTTTTGATAGGGCAGTGGAGTTAGTTCGGGAAGCGGGGCCGGGAGCCCTGATGGCGAAGGTTGACATCGAGTCTGCATTTCGTTTGTTACCAGTTCATCCCTCCTGTTTTCATCTATTAGGTTTTCAATTGGAAGGGAGTTTTTACTTTGATAAGTGTATTGCCCATGGGCTTCTCGATTTCCTGCGCGTATTTTGAAAAAGTTCAGTGTTCCTTCCTACAATGGTCGGTGATTCGTAAAGTTGGTAGGTCCGCAGTAGTACATTATCTGGATGATTTTCTGTTTGCTGGAGCCGGGTATTCCACGGCTTGTGCTGAGCTATTGGAAGGTTTCGTGGAGATGGCGACTGAGTTGGAGGTACCATTAGCTTCGGATAAAACGGAAGGACCTTGTTCCAAACTCACATTTTTCGGAGTGGAGTTAGACTCGGGGCAGATGGTGGTGAGATTGCCAAGCGAGAAAGTGGTGCAATTACGGGTGTTGGTGGCGAATGTGCTGGCTTCTTCAAAGATAACTTTGCGAGAGATGCAGGCATTGATTGGATCTCTTAACTTTGCTTGTAAAGTGATTCCTATGGGGCGGGTATTCTTGCGCCGATTGGCGGCGGCGACGGCTGGGGTTGCAAAGCCACATCACCGGTTACGGCTCTCTAGAGTGCTGAAGGAGGATTTGAAAGTGTGGAATGTCTTTTTGAAGGACTTCAACGGGACGACGGTCCTTTGGAGGGAGAGTATTCCTGCGAGGACTTACAGCTTTACACCGATGCAGCTGGGGGTGTGGGGGTGGGGATCTACTTCGTGGGCAGTGGTGTGCGGAAAAATGGCCCTGGACTGGCGCAAGGCTTGGGCTAACGAAGAATTAACTTTTTTAGAACTTTTCCCAATGTTGGTTGTTTTGGAAGCTTTGGCCACAAAAAACTGAGGAATCGGAAATTAGTGTGGTGGTGTGACAATGAGGCAGTAGTGAACGTGGTGAAATCGTTACTCTCTGCGTTGTTTGCAGGTTGGGGCGCTTATGAGAGCTGTGGTACTTCGCTGTTTGCGTTACAACGTGGTGTTGAAGGCGCGTCATATTCCACAGGTCCATACTAAATTGCATTGCGGATGCGCTTTCCCTCGTTTGCAGATGGACCGATTTCGGAGGCTGGTGCTCATTTGGCGAGATCTAGAAGGCATGCGGTCCCGTGGAACTTGTGGACCTGTGGCCGGCCGAGATGAAGGAGCTCTGAGATGTTCGGTGGCTGAGAGAACCTGGGAGTCGTACCGGAGAGGATGCAGAATGGTGGTAGCTTTCCTTGGGGGAGTGCGGTTGGCAAGGGGGGGTCAGTGTCGGAGTATTGGTTGGGGCGATATATAGGAAGGGCCAAAACGTCATGGGCCTGGTTCCCGTTGCGGTAAATGGACACTGGCGGGTTTTTTGACTGTTTTTCTCGCGGGAGGCGGTTTGGGTGGGGGCAACCGTGGGGGGGAAGTGTTTGTCGTCCAGCAGCTTTTGCGGGGCTGGGAGCGTTTGCGGCCGACTCCGCCGGAACAGGCAATGCCCTATTATGCACGAGTTACTTGTGCGCCTATGCGAGGTTTTGCCTGCCGTAGCGGTTTCCGGTTCCGAAGCTCGTCTTTTCCCGGGCGCTTTTTACACACGTTGGCATTTTTTGGGGCTTTCCGGGTGGGGGAACTTACTGCGAGCTCCAGAAAGGTCGGGGCGCGGGGTGGAATGCGTCGGAGTCATGTACAGTTCGACGGGGCAATCATGCGGATACTGCTGGTCATATCCAAAACGGATCAGCAAGGGAAGGTGGCCCATGGGTGGTCTTGACCGCGATAGGGTAGGTTACTTTGCCTTCGGGCGGCAATGCAGGAGTTTTTGCAAGCGTGCCCGGTGGGAGGTGAATGTCTATGGGTTCATCAGGACGGTAGGGGTGGTAACGCATTTTCAAGTGTCCCGCGTATCTTGGCGGTTAGCTCTCCGTCGCATCGGGGAGGATCCGGGGCGATTCTCTCCGCATTCCTTTCGCATTTGGGGCGGCTACAAAGTGCTGTGGGCCTGGGGTTTTCTGGGGGACAGATACAGCACCATTGGCAGGTGGAGGTCCAAGGCTTTTCAAGGCTATGTGCGTTTATGAGGGTGGGGGTGTCTGGGGGGGGTGTTATTAACTGTTCATTTCTTTTTCAGCTCTGGTGCATAGTCTACTTACTTGTTGGATCCTTGGGCACTCTTTCGTCTTCTGGGCTGGTCGGAGGGCTGAGGAGAGGCCCATCGGAAGAAATTTGGGCGTCGATCCTGCAGTGGTGTCTGTGGCATGGCTGGGCGAGCGTGGGCTGAAGTGGATGCATCTGCTGCCTTTGCTTCGACATCAGCGGAGTCGTCTCCCTTGGCCGGGGATTTTATTAGTGCACCTGGGGGGCAACGACTTGGCATCTTGGTCCTGCAAACAGTTGATTAACGCGGCAAAACGGGATTTAGCGGTGATACTGCGCTGGTTTCCAGGGGTGCACTTGGTTTGGTCGGACATTATTCCGCGACCGGCGTGCTGGGGCCAGCGTAGGTGGTCCAGGGGCCTAGTCAAGGTCAACAGACAAATTGGGCGTTGGGTCTCAGAATTGGGTGGTTTTCAGGTTCAGCACGACTGGGTGGAAGTGCATTGTGCGGGTTTGTATAGGGCCGATGGGTTCATCTGTCACCAATGGGTGTCGACTTATTGTTGAACGACTGGCAAGAGGTGCTGGAGAGGGTGGTACGGGATGATGCACGCTGGTCGCAGTTTCGGTTTGGGGGGGGCGGCACAGATTGAGCATCAGACCTGTGCCGGTGGCGGGTTCCCGGAGGTTTTCCGGTCCCGAATTTATTAGTAGACCTTTGGGGGCGTGGGCGGGGTGCCCACGACCCGTTGATACCCGTGTAGACTTTTGCTACTGATATGGCAGAGTCGGCGGAAGGGTATTAGGACTTGGCCGGGGGCTTGGCCAAAACACGGGGGACGAGAGGTCACCTTGCTAGTAGTACGGCTGGTGATGGAGCTCTCAGAGACTTATGGTTCTATTAAAACATGTTTGGATGTTAAAGCGTTTGATTATTACAAATAAAGCTGCGACCAGTTTGCATCCCATAATAGAGTCGTCGTGTCAAGTTTGTGGGTTACTGAAAGGAACGGGTGGGGGAGGGGGGGTAAAGTTAAGCGATCCTTGTGCAACCAAGGGGAGGTAAGCCGGTCCGGCTACCCGGTTAATAGAAAGGGCGCGGGCAGCGTCCATGCGCCCGGAAGTAACCGGGTGCGCGGCGGCGTCGACCTTAGGCATGGTTGGGGGGTGGGGGGAGGCGAGGATGTGATGATGCGGCGCGTTGCGCGTCGCATCATTCAAATTGATTGGACGGGGTGGGCCCATGCGCTGTACTGATGGGCAGGGGGGTGCAGACGTCCACTTATATGCGGCCTGAGCACATGCGGAGGGAAGGCTGACTTGCTGCCCCCCCCCCACCCCGGGTGTTAGGGATGGGTTGGTAGGCGAGCATCGGGGGCTTTTGGGTTGTCGCAGCTTGGGGGGGGGGGGCAGAGAGCGGGTTCCCGGAGGTTTTCCGGTCCCGAATTTATTAGTAGGCCTTTGGGGGCGTGGGCGGGGTGCCCATGACCCGTTGATACCTGTGTAGACTTTTGCTACTGATATGGCAGAGTCGGCGGAAGGGTATTAGGACTTGGCCGGGGGCTTGGCCAAAACACGGGGGACGAGAGGTCACCTTGCTAGTAGTACGGCTGGTGACGGAGCTCTCAGAGACTTATGGTTCTATTAAAACATGTTTGGATGTTAAAGCGTTTGATTATTACAAATAAAGCTGCGACCAGTTTGCATCCCATAACAGAGTTGTCGTATCCATGTTTGTGGGTTACTGAAAGGAATGGGTGGGGGAGGGGAGGGGGGTAAAGTTAAGCGATCCTTGTGCAACCAAGGGGAGGTAAGCCGGTCCGGCTACCCGGTTACTGTATGTGACAATCATTTACATATATTAGTTGCATAACCACATCTCATATATGAATGTAACACTGCTTACATGTATTAACCCCCTAGTGATATGGCTGTTTTTGAATGAGGTCATTATAAAATTCCTTTACTATTGTGTGTTGTGCCGAATAGGTGTTTCTTCTGCAAAGCTTGTCAGCCAGCCCCACCCGCTCCTTAACCTTGAGGGCTAAAGAGGGGTTGACTTGCGACGCCCGTGGGCAATTGTTGTAGTTGTGTTGTGGTGCGACGAGTGATAAGGCTTGGCAAAGGATTATTTATTTTAACTGGTTTATTTGCTCGTGGCTTAGTTTGCCAGTGCGCAGTTCAATATGCAAAGTACAGACGGTGCAGAAGAAATTAAATCCAAAATATACAGGAATAACTGAATCTTATCTAGTTGCTTGTTGCGCTGTATTATTACACATTCTTCTCATGTGCTTTATCATACAGGAAGGAAACAGAAAAAGTCTCTTCACTCAAGCTTTCTTGTATAAATGAGGTTAATTGTCAATGTCCTATTACCTCATAGAACAGTACAAAAACTTAGCTGTTTAATTGTCTCTGTCAATTAAACAGATTGAGCAGTCCATTAACATGTCATCACTATCAGGGGGCAATAAAGAATCAGAGGTAGAAGTTTCTTCCATACATTCAATGTCTGGCACAACCGGATTAAAACTTCTCTTCTGCTTTAAGAAGTCTTGGAAGTCCTTTAGAAGTGACTCAGCCGGTAACTTCCCCAAGTATGTCTGATCTCCCGTCCCTTCAATGAGTAACTGTTTACTGAGCTTATCAATCTCAGGCTGCCACTTAAGTTTGTTTGTACTGGGAACAAACACATGTGCTGGGCTACGTTATCTCCTAAACGTTCTCTAGCCGTGGGTGCTTGGTATTCCAACTTTGCAATGTCAGGAGAATAATCAAAAGCATTACATTCAGCCTTCTCCAGGTTAGGTATATCAGCTAGCTTAAAAGAATATTCAGGATTACTTAAAGCTTCCCTTGGCTGATAACAGACGCCACCATCTTGTTTAGCTGTGCTTTTAAAAGTGGAACAGAGACTGCCTGGTTTAAAAGCATAAACACTTCTTTTCTTGGGTACCTGATACAGAAGCTTTTCATCTGGGGAATACCTTATCCTTCTGTCCTTCTTCCACAGCTCTGCCTGGTTCTGTAGCCCTGGGTTTTCAGCGTAGTTAAAAGACCTCTGCCTGCAGCAGTTCTCTCTCTCTACTGAATCCTCTCCCACGGTACCTTCCAGGTGCAGCTTGTCACAGGAATCTCTATAGCAAGGATAATCCCATATAGACTTGCCTTCTGAATCCTTGTATCTCCCTCTGGGAACTCAGATAGCTTCTCTCGTGTTCTCAGCTTGTCTGGAACCAGTTGTCCTGTTATTCTCCTTTCTAGTCCTTCCTTTAGAACTTTTCTCGAGTCCTTCACTAGTACCCTCTGACTTCCTGGTTTCTGTATATTTAAGCAGCTGGCTCTGGCCTGCATTGCCCGCCTTCCTTTGGGGCGTGCCCAATCACAGGCTTCCTCACTCCCTTCCCCCGAGGAGTGCTGTTTAGCTTGATTGGAAGTGTGTTTTTTTCTTTCTCTAAAGAAATCTGTGCTCTCTCTAGCATTACCGGCTTCCACCACCGGATGCTCACTTGTGTCCATAGGTTCCTGAGGAGCTACTGGGTCACAGATCCCCCTCCTTAAGCTATCACGGGCTGGCTGTATTTCATCAGCACAGTTCGTGATACGACTTAGAGCATCAGCATTTTTATGGAGCTTTCCAGCCCTGTGCTCGACCTGAAACTCAAACGCCTGGAGAGCCATAAACCACCGCGTTAGGCGTGAGTTGTGGTTGTGCATTTGATGCAGCCATTTTAATGGGGCGTGATCGGTGATTAAAATGAACTTTCGTCCCACCAGGTAAAAACGTAAAGCATCGATGGCCCACTTTATGGCTAGACACTCCCGTTCAATGGTGGAGTAGTGCTTTTCTGCTGGGACCAGCTTCCTGCTGAGGAACAAGACGGGATGTTCAATGCCATCATACCGTTGTGACAAGACCGCCCCCAGGCCTGTGTCAGAGGCGTCCGTCTGCACAATAAACGTCCTGGCAAAATCCACCGCCTTCAAACGGGTGCCCCACATAGTTGCCTCTTCAGGAGGTCAAACATCCTCTCTGCATCTACTGTCCATTTCAACTTAGTGGGTGCATTTTTTCGCAGCATGTCCGTTAGCAAGGTCGTCTTCTCCGAGAAATGGGGAATAAATCTTCGGTAATAACCGACCAGTCCTAAGAAACTGCGCAGTTGTTTCTTCGTAGCAGGTGTAGGAAAGGTCTGGACGCTTGCTATCTTGCTGACGAGAGGTTTAACCACTCCACGACCCACAACATGTCCCAAATATTTCACTTCTCGTCCCCCGAAGAGACATTTGGCCGGGTTTAAGGTGAGTCCGGCCTCCCGGATGGATAGGAGAACCGCTTCAACCCTCTGTAGGTGTTGCGTCCAATTCTCGCTATGCACGACGATGTCGTCCATGTAGGCGACTGCGTAGGCCTGATGTGGACGAAGGACCATGTCCATCAGTCTTTGGCAAGTGGCCGCGGCCCCGTGTAGGCCAAAGGGCATGCGCTTGAAATGATATAAGCCTATTGGTGTGCTAAAGGCTGTCTTCTGCCGGGCCTCCCTGGTAAGGGGCACTTGCCAGTAGCCTTTGGACATGTCCAACGTCGTCAAATATTTGGCCTGTCCAAGACGGTCAAGTAACTCTTCTATTCGGGGCATCGGATAGGAGTCAAATCGAGAAATGGAGTTTACTTTTCTGAAATCAATACAAAAGCGTATTGATCCGTCCGGTTTAGGCACCATAACGATGGGACTATTCCACGGACTGCGCGACTCCTCGAGGATTCCCATAAATAGCATTTCTTCCACCTGGCGAATCACCTCCGCTTTCTTTGCTTCAGGTAGTCGATAAGGACGTTGCCTTATGACCTGGCCTGGAGGAGTTATTATATCATGCGTTATCAATCTTGTCTCACCTGGTGTAGTCGTGAGAACATCTTTATAACGGGAGAGTACTTGGTGAAGTTCCTGTCGTTGTGGCCATGAAAGATTTTCATCCAGTCGAGGCTCAGGGCTTTCTTTGCAGTCAGACAGCTGGGGTCCGAGGTCCTCTTCCTCGACCTCCGTCATCTCAACCGAAGCTGACAGGCCCTGCAAACTCTTAGTGCCCGTGGATCCGAATCCTTGCACACCCCGTAGCGTCGTCGACAGAACCGGTACTTCTTCCAAAGGGGGAAGTCCAACTCGCTCGCAGATCAGCTGCGCTATGCGATCCCCGGCCTTAACATGGAAATCACTCTTCCCGAAATTAAAAAGAAGGACTTTTATAGAACCCCGGTAGTCCGGGTCGATGACCCCTGCGCCGATTTCAATAAAGTATTTCAGGGCTAACCCTGACCGGGGTGCTAGTCTTCCATAGCATCCCATGGGCAGCTCTATTTGCAAAGCGGTGTCCACCAGTGCCTTCCCACCTGCTGGGACTATCATCTCTTCAGCGCTGGTGAGGTCAAAACCTGCGGCGCTGGGGGTGGCCCTTTTTGGTGCATGAGCATTGGGTGTCAGCCTGCAGAACTTTAGGACGAACCTAGGTTTTTCTCCCTTGGGGACTTCCTTTATCTGTCCAGGCTTGTTGGTTCCAACCATTGAAGAAGCAGAGACGTGTTTTACTTTTTCCATGGTTAGAGCGCGAACCTCACTTGCAACTTTCTTTATTGGGGTCTTCTCTCGCTCTTGTAAGCCCTGCTCTATCCCTTTATGAAATTGGGGCCAATCTTTACTTAAGATGACCGCACGTGGAAGACCTGGAACTACTGCTAAAGGGATAGTCCTGTATGTGCCTAACCCCCTTACGTGTAACCTATACACTGGGTAAGTGGATGTTCCACCATGTACACATCTTATTTTTACAGAAGTAACAGGCTGAATCACTTCTCCTCCCTGCTTAGCTTCTATTTCCTTCCATAACTCCTTCGAGAGCATACTCAACTCCGCCCCGGAGTCCAGCAAAGCCTGGGTCGTAATTCCCTGTACTTCAATAGACAACAAAAAGCCTGGTCTATCTCTTACAGCACTGCTAGCAGTTAATGCAGTTTTTACCTTACATTGCCTTTGCAAATGCCCTTGCTGACCACAGTTATAACATGTTTGCCTATCCTTCCTTTCTTTCCATAAAGGCATACATATATTCATATGACTGCTTTCATCCTCTCGTCCCTTTTCTGATTTACACCTCTGCAAGTCCTGGGAAGTAGAGCTGCCTCTCTGGCCTGAAATCTCGGCCTCCAAATACCTTTCCGAGAGCGCTACTGCCTCCTGAGGTGTTGTGCAGTTTTGTAAAATCAGAAAAGTACGGATCCGGTTAGGAAGTGCATTCATGTACTGTTCTAATATAAGATCATTCACCACAGCCTCCACAGTTTTCTTCTCTGGATTCAACCATTTGTTGAGTAAACTATGTATCCAGTGACACAGAGATTTGGGAGTCTCCCCAGGCCTTAATCTCACACTTCTTAGGCGTGTGCGATAAGCTGCTGGAGTGAGTCCCAACCTCTCTCTGATTGCTTTTGTGATTTCTTCATAATTACATGCTAACTCAGCTGGCATGGCACGATAAGTGGCTAGCGCCTCGCCTGTGAGTGACGCTGCCAGTCTTAGCGGCCAATGCTCTTTAGGCCACAGGCTAAGCTGTGCAACCCTCTCAAAGCTGGTCAAGTAATCATCCACATCGTCACTATCTGTTAATTGTCCAAAATTGAACCCTGTTCCTATTTGTAGACTAACAGCGTGTGCATTGTCTGTTGGTGTGGAACCTGGTATTGAGGCTGAAGCAGGCGGTGGCTTCTTCTCCCGGAGCATCTTCTCCACCAGCTCCCGTAGAGGTCTTTGCTGCTCCTGGAAGCTGGCGTTAGCTCTCGCCTGAGCCTCCAATGACATGTCCCTCTGGCGTTCCAACTGCGTTGCCATCCACTGGAACACTTCTTTGGGGTCCAACGCCATTTTGGAACCTGAGAAAGAAAGAGAAACACACACAAACCCAAGTGTGAAATCACTAGAACAACAGAGTTTCTTTCCCTTCTGAAAGTATTCCTTTTTTTTTTTTTTTCTTTCCCTAGTCACCACCAGGAAATCTCCCCTGGCCCCGGTATCCTCAGTACCCCGGGTGGATACCCTTTACCTTGCTCAGGAGGTATACAAGCGTGTCAGCAATGAAGTTTCAGCAGCCTCTTGCAACTCCTTCCACTGCTGGGCTCGGCAGCACCTCTGCTGGGCTTTCCTGGAAGTTGGTGGTTGCAGCTCCTGCTTTGGATACTTCTTGCGTCTGTAGAACTTGCCAAAATCCAGCCGTTGCTACGCCATCCTGTCAGCCAGCCCCACCCGCTCCTTAACCTTGAGGGCTAAAGAGGGGTTGACTTGCGACGCCCGTGGGCAATTGTCGTTGTAGTTGTGTTGTGGTGCGACGAGTGATAAGGCTTGGCAAAGGATTATTTATTTTAGCTGGTTTATTTGCTCGTGGCTTAGTTTGCCAGTGCGCAGTTCAATATGCAAATTACAGACGGTGCAGAAGAAATTAAATCCAAAAGTATACAGGAATAACTGAATCTTATCTAGTTGCTTGTTGCGCTGTATTATTACACATTCTTCTCATGTGCTTTATCATACAGGAAGGAAACAGAAAAAGTCTCTTCACTCAAGTTTTCTTGTATAAATGAGGTTAATTGTCAATGTCCTATTACCTCATAGAACAGTACAAAACTTAGCTGTTTAATTGTCTCTGTCAGTTAAACAGATTGAGCAGTCCATTAACATGTCATCGCTATCAGGGGGCAATAAAGAATCAGAGGTAGAAGTTTCTTCCATACATTTAATGTCTGGCACAACCGGATTAAAACTTCTCTTCTGCTTTAAGAAGTCTTGGAAGTCCTTTAGAAGTGACTCAGCCGGTAACTTCCCGAAGTATGTCTGATCTCCCGTCCCTTCAATGAGTAACTGTTTACTGAGCTTATCAAGCTCAGGCTGCCACTTAAGTTTGTTTGTACTGGGAACAAACACCTGTGCTGGGCTACGTTTATCTCCTAAACGTTCTCTAGCCGTGGGTGCTTGGTATTCAAACTTTGCAATGTCAGGAGAATACTCAAAAGCATTACATTCAGTCTTCTCCAGGTTAGGTATATCAGCTAGCTTAAAAGAATATTCAGGATTACTTAAAGCTTCCCTTGGCTGATAACAGACGCCACCATCTTGTTTAGCTGTGCTTTTAAAAGTGGAACAGAGACTGCCTGGTTTAAAAGCATAAACACTTCTTTTCTTGGGTACCTGATACAGAAGCTTTTCATCTGGGGAATACCTTATCCTTCTGTCCTTCTTCCACAGCTCTGCCTGGTTCTGTAGCCCTGGGTTTTCAGCGTAGTTAAAAGACCTCTTCCTGCAGCAGTTCTCTCTCTCTACTGAATCCTCTCCCACGGTACCTTCCAGGTGCAGCTTGTCACAGGAATCTCTATAGCAAGGATAATCCCATATAGACTTGCCTTCTGAAATCCTTGTATCTCCCTCTGGGAACTCAGATAGCTTCTCTCGTGTTCTCAGCTTGTCTGGAACCAGTTGTCCTGTTATTCTCCTTTCTAGTCCTTCCTTTAGAACTTTTCTCGAGTCCTTCACTAGTACTCTCTGACTTCCTGGTTTCTGTATATTTAAGCAGCTGGCTCTAGCCTGCATTGCCCGCCTTCCTTTGGGGCGTGCCCAATCACAGGCTTCCTCACTCCCTTCCCCCGAGGAGTGCTGTTTAGCTTGATTGGAAGTGTGTTTTTTTCTTTCTCTAAAGAAATCTGTGCTCTCTCTAGCATTACCGGCTTCCACCACCGGATGCTCACTTGTGTCCATAGGTTCCTGAGGAGCTACTGGGTCACAACGCTCAGCAGCGCAAACGAGTGCTGAAGGCGGAGTAAAGGCTCCCTGAGGGCGGAGGAAGGCTCCCCAGGGGCGGAGAGAAGGGGTCAATGGGTGGAGAGTGGGAGGGAAGAGGCTCCCTGCACACTAACGCTGTGGATTTCGGGGCTGAAAACTAACGCCAGTGAAATCCTGGCGTTAGAGTAGATTTAAAGGGAAGAGAAACCATTTCCGTCAGCAATGTACAGCAAAGCCAGGGAAACCTACAAAAGGTGATAAGTGTGATACATGTGCACAGAACAAAAGGGCAGATAAACATTGAAAATGACCTGAACAAACTGGAAAAAAAACATAACCTAGCTGGGCAATAGTGCTATCAATGGTAAACATCAAAAAACACTACGAGAAAGCTCCAAAAAAAAGATATCAATTTTGGAAGGGGCTATGCTCTGTCCCCATACAAGGTGAATGATCCCACAGTGAAATAACGCTGATCAGGGCTTTCCCTTGTTACTGGACAGGTTTCCTATGGCATGCACATGTCCCGCAACAGCAGGGTGAGTATGTCGGAACGGGCAACTGGACAGATGCTGGAAAAGGGGACACAGAGGACTGCAGGCGGCACATGCTGTGGTGCAGCTTGGCCACAGTGCGGACTAGGGTGATGCTTAGGTGGCCAATACGAATGCTGAAACAGTAGAGCAACCAGACAGCAACTGATGAGGGCCCAACACGGGCATGAGTGTGTTTCCCACAGTGTCACAGGGGATAGTACTCAGCAGGTACCCACAAGGGTACAGAACATTTGCAGGCAGTGCTGGGGGGAAGCGTGGACACCTATGCAGGCAACCCTACCCCAGAACCTGCACCATAGGCAGCCGCCTACCCGCACACTGGATGGCCCGAGACTGCGCACCAACAGCACCACTAGCATAAGGGCATGTCAGCATGGTGACAGAGGAGTACTGGTGGTGGAGGGGGCAGTGGCTGCTGCCCACAGCAGACCATGGCCCAGCCCTGTTTAGGTGGGAGCCGTGCACTGCAACAGACAGGCTCTGTCTGACAAACAGTCATGGTATCTCCAGGGAATGCACTGTCTCTGTGGCAACATGGTGGTGCAGGGCACACAGCTAGTGTGTTTAGAAGCAAAAGGTCACAGGTTCAAGTCCCAGCAGTGGCTCCTGCCAACCCAGTTCCCATATTGTACCCACTACTAAAATGCAGTAATAGTGCAGATAATGTAAACATGCCCAAAACGCCCACATTTTACCCTACATAGCACAGACACCATAAACATGCACATTACCTAGAGCAGAGTCTCCCAAAAGCAGTCCTGGAGGGCCAAACACCATTCAGGTCCCATGCTGTCTCCAATAACTATGGCTGTGCTGCATTTCTATGCACCGCCCCCATGGTATGCAGATGTATCTCATGCATATTCATTAGGGACAGCATGAAAACCCAAACAGGGTTTGGCCCACCAGGACCTGAGTTGGGAACCTCTGCCCTAGAGCAGCGGCCAACAGGGGCAGATTCACCCGCACCCACAGGCTCCATCATCCAAAGTCACCTGGAGAGGCAGGTTTTTGGGCTCTGTGTGCATCTCCCAATACTAGCACTAGCATACCTTAGCAATGCCACCCTAAACCTGGGAATATGGTACACATCTATCAAAAGGTTGCTATGATTACTGGCAGATAGCAATTCCTAAGTTAAGCACAATTTGCTGATTGAGCTGCATCATAGCAACCTTTCTGATGTCTGTGGAGTGTGCTACAGGTCTTGTTTGACAGTGTTTACCACCCTGGGGAGTGACTCCTACAGTATTGCGTACCATAGCCATGCCTGCACTGTGCCCAGGACTGGTGCGGTGGCCAGGGCTGCCAAACACCTCTATAGTTGCACAATGCTGGCATAGGTGTGGGGAGTGTGTGTCTGTCTATCCAGTGTGTGGTGGCTGCCAACACCCTCCTCAGCCCACACTGCTAGCACTGTTGCCAATGTGCATAATGAGGAGCAAGGTACTGTGGGCATAGCCCGGACAGGGCAGCCTGGGCAGGCTGCATCTGCACAGGGCATAGGGCACTGGCTGGGAAGTTGTAGTGCCCGGCCACCACCTGCACAGACAGGGTGGCTACAGCATGTCCTGCTGAGAGGTCACTCTCACCCTGACTGAGCAGTGACCATGGCATGGCTAGGTTCCCCCATAGTGCTACTTAGCATTTTTCTCAAGTGATATATATGGGTTTTCCTTTTGGGGGGCCCAATCACCGTCTTATCCGCAGATTTTCAAAAGGCTCATATCTATCTGGATAGCAGCTGAATGTCACTACTATCTGGAGAAGTGTCGGCTTCACCCACACTCTGCCTCTGCACTATCCGTATAGTGCTGTTGAATACCTCACTGCTAGCTGCTGCTAACCGGATAAGTGCTTTGGAATATGGGCCCCTTTAATTTTTAATGGATCTTTGATATAACATAAGGTTTTTAGCATTTACATGTTGTTGTTAAGTGCCGTTGAGTCGGAGTCAACTCATGGCGACCTTATGGATAGCTATCCTAAATTGTGTTCAGTCTTCAGTCAGGCAGCTCATTGTTGACAGACTGGTACCCGTAGCTGCTGTTATTGTATCGATCCATCTCATTGCTGGCCTTCCTCTTTTGCGTTGACCTTCTATCTTGCCAAGCATGATGTCTTTCTCTAATGATCTCTCTCTTCGCATGATGTGTCCAAAGTATGAAAGTCGAAGTCTTGTCATCTGAGCTTCTAAAGAAAGCTTAGGTTTGATCTCCTCTAGTACCGACTGGTTGGTTCTTCGGGCAGTCCATGGTATACACAGTATTCGCTGCCAGCACCATAATTCAAAGGCATCAATTTTCTTCCTGTCTGTCTTTTTCACTGTCCAGCTTTCACATCCATATGATGTTATTGAAAATACCATGGCTTGAACAAGTCGAATCTTTGTATGGAGAGAGACATCTCTGCTCTTGAGAACCTTATCTAGGTCTTTCATAGCCATTCTGCCAAGAGCAATGCGTCGTTTGATTTCTTGACTGCTTGTTGCTTCTTTATTGATAGTTTATCCAAGTAGGTTAAAGTTGTTCACAATTTCAATTTTTTCTCCTTCAACGATGAACTTGTTGATTATGCCAGTTGTCATGATCTTTGTCTTCTTTACATTAAGTTGCAGGCCCATTTGACTGTGAGAAGCAAATGTTTCAGATCATCTTCACTTTCAGCCAGTAATGTAGTATCATCAGCATAGCGAAGGTTGTTGATGAGTCTTCCACCAATCTTCACACCTCTGTTGTCTTCATACAATCCTGCTTCTCTGATGATTTGTTCTGCATATAAATTAAACAGGTAGGGGGAAAGTATGCAGCCTTGTCTTACATCTTTGCTTATTTTATTTTATTTTTTTAAACTTTTATTTTCATTTTGCAACAAACAAAAGAAACAGCACACCAAAAGAGACAAAACAAGTATACAATAAGGAAAAGTAAACCCATTACCCCCCACCCCGGTGCTTCTTCTCTACCCGTTTGTATCAGCATGTGAGCGCTTCCAATTAACAGTGATTATACATCAAACGATCAAAAAAGTATCCACAATACAGCATGATCATGAGACAGAGATATATACAAAGTTAGACAGTCAGATGAGAGCATTTAGCAAAATGTACATATTCATTGAGCATCTTCCATTGAGACCAATGAGAAGGAGTCTGAACGGAGGAAGCGAACAGACGAGGTATTTGTTCATATTTACTGTAGAGACAGACATGATTCCACCATTCATTGAGGCTCAGATGGGAACTAATTTCCCAGTATTACTTAAGTAGGGAAATAGCAATGCCCAGCATAAAGTTCAAAAGGAGATAAGCCATTTCTTGGGAGAGAGGGGATCCCCGCAACTGGGCGAAGTCCCACTATCCTCCAAGAAAGGGACTCCTGAGAGTGCAATATAGACTAAATACGACCCCAGACCCGACACCAGTTATACTGTAGTGCGGGATATTCATGCATAACATGAAATGAAGTAATAAACCAATGGCCACAGGACGTGTCCCAGCAGCCATTACCATGAGTAGTGTTCCATTTGTCTAATCTGTGAGGAGTGTAAAAACACCGGTGGGCTAGAAAGAAGAGGGTCTGAGTGAGTGAGGCTGGTCGGGAACCCGTGTCCCTCTGCTCCAGATAAGGCTCCATTGCTCCGAGGTTAAAGTCACATGCAATTCTCTCTCCCATACTTTCTGCGCTATAGAGGTATCTCTAGTGATAGCATTACATAAGGTTTAGTAAAATTGGATGCTACACCCGGTGAACTACCGAGAGATCGGAAGTCTCCAATCAACCTTATGCAGAGAGTGCCGATGGCGGGAGTACTCTAGTGCTCCGAATGCAATGCTGAAGTTGCACTGACCAGAGTCGGGAGTCGAAAGGTTGCATAGGAGTATTAAAGGCACCTAAAGTGTCGAAAAGCATTGGTGGATAGTGGGAGTCTAATGGGAGAGTCATACCAAGGTAGTAAGGTAAGAGGAATCGGTGAGCAAAGGCCCGCTACTATATCTAGCCACACAGGTCTGCTCGGTACTGGAGCTTCCAACCAACGAGCACCTTGTTTGAGAAGAAAAGATTGAGGGAACACTTGAGTAAAATCGCCACCAAGTATTAATGGAGCATTGGCGGAGGCCGAGGCCAGCTGCGCAAAACTTGCATAGTAAGCAGGGTTGTCCACATTCGGGGCATAGTGCAAATACACGTGAATTCACTATCTCCAACCTCAAGGTGTACACGGGCCCATCTACCCTCCATGTCAGCGCTAATATCAGGTACAGTAGCGTGCAAAGACTTCTTAACCAGAATGGCTATCCCGTACCATTTGGAAACGGTGGGAGAATAGGCAGCTACCATGTGAGGCCTAGCATTGAGTTTCAGTGTTTCAGCAGAGTGTAATGCGTTTCCTGAAGAAACACCAAATCAACATGATCGTGGCTAAGATAGCTAAGGATTTTCTTTCTTTTGAGTGGACCAGTACTGCCTTTGACGATGAATAATAAGATTTTACATAAGGCCATTCAGAAAAGTTAAAATTCTGAGCATGATAGCACACATAATTTCACTGTGTCCCTCAAAACTGACTGTATCTGGCTGTACACATGACATAGGAAAAATAAGCTAATATAATACAATGAAGCGCCCCACATTAACAAAGAAAACCGCAGTACGGTAGAGGAGAAGCAAAACCCCAAAATTACTGGCGACCATGTGTCTGCGGGGAGAAACCCCAGAGAAGGCCGAAATTGAAAAAACATATAACCTGTAGGACTGTGCGTGCTCCGAATCCGACCGAGGCACACATCATGAAGGGATAGGAGACCAAAGACAAAAGTCATACAGAGAAAGAAAGAAAGTCTAGGCTATTTCTGTGCTGGCTATGACCGCCGCATCGGGCCCTTCAAAATGGCGGACAGAGCCGGCAGATAAGAGTCCAAGATTTGGGATTAGCGCATCTGCTCTGCTTCTTTGGAGTCCAAAAATGTTGATAGTAGATCAGGATCCTCGAATGTCCTGGTCTGGTTGTGGAGAGTCACCCGGAGCTTCGCTGGATACAACAGGCCAAAGCGAGCCTGTAGCTGCTGAAGTCGAGTGCGAAGAGCAAGGAGTTTCCTCCGACGGTCAACGGTAGGCTTTGCCAAATCAGGAAAGAAGGAGACCTTACGACCTTCAAATTCCAAATGATGATTCGCTCGGGCAGCATGTAAAATTTGTTCCACTTGTTGATATCGTAGCAAGCTAAAGATAATAGGCCGGGGGGTCGTGCGGTTGAGCGCCATGCGGGCAGGAACACGGTGTGCTCGATCGATTTCCAGTTCTCTGTGAAAAGTGATCTTCAGCAAGGAGGGAAGAGTTTTGAGCAAAATTCTCTTATATCTCCTGCTTCCACCCCCTCCGGCATTCCGAGGAGCCTCACATTGTTGCGACGGGCGCGATTATTGCTATCTTCCAACTCCTTTTGAAGATTCTGTATCTGGCGCTCAGCCTTGTCCAGTTTGCCCAAGCGCACCTCGTGCGAGTCGAGGACCCCCGCCATATTGTCCTGCCGTAATGAAAGACCTTCAAGTCGGTCCTGGAGCACTCCAAAGTCTTCTCGCATGGCTCGAAGCGCTTCTCCATTGGACTGCACCAATTCCTTCACGCCGCGTATTTCCTCCAAAATCTCCAGGTGCATTGCGGGGTTTTCACGAAATGGAACCATCTTCTGCAGGGAGGACACCTCTGTTTTGGAGCGTTTTTCCGTGAGAAGAAGAAGGAGACCCGAAGTCCAAGCGCGCTGGTTTATGGGCCGCCATCCCCCCCGAGGTGCCCCGGTCAGCTCGGAGCGAAATAGTAAATTTATATAGGTATTAAGTCAGGATTCTGAGTAGGCCTCTCGGGAGCTTCAACGCAAAGCGTCCTACCCGCTGGACATCAGGCTCCGCCCCCCCTTTGCTTATTTTAAACCATTCTGTTTCTCCTTGTTTCGTTGAACTGTCGCTTCTTGATCAATGTACAGATTGCGCAAGAGAACGATCAGGTGTTCTGGTATACCCATGCTTCTTAATGTGGCCCAGAGTTTCTCATGGTTTACACAGTCAAAAGTCTTGCTATAGTCGATAAAGCACAAATAGATATCCTTTTGGTATTCTTTAGTCTTTTCAAGGATCCATCTCACATCCGCAATGATGTCTCTCGTTCCTCGCCCTTTCCTGAACCCTGCTTGCACTTCAGGTAGTTCTTGTTCCAGGTATGGCTGTAGTCTCTTTTGAATAATCTTCAGTAGAATCTTGCTGGCATGTGGGATCAGAGCGATTGTTCGATAATTTCCACAGTCAGTTGGATCACCTTTCTTTAGTATTGGTATAAACACAGATCTTTTCCAGTCAGTTGGCCATGATGTTGTCTTCCATATTTCTTGGCAGAGCCTTGTAAGTATGGTAACAGCTGCATCAGATTGCTACAATACTTCTATAGGAATGCCATCAATGCCTGGTGCTTTTTTCTTTGATAAGACTTTCAATGCTGCTTCAACTTCATCTTTCATCACCAATGGTTCCCGATCATAAGGTACAGGTTGAAACGGCTGTTAGTCCACTTCATCTTTATCATATTAAAACTCTGTATATTCCTTCCACCTTTTCTTGATCTTCTCAGCATCATTCAACATAGAACCTTGAGCATCTTGTAACATTCCAATTTGAGGCTGGAACTTTTTCTTTAACTCTCGTAGCTTTAGGAAAGCCGATCTTGTTCTTCCTCTAATAGTTTCTGCTTCTATTTCCTTGCATGCATTGTTGTAGTACTTTTCCTTGTCCTGTCTTGCTGCACGTTGGAAATCTCTGTTGAGTTCTGCGATTGTCTTTCTTTCTCCTCTGGCTTTAGCTTCTCTGCGTTTCTGGGTAATTTTCAGAGTTTCTTCCATCATCCATTTTGGCTGTTTTCGCTTTTTCACCTTTTGTAGAGACTTCTCGCTTTCTTCCAACACAACCTTCTTGATGTCATTCCATAACTCTTCCGGAGCTCTGTCATTTGTATCTAAAGCAGCAAATTGATTTTGCAGGCAGTCTTTAAATTCCAGTGGTATATTCTCAAGGTCATATTTTGCTGCATTCATGAGTGGTTTGCTCTTTTTCAATTTTAGCTTGAGTTTGCATACTAGTAGTTGATGATCTGTACCACAGTCAGCTGCAGGTTTTGTCTTTGTTGATGTTATAGAGCTTTTCCATCGTTGACTTCCACAGATGTAGTCAATTTGATTTTTATACAATCCATTGGGTGAAGTCCATGTGTACAGTCGCCACTTGTGTTGCTGGAAGAAGGTGTTTGAGATGAATAGATCATTGGTCTTGCAGAATTCTATCAGTCTTTCTCCAGCTTCATTTCTGTTGCCAAGTCCATATTTTCCAACTACTTTGCCTTCTTCTTTGTTGCCAACTTTTGCATTCCAGTCACCCATGACTATCAGGATATCCTGTTTGCATGTTCTGTCAATTTCAGCTTGTACTTGTTCATCGAACTATTCAATTTCATTCTCTTCTGCAGCTGTTGTTGGGGCATACACTTGAATTATAGTTGTGTTGATAGGCAATCCTCGTAGACGAATAGAGATTAAGCGTTCGCTGACTGCATTGTATTTCATTACAGTTCTTGTAAGTTTCTTCTTTATTATAAATGCAACACCATTTCTTCTTTGTCTTTCATTTCCAGCATAGTAGACCATGTAATCATCTGATGCAAAGTGCCCGATGCCAGTCCATTTCAGTTCACTGACACTCAACAGATCAAGTTGTACACGTTCCATTTCATTCTTGACCACCTCCAACTTCCCTTGGTTCATGCTTCGTACGTTCCATGTTCCAATGCATAAGACATCTTTACAGCTTCTGACTCTCATTTCATGTGCAGCTACATCAGCAGTCAGACTTCCCGAGGGCTTTGATCCAACCACATCATAAATGCTGGCTTTACTCTGAAAGTCTTCAGCTCTTCCCCAGTAGCTAGTTGAGTGCCTTCCGACCTGGGGGTCTCATCTTCCAGCACCATAGCACAATTTGTTTTGTTGTAACTATCCTTTGGGTTTTCATGGCAAGATACAGAAGTAGATTGCCGGGCCTTTCTTCCCCGCAGTTTAAGTTTGGTGTTGTTGCCATTGTCACAGAAATGTGATCCTCCGCCGTCAACACTATCCCATTCTGCTGCTGCCCAGATGGGTGGTTTGTCTTGGTCTGGCACCTCAGCTGAGACCTGTCCATCTTGGGAGACCCTGCCAGTAGTTAAACTACCGATAGTTTAACTCTCAGCATCACTGATGCACGCAAGCCCTCACAGCACGACAAGCTGCAAACCAAGTGAGAGAGCATTTACATACACTAATATAAAATCCACTCCTTTAAATTCAGTACATTCTGTATTTTGTTGCTTGGCATAGCTTAATTTATTGAAATAGAAGGAAGACTATTTTCAAAGCCATTTATGCAGGTTATCAGCAATTTAAGTACATAAATTGGTTGCCTGAAAATGGCCCACCTTCACATCAAGCTGTCTCTTGTCAACCAATATCACATTAGTGTCCCATGACTAGGATAAGCAGGGTTAGCTTCCATCACCTTTGGCCTGCTTATCTTGAATGGCAGGTATGTGCATAAGTACCACCGATTTTCAAAGAAAAATATGCCTATGGAAAGTAGATGCATAGATTTACACCTATTCTTTGGTACACACCAATTTCCCATTCTATTTTGCATGCAAAGGCATGTAATTTATGCAGAGTTTCAATAAGTACCAAACCCTCCCCTGGGAATGCTTCCACCCAGGTAAGAACAACTTATATGTATGTAGGGGATATATGCCCATACACTGAGCAATTTTAGAAAAGGCCATATTTATGCATAAACCATTGTTCTGCCCATAGAAATGGCTTTTAAAATTACCTTTGAGGTCAATGGTTGCAGACTGAGAACTTGAGACACACCCAGACGATCTGATGCTCGATATCCATAATGAATATAAATGAGATAGATCTACACACATAGGAAGCGGGATATGAAAATGTTCATGCATACTCACTGTGGAAATGATGAAAACCTAACTGATTGAATGAGCCCTGAGAACTGGCTCTACACATGTACTGGAACTTTTCGGCACATAGCCTCACTTCGACCAGAAGCCTCATATTCATAGGTGCCTGGTATAAGAGAACTGGGCAACCTACATATTCCCAAACCCAAGCCTGGGAGGAAGAAATAAGATTTGAAGAATGCAGCACAGACCATATAATCTGAGAACTGGGTTGGCATTAGGGCAGAGACTGAGGGAGGGGCCCAAAAGAACCTCTCTGATCGTTGCAGCTGCTAATTCCTTGTCTCCTGCCTCTGGTTGGCTATTTCTACTGGTCAAAATAGATTATCAACTAGGAGGCACAAAATGCATTTTTATCACTCCTGCAGTGAAACGGAGGGGAGAGGGTCACAGAGAAGAAAAAGCAAGATGACATGTTTATGTGGGGGGAAGGAGAGGAGGAGTGGGAGGGGGAAAGGAAGGCAGAGAAAAGAGTGCATGAAAAGTATGGTGTGTTTGAGGGCAGCGATGCCTGAAGGAATGGGAAAAGACAAGGAAAAGTACTGATGTCAGGGTAAGAAGGCAGAAAATGTGATAAAACCAGGGTTGGGAGAGAGAAGAAGGTACTGCTGATGCCCAAGGATAGAAAGCAAGGAAAGAAAAAGTGTTAATTGCAGGGGTATGAAAAGGGAAGGACAGGGAAGGTTCTGATGCAGGGCTGGCCCATCCATTGTGCAAGAATGTTGTTTGCACAGGGCCCCACGCAAACAACATTTTGCATCTGCCGGTAAATTTAAAAAAAAAATATACTTTCTGCTGCTGCCGCTGCTGCCGTGGCTGCGTCAGAATCGAGTGTCCCATCGGGGCTCTGTTAAGCCGCTGGCGCTGATGGGAAACAGGATTTCCTGTTTCCCATCAGCGCCGTGGTCTTAAACAGAGCCGCGAGAAAGGGAAATTCTCCCTTCGCGGCTCTGAAAAGCCCACACTGAGGGAGCTGAGGCCGCATGGAGGACTCTGCCGGACTGGGGGGCCCACGGGATGCTCAATTCTGCCGTTGCCATGGCAGCAGCAGCAGCAAGTTTTTTTTTTTTAAAATATACCTGGGCTATGGGGGGGGCTAAGACTGGAAGTGGGATGATGGGGGGTAGGACTGGTAATGGGATATGGGGGGGCTAGGACTGGAAATGGGCTGATGGGGGGCTAGGACTGGTAATGGGCTGATGGGGGGAAGCACTGGTAATTGGCTGATGGGGGCTAGGACTGGTAATGGGCTGATGGGGGGCTAGGACTGGAAATGGGTTGATGGGGGGGCTAGGACTGGAGGGCTGATGGGTGGGCTAGGACTGGTAATGGGCTATGGGGAGGCTAGGACTGGAAGTGGGCTGTTGGGGGGTTTAGGACTGGTAATGGGCTATGGGGGTGGGGCTAGGACTGGTAATGGGCTGGGGGGTTGCTATGACTGTAAATGGGCTGAGTGGAAGGGGGGCTTGAATTTCAAATAGCTGATGGGGAGGGGGGCTTGGAATGGAAATGGACTGTGAGGGGAGGGAGATAGCACTGGAAATGGGCTGAGTAGGGGGAGCTAGGACAGGAAATGGGCTGATGGAGGGGCTAGGATAGGACTGGAAATGGGCTTTTTGGGGTGCTAAGATTGGAAATGGGCTGTGGTGGGGGCTTGGATTGAAATGGGCTGTGGTGGGGGCTTGGATTGAAATGGAATCATGGAGGGGCTAGAACTGGAAGCAGGCTCATGGGGGGCTTGGATTGGAAATGGGCTGAGTGGAGGGGAGCTAGGATTTGACATCGGATGATGGTGGGGCTAGGAAAGGAATAGAAATGGACTGATGGGGGGCTGGGATTAGAAATGAGCTGATGGAGGGACTCAGATAGGACTGGAAATGGATGGGGAGCTAGGACTGGAAATGGACTAATGGTGCGGCTAGGATAGAATTGGAAATGGGCTGATGCGGGGACTAGAAGGGAGCGGATGCTGGGTGGGGCTGGAAGTAGAAGGGAGCTGATGTTGGGGGAGGATTAAAATGGGATGGAGCTGGGAGAGTGAAATGGAGAGGGGAAAAATATTTTGTGTGGGAGGAAAGACAAATCTACAATTGGCCGGGTATTGGGAGAGTAAGTGGGGATTGAGGATGGAGGGGTAAAATTTAAGTGGATGAAATAGGAATGAGGAAAGAGCAAAAGGAGAAAGATTAGTATGTTAAAGCAGATGTAGAGAGAGAATGGAAAGAAAACTAGAAGAGAGAAGAAAGGGCAAATGGACAGCAGACGATGGAGAGTTAGCAGAAGACACAAAGAAACCAGAAGAAAGTGGCTGGAGCAATTGCAACTGAAAAAAAAATGCACAAAAGGCAGAAAAATATCTCTTTTTTAAAATTTATTACTTGGACTATGTCAGCTCTGGAAAATGTGCATTATTAACGTCTGTGCTTTTTTTAATACAAGAGGAAATTAATTTATAGTTTTATTTCTACAGTATTGTACATTCCAAGTTTGGCTTTTGGGGTTCCCCGTTTAATTATTGTCTTCCTGTTTCTAAATTGTGATTCCTTATTTGGTGATGGTCTATGTTCTGTATGTGTAACTGAGCTGAGGTATTCTGTTTATATAATTCCTATTTGACATTGCCACTTGTTCTCTTTCCTCAGTAGGTCATGTATTGTTATTCTCTGAAAGGTATTGGTTTAATATTTGCAGTGTTGCCTTATGATAGGTAATGGTATTTTGTGAGTCCTGGTAGTGCTGTTAGGATACGGCAGGTTTGCTATGGGTTCTAAATGGACAGTGTTTGTATTGTTCCTAATGTGCCTGGCGGTTGGCACTGGATTATAGTAATGTAGAAATCTTTTAGTCTTTCTTTATCCATACACTCATTAAGAGGCATGTTTATTAAAAGTTAGTGTAAGGTAACATTATGCAAATATTTATGCAAACGAGGCCCCTAATGCAAACGAGGCCCCGCACCCAGTCTCCGCACATGGCCCCGCACCCCTCTTGGGCCACCCCTGTTCTGATGCCATATGAAAGAGAATGATAAGGAAGGGACAGTGATGGTATAGGGGGAGGGCTAGCATGATGGTAAGAACAGCACAATGGGAACCAAGGAGGCTAGAATTCAAATCTCACTGATGCTTATTGTGGCCTTGGGCAAGTCACTTAACCCTGATTGTTTCAGGTACAACTTAGATTGTAAGCCAGTTTGGGACAGGGAAATATCTACTGTAACTCATCTTGAACTACTACTGGAAAGGTTTCAGCTAAATACACATAAATTAATGATGTCACTGTGGGAAAGAAGTAAGGTAATGGTGTACCACGATAAAGTGAACCCAGTCCTGGGTATGCCATGTGTGATAAGGAAGCTTATCAGGGCCCAAGAAAGAAGGATAAAGAGGGGGAATTTACCCTTATCAAAGGACCTGTATTGCCAGGTCAGAGATACAAAACCTCAGTTGTACCTAGAAACCAGATTGTACCAGGCTGCAATAGATTGCAGAGTGTCCCTAGTGGTGAAAAGGAGGGGGAAAGCAAGCTCAGAGTAAGGAACCCTTACGTCACTGACTTTCCAAATTACTCAGCTGCCAAGAGGCAGACTGATTTACAACACCTGAGAGGAGAAAGGGCAGGGTTAGAGCCTGGGAGGTTTAAAGCTAGGACAGAATATTCAGGAGGAGAGAGGAGAAGGAGTAGGAATGCCTACTGGAGGAGAAATGGAGCTGAAGCCCTGAGAACCAAGAGCCCATGCTGGAGGACAAGACAGGGAAGCTCAGATACATGCTGGCCAGAATATGAGAGAGGAACCACTGAACGAAGCTTTGACCCAGGTATGAGTTTGGAAGCCTGCCTGATGGGAAGCATTACAGATTTGCTGTAGACAGCGCTTGTCCTGATGGGAGGCAGTCAGCTAAGCCCTCTGAGCCAGAAGTAGAACCCATGCAGCTAGGAGAACAGGAATTAGTTCTGGAAGAGGATGATTCTTACATGGACTGTTCTTTATGCCAAACTGCTAAGCACAAAGAAGTCCTGAGAGGGAATACATCATAAGGGAACCTTCCAGAGTCCAGTACCCTAGAGATCCTGTATGTGAAGTGAAAATGTTCTTTGAAAAGGAAAATACTTGTGCTGAGAATGTCTGCTTCTGCTTAATTGTTTGCTCATTGACCAGCTGAAGTCAGTGCAGTGCAGAGCCTATGCCGTACTCACGGTGGATTTAAGAAGTTTCTTTTGGAACAGAAAAGAGAGCTGTTTATGTGAAGCTGATATTTTTGGTTTTGTTTTAAATAGCACTGCTAGGCACGTTTGCTAGCAGTGGCTGTGGAAAGGACTTTCTGCTTGCTTTGCATTGAAAGACATTACAAGCTGTTTGTGCTTAAGTTCAGTTATATCCTGTTGTACTAAATATAATCCTGGAGAAGAAATCCAATAGGTGACAATTTGTGAACCTTATTTGCGTTTACCTCATAAATAAATTCTGTCAATGCCTTAACTCTCGACCAACTACAAAAGAGTGTTTTTCTGCCTAAAGGTCAAGTGTAACCTGACTGGACTACCTTTCCCATGGTGCACTTCAAAGTCAGTCAGTCAGGCACATTGCTGAAGTGGTGGAATCTGCTATAACAAGCACGCCCCTCCACACTGCTGTAAGGGGCTATGGGCGTGACACATGTCATGAAAAAAGGTTGTGGACCACTGTCCCAGCTGACAGAAGAGGCTATTCTGCATTACTCTTTGTGCTTGATCTCCAACCTGTCCTGGCAGGAGTTGTGGTGCTCAATAGTGCATCAACACAAGACGCAAATTAATTCCCATATTTATGCAAACAAATCCCTATAGTCATGCAAGTATTTTTATAAAAGAGACCCCCAAATTAGTCTCTGCACATGGCCCCATGTCCTCCAAATGCCGCCCTTGGGTTGAAGTCCAATCTTTAAGATGTTACATTCCTGAGGTCTCCTGAGCCATACAGCTGGGATTACTAACACAGAAATCTCTGATACAACTAAACCGCTATTCAGGGGCTACATGTACAACAGTTATTCTTAAACGAACTCTCAAAGGTCTGCCTCTTTCTAGAAGTAATTTCTGTTTTATAAGAACATTGTGCTCATTTCCCAAAGGAACCGAGAGCAATATGATATATTTAATTCAAAATACCAATAAGCTAACATAAACTAATGTTGCAGAAAAGATGTGAAGATAGGGGAAAGTATTATGCTGTAAAGCAATGCTTGATGCTCATAAATGAAAGATAAAACAGAGCCCACATATTTTTCATGTTCAAAAACACTATCAGTAGGGATTCATCTTGGAGATGGCCACAATACACAATATTAGGCAATTATTCAATGAATCCTTGCCTTTTCCTCAAAACGAAATGAACATCTTGTCTGCCCTTGACTGGATTTAATGCAAATGTAATTGGTATTCAGTGCTAAAACGTCTAATTAATAAATACTGATGTTAAAGAAACTGTTATGCATCTTTGATAAATGATATGTTTCGCACATTATGATTTAAAAAAACTACAAAAACTACAACTTAAAGATGATTTGCAGAAGAGATTGTTTCCTTCACCACAACAACTACTTGGTTGCTAAGAAAACAAGAACATTTAAAGGAAAAGAAAGATTTTTATTAGCAACAGTCATAGGGAAGGAAATGTTATTCCAGCATGCTTAAGCAGGAAGCTAGGCACATATATTGCACCTGTTCGTAAAGGCAACATATGCACCTAGGTACCGTTATAAAATAGCCTCTCTAAAATCTGTCACAGAAGGCTACACTTGTTCCTAAGCAAGAGAAGCTGTGTGTGTAATGTGTGTATGTGCTGCTAAAAATCAGCACTTTTGCATGTATTTTATAAGATATGTGCATGAGTGCCCTGCCCACTCTCCACTCCAGGGATCCCTACACATAAATCTAGGGCATATGTTTTCCTAGTGCCAGCTGTCTGCTGTCACATCAATGTCAATTCCTGATGAACCTGTGGATGTTTATCCATGCTGAGACTATCCCCTGGGATTTTTTGGCAAAATGTGACTGAAAGTAGAATGCCAGGCCTTTCTTCTGTGCAGTAAGCCTCCAACACCTGGCATGTTAAGGTGGTTTCCCATCCAAGTACTAGCCAGGTCCAATGCTGCTTAGTTTCTGAGATCATCCAAGACCAGACACATTCAGCACCTATGCACATGTACACCAGAGCAAATTTAGAAGCACCTACTAGAGTGTGTCAAATGCTGTTGTACCCTCTTAAGTCATTTATAAAATTATTTGCATAGAGGGCAACTTTCAGATTCTGTGCATGTTTTGCCCACAGACCTTATACAAATCTTGAAAGGCAAAGAGGCCAATTCCATTACATGCACGTCTTGGCTGCGGATACGTCCAAATCATAAACGTGCCCAATTTAAATGGGATTCCGCATTATACACATACGCAGTTTTGGAATAGGGATATACATGTTTTCAGTGCTGCATGAGCAAAGCACTATAGAATTCGGGAAACGGCTATATGCAGCAAATGGCTTTGTACGTTCCTGCGCTTACTGTATTCTGAAAGGTTAGATGTTTGCGAACCCGCCTGTCTCCACTATAGACCCATGAACAGCCATGCCTCCATGTAAAACGTGCATCACCTAAACTGCTCCACACATCAATACTGATGATACAGAAATGGTGATGCAAACTAGACTATCTATACCAGTCTGTTGCATACCGAGAACACTGCAAAGATACCTTGATGCACTCTATGATAGTTTAAAAGCAGGTAGAAAGTGATTTGTTTGACATGACATACCTCGCATCACAACATACATGGCAGTGGAAGACATTTTTAGTTATGCTTGCATTGGTCATCTCTGAAAACAGTCTGTGCAATCCTCATTATGGCCCAGAAGAAATCAGGAGAGGGTCTCTATAGCGAAACGTCACAACATATCCATGTCACTGATAAGGGACCACAGAATAGGACTATGCAACAATGCAAACAGTGCTATTAAATGACCAAAAGCACCATCATCGCTCTCTACAATTGTGCACATTTCTATAGACCTATGATGATGACCCTGGGCATGTCTTAGTGCTGTTTGCACTATTGACTGCTCTCATTCTGAGGGGCACTTATTAGTGACAGGGATATGTTGTGACATTTTGCTATAGAGAACCTCTTCTGATTTAACCTCCCTGACCACACTGGCACCTGGGGACGCTGCGGTCATCCCTACAATCCAGGTACTGGCCAGGCATTCGTGTCCCTACAGATTAGCAGATGAGCACAACTAAACCTCCTGGGCAACACTCAGACCACACACACAAATACACACACACATACTCTCACTTGTTGTCACAAATACCATCCTCTGCCAAAACCATGCTCTGCACCCATACACAAATGCTGTGTATGATAGGTAGTCCTTGCAGACACTCCTAGGATACACCTGTGTCCATCTGTATTTCCCAGTCACGTCTAGTCCTTGTGGACTATGATGCACCCAGAATAGTGCATATCCTGTGGGGTTGTCATGGTCACATGTTATAAGAGAAGGGTGGTGTTTGAACCAAATCCGCACTCTGTGGGTCAGGGTGGGGGATAGGATCTCCCACCAACAGATCCACATTCTACATCTCTGCAATGGTGGCAGTAGAAGGGACCATCAACACCAGTCCTGCTGTGGAACAGGCACCCTACAGGGCAGTCAATGCAGATATGTACGCAACACATAGGGCACTGACAGACAGACAGACAGCAGGCCTGGAAAAGCTCAGCTGCTCCCCACCACTATCTGACATTCATCAGCAGAAGGCACATTCAGTCTCCACCCACTGTAAGGTGCTCCAGCCATGCACATGCTAACTACAGACAGTCTGCTAGCTAGTGCATGTTGCTGGAGGAACTGTGTGCACCCAAAAATGGGATGGGAGTACACACACCAAGCAGGTAGGTCAGTGATTAAGCCCCAAAAAAAGAAACTCAAAGATATCACTTGAGAGAAATAGTGTATAGCACTATGGGGGAGCCTAGCCATGCCATGGTCACTACTCAGTCAGGGTGAGAGTGATCCCCCCCCCCCCCAGCATGACATGCTGTGACCACCCTGTCCATGCAGGTGGTGGTTGAGCACTACAATGTCCCAGCCATTGCCCTATGCCCTGTGCAGATGCATCCTGCCCAGGCCGCCCTGTCCAGGCCATACCCACAGTACCTTGCTCCTCATTATGCACATTGGCAGGCTAATACTGGAAACAGTGCAAGCATTGTGGGCTCAGTAAGGTGTAGGCAGCCACAAAACACTGGATAGACATACACACACTCCCACACCTATTTCAGCATTGTGCAAATATAGAGGTGGTTGGCAGCCCTGGCCGCCACACCAGTCCTGGGCACAGTGCAGTCATTGCTATGGTACTCAATTCTGTTAGGGTCACTCCCCGGGGTGGTAAACACTGTCAGAAACAAGAAATGAAACACACTCCACAGATATCAGAAAGGTTGCTATGATGATTCTCTGTCAACAAATTGTGTTTAACGTAGGATTTGTTATCTGACATTAATCATAGCAACCTTTTGATATATGTGGAACGTGTTTCCAAGTTTAAGACGGCATTGCTAAGGTAGGCAGGTGCTAGTATTGGTAGATGCTGCTCCGCGCAGGGCCCAACAGCCTGACTCTCCATGAGCCGTTGGATAGTGGAGCCTGTGGGCATGGGTGCTTATGCTCCTTTTGGCCGCTGCTCTAGAGTGAGGTTCCCAACTCTGGTCCTGGTGGGCCAAACCCGGTTCAGGTTTTCCTGCTTTCCCTATTGAATATGGATGGATACATTTGCATACAATGGGGGTGGTGCATACAAATGCATCACAGTTATATTTGTTAGGGACAGCATGAATCCTGAATGGTGTTTGGCCCTCCAGGACTGCAGTTGGGAAACTCCGCTCTAGGGATTGCACATGTTTATGGTGTATGTGCTCTGTAGTGTAAAATATAGGCGTTTATGGTGTGTTTATTTTATCTGCAATAAAGGTTCCGTCTTTATTACCATGGTTTAGTACTGGATAAAATATTGGGACATGGTCTGCAGGAGCCACAGCTGGGACTTGAACCTGTGACTTTCTGCCCCTGAACATGCTGGCTGTGTGTACTGCACCAAACTGTTGCCACAGAGGCAGGTCATTCCCTGGGGATACTATTACTGTTTGTCAGACAGACCTTGTCTGTTGCAGTGCACGGCACCCACATAAACAGGGCTTGGCCTTGGTCTGCTGTGGGCAGATGCCACTGCCCCCTCCACCACCAGCACCCCTCCGCCACCATGCTGACATGCCCTTTTGCCGGTGGTGCTGGTGGTGCGCAGTCCCAGGCCATCCAGTGTGCCGGTAGGCGGCTACCTATGTTGCGTGATATGGGATAGGGGTGCCTGCATAGACATCCACGCTTCCCCCCGGCACCGCCTGCCAATGTTATGTGCCCTTTGGGGTACTTGCTGGGTGCTGTCTATTGTGGCACTGTGGGACACACACTCGTGGACATGTTTGCCCTTGGTCAGTTGCTGTCTTGCTGGTTTTCCGTCTCTACATTCCTATGTGTCACCTAGGCATCTGCCTAGTCCACCCTGTGCGCCAGCTGCCCCACTGCATGTGCCGCCTGCAGCCGCCTGCAGCCCCCTGTACCCCATTTACACCATCACCATAGTGCCCTTTCCTATATAGCCACTCTGCTGTTGCTGCACATGTGAAAGTCACATAAGCAAGCTGCCCAATATACACCACAGCAAACCCTCATCAACACTATCAATGTTAGAACTTTCACTTTGTGGGGGGAATGAGAATTGACCCTTCCAAAAGTGACATCTTCCTTTTTATTCTTTATGGGTAGTGTTGATTACCGTTTATCAATGTTTTTTTTATTGGCCAGCTCAGTGTTTTGTATTTCTATTTTGGTTCTGGTCATTATCTCTCTGGTTTTTGCATGTTGTGTTACTGCACATGTATCACTACTATCACTTACTGGGTCTCCCTGCCTTTGCTGTACATTGCTAATTGAACTGGTTTCTCTCTCCTGCAAATGTGCCTCTAACGCATGGTTTTCAGTGGCGTTAATTTTCAGACCCTGATTTCACAGCATTAGTGTGCCTGAGGCCTCTCCCTGCCCACTCTCCGCCCATTGACCCCTTATCTCCACCCTCTGGTGAGCCTTACTCCACCCTCTGCACACCTTAACGCCGCCGGAGATGTTATTGCATGATACGTGACGTTATTGCACAGTAATGCACCATTATCACGCAATAACATCACTTATCACGCGATAACATCGCCGCTTCGATGTTAGCGCTATTTAGTAAGCATACCCCCAAGAGTTTTATGTAGGTATGCTAGATTGTGTGATTGCAGAGATGGATGGCTGAGATAATTTTGTATCAGACTGGTAGAATGTTTTAAGAGTTTGTTAGATTGTATATTATATATTGGATTGTGAATTGTATAATATAATACATTCAAGAAAATTGTTAGAAATTTGTTAGATAATGTGTATAGCATTTAAGATATATTTATGATGAATAAATAAAATATTTTTGTATATTTGGAGTATATGTGTACATTAGGAAATGTGTTGAAGAAATAAGAGTTATAATTGGCTCACCCTTACAGGAGTCTGTAGTGTTTAGGATAGAAGCTATTACAGGTATCAGGCCTTTTAAGGCTTTTTTGTTATATAGTTGTTGTATTCATTGTTGTTGAAAGGGTCCATATTGTTCCACTTTTGAAGAATAGAAGCATTTAAAGAATTGTTTATAGAATATAATTGACTATATTACATTGCAGTGTATGAATGTGTTTGTGAATACAAGTTGTTATAGAAATTTGAAAATACTTGAAAATTTTATAGACTGTAATTATTTGTTTACAAAAATTGAATTTATACATTTTTTTCAAATTCAAATTGAAAACATTTTCAAAAAGTTAAACTAATTCAAGTGGTTCATCGTGGCAGAGTTTCACCCCTTAGTAATTTCATATTTGAAATTTGAGGTTCATGAAGCTTAAGTGTGCTGTAGGAAAAATAAGAAATATTTTTTCTGTAAGCTGGGAGTTTCCTTTGGTGGCTTACCTGAGGTAACTCAGCTTACCGTGACACTCATAACGTCAAGATAAAGTAAGATAACACTCCCAGTCTACATATATAAGTTCCACACAGATTTTTGGAAAAACAAAGGTATGCCCGTACATGCAATTGAGCCCCAATCCCTTCCACAGGAATGTGTATTTTCTATACAGGAGAAATTATGCTTGTGGCACTGCTACATTCATAATTTTACTCACAGAATGGGCAATTTTCCAAAAGTCTATTTTTGACATTCATGGTTTGTGATAAGGATATAGTCAGTGTGCAAGTAAAAAATAATTTTTCTCTTTTCCGCAGATTCTTTGACCTTCTCGCCACTTCTTTTGGTTCCCTTCTTTTCTTTTCCCTAACTCATCCATCGTTGTTTGTCTTTTTCTCATTCTCTTTTGTATCTTCTTTCTTCCCTACCTGTTTTCTCCTTTCTGCCCACTCTCTTCCTTTTCATCTCTTCCAACTTCTTCATCCATTCTTAAATGTCCATATTTTTCAACTCTTTAGATATAATTGGAAAGTAAGAAACGTTATTTATTTATCTAATGAAAAACATACATTACATTTTCTCATTTTCCAAAAATGTCCAAAGTGGCATAAACATTAAAATTCTACTACTACTACTAATGGTACTAGTTGGTCAACAATGAGTCGCCTGACTAAAGACCGAACACAATCTTGGACAAGTATCCAGAGGGTCGCCATGAGTCATCACCGACTCGACGGCGCTTAACAACAGCAACAATTACTACTGATAATTTATATAGAGCTACATGGCGTATGCAGCATTGTACAGAGACATGTAAGTGACGGTCCCTGCTCATCAGAACTTACAATTTAGTCAAAGACAAACAACACAATAGCTGGGGACTAGGATATGTCAAGGGGAATGGTAAGGAAGCACATAGTTGCAGAGCAGGAGACTAAGCGGATCAGGATACAAAAGCTGCCTCAGGGGCAGAGATGAAGTCTGGCATACAATCTAAGGGGCATTTTTACTAAGCCCCACACTGGTAATACAGGTATGGGCCACGGTACTAGTGCAGGACTTTGCGCTAACTGCAGGGGGATGCATCTGTACCCCTGAGGTTACCACACTGCAGCCTGGGAAATGGGCCATGGGAGCGACTAAGGCCACCCATTAAGGTGGTGTTAGTTGCACACACACTACCTGTGCTGAGTGCAGGCTTTAAATGACCGCACTAGCTGTGCTGTGGCGGAAACACCCAGTCCCATCCAGTTGCATTCTACAAAGATAGCAAGGGGCTTTTAGCATGGGACTACTTTATAGAGTGGTGTAATACCGTACTCTAATGCCATGCTATTCTTGTGGCACACATTAGTAAACATGCCTCTAAGGGACCTATTTACTAGTGCATTAATTGGTAATAATGAGCATTATTTAATATGAGATTTTTTACAGCAACATGTTAAATAATAGCTGCAATGCATGTGAATACATGCACAGCAGCTCATTATTATGCAAAATTAATAACTCACAAATGCGTTATTCATGGAATGTTAAAAAGACATCAAGAGATGGTGTCAGGTTTCCTTCCCAGAAGCAACAGGGTGCTCATATGACCTGATGCTCCTATGGAGCAACTTAAAAGGGCATACTGCTTAATAAAAATGCCATCATTTCCAATCTCTTTGCAAATTACAGAACCCTCTTCAAACCCACCCCCACCCTTATGTCCCCTCAGCTCTTATTGGGGGAGGGGTGCAGGAGAGTTTCCCAGGTGGCTCCTTCAGTCAAAATGGCAGCCCTCAGACACCCTGACGGTGGTCTTGTGGTACCGCTACTAAGAGGTCAGACTGCCAAATAAGTGAGCGCTTAAGGTACAAAAATTCTCAAATTATTTCAAATGAAATCAGTTCATGAATCATACTTGTCCAGTTGGGATGGAGTTCAGATTTACCCATAACCATTTTACTTTACATTGGGAAATAGAATTCTTCTCAGATAAAGCAGGTCCAGTCAAGATTCAACTCTGATTTGTGTCCTAGATCAATCAGATTTTCTGGCTCAGTTTAGATGTGAATATTTCCAAGTCCACATAGATCATGACTAGTGTAAGTACTTAATGTGGCCATTCATACTCCATGTACCCCCACCAAAACAAAACACATTGCACAAATGAATTGGCAAAATAGGGCTGCAGCTTTATTTACCACTGTCTTCAATTAGCAATGATAGAAAACATCAGTATAGCAAGCAACAAAAGCTGTGTCTTGGCTTCACCCTTCCATTACTAGCCAAACAGTACACCCTTATCGGTATTATTTTGTACCCTCCATTCACATGTAATGTGGGACTAGCTCTAGGGGCCACTGCTTAATTGGCCATTTAGCATATCAATATCAGCTCAGTCATAAGAACATAGGATATGCCATACTGGGTCAGACCAAGGGTACATCAAGTCCAGTATCCTGTTTTCAACAGTGGCCAATCCAGGTCACAAGTACCTGTTAGGTTCCCAAAAGGTAAATAAATCCCATGATTCTTATTCTAGGGGTAAGCGGTGGATTTCCTCGGTCCATTTTCTATATGTACAGTGCTGCATAAACCTTGTAGTGTTATACAAATGATTAGTAGTAGTAGTAGTAGTAGTATGGTTTAGGACTTTTCCTCCAGGAACTTGTCCAAACCTCTTTTTAAGCCAGATACACTAACAGCTTTTACTACATTCTCTAGTGATGAAATTCAATATTTGATTATATGTTGAATGAAAAAATAATTTCATTAGTTCTAAATGTGCTAGAATTTAGCTTCATTGCATGACCCCCTAGTCTTTCTATTTTTTTTTAAGGAATAAACAACTGATTTATGTTTCCCATTCCAATCCATTTATTATAGACCTCTATCATATTTACTCTCTGCATTTTTTTTTCAAGCTGAAGAGCCCTAAACTTTTAAGCCTTTCCTTGTAGGGGTATTGTTTCATCCCCTTGATCTTTTTGGTTGTTCTTCTCTATGCCTTTTCTAATTAAGCTGTATACTTTGATAGATATGATGACTAGAACTGCACAGAATATTCAAGGTGCAGTCGCCCCATGGAGAGAAATAGGCATTATAATATCCTTGGTTTTATTATCCATTCCCATTGCCAATACTGCATGCTGCATAGAGGGTTTCAGCATACAATCCATGAGGACACCGAGATCCTTTTTCTGGGTGGTGATTCCTAATGTGGAACTTTACATTGTATAATTGTAGTTTGGGTTGTTCTTCTCTAAGTTCATAACTTTCCACTTGTCCACATTAAATTTCACCTGCCATCTGGACACCCAGTCTCCCAATTTCTCAAGGTCCTCTTGCAATTTTTCAGAATCCTTTTGTGATTCAATTACTTTGAATAATTTTGTGTAATCTGAAAATTGGATCACCTTACTCATTGTTCCCATTTCCAGGATGTTAAAAAGCAGCAGGCTCAGCACAGATCCCTGGGGTACTCCATTATTCACATTTCTCCATTGAGAAAATTGGCCATTTAGCCGTACTCTGGTTTTTATATATTTTAACCACATCCCACTCCTCAATAGTATACTGTCTCCTATCCCATGACTTTTTAATTTCGCAAGAGTCTCTTATGAGGGACCACGTCAAAAGCTTTCTGAAAATCTATGGGGTCTATTCTGTCCCATTGGGACGTCCATTCCCGCTATTCACCCCCCTGCCGGCCCTGTCAAAAGCCTCCCCATACGAATAAGGAGTTTGTACAGGGAGGTTTAGATGGGGGCGGAAGGAGGTGTTGTGCAGACAGAGTTAGGGCAGGCAGTGGTCGTTCCGCGATCCCAGACATACAGGGCCAATTCTGAAGTCAACCCTGTACATCCGGGTTCGACAGACTGTATGGGGGACTTATTCCACCTCAAAGGTGGAATAAGTCTCCCTGGTCATCGGGGTATGGCAGGCCCGGGCAGTGCAAGTGAGGTGAGGGGGTGAAAGGGGTTCTTCGAAGCCCGACCCTGGCAATGGAAGGCCAGATTGAAGGTCGGGCTGCAGGGAAAAGAAATTGTGGTCGGCGGTCGGGGACCTGACTGAGTTAGCCAGGCATGAGTCTGTATGTGCAGGCCAATCAGAATCAGGTCCCAGCCTGCACATAAAAACCCTAGACCCAATTCTGATCCCGCAGGGCATGTCTAGCCCCTGGGGGATTGAAATCAGTTCTACCTCTATGCATCCCGATTCCGATCGGCACATAGTGGCCTGGACACACATGTTGGAATGTGCCTCCACATTTACTGGTTCACCTTTATCTTCCTGTTTATTCACACCTTCAAAAAATATTATAGATTAATGAGACAAGGCTTTCCATTACTAAATACATGTCGGTTTTATCCTATTAAATCATGACTAACTATATATTCAGTAATGTTGTTTTTATAATGGTTTCTACCATTTTGCTCGGCACTGACATCAGGCTCACTGGTCTATAGTTTCCCAGATCACCCCTGGAAGCCTTTTTAAAAATTAGTATTATGTTGGCCATGCTCCAATCTTCAGTTGCTATAGATGATTTTATTGTTACGTCACAGATTTATAATATTAGGTCTGCAATCTATTTTTTTAATTCTTTCAGCACCCTGGAATGTATACCATCTGGACCAGATGATCTGCTACTCTTTAGCTTATCAAATTGCTATATTGCATCTTCTAAGTTTATTGAGATTTGTTTCAATTTCTACAATACATCCCTTTGCATATCATTTCTGGCATGGGTAACTTCAGGACTAGCCCAACGGTTTCGGCCACCCTAGGCAGCCCCCTCTCCTGGCATCCAACTCCCCTTCTCTTCCCTCTCACCCTCACTTGGGGCAAGATGACACCATGACCCATCCACCACTGTAGAGAGCAGTAGCAGAGCAAGCCCCCAAAGCACATGGTAGACCCCGAACAACCCATGCAAGCACACTCAAGGTAACCTTTTGCAGTGCCCTTCATCATCTTACAACCTACAGTGATGCCAGATTGTATATTCCAAGGAACCTTTCATCATGACCATGGATGCCCCAGGATTCCCCAGAGGTATTTCTCAGAGAACCAGAGACCTCCAGAGTCAAGTTCCAAGGTATATAATCACCCACTGTCAAGGCTGGAAAACTCTGTATAAACTGATAAATTTCTTCAGACAAAAATAAAAATCCTCTGAGCCACATAGAAAGGAGGGTGGGCCAGCCTCACAAACTAGGAATGAGGTAAAAACTCTTCCCTACTGACCCCATGTACTGCATCCCCACTGACTCTCACCCTCCCTTCCTGCAACTTCTCTCCTGAGCTCCCAGCCTCTTCCCATACAGAGATGCAATGCAATGTGTACTTTTGAGTCAGTGCTGACACCTGGTGACCCAGCAGCTCCTGGGCTTTCTTGGCAGTGTGACCAGAAGAAGATTGCCAGGCCTTTCTTCTGAGGCAATGGAGGGTTAAGTGACATGTCCAAGGCCACAAGGAGTGCTAGTGGGAATTAAACCCCGGTCTCTTGGTTACCAAGCCAGTGCTCTCCTCCACTCTATGTACAGAAATGGGGGGGGGGGTCCATTTAGCTTCCTGTTATCCAGCTGTGGCTTTCTTTTAGGCATATATATTTTTAGTGGATGATGGGAAAGGAAACCTCAGAGCCGCTTCACGTCCATTGTACAATGACAAGAAAACAAGAAAAAGAGAACACGCGCCATGGTTCTCTACTGACCTGCGTACATCTCTCAACCACCTACGCAAACTCGAGAGAGAGTGGCGAAGAACCCACTCATCAGAGGCCCTTGTAGAATATAATTCATACCTAGCTACCCACCGTGGGAAGATAACACTGAGTAGGAAAATCTACCACACAAACTTACTGAAACGCTCCATCAATAAACCACATGCATTATTCAGGTTAGTAAAAACCATAACAGGAGAGCCAGTCTCAGCCCAACCTGCAATGCCTCAGCCACAGGACTACGCGAACTACCTGCAATCAAAAATGATTAAGGCCAGCACTAACATAAATATCAACAAACTATCCGCAGCACTCAAGGCATCCCCAATAACTCCATTTAGCAATTTCAACACGGTATCTACTAGTGAGATTGAGAACATTATAGCCTCCATCAATCCTAGCACGGCACCTAATGACCCATGCCCAGCCAGCTGGATCAAAGAACTGCGACACGATCTAAGCCAAATCCTATGCAAGATGCTGAACCAGTCCTTTCTAACTGGCTCATTCCCCCAGCGCCTGAAACACACCTTGATCAGGCCCCTTCTAAAAAACAGTAAACTTGATTCATCCAAAGTTGAATCATTTAGGCCAATCTCGAGCATTCCCCAACTTGCAAAAATAATCGAAAAAGCTGCTCAACAACAGATCCAGCATCACATTGACACGGAAGCTCCACTAGACCAATCACAACATGGATTCAGAGAAGCACATGGAGTCGACACAATCCTTACAACCCTATTCAACGATCTTATCACAGGAATAAACAGCATCCAACAAGGGTTCGTCCTCATCTTTCTAGACATCTCCGCCGCCTTCGACTCTGTGAATCACGACATACTTCTGCAACGCCTGATAGAAAAGGGGATTCGGAGCACAGCGCTGGAATGGTGTAAATCCTACCTTTCTAATAGGTGGCAACAAGTCAAGACAGACCAGGAATCATCGGAACCATTCCTACAATCTCAAGGTGTACCGCAAGGATCTTCCTTATCGGCACTAATGTTCAATATATATATGCAGCCGATATGTGAATTGATCCGATCCTTCAACGTACAATGTCTGGCATACGCAGATGATATCCTCATATACATGCCGTTCAAAATTGACCAACCAGTGTTTTCCCCAATAACCAATTGCTTCGGAGCAGTAGCTGATTGGCTGCTGACACAAAACCTACGAATCAATCATAGCAAAACGGATGTTCTTTTTGTTACAAGGAATCGTAAGTTCATACCTCCTCCATCACTACTGGTCAACAACATAGAATTAAAGTCCAAACCCACAATCCGATATCTCGGCATCACACTGGACCAGCACCTGGATATGACAACGCATGTGAAGAATGTGACTAAAACCATATATCATAAGATCAGAACACTACGCCACCTCCGCCCCCTACTTGATTACACCGACTACCGATCAACCTTCCAGGCATTAGTTCTCCCACATCTAGATTTTGCTAACATCATCCTCCACGGGATCTCTCAATCAACTTTAAATACACTTCGTCTGGCTATGAATGCAGCTGCAAGGGTCCTCTCTGGGTCACCAAGATCTGCTCACATAACACCTATCATGAAAGACCTACACTGGCTACCTCTACAAGCCAGACTCCACTATAAGTCACTAATCCTGACCTTCAAAGCCATGAATAATTACCCACCCACACCAATCAGCAACCTAATTCACAGCACCCTCGAAAATAGAAACAGGAGAACTACTGCTAAGAACACCTTAATAGTTCCTAAGATGATGACATCATGTACTAAAGCTACGTCAAACAGAGCCTTCTCAATATTCGCCCCTCTAAACTGGAATACACTCCCCCATGAAATCCGTGGCATCAAGAGCCTAATACAATTCCGAAAAGCCGTGAAACACCATTTGTTCACAAAATGTTACCCATAAGTTATCCTGGACACTCACACATCTACCAAGATTCCCACACACCCCAGGTGCATTAGCACTCTAATACAACCAGAAAATGGTTAGACTACAGGATAGCCCACTAGACAACCAAGATGACCAATTACCACTTTACCCAAATGTCTCACCCACATTATCCAATCGAGTTTAGAATATTGTATATAGTTTAAATATATATATATATATAATAAGTCAACTGTACATAGTTTCCCCGGTTATCCCATGCATTTATCATTCCTTGTTCTATGTAAACTCAATGTTGCTTGTATGCATTGCAGTATGTTGTGTTCATTGTACACCGCACTGATTTTAATAGCGCGGTATAGAAGAAATGTTAAATAAATAAATAAATAAATAAAGGATATGGTTCAGAAATAGTAGAAGGCTGATATTAAAGAATAGAAATTTACATAGACTATATTTTTTTGCATGTGCTATTTTATTTTTTTGTAAAAAGCTTAAATCATGGCTTTTTGAGTCTTTTGCTTGAATTTGCTGCCAAAACACTTTGCTAGTTCTGACTCCCCCTTCTGCCCTCCTCTTGGGAGTCTCCCACCATTCCTCTTTTGCCTACCTGGGTCCCTCCATCTGGAACTCCCTTCCCCTCAATGTACACCAAGAGTCCTCTTTCACAAAGTTCAGGAAGACCATTAAGATCTGGGTCTTTAATCACACTTTCCCTGACTCCGCCCCTGGTTGACCTCTTCCTGCCTTACCTCTCTGTTCCTTTGGAATTTTGACCTGCCTGCTTGGTTTTCTCTGTTTTCCCTTTCCCTTCCAAGATCGTATTCCCATTTACCTCCTTCCTCTTTTATTTTTTGTAATTTTGCCTTCTCTTGTTCTATGTAAACCATCATGATGGCACTTAGCGTCCTTTGGAGGTATAGCAAGCACTGACAAATAAATAACTTTATTAATTAACACCCAATATTCAGCGGGACTTATGCAGTTATCAGCATCTGCTAACCAAATAAGCCCCGATGAGCATGATAGTCAGCGACACAACCCGGACAGTGCCACTGAATATCACCACAGGCTATTTCAGCACAATCCAGATTGCACTGGGAAAGTCCAGGGGTGTGGTGGGGATGAAATGGGAAATTTTCTGCATAGAGGTGATTTTTAGTAATTTTATAGAGGGTGCCTAGTTAAAGCACATTTATACAATATGTTAAGCCTATTTTATAAGATACTTCATAAAATAATAGCATAGGTGTGGAATATCAGTGCCTCTATTTTTCAGGTAAGTGCATCAATTATATTATTTTATAATCTATGTGCATATGTTTACTCCGGATGGTATTTATAGGCATATGTGGCCACAAACAGATAGGAATGACTTTATGAAGTTGTCTCAATAATGTGCACTCTCCGTCTGTTTGAAAATGAAGTGACATTTGCACAATTCCACACTCTTTAGTCTGTAGGCCTTTATATGAGGAATAAGATCTGCTGCTTTAAGCTAATCATTCGCAGCCCGGATGGCTGTCTTATTTTATTAACGTTAAAACTCTCTGTAGATGTGAACAAAAATTTAATTTGAATAGAATTATTGGAAAATAATGAACAATAAAATGAATATTTACTGCTAAAGTCTATACAGTACAGTTTTGTTCAGGAATGCATGTGTTCAACACAGAAAATTAAGCCATCTTGATATAAAAAGATTCTGTGAAATTATCACTAGGAAAGGACAACTGGGGTTGCAATTAGTATGCAAACATATTTGTAATGTTGTTTTTTTAAAATTATTGTTCAAAACCAGCTAAATTGCATCTGTCATATTTGATTTTTCTCAGTTACTTCTTTGTGAAAAAGATATTGATTTGAAACTTTGGCAATCCATAATGCTTGCAAGCCTTTAAAGTATAATCATATTTGGCTTATCTGGGGACATTACTTCTTACAAAGGTTCACAGTGGATGAGTGGCGCGGCCACCTATTAGTTTATGGTGGACCTGTCAAGGCTTATTAGGTGCTTGATATAATTTTCATCTTCATTTTTCAAATTTATTTCCCTATTTTGGAATTTGAGATATACTGTGACTATAATAAGAATTACAAGAAACTTTATTTAAAATCATTTCATTTAAAAGTACAAATTGTTTTTGAGCAAATACAATCAACAGTTTCATTATATTCTGAAATATTGGATATACAGGGTGGCCCAAATAAAGTGAGAACATCTCGTAAATTAAAAGCTTAAATAGTTTACTTATTTACCTTTTTTAGCTATATAACGTCTTTATTTCGACAATTTCAAGTCGCCATCTTTTTTTTTTAATTTGTCAATTGTTTACATCTGTCTTTTTGAATTTTTAAATAACTTATATGCTACGAGATGTTCTCACTTTTTTGGGCCACCCTGTATATTTACATGATAGTCCCAGAAGACCTGATAGGCTAGTCAGGTAAACCAAAGCAGAAACCAGCTTTCACATGTATTTTAGCTGGCTCACTTTACTGAAGAATCCCTACCTCATGATCTCAATCACTAAAATGCTTGTACTTCTGAAATAAAAGGCATTTTCCATGACCTCGTGTAATTAAAGTCCAAGATAAGAACATAACAAAATCAGTTCTCATCCTCTGTAAGTGAGCTGTAGGGCCTGATAGTAAAAGGGATTAACGTGATTAGCAGACCTGCTAACTGTGTTAATCCCCTTGGCCGGGATATTCAGCGGCCCCGGCAGGAATATCTGGATCTAAAGTGCAACGGTGGCGGTTAGTCACTTTAGCAACACTAGCTGCCGCCGCTGAATATCTGGGCCCATAGTCTTTTGTATTTAATCAGTTGCCTTTCCAAACCCATAGAGTTGCCTTTATTAAATACTAGTAGAAATCCTGCAGAAAAGGCACCTAGCTTGCGGTTGCTGACATTTATGCCTGCTCAGGAACAGGCGTAAACATTAGTGCTTAAAGAGGGTAATTCTATAAGGGTTGTTTAGTTCAATGCACACTGTCATGTACATATCTGACACCTATTCCATAAAGTAAAATATGCACGCATTTATTTTATAGAATAGGCGAAGTGATGAGATACGCATGACAAATCTAGGTACAGCCACTTACACCAACCCTAGACAAGATTTGTAGAAAACATAAATCTATTCTATAACTAATGTGTGTAAATTTGCCTGCTGCCTGTGCTCCATCCAAGCAACATCCCTGGGCTCACCCACTCCAAAACTACACACCTTCGCCCTGAGGCACATACTTACAGAATAGTGATCGCCTACACTCCCTGCAGAAGTGTCCATCCCCATTCTTAAGTCATTTTAAACAGGTGATTCACCAGTGTTGATGGCATGCAAATGTGTGTAGTTCTATAAAGACATGCCTCCAAAGTAGAGGTGCATGCATTTATTTTAGAAAATATGCACATATCGTAAATTGTAACTCTGATCCATCTAGTTCTGTACAGTAAGATGGCTAGAGCGGTTGTACCCACTGATCCCTGCAGATCACTGCTCTTTATGCCTTTGTTTAGGGTTGTACCCGCAGCTGCAGGCTGTAGTGATTATCAGAAGTCATTTACCCAGGTAAATACAGATTTACTCAGCCTTAATCCAACTTAAAGTATGCACAAGGTTCCACTATGCATATACTGTTAGGCACAATAGAAGGAAGCATTCTTTGGGGAGGGGTTTAAGTCAGGGGAGAAAATTAGCATGTTTAGGTTGTGTTTTAAAATCTGCATGGATTATTTTTCTTAAATAAAGTATCTGAAGAAAAGGTGGGTGCAGATATCTAAATATTTTGTCCCCAGGGTAATTTCACATTGATTTTTACTTTGAAAACTGATGCAAAGTCCACTTTGCACCAATTTAATTTCATTTATTACATTTATCTTCCACCTACGAAACCATCACTTGGGGAGTTACAACATACAAACAAAGACAGCATTATTTGTGTTAATACAACAACATGTCACAAAAAATAATTGATCATCATGCAAATAGGCCTTCAATAGTTTACAAAAAGTCAAATAATTAGGTTGTTGACGAATAGACACAGGAATTGCATTCCAGGTAACAGGACCAATACTTGAGAAAGCTGTTTGAATATTGTCCCCAAATATATGGTTTAATATAGCAGCCAAGAGGGCAATGAGCCCCCATAGGTCAATATCTTGGATTTCAAAGATACCAGCTTTGATACAATGGAAAATTATCTTCAGGTAGGAGGGAGTTAGGTGAAATGGGAGAGCAATGGGCTAAACTAAAAGAAGATGGATAAAGAGAAACAAATATTTGTGCTGGGAAAATAATTAAAAGTAAGAGGAAAAAGAGACTGTTAAAGAGGAGATGGCTAAATAAATACTGGCAAAATGATTAGAATTCATAACACAATAATTCTTAGAAAACATGCACACACTATACTGTTGCCGTTGCCATTCACTTTTCTTTCACCCTCTTTACAGGCTACTTCTGAAGAAAAATAAAAAGTATAGAATGCTGTCAGTTGTGCCTAGGCAGAGCAAATAGATATGAGGAGCCAATATTTATTGGCGGCATCTAAGCTTCCTGAAGTACCTACAGTAGCTGGCACAGCTTTATATAAACCTGGATATTCAGCATCAGAACTTATTTAGCATCCAGCACTGAATATCAGGGTTCACTGGGCAGTGGCATCACTATCTGGTTTGCTGTGGTATCCAACTACTAACCAATTAGTGATAAATGGTTAAAGTTAAGACAGTATTGCGATGACCTAACTTTAGCCATTTAAGCTATCCAGTTAGGAGCTGAATATCACTGTTAACCAGATAGCAACTCGTACTGCCCCAATCTACTCACAGACCACCCTAGTTTTAACTGGGCAATTATTAGGTGGTCTGTGGTGATATACATCGGGTTCAGTGTGTTTTAGTCAGTTAGCAGGTCTCCTAACCAGCTAAAATGCATGAGAAATAATTGGAAATATTCCAACTGAATGTCATCATAATATTTTAAGAGTATGTTCAAAGGTAAACAACAAGTAATTGCTGAGAAAAAAAATATGACCTGGACAGGATTAATGGCACTCTTCACTAATATTTGGTTGCACAACTCTACACACAGTGACCTTAGTTTTTGTGCCACAGAGCTGCAGGACACAAGGGCCATACGGGTATACTTAGGTGTTCCATACAAGGTGCATGTGAGCATGTGTCAGTTTATTCCTATGTGCACATAGCTGACTGCTGCCTCAGTGACATGATAACACATACACACACACACACACACACACACACATTGATGCACTGTGCAAGAATGGGGATAGTATACTTTATCCCTCAAATTTGATGGGTTGCATTGGTGTGCAGCAATCTTAAAGTACTGCCACAGATTCTCAATTGGATCAAGATCTGGGCTGTGACTAGGGCACTCCAAGACATATATATGCTTCCCATTAAACCACTCCAGTGTAGCTTTAGCAGTATGTTTAGGGTCATTGTCCTGCTGGAAGGTGAACCTTCATCCCAGTCTCAAAACTCAGGCAAACTATAACAGGGTTTCCTCAAGAATTGCCCTGTATTTAGTGCCATCCATCATTCCTTCAATCCTGACAAGTTTTCCTGTCCTTGTAAATGAAGAACATCCCTACAGCATGATGCTGCCACCACCATGTTTCACTGTGGGAATGGTGGGAGGTCACAGGCAGTTGCATGCAGCAGTACGTATCACCATTGCCCACTGTCTGCATTTTGCACTGGCCCATGTGTGTCACACATGTGTGCCTGTCACAGACCCTGGGAGCCCATGCTATGTGTGCATCTATGCTCAAGTAGGCGACAGAGAATAACACACAACCAGGCCATGGTTAAACAAAGGTTCACAAACTGCATTAACAGTGGAGGAGTGGCCTAGTGGTTGGGGCAAGGTACTTCAGGCCAGAAGGTCAGGGGTTCAAATCCCACTAGAGGACAGCAACCTTGGGCCGGAAGGACTGGGGTTTCTAGTCCCACAGGTGCTCCTTGTGGTCTTGGGCAAGCCACTTAACCCTCCATAGCCCATGTTCCCTGTAAAATAGTTATCTCCAAGTTATAATGCCCTGTTCAATGTAATTTCAGTTTGTTCAATGTAAACTGCACTGATGCAGAATAGTGCAGTATATAAGAGAATGTAAATAAATACATTAGAAAACATGTCATGTCTACCTAGGTGGGTACACACCCTGACCCATATCTGGTATAAAGAAAGGCAGAGGAGCATCGCTCTTGCAGAGCAGAAGGGGAACACAGGAAGCAAGAGACATAGGTTGGTACGGACTGCTTTATTGAAAATGGTCCCTACGCGTTTCGGCAAACGCCTTCCTCGGAGGACATACAGCTGACATAAAATACATAAAAATGTTATTAAAAATATACAAAATATATTACAACCAATACATATCATCATAAATAATTCAAACAATAAAAAATTAATAAAAGATTTTTATAAAAAGATAAATGATAAAAACTCATTGAAAAAAGCAATAAAACAAGAAGGGCCGAGACAGAGGACAGATACCTAGTAAACCAAATGTTAAGGACTGTGCAGACTTTGTTGAAGAACAAGATACCATTTATAAATCAACCATAGACACTACATAAACAAACTAGATAATGTGAATAAAAATACTCATAATGAAGTTAGATAAAATAACATATTGGAATGAATAAATAATAATATACCAGACATAATAAATAGTTAAGAAGTAATAAAAGAAGATATAAATGTAACAATCAACACCTACCAGTGCTGTGGTAAGTGATATGTCTCTTAAAGACAGTTTGTCTATTTGCTATGCAATAGCTGAAAGATATATATAAAAAGTATTTAAATAATTATACAAATATAAATACAATATACATAATAAGAATCAAATATAATAAAAGTATGCATACACTAAAAAAATAATAACACCACGATACATAAAAACATAAATAGTAATCAAAACAATATGTTTAATATCGCTACAAGTAAAACAATATTTAATATCGCTAAAGATAAAATAAATGAAGTCAGACAAATCACCAAGATCAAGGATTCAATTATTAAGATAGTCAAAGACATGTAAACTCACCGTAATGATTTGTATTAGAAAATATTCTTTCAAAGAGTATTGTAATGCTGTTGAAAATACTAAGAGACAATATAATGAGGATTAGGCAGGAGGACTATAAACAACGTGCTACAAAAATACTCTGAGTCAGGTGAAATACTTGCAGATCTACCAGAGAAGGAAGGAAACCCAGATAGTGGAGTGAAGGTGTGCTCAAACATAATACATGAAAAGGGTGAAAATCTTAGCTGAAATAAAAAAGAAGTAAAGAGCCATGTGGAATGATTTGGCACAGGTCTAGCAGTGGTATAAAAAATTTTAACGAGAGTGATACAATGTTATTTTCTCTTTTCACACATGTGTCACTCTCGTTAAAATTTTTGATGCCTCCCAACACCCAGTGCACCTGTTCCTGACATTAGAACTGCGCTACTGCATTCCTGAACAACAACATTCTTCACCTCAGCAGCTGTACACAGGCGAGGTGTGGCCTGGCAGGCTTCCTTTACAGCCAATCTGACATGCATGGCTCCCCTCAAGGATAGAGGGGGGAGGCCAGGACTGGGAATGGTCTGTTGGTGGGGGATTCCAGGATAGGGGTAGTAGGTGGTGTATGCTAGGTAGACCCGGGAGGTGTCGGGAGCTGATGTTGGGGGAGGGCTAGAATGTGATGGGGCGGGGGGGGGGGTTAACACGCAGACGGCAAACATTATTTGTTTGGAATCAGGGAGGGCTCTATGATTGTCCGAGTATTTGGAGAGTAGGTACAGACTGAGGATGGTAGGATGACATCTGAGTGGGCAACACAGGGATTAGAGGAAGCTATGCAGTAAAGACCAAAGGGGACGATTGAGTATGTTGTAGCAGATACAGAGGGAGAATGGCAGGAAACTAGATGTGAGAGGACAGGACAGACAGCAGACTAAGGTGAGCTAGCAGAGGACATGCTGACATCAGATGAAGGTGATTGGACTGAACGCTCACATTTCCAAAAATGCAAAGGTTAGTTTCAAATCTTTTTTATTGATTTTTGTACATAATTATATACACTCCAAAATCCACTAGCAACAACATTACAACAATAACAAACTATCACATCACTTCAATCTCCATTTCTTCAGCACAACTCCTAGAAGCATTTACAACACAGGTATTAAACAGTCTTAGCAAACAGGAGTGTAACCTATTGTATAAAGTGGAGAAAACAAACCATAAAACTATAAACCTCACTCTCCCCATTACTTGCACACATCAATTTCACCTTCCCACCCTCCCAACCCCTCCTAAAAGCATCCCTAAGACCCTCTGTACTCGGTTACTCCCATCTACCTCTCCCTCTCACCCACCCTACTCAGCCCACCCCCCCCCCCTCCCTTGACCTCTTACTTATATACAAAGTCTGCCCACAATAATTTTCACTTCACCCTTGGGAATGTAGGAAGGTGCATGAAGGACATAGATCATTCATATATTCAGCAGTACGATCCGCTCCTTCGGAGTCCAAGTTTTCATAACTGGCATCCAAAGCTCTGTAAAAAGTTCCCAATGTTTACCTCAAGTTGCTTTGTGTAACCTTTCGCCGCTTCCTACATTTGGTTACTCTCCTGTTGGTCCTGGGTCCACTTCGCAGATGCAGTAGGGTTTATAGCACAACAAGACAACCAAACTAGTGTGGTTTGAAAAACAGGTTTTTATATAGAAATAGGCCTCTTACATGGGTACAGAACAGAGGTATATAGTGGTTACCGAGCTGCTTCAGTGTATATCAATGACTCGATGTGTGTGCCTGGGTGTGGGAGAGAGAAAAAAAGGGGGGGGGGAAAGAGAAGTGTGTGTCAGAGTCTCATAGTAAGAAGTGTCCGATGAATAGGAAGAGAGAGAGTATTTTTGTCCTTCTCTGTATTTATAGTGAAGTTCTCCTTTTCTAGCACCTCCCTTTGTCATACTTTGGTCTGTTTGAGGTCTTTTATCACCTGATTAGCAAGGAGGGGCTGTTGTCCTGCAGACTAATCTCATCAGGCATGCTAAGCCCATCAAGTCTGGAGACGTCCTATCTGACATCACCAGGGTGTCAGAGCTGCCTGCAGACCAAGATCTGGGAAAAGCCATGAAACCTATGCTAGGCATAATGTCATGCTGTATGCTGACACTTTGCTTTTAACCTCTCCATCTGCATTAAATTTAGCAATACCTGCTCCCAATGTCCCACACCCGGGGAGGGGGCCCCCTCAATCCAATGCCCCAACAGGACATTCTTAGCTATTAAAAATCCTCTTTCAATGAGTGACCTTTGTTGGGAGCCAACCCGATGTCCTCCATCTCCCAGCTATGAAAAAGACAGACTTCCATCAGTTGGCAGACCTGTATCCCTAATATTCCAGTCATCCTAGTACATACCTGTGACAATAGGTTCTGCACTGAGGGGCATTTCCAAAATTTGTATGCTAGTGTCCCCACCGCTATCCCACACCAACTACACTTGTCGTCTTTCTTTAATCCTGCTTTAAATGCCCACTTATCATGTGTATATGCTCTCCATAGGAATTTATACTGAAGTTATTGCAGGTAGACCCACTTCACACTCGAGTGAATCTTCACAAACGTGCTTTGCAAGAGCCCCGGAGTGACCCCCTCTATACCATCCATGAACCATCTCTCTGCCAACAGGGACAAATATTTTTGGTCCCCTATTGTACGTACCAGATTCCTATATTCCCCTGCTCGAGGCTCCTTCCCCACCATTTCCACAAAGAGAGGCCTCGGGCCACAATTTTCAACTAGAGTGGGAGTCCGCCTCAATACCTCACTGATATAGTGTCGTACCTGCAAATAGCAGTAAAACTCATGTTTATTTAGGTGATATTTTGTGCTTAAGTTCTGAAAGCTATCAATGCCCCCTCCTCCCTCTCTATATATATCTCCAATGCAAATTATACCCTTCTGGGTCCACCCCTGGAAGACCGCGGATGATTACCCCGCTGGGAAATCTGGATTCCCCACTAAAGGGAGTAATTGAGAGTATTTCCAATCCCACCTATACCGTACACATAGGGCATGCCATGCTGCTCTCAGCGCCCTTACGTACAGCCCTCCCCGCAAGTCTGTTGGAAGATCTCGATTTACAGAGTATAGAATATACAGACAATGATATGGGGCGCATAACCAATTTAGTTGTTGCTTTGGAGCACATCCCTCTTCCTCCATCAAGAGCCCCGATATATGTCGCACCATATATTGGAGATTATAATTACGCACTGAGGGAAGTTCCGATCCCCCCTCCTCCCGTCGCCTCATCAAGGCCCTCAGGGGGATACAAACACGCCTACCCTTCCAAAAGAAACAGCTGAGGTTCCTTTCAAAACACTTCCAATCTTTGGCTAACATCCAGATAGGCAACAGGTGGAGCACATAAAGCCACCTTGGGAACTCCACCATCATGAACAGTGCTATCCGCCCTCTCAAAGATAGTGGTAGAGCAGTTCATCTGTGAAAAGTCATCCGGGCTCTCTCCAGCATTCCAGGTATATTACATTCATATAGTTTCTCAGGGACATCTTGTAATTGAATACCCAAATAGCGGAATGAACTCGTCACCCATGTCAAAGAAAAGACACCCTCCCACCCCTTTCTTACTCTTCCACCCACATCTAAAGCCATTGACTTGACAGCATTAATGTTGAGCCCAGAGAAGCTATCAAACTGATTGATCAACTGGAGCGCCCGTGTCAACGACGTCTGCGGCTCTCTCAAGCAAAGGAGCATATCATCAGCAAATGCACTCAGCTTCATCTCCTCCTTCCCCATTTTCACACCCACTACCTGGGCCTCGTTCTGAATCACCCACAGAAGGGGTTCCAAAGAGAGTATGAACAAAAGAGGTGACAGGGGGCAACCCTGTCTCATACCTCTTTCCAACGTAAAGGGATCAGAAAAGACTCCATTCACACCCACCTTTCCTTGCGGGGCCGTATATAAAATCTGAACCCATTGTAAGAAGGTATCCATAAAGCCAAAGCCAGGCAATGCATTCCATAGGTATGGCCAAACCACTCTATTGAATGCTTTTTTAGCGTCTAAACTTACCAAGAGTAGTGGGGTTTCCTGCTTTATACAATACTCCATACCCATTATCAATTTCACAATATTACTGGTGGCATCTCGCCCTTGTACAAAACCCACCTGCCGCGAATCAATCAAAGAGGGTAGTATAGGGTTTAATCTACCCGCCAGGATCGAGGCCAGAATTTTTATATCAAAGTTTATCAGTGATATAGGCCTATAGGAGGCTGGGTCTTGTAGGTCTTTCCCCTCCTTTGGTATTACGGTGATGTCCGCACATCTCATATCCCTTGGGAAGCACCTATCCTGGAGTACTGTTTCATACATTGCCAATAGCGTAGGAGTAAGTTTGGGTTCAAGTATCTTATAATACTCTGACCCAAATCCATCAGGTCCCGGAGTCTTGTGAAGCTTGCCAGACGAATCACTTTCTGAATCTCCCCACTCAAAACCGGAGCATTTAGCACCTGTAGATCCTCCTCTCTTAATTTAGGGAGATCCAATGTATCCAGAAACTCCCAACCTTTCCCAAAATCTCTCTCCTCTTCTGTATATAGCTTAGCATAGAAGGTCCGAAAGATAGCCACTATCTGGTGTGGTTGAAACTTTAGTACACCTCCCTTGCTCCTGAGAACTGGAACAAAACGTGTGCCCCCTGGGTCTCGGATCACTCTGACCAGCAGACTCCCTGACCTGTTGCCGTATTTGTACAACTGATGCTTATAATATTGCAGGGACATAGTGGCTCGCCTCTGAAGCAATTCATTAAGGGCTGCTTGAACTCTAGTATACTCCTGCTATATGACCCTAAGAACATAAGAACATAAGATATGCCCATACTGGGTCAGACCAAGGTCCATCAAGCCCAGTATCCTGTTTCCAACAGTGGCCAATCTAGGTCACATGTACCTAGCAGTTTCCCCAAAAGACACAGGTTCCGCAATGCTTGTACTGGGTCAAGCATTGATATCCTGGGTCTCTTCTTAATAATGGTTTATGGACCTTTTCTCCAGGAACTTGTCCAAACCTTTTTTTAAACCCAGCTACACTAACAGCCCTTACTACATCCTCCGGTAACAAATTCCAGAGTTTGATTACACGTTGAGTGAAAAAATATTTTCTTTTATTAGTCTTAAATAGTTTACCCTGTAGCTTCATTGCATGTCCCCTAGTGTTTCTATATTCTGATAACGTAAACAATCGATCTACGTTTACCCGTTCCACTCAGTTCATTAATTTATAGACTTCTATCATATCTCCCCTCAGCCGTCTCTTTTCCAGGTTAAAGAGCCCTAACCTTTTTAGCCTTTCTTCATAGTAGTATCCTTCCATCCCCTTGACCATTTTGGTGGCTCTTCTCTGAACCTTTTCTAATATCTCTATATCCTTTTTAAGATACGGCGACCAGAATTGCACACAATATTCAAAGTGAGGTCTCACCATGGAACGATATAGAGGCATTATAATATCTTTTGTTTTATTTTCCATTCCTTTCCTTATGATACCGAGCATTCTATTTGCTCTCTTGGCTGCCGCTGCACACTGGGCCGAGGGTTTTAACATGTTATCCACAATGACGCCTAAATCTTTTTCCTGGGTGGTGGTTCCTAATGTGGAACCTTGCATTGTGTAACCATAGTTTGGGTTGTTCTTCCCTAGGTGCATAACTTTGCACTTGTCCACATTAAATTTCATCTGCCAGAGGGGGCGGAGCTATCCGTGCTGCGAGATGGCTGCCTAAAAGAGAAGCTCCTGCCTCAGTCTTAGAATCCTGGCTTTTTCTCCCCCTGTTTAGACCTGAATTTTTGGATTAATACACCGATTCTCTGAAGCTGTCTGACAAGAGCATGATGGCATCGCTGAAACCAGCAAAACTTGACTTTTCGCAAGGGACGGGGCAACCTGTGAAGCGGGCCAAACAGGAAGCAATGTCCCCGCACAAGATGGCGGCTGACAAGGAGATGGGAGAGGGGCTGCGCGAGGTTTTAAGTGAGCTCCGGACAGTCAAAGAGATGATATCTACAAATGCCACTACTTTAACTCAAATGCAGGGCGATCTGCAGGAAATGAAAGGAAGGCTGGAGGACATTAGTGGCCGAGTGAGTAATGTGGAAGAAAAGATGCAAAACCATGAGCATCTGATTGTGCAAGTAGGCCCACTTATGAAACGGGTGAGTGCACTGTAGGTACAAATGGAAGACCAGAGCAACCGGACTAGAAGAAACAATCTTCGCATCACAGGGGTGCCGGAAGGAGAGGAAGGAACGGATCTGATCTCGTTTTTAGAAAAGATGATACCTGAAGTATTACAAACTACGTTCCTCCAACCTTTTGATATAGAAAGGGCACATCGAGTCCCATCACATCCCAGTAGCACGACCAAGCGCCCGCGGCCCTTCGTAATCAAAGTTCTACGGTATCCGCAAGTGTTGCAGGTGCTCCAAATGGCTAAACAGAAACGCTCCTTGCAATTTCGTGGATATAATGTGGCCTTCTATCCGGATCTCTGCAAGAAGACTGCAGATCGCAGAAAGGAGCTATTAGCATGCCGGCCGGCTCTCCAGAAGCTGCAAGCAAGGTATGGCTTGTTTTACCCAGCCAAGATGAGAGTCACGCTTGACAACACGACGCGCACGTTTGAGACTGCAAATGTTTCTACTCATATTCATCGACATATCAGCCGCGTTCGATACAGTTCACCATGGAACCCTCATAAACAGGCTCAAATCAATAGGAGTAACAGGAACCCCCCTAAAATGGTTTTCCTCATACATATCGAATAGGATGCAGCAGGTTCAGTTCAACGGCGAAAAGGCAGAAGCCTTCACGCAAACTCAAGGTATACCACAGGGTTCGGCTCTCTCTGCACTCCTGTTCAATGTGTATATGCAACCACTTTGCAAAATTTTCCAACATCATAATATCAAATACCACATCTATGCAGACGATATTATGCTGTACACTCAACTTGACACGGACAACCCAAACTACACCCAACTAGAAGAGTGCCTAAGTGAGATGCAAGCCTGGTTACACCGAAGCAACATGACGATAAACCACAAGAAAACGGAGGTGATGTACATCTCCAGAAAGCCAAACTTCGACCCCCCCGCAACAATCACCTTATGTAACAATACATACCAAACGAAGAAAGAAATAAAATACCTGGGGGTAATGTTCGAAAGCGACCTAAAGATGGATAAACACCTCCGCAAAACAAACAGAGCCGTTTTTCACAAGCTAAGAGTCCTTCAACCGCTAAGGAGCATTATCGAACCCCAGGACTTCCGGACCGTTGCGCAGGCACTCATCATGCCACATTTTGACTACTGCAACGCCATCCTTCAGGGTCTCCCAAAGAAAACCTTGAATATTCTGCAAATGTCACAAAATGTAGCCGCTAGGATCATCACGAAAAAAGGTTTTGCTGATCACATCACACCGGTATTGATTGAGCTACACTGGCTCCCCATTGCTGCTCGTATAAAATATAAAACACTCACTACCACTTTCAAGCTCCTACATAACATTGCTCCGTCTTTCCTCTCCACCTTGATCAGCTCACAACCACCCAACAGAAGCAGAAGAGCCGTCAACTCCAACACCCTCCTCGTTCCACCAGATATAAGAGCTGTTAAAACCAACACTAGTAACAGAGCGTTCTCATACACTGCACCTACACTCTGGAATCATCTGCCGCCAGAGTTACGAGCTTGCAAAGACCTAACTGACTTTAGGAAAAAACTCAAGACTAATCTGTTCCAGAGTCATTTCAATTTGACTTAAACCCAAGGGGTCTAAGCTTATCCACCCCAGGAGACCAAAACATATCTATGTACGCCTGCTCGTTTATGTAAAATGTATATATGTATATATGTAATTACTGCCCTTATCCTCAAATGTATATAAGTATTCATGTATATATGTAATTAGTACCCATATCCTCAAACAGAACCCGCTTGTGTGATGTGCCTTCCCTCCGAATCAACGTGTACGCACCCCAAATTTTACTGTACTGATTTGACAGTTCTCCTTATGTAATCAGACCGCTGCTGATCGCTGGAAGTAGCGGTATATAAATGTTTGCCAAATAAATAAAGTGCACTTCGGACTTTCTTACAGGATTTTTCCCACATGGACACTGGGAGGTGAACTCTCCGGAGAGAAGGTGTATGTGATATTTGGCGGCCTAAGAGAGTAACAGTGGGGGCACCTGTACAGGGGGTGTAAGAATTAGTCGTACTCTAATGAATCATGTTTCTGTGGGGTAAATAGGAAATAAGTAGTAGATGTATAAACAATATATATCGGTGTACTAAGGGGGAGGAAGGAACTGTGCGGTGGGGGGAGATTGATATATTCTGTTGGGGGAGGAAGGGTGGAAAGGGGCTTTCTGTGTATAATTGTAGGAGGGAGGGGGTCTCGGGAGCTGTCTTGTTAAATATGTGGGTTGGTTTTGCCATGTATAGATATATAGTTAAGTTTATGTTAGAGATCTGGTTGTGTGGGGGGAGGTGGGAAGTCTATGTATCAGACAGAATCCTGATTCTGGGAGCAGGCGCTACTCTAATGAAGTACACTCCGGGTGGGTATGGCTAGTAATGCATTTACTGTTTTGACGTTAAATGTGCAGGGTATCATGAATCCAGTAAAGCGTAATAAGATTCTAACATATTGTCTACGGCAGAATGCGGATATTGTGTACCTGCAGGAAACTCACCTCTCTCTAGCAGAGTCTAACAAAGTCAGCTCAAAGATATATCAGAATGTGCTTTCAGCCCCTGCATTCCGGAAAAAAGGAGGTGTGATCATACTAATGCGGAAGGCACTGGCGCCATCAGTTAAAGAAACCAGAATTGATGTGGGGGGCAGATGGGCTAAGGCCGTTGTGGCGCTGGGCGATGTCTCATACACTCTGATGACAGTATACGTGCCCAACTTAGAAGAGCCGCAATTTTTTGAGCAAGTATTGGAGGAATTGATGGAAGTGGCGTCTACGCATATTATACTTGGAGGAGATTTTAATATGGTACAAGACCCCCTCATAGATAGAACCCCCTGTAGGCCACAGCTTAAGCCCAGAGCGAATAGAGTGTTACAGCATATGATAGAGACACTGGGACTAGTGGATCCATGGAGACTTCTTCACCCCAGCAATAGAGAATATTCGTATTACTCTTGCCCACATAACACGCAAACAAGAATTGATTTCTTTCTAATTTCCAAAACTCTTGTCCCCATGTTGGTGGCATCAGAGTTCTGTGTGAAAGGAGTCTCGGATCACGCAGCAGTACGGCTTGCGTTGGACATGAAGACTGGCCGACCTCGCCAGCCACGGTGGAGACTAGACAGAGCGTGGTTGACCAAACAGACTTTTGTTAATCACATCAAAAAGAAATTACCTGTTATTTTGAACATAACTGTGTGGAAGATACATCAACATGGGCCTGGTGGGAGGCTTTCAAAGCGACTGTGCGTGGATCCATAACATCATATGCCATACAGAAAAAGCGAGCACAGAGGAAAGAAATGGAAGAACTAGAGCTGCAAATACGAGCAGGTGAGAGGCTTTTGGCTAAGCAAGCGGATCCGATGGTTCTCTTACGATTGCAAAAGTTGCAGTACCAATACAACTCAATATTGAACCTAGAAGCACAAGGTCAGATTCAAGCACAGCAAAGTACTTATTATCATGAAGGGAACCGTGCGAGCCGACTACTTGCTCGATCGTTGAAGGCTAAGGAAGTGACGACTCGGATAGCTGGACTACAGAGCCCTAATGGCCAGCTGGTCATTAAAGATGATGAGATACTTGAGCAATGTTGGAAATTTTATGAAAGCCTATATGTGTCGGAAGTGGAATGGGATGATAACCTATTTGGAAAGTTCATCTCCAATATAGTGGGCCCGAAGTTGTCAGAGGAACAAAGCGCACTGTTGGAGAAGGAGATAACGTGCAAGGAGATACAGCAAGCGGTACGACAGCTGTCGAAAGGTAAAGCGAGTGGACCTGATGGCCTACCGTTAGAGTTCTATGCAGCGTTTGCAGAACAACTAGTGCTGGAGCTGCAGTTGTATTTTCGGCATCTAAGTGCGGAGCATGGAGAAGTAGGCGCGTTTGCGGAGGCTATAATAACTGTCCACCCCAAGCCAGGCAGAGAT